>CAKLNU010000204.1:2400000-3000000 GCA_922788865.1 Poeciliopsis turneri
ACAGTCTGGCTCAAGCATAATTACGTATGATGACATCAAATACTATGATTACACTGTGTGGGAACACTGCTTTCCACATCTGTCATTATCACTAAACATTTCTGGAATCCAGGAAATGCAGGTGAAGGGACCCGAGGGGGCGAGGCGCTGAAACAGTTGAGCAACGTCTCGGATGGAAAACATCCACATTGCACTTGGTTCTCAGTAAAACACATTATTACATCATTGATGTTTAATGAACTCAGTGAAAAACCTCCAGTTCTTCAACTCTTCTAGGAGTGTCGGTCCGCTCATCCTTTCTGCTTTTGATGCGAACGCCACACTGAGCAAGCACGTTTAACTTCTGTTTTACTGACTGCTAATGATGAAGAAGAGCTTCTGCATTACACCAGTGTTGCGAACGTGTGGATGTCTCGTGATAGTTCATTCATGTCCTATAAGTAGAAATGTCAGTGCACGGCCACCTGTTGGTCCCTGCCTGTTCAGTCGCTGCATTAATCACCGCAATCCCGTCAGGACTTGGACGACCACAACAACGCCCGATCGATGGATATTGAGAGGAACACGACCTTTGAGTGCTTGGAAGGGATCCAAATGTGCACTTGAAGCATTCCTCAGGGTGCATCCCTGCCTCCACTGGGCGCCTCCTTGATAATGTGACATTGCTTCTGTTTCACTGGAAGGATGCAGCTTGGCAGCTTATCAAATTGTTGGTATCTGGATGCAGCTGCATGGATCGGCGGCTGGAATTACAGAGCTGGTGGTTGGCTGCACTCCCTTCTGCATTGTAGCAATTATGTTTAACGGCAATGACCGGCTTACAAGATAAAGCGAGATTTACTCCTTTGGTTCATTTATGAAATCTCAAACCAGTGAGTGCCAAGTCAGTGTTTGTCTGGTATGCCATAGAGAGAGGAAGTGGGGGCATACTGACCATGTCTTTTCGTTTATTTTTCTTTTTTCTTTTTGTTAGTGAAACTCAGTGCAGACTTGGGAATGAGGAAGTAGTAATTACATCTGCACAGAGTTCTGACATGCACCTATTGTGGTTAAAACGTGGGTTCTTGCCGTGGAGAAGAGAAGCAGTCATGCTTCTCCTCTGATTACAGTTCGCTTCGAGGCTTCTCTTCTTTTCAGTGAAGCTGCTGAAACCACCAGCTGGACGGAAGGAGAGTTATGTAAGAGTCTGTTTTAGCCTTCCTTCTACATTTCTGCTCTGCACAAAAACAAGTTGGCAGCGCGCTGCTGGAAATGCAGGGGTTGTTTTTGGCAACCAAAATGCAATGAATTCCCTAATTTATCCACGTCCGTGACGTCAACCGACGCGTGGATGAATCTGGATGGCAGAGAAACCGTTTGAATTGAACGTGAGTCTGGTGAAATGCATTTGGTTGCTTGCTCATTTTGTTAACTCCACATCGGTTTTGAAACATGCAAACAAATCAAACATTAATACAGCCCCAGTATAATGTACTGGCCCTGGATCTAAACCCATCAAATTACAAGAGAAGAAGAAATTCTCAATATCCCAAAACAAGTGCTGGGTTAATTATTTTTAGGAGTACCTCCTAAAATCAGTTCTTCCAGTCCACTAGTGATTGGCGAACTGTTCAGCTTCTAATCCACACACTGGCAAAGGAAGCGAGAGAAAGAGCTAATTGATTATTAATCCATTAAACAGTAGTTGAATGACAATAAACAGCAGCGCAAAACAAAACAAAACGAAACAAAAGAAAACATTGACAGCCAAAAAACAGCATTTACAGTGAAAGTGTTTTTGAATCTCTACTAAAATATACATCATAAATATCCACCGCCATGATGAATTTTGTTGCTTAACAATGATTTGGAACATGTTACTATCACTACTACTAAAGAAAGCACAACATAAAATAAAGCATATAAAAAAAAAGGTACAAGAACTGGATATACTTAATGCTGGGATGCCTTTGATCTGAAGGATGAACCTTTTTTGCAGCACTGCCTTTAACTTGAACACAACACAGACAGTTAAAAGGTTGACTAAAAAATCCACTTCAAAAGCAGCTAATGTTGCATTCAAACAGTGTAGGATTTATTTTATTTTGTTTTATTTGTAGTTTTTTGCAATATACAGACTGTGCGGTTAAAAGATTAAAATGTAAACTTTTTAACAAACAGGAGGACAAGTCAATATAACAACAGGAGGATAACATGATTAATGTAATAATTATAATACTAATGCAAATAATAATGAAGAATTTTGAATTTTGATCACTAAAATATACAGGGAATTATCTCTGTATAAAGAAAATAGCCAGAAGATAAGAAAGAAGTTAACTGTTAAAAAAAAAAAAAAAAAAAAAAAGTGGGGGACCAACATGAAGAGAGGAGATAAAACGCTTTTTTCCTGATTTTTGAAACAAACATATATGCTTCTCGTTCCGTTACCAAACCTGCGGAAATCTCAGCTTCAGTAGCAAACCTTGGCATTCAGATGCGACAGATTTCTTTTGTTCCAGCAGTCCTTGAAGGCACCACGGCTGGAAACAGGAAGTCTCGAAACTTTTCAGCACAGCGACAAACTTGTTAACCGCATCTCTAGAGCCGACACGTCTCCTGCCCGACTTTCAGTCTGCGGAGGGATGAAGAGGGGCCTGAAAGGCGCCAAGTGACCAACGCCGGCAGATAATAATAATTATTATTATTATTTTTGTTGTTTCTTTAAATAAAAAGCGGTGTCGAGAGGAACGTGGGTGTATGCGACAGATTTACCGCTAACGGACGGACGGCGACGACAGTTAGCTCCCGCATTCCTCTCTCTCTGACGTGACGGACGGCCGCCCGAACATCACAATGTGGGAGCAGGAGGAGTTCGCCAAACACTGGAGGAACGAGTTCCCCGACGCAGAGGTCCCCCGAATGGACCTGAGCTCCGTGGAGGACATCGAGTCGGAGCTGGAGTCGTGTAAAGCCAACCTGAAGAAGCTCCAGAAGGCTCTCGCGGAGGAGAAATTCAAGGTGATATACCTGCAGACCACCGTGGCCCAGCAGAAGAGAAGCGAGAGGAAGGATGAAAACTGCAACGCAGAAACGTTCGCCGTTCCGAAGATGAGGAACGTGAAAAAGCCGCTGCGGCGAGAGGACGAAGGCGGAGAGAGGACCGCGGGGTCCGACTCCGGGGTCCTGAAGCTCGGCGCCGCGGCCAACGCGCCCGGCTGCTTCGGCCGAGAGCGCAGCAGGTTTGTCGGCAAGCCAGGTAAGTACGTCCCGATCCCCGTCCCGCCGCTGAAACCCAGGAGGGGGGACAAGGCCGCCAACGACAACGAGGAGGAGGACAGCGACCGGGAATACGAGGATGCGGAGCTGAACGAGAATTTCGTCCGGAATAACTTGTTGACGCCGAAGAGCGTTGGCAAGGACAACCAGCGGACGCCGGTCATCTGCAGGGACAACCTGCGGCCTTTCCGCCACAGCAGGGACTTTGACTCCGATGACGGCAGGCTGTCCCCGTCCTTCCCGCATGGTCACCGCAGAGCCTCCCGCGGCTCCGGCTGCAGCACACCTGACAGAAGGAGTGATGGCTACTTGAGCTCCGACCACGACGACTCCTCCTCTGCAGGTAACCCATCTGACGCTTCAGCAAAAGAGCATTCAAATCAGCGCGGTCATAGATTTACATTGAAATACAGCTTATACTTATTGCATCCTGCTCTTATAATCTTAACATAAATGCTCCCTTTGAGGTTTTCCTCATTTCACATTTTACTATTTTATGTTTTTCCACTTTTTTTATGTGATAAATGTTGCATTATTTGGAAGTGGAAACACTTTTTTTAGTTAGTCAAAGATCTGAAAAGTGTGGCCTGGATTTGTATGTACGCCCACATCTCTGATGCGTCTGAATAAAGTCCAGTGCGATCGCCAGACAACCCAGGAGAAGTTTTAATGCAGCTTTAATTTATTGTTTTTAATCATCCAAAAACAGACAGGTGAAGTCATCAAAACTCTCAAGTCGTGGTTGTCGGCCTGGACTAATAAGACTGGACAAGGAGAGCATTAATTGCAGCAGCAGCCAGGAGGCACAGTGGAGTTGCGCAAATTGATAACGCAAATGCATGCCACACTTATCAGATTTTTATTTATTAAAACAAAAAAAGAAAAGGCGACTATGTGATGGTCTAATGAAATGCACCGAATCTCATGGTTGTGATATGACAAAATGAAAAACATCTTATTGCTTATGAATAGTTTTTACAAGGCCACCACCTTGTCACTTTTTCCTCCCATCACCATATTCCCAGCTGTCAGGCACACAGGCCTGTACCTCTTTTTAGACAGGAAGTCAGCTGATGGATGAGTTTGTTTTCTGGTTTGTGCTATTTTCTTTTTTTTTTTTTTTTTTTTAAGCCTTCTTCCCTATTTTGTTGTAAACTGTGTTTACAACAAGTTGGAGGCTGTACTGCATAAATCTGATACTTAAATTCTTTAGGGAAATGTGTGAAAGTAGCAGTGTTTCTGAAGTAAAAAAACAAAACAACAACTGTCTATCTGGCTGTATGTCAATGGTGCATTTCCGATGAGCCCTTCAGCTTCCTGGTGCACAGTCAGGTTGGTGCTAATTGATGTAACATCCTGTCGGTGCAGCTCCATGTCAAACACCCCACAAAACTGCCACATGCAGAACGAGTGTGAACGCTGGCTGCAGAGAGTGTGAGGTGCGGTGAGCTGTGCAGAACTCTAGTTTACTAGCCTGACCGGCATACAGTGCATTCATTCTAAACGGACTGAAAATCCTCCTCATTCATTAATAACTGGTGCTTTGCAAAAAGATAGTCCTGTCCTTGAACATTTCCACATTTCTTCATGTTAAATTCACAAACATGAATCTGACTTAGACCAACACAAAATGGGGGAAGAGCAAAAGACATGAGACATGGGGAGGAGATTCATCTTTCAGCAAGAAAAAACCAATCCAGACAAATGGCCAGAGCTACAATGAGTTGGTTTAAATGAACACATGTGTTAGCATGGCTTAGTCAGAATCCAAACCATAATCCAGTTGTGAGAGTTAAATTTATGTTTGCAGATGCACTGCAGCTCATCTGACTGATCCTTCAGATAAATCTTCATTTGCTAGATGTACAAATTTGGTAGCTGGAAACCTCAACTGGCATTGAATCAAATAACGGTTGTACGAACTATTATTGCACATGTGCTGAGTAGAAAAAGCAAAATGATGTATTATTTGTATTCTAGGTCACAAATATGGACTACTTTCACTGCAGGAACACAAAACTTTACCAAGTATTTTTGCCTAGTGCTTTTGTAGTACACTTAAAATAAGACATAACAAACTTTCAGCAAACTTTTAGCGAGACAAAGGATATTTTTTTTAAGTCAATAATTTTTTAATATTGATAAAAACGAACTAATTCCAGTAGCAGATAATTTCACTTGTAACATGGAAAAAAATACCTTGTTATAAGTGAAAGAATCTACATGTGGAATTAGTATTAAATCAATATTAAGGAATTCTTGAATTAAAACAAGTTTTCTCTTATTTCAAGTGTACTAAGATATTTGCACTAGAAACTAGACAGAACTACATGGAAAGACTTTGTGTTTTGTGGTGTTGTGTCGGTCCATCACACAAAATCTTAAAATACATTAAAGTTTGTGCTTGTAGTGTGCAAAAATGTGAAAAGGCTAAAGGGGTTTGTTTTTGCAAATCACTGTGATCTAATTCCTAATTTTGCAAAGTTGGACCAAAATAACACATAATGTTTATTATTTGGTGGTTTCTGTCGGCGCCGTTGCGCCTCCAGCTGAGGAATACAACCCACTGGTATCCATGTGTTACCCTGGGGCGATGGTGAATGGGCGTCAGCCTACCAACCTGTTGTTTCTGATCCGATTTAGATCTATCTGCATGCGCAGAACAGTTCTTGCTGTAGTGCAATGCTGTATTCTAATCTGACGCTCCCATAAACGATTTCCAGAGCTTCTTGTCTGCATCTGAATAAAAACTGGTGCCAGGCATCTCAAAAATCAATCATTTCTCACCAGGTTTTTTTTCTGTATTGTACAGCTATATAAAATATCCAGTGAAATAGAGACTGGTTCAGCCTAACAATGGATAGTCTGAGGAAAAAATCAGACCACAAGATTCAGACAAATCCCACTGCATAAATCTGATACTTCCTTAAAAGTGTGGCGAAATTTACCAAGATCGCCTGCGATCTCATGAGTCAACATTAAGTGACTAACATGAACATGAGAGTAGACTGAGGAAGGTTTTCTAAGCAGATAAAACATGTGCTGTAGTACATAATCTTTATTAATGGAGCATTATGGCAAGCTGACCTCTTCATTTTTAAAATTTTGATTGCTCTCCCCATTACAACATGTCCAGAAGGTTCTCTGTGGAACGAGGACGGCTGCCGCACAAACGTGGCAGCAACTCCCACTGTTGCAAAAGACAGGAAGCAATGTGACGCCAAAATAGAACTTTGGATTTTCTGAAAGAATGTCAGACGGTGTGTACCGCAGATGCAAAACAAAGTCATTGTGTGACAAAGTTCTGGCTTTGCTTCTCCAACGTGAAACTGTCCAAACAAAGACAGAGAAAGGAAAGTATTGCAGTGATTTCTAATCACAGCAAACAGTTTTCACACCAACCTAGAGCTGATTGGGGATTGTATTTCCACTGTAAACATGTGGAAAGGTAAGGAAAAGCAATTACTGTTAATCTCCTAATCTGCTCCATCATTGTTATCCCACAGGATACTGACGCTTTGCTGTGACGGCCAGGATAATCAGTGGAAGGACTTTAGCTTTGACCGCAAACAATAGAGGGTGTGTGGGATGGAAACCCAAGAATTCCTAACCCCTACTGCCCTCAGATTGACTTTTGTAATCCCAAATAAGAGTTCCCTGGTTCGTGCATTTACATTAGCACACACACCCACACACACACACAAAGCCAGGCTTTTAGGAAGAGACCAAGCATAAGGTCATGTGACCTTATGCTTGCATTAGGCGATTGATTTAGCCTCCATATGTGGTCCCTCTGAATCAAGTTTCCACAAAAACTTCAAATGAACTGTTTGCTTGATTTCTTAATTTCCTGTTCAGCTGTCTTCTGTTACGTACAGTCACAAATTGGACTCCAAGGAGAACCGTAGCTGATCAGTGCCGAACCAAAATGGACTCTTGTTGTCCACAGTATAACTGGTGGATTTGCTTAGTTACCAGATTTCGCATTCCCAAGTTATTCTGACAGCAGGATGGTTCTGCTGACAGGGCTGTTTCCTGTTCCTTTTACCTATCACACACTACTCAGTTCAGTATCTCTCTGTGCTCTGAAAGTTACCCACAGCACTGCACCCATGCCGAGACCTCTGACACTCTGATGTCTGGCTTTGTTTTAGGAAATACGGCTTTCACACTTGATAACTTGAAGTTTCTTGCAAAGTATTCATGCCCTTTTGAACTTTACACACTTTGTCACTTTGCCATCACATTCTTCAGTGCACTTTATGTGACAGACTGAAGCAAAGTGACTCAACAGGAAAAAATACTCCTACCTTTCAAGACGAGCAGAGTTTATGTCTATCACAGATTTAAGATGTTTGAAGCAAAAGACAGAGTTCTCTGACAGAAAAGGAAATGAAAGTTGGACTACATACTGAAATGTTTCAGTTGGTACGACTGCAAGTGGGAAAGGCAAAGGCAGCACTAAACAAATGCGGTTTTAACCGAGATTTAGAAGAATTCTTCTTTTCAGCATTTTTGCAGTTTTCTGGAAGTTTGTTCCAGATTAGAGGAGCATAAAAACCGAATGCTGCTTATTTGCATTTGGCTCTGACTCTTGGTGTTCAGAGTAAACATGGAGCCAGAAAACCTGAGTGGTCTGAGGGGTTTACATGACCACAAATCTTTGAGGTATTTTTGTGCTAAACCATTCGGTGGTTTATGAACTAACTATTGTTAGGACTTTAGAACTGGAGTGATGTGCTGCATTTTTCTAGTTTTTGTGAGGACGGGATCAGCTGACTTTGTCATTGTCTTTATGTGACTCTGAAGGTTCAGGTGTGAGTCCATCTCCACACGCAGATTTCAGGCCTGATCCAGCTCTAATAAGTGAAGATTTGAGCCGACTCCCGATTATTCCTCTTTAGATCCAAAAATAATAACTTCATTTTTTTCTTACTCAGCTGTAGAATGTTTTAGCAGCTCCATGTATAGGTTTTTGTCCATACATCTCCCCATTGATTGAATGAGAACACCTTAATTGGGATTTTGAATTACATGTTCAGTTGGCATTTGAAACGAGCAAAGAGGCTCAGTGAAACTGAAATTACGTGATGAGAGGACAATTATAAAAGATAAACAATAAATTAATAGAAACTGTACTGTATTCGTTGTATGTCTCCTATTTTTACGTTAAAAAGTTAGAAAGGCAGAAAATCTTGTGGTCTGTTTTCAGTTGGTGCTTTAAGTTATGAAAACATTTCATCTTATGCATAAAAGCACAATCAACACGTCATTAGTGCAAAGCTGAGAAGTCCTTTATCTCTCCATCAATGCAGCAAGCTGAAACCTGTTGAAAGGAGCTTTGACACGTAGCAGCCACATTCGCCTGACTCTGCAGAAAGGACTGGTTGGTTAATGAAAACTATGTCTGTAGGAACGTCATTAATTTCGCCTCACAGGAAGCAGTGCCCTAAATAAATCTTATTTAAATTTATCATGCTTGCACCGATTCTTTGTCCAGTACTCTGTCGTTTATAACCCTGTGTCTGTGCGGGTTTTAGCCTATCTTCTTTTTTTTTTTTTTGGATGACGAATTCAAGTTGTCATCCCAATCCCCTTGTCTGAAAATGTTTTTTCTGGTCCCAAATTACAAATTCTCAGATCTCATATACACTTTAATCCAGAAGGATTACTGTTATTGCAATGGTCTTCTGAACTTTTTAATGTTATGTTTTTGAATTCTTCAATAACAGAAATAGTTAGTTAGGAAGAACTGTTTCTGTCACTCCCTTTTTCCTGAGAGTGGGTTTCGAGCGTGAGGCACCTTCCCCGGGTTGGCTGTTTCTGTGCTCAGGGCAGGTCCGGGCCCGTCTTGAATAACATGTGCTGCCGGGAAAACTGCCCTCTTTGGACTTCATAAAAACTCACAACATTGGCTTGGTTTTATCGTTGACTGTTTAGTCCGAAATAAAAAGCTCTGGCTTGTTGTTGGTTTTATTTAAGTAGAGTTACGCTGTGATTTATTGGTAGAGTGAGCGCTTTACTGGTTGGCAGACAGACTGTTTAGAAAAAAAAACAATCCGACCAGAGTAGTTTGGCTCGCTTCTGTCGTTAGACTGCTGATGAGCTAAGGTGGGTTTACATTAGCTTCTGTGTGAGTGTGTTCCCATTACGTGCAGCACGTACACATAATGGGAAACAGTGACTGTATTTAATTTGTCATAGGAAATTGGACTTGAAGAGTTCCCAGTGGGATATACACAAAGAATGTCATCTGCATTTGAACTTGAAAAGTTGATGCTTGGAATACAGCCCCAAGATTTCTTGTTATTTTGCAAGTAAAATGTACTCAACATGCCAGATGCAAAGAAGTTCACAAGTACATTTTTTAAAACCCAAGTCAAGACTCGAGTTCTCCACCCAAATTCAGTCATGTTCCAAGTCTCTACTGATGGAAATAAATATTTTTTTACTTGTATTATTGGTTCTAAATTGCCAGATGAACATTAGGTCATTATTTGTGTATCTTTTAACATGTAATTTACCATTTTTAAATCAACAAAAGGTTGCTTTATAATAGAAAAGTTGATCAAACAAATATTTACTCAACTAGAAATATAAATATGCATCTATGTTTTACAAATAGTAATAGTTTAAAATCTCCTAAAGTTGAATTTTAGAATGAATCAACCCTTTTCATATTATTGGTAACATCTAAATTGACACCTGTTTATCCCTGTCTTCACATTATCTACTACTTCATTTTTTATTGCACCAAATATGGTTTTCTTCTCTTCACTGAGATAGAGAAGTTGTAATATTTGGAAACCGTTTTAAAACCTTTGTTCGCAATCCTAAACAGTAAAGATTTTTAAATGTTGCTATTTTCAGGTGAGTGTGTCTTTGTAGTTTGGCAGTGAGAGAATGTCAGAGGTGAAATGATTTTTATTTTACTCTGAAATTATCTTGTGATCATTATTGTGAAGATTTATGTAACAAGCAGATTTTTATGAACCATTAACATCTCATAATCCACCAACATCACTGGCTAATAGTCGAATTCATCCTTTCACAATAAAACCACACAGCAGCTGCAGTCTGTAGCTCATGCCAGCATCCTTTTACTCTTCATTAAGTTACACAAAAACTGTTAAGATTCGAGTCTCAGACCGTCTGGCTCAAGTCTAATGTTCCGTTTACTTTTTTATCAACAAAATCATTAGGGTAGGGTTTTGTTTTGTTTTTTATCACTGCAAAAATTCAGAGCTTTACAAACAAAAACTCAGCTTGAAAAATGAAGCCTTCCCTACATATTTTAAAATGATTTCATCATTACACCATTGAGTTTGATCAACTATCCAGCTAACCCACTAACCACAAGAACTCACTAACCACAATCAGTCAAATTTTTGAAACATGAATGTGAGGTTTACTAGTACTTCTATGGAAACAACAATGCAAAAACATCTAATCAGCTGAAGTGACAATATGAGCAGTATTTTTACATTTGCAAACTCCATTAGAGTTCATTAACTACGTGAATTATTGTCTGAAAAAGATTTCTTTTAAACCGTGCAGTAGAACGTTGTGCATCTCATCTGCAAAACTATTTGTGGACTATTTGACTCGACAAGAAATTCCAGTATTTTGTTTTCTATATAACATGTTGTATTATTCAGAAAAATAACGATTCAGTTGTGACCTGCTATTGCTCCAAACCTCTGCAGCGTTCATATTTTCCAGTCCTCAGGGCTAATAGACTATTTTTTGCCCGTCTTGTCTTCGTGTTGCCTTGGTGATGAATCGGCATGGCTGGAGATGGGAGATGGGCAGAATGTGTGTGTGTTGCAGCACTGAGGATGAGATGGGTGCTGAATGTTTCTACTAATACCTCTATGTTGGAGGTGTGAAATACACGGCCAGGCAAGTTGTGAGGCATCTACTACAGAATCGCCTAAAGCATCCAGATGGAAACTAAAACTGTAGGATCTGAATCTTAAACCTTCAGCACTACAGTGTACTGAATTTTTTAGTATTATGCATAATTTATTTTCACATTTAGTGTTTATTTCTTTCACTTTACATGATACTACTGTACATTTTATTATAACTATTAATATAGTTATAATGAATAGTTTTAAAGGCCCATTGGAATTTAAAATTAGAAACTGACTCAGTCTTTAAACCATGAAGAGTAGCTATAGATAGAAAAGTTGAAAGAATTTAATTTAGAGTTTGAAAACAAAATAAATGTTTTGTTTTTTTAGCATGAGAACTAATTTTGAAATGCACAAAGTGTACTGAGCAATATTGAAGGATTGTGATAAGTGAGGAAGTTATCTATATGTTGCATCTGTTAGGATGCACCATAGTGTCATCGGGATGAAAATGAACATTGGTGTTTGATACTCCTTGATCAAGATTATTCATATCTAAGGTGAATAGTAATAATATTAATGGTCTTAGCACTCATCCCTGAGGTACACCTTTGATCACAAGAAAGCAAGAGGCAATCAACGCCAAGCTTTCTCAGTACTTCACCATTAAGTGAGTAGTTTTATTAGTCATCTGTTGGATTTTTTTTTCCCCCCTCCCAATCAATCATTGTACATTTGAAAAGACCAGAAGTTTAACCCTTCTTGGAATGGTAATTGATTAAATTGGAGATTAGAGCAAGTTATGCATTGGCTACAATAAAAAAAAAAAACACTTAGAGACATTTGTTGAATCAAAGTGTAAACTCTTTATTGACCAAACTAATCTATCTCTACAGGGATTTACTGATGTGAAACATAACTCATAATCAGAGAAACACTCAGATCAATCACAAATAACAGATGGCGTCTAGTACTGATGATAATAAAAAGGGCTTTGACCAGAATAATAAATGAATGCATTAAGAGCTTTAAGAGTACTTAAAAATTTCATAGACTCTTCCCAAAACTCCTTCTGGAAAAGTTTCCTTACCCTATCTGATATCTATCTTTTGAAGGAATAGGGAACAGACATTTTAAAGAAAAAAGTAAAAAGAGTAGATTTCACTGACGCATCGGTCAACATAGACGATCCTACCTCCATAGCTGAAGATGTAATTTTTTTCTCAACTCAGGGATCATCACACCCTGGAAATATTGACAAAAATTAAATTTTTGTGCGCCTTTAGGGTCTGGAGGGCCAGCCACAGTTGATCAAAAGGAGAGTTGTTTTAGGCAATTCCCTACATCAGAATGCAAGACACAAAGTATCTCTCTCTTCAGGATGGCAGCAGTGGGATGCAGATAGGACTAACACAGACAACATGGCAGATTCTCTAAACAGTCTTACTGGAAAGACTGATCAGAAAATACTCATCAGAAAATCCCAGAAATGTGTCTTTTTTGGCATTTTAAGCTCTGACTGATGCGTCCCTTGCCATATCTTGGGGGTCCCCTACCCTACAAACACCGTGGGATTTTACAGCTCTGGCGAACGAAACTTGATCAGGTGACATTTGCGTACTCAGGAGAAATCCCCTCCATTTAGTTTCAGATTGGACTGAAGCTCAACTCATAGAAAGTTCTGGGACGCAATATGTTTCTGCAGCCTGTTGACGACATCAGCCGCAGTCAGCAAGTGTTGAAACTGTGACTAGGAATGCAAGTATTCAGGGAGTTGTGCGTTGCACTCTCTTACGTCTCAGAAATCCGTTACATTGTTTGAAGATTTAATTTCAGTATTAATTGCACTTTCTCTTAAGGCTCTCTTTTTGATGTATAAAACACTCTACAGACAGTTCTTATTTTAAAAATGTTTTTTGCTTGTTGAAGTAGGAACTTTAATCCAGACTATGTGAATTCAAAGAGAGCTTTGTTATCTGCACCTGATTTTCCCTTAAGTTCCTTATTTATGGGACTCTGACATACTGACCTTTCGTTTCTAAAATCAACAAAAGCGTGGACCTCCCATGAGTTTAATAGAGTCACAGACAAGCTAGAAAGAGGAGTTAGAAGCTTCTCCTCTTATACACACACAGCTAAATTCCTTTTTTTCCCTTCTCATTGTCCTGTAAGCAGGATTGAGGTTATCTAATTTTCACTCCTCCACCTTCAAGTTCTCCCCTTTTCTTCACTTCAGAATGAATCATCGTAACTTGGAGTTTTTATGCATGGACACGCCATACCAAATAGCAAGAGATTAAGCAGCTGCAAGATTCAGGAGCATGTGAAAGAAATGTGGTTTTCCTGTCAGTTAACCGGTTTGCGCACCTCCTCCCACCTTCCCCCTAATAATGAGAAACCACACTAAACCAAAACGACAAAAAAAAAAAAACATTTAAGAAGAGAACAAAAAATGTCTACTGCAGTCGGAGGCAGCCCTTAGTTCGGTTAGGGTTGGCTTTGGGTCCCATGGAAACCCCACTGTGCATTTGTGGTGAGTGAGACGGGTGTGCAGGAGAGTGCATGCTGCATGAGGGTCCACAGAGCCCGTCATTGTTCTCTGACTGACTGTGAAGTAAAGCCTTCATCAGTTTGCTACTCCCTGTTACTTATTTAGGTGGTGCAGCTGTTTACATTCCATCCGTATGTATTTACTGAGGATCCACTTTTGTTTCAGTATTACTGCTCATATGGAAGTAGTAATGCAACATTAGGAGTCTGTAACCATGCAGTGAAAAGTAGCTAAAAGTCTCTCTTTTTAAAAAAACACGAGCTTCTGTCATGTTATGCCGCGTCACCTCACAGTTGCGGTGTGTGTTTTAACCTTCTGATCAAAACACACTAAAACTATTTGCCTTTTACGGCATAGAGTTTCACTGCATGGTGATTAATAAAATGGTACTTATTTCCAGTTAAGACAATTCTTCATCAGGGTGTCCCCCAGTGTATTATAAGCCTGGCGGGCCACCAGGCTTTACTTGTGCCCCCACCAGGCTAAGAATTCCTTATTTTTTAATCTTTTTAAAAAAGTTAGCATTTTTTAAGACTTTATAGTTGGTGTTCAGGTATTGATATTAAATCGTTTGATGAGCTTAATGAAAATAGTCGCCGCCTAAAACATTCACTGCCTGATTGTATCTCTTCTATGAGGAACATGATTAGAACTAGTAGTTGATGTTGTAATGAAATTAGCACATCAAATGCGCCGAAGCTTGATGTGGGAAGTCCAATGACTGTAATTAAAATGTATATTTTCCTCAGTTACCTCATATGGTAATTGTGAAGTAACAAAGGATTCTGTGGTGGATTATTTAGCAGATTGGGGTTTAGGTTTAACAAATTTTAGAACGGGGTAAAAAACCAGTGGGTTGACACTTTTAAACCATATGACGACTGTTACCAAGCAAGATGTATGTCAGTAGCAATTGTTCAGCATGATATAAATAGACAGAGATAAAGTTCATGCCTTTGTCGCAGCTAGTCTAGACTCATAATTATGTTTATTATCAGCAACATCTGAAGACTCGATCATTATTTTTTGCTGACGTAGCTTCTTTTCATTCAGTTCTTTTGTGTCAATTACCACTTTTATTAATCTTGCTCTTTCATTTTCTATAACTATAATTTCTGAATGCACTTTCAGAAATTATAGTTTCTAACCTTGTAACCTTATGTCTGAAAACCACCAGTAAGACACAGTGTTCAATGGGGCTGTAATAAAGCCATAGCAATATTATTCATAAACACGTGGCAAAGATCCACATTTTGCTCAAGTTAGATTGAGTAAAACCCACACAGACTGATAGTCTGTATCAGCTCTGAGTCTCTACTGCAGTGAGACTTCATGCAGTGGACAGAATATTATATTTGCATGCAAAACATGGATTCAGAGCCCACTCCTTGACTGTATTAATTAAATTAAGGACATTAATTTTGTGTCAACTTAATATTGTTCAGATCTGGCACACTAATAATGTTTTGCTATTGCAACCTCAATACTTGCTTTTCTCATAAATTGATTTTCTCTCATAAATTGATAGTATCAAGCTTCTTTTGAGGCCGTAACATCTAGTCATTTTTGTATTGCTGTGGTGAGTGCAAACTTGTCATCGCTCGTTCTCTAACCAGCAAAAAGAGGAAATTTTCTTACTTTGTGTTGAGCAACCTTTTGAGCGTCGTTACATTTTGTTTTTGTTTTATATCTTGAGTTTTGGGAAGTTTTCCATCACAAAGTGACGACCGATGATTTACACAGTCACATGTTTTAGAAATGCGAGTTATGGTTTTAGGCTACATGGTTTCACAACATCTGTTTGTTTAAGTGCGCTAAAGGGGAAAAATGCTAACTTTTTGCTTGTGTGGATTTGGTTTGATGACATCACAAGAGGCACAAAATCGAGCTGATCAGCACACGTAAACACTATGGTGGACATGTAACTTTAGACATTTTTCAACATGGATTCAGAAGCTTTCACTCTGACTCTGCTCTCAAACCAAGACGAAGACAGGCGCGAATGACAACACTGACGCAAACACTGTTGATGACATTGATACATTTCAGACCTTCCTTCACCTGATTTCTGATTGGTTGTCATGCATAGTCTCCACTCATATGATTGCTAATAATTAGCGACAGTGGAATCCAGATATTCTAGTCTGTGCTGGTCTTCCTAACAAACTGCTTCAGTGTATTTAACAGTATTATTGTCCTGAAATTCATTTTTGCTGTAGTCATATAGAATTACATGTAAGTATCTTTTGAGTGAGGAATTGGATTAAATACACATTAAGAACAATTGAAAACTTGGTACCCAAACCAACTGTTGCCTTTCACACACACAAGGTTTCTCAACTAATGTTCAGAGATGGATAAAATACCCAAAGATTGTACTCTACCCAGTATTTGGGGTGGAGTACAAAGAGTAACCCTTCTTTAACAAGTACAAGAAGCAGGCATCTAAAAAAATTGCTAAAGTAAGTACATTTAAAAGTAATTTTTTTTCTCCCCAAAATTTAAATGAGTATAATTAGTTGGCTATGCTTCAGCAAAGTAACAAATCAAGTTCTGTGATTGAATAAACTGAAGCAAATTTCCTACCTAGTAACTTGGAAAAAAAAAAAAAAGCCTTGATAAGTAATAAAAAAAAATCAAGGGCAATTCACCATTTAGTCATCTGTTTGTTATTGAGAGGATGTTACTCAAAATCTAGAGATAAATGGGATGACAGGGAGAGTCGTGAACACATTCTTGGTCAGGCTTTCATTGTCCCTGCTGGTGTGTGAATCCTCATATCGGCAGTGTTGCTGTATCAAACAACGGCTACATTCAGGCATTTAAAACAAAATATCGTGGACTAAGAAGATCACCTGAGCTACTGTGCCTTTTTAGATTTGATACATTTTACTGAAAGAAATGCGATTTTTTTTTTAAATTATTTTTTTTATTTTATTCTCCTTAAATCTAGTGACAGTCCTTCTGTGTGTTACAAGACAAAGTGTTCCCTCAGACTTTGTCACTGAGTCCCTTCTGTGGCCTTTTTCAACCGAGCTGTTTCTGTTGTCACCGTTACACCAGGGAATCACTGACACGTTTGCTTTTTCTGTTGAAACACCTGCGCAAAGAACAGGAAAGCATTCTCTGTTTCCTCTGGGTCACAATCTTAAAGACATCCTTTGCTACACTAACCACTTTCACTTCCCCAGCTTAGTTGGAAGAAACGTGAATAGTTGGAGAAAGAAGTGGAAAGCATTTCAGGGGTTCTAGTAAATTATTTTTTGCAAAAAGCTTTCCCGCTTGTGAAAGTGCATGGAAGAGGAGCGGAAGCAGTTGATTGTGTTTCAGGTCACCTGAGTACCTGCTATGGGTGTCAAGTGTCTGTGTCCACAATTGCTAATGGAAACAAAATCCACTAAGTGGATGTAGGGCAAGTAAACTTTCTTTCTGTTATTCCAGAACTGAGACACAGCTTGCTATTAAAATGTGCATCTCACTATAGTTAGTGTTTTAATTTACAGTTCTAGCTTTTCTCTACAAAGGTTGCTGTTGATTTTGAAGTTAGCTTTAAGCTTTTTTACCATGAAATCACAGTTCATAAGAAGATTAACCACCTTCCTGGTTAAGTCTGTTGGTTAATCATGCGTCCTATTTACAGAGGCCATACTCCTCCTTTTCTTTGACTCTACATCTCAAGCCATTTGCTGTTCAATAAAGGGCATTAGAATAAAAACCAAATGAAAAGTGACAATATGTTTGTATACTGCTCCTACAGTTTCAAAGTCTTTTAAGAAGAAACTTCAGATACTCTATTTCAACTAGCTTTGTTAAAAACTAGCCTGTTCTACATTCTGCTTTGTACATAGGGTCTGGACTTGAGGCTAATGAGAAACGATTGCTTCTACGAGGCATGGACTCTGTTAAAGTTTTAAATGCTAACCAATCGCTAATGTTTGTCCATGACATATTTAATTCGCTGGTCGGGCGCAATGAAGCTTACAGGAAATGGTCTCCGCTGTAGAGAACGATGCCCCACTGTGAAGAGAGTCGCAGTGGGGCGTGTGAATAAAGGGACTGTTAATGTTAATTCCATGGCTAACGTGGACGGAATGGCGACGTTCACTTCCTCCGCTGCCATTGCTAAAATTACAGACATACTTAGATTTTACAACAGTGCAGAAAATTTACGTAATTGTTACCAACTTCTTCTGCATGCTGATTGGCCAAAATTAAAATTATACTGGAGAAATCTGCTTCAATGGGAGAAATCCCAGGTGAAGATCTAGAGGAAGATGAGAATTATTGAGAGGAATTGCAAAAGACGGCAATGGCCAGTGTGAGAGACTCTCATCAGTCTTTGCATAGTCCAGAACCCCTCCCGCGTCTCCAAATCATAACATATTTTACATATCTTTTAACTTAATTTACCTCTTTACCTTGTAGCACCTTTCTAGCCAGAACATGTGATTCTTCTGGGCAGAGAGCAATATTGTTCATGTCTTAATTCCTGGTGGGAGATTATGTTTAAAATGACGGTGAAATCTGGGTCTATTTTCCAGAACTTTATGGTTTAGAGAGGGTAATCAAACTGAAAACCAGCTTTAACGGGTGGATATCGAAAAATCCTCCGGTTGTACCTTCACAAAGCAGCTTTTACTCTCCTTTTGCACCGAACCCCTCTCAGGTGTCAGTGTGTGCGTGTGTATATGTATGAGTTTGTGCTGCTTTTCATTTCTGGTGACACTGGACTCCAGAAGTGCTCCAAGTGAGCAAGCAGCACCTCGGCAGCATTAAACCCACACAGATACGGATAAAACAGCAACTAGCTTGTAAACCACATATCCAGATGACTGTTTATCTGCAATATGAGACTGTCAGTAATACAACTGAAGCTCACACCAACTTCAGGAGACTTTATGTTTAAGCAATGGGTAGAACTCCCTCTGGTGGACAAATGAAATATTTATTTTCTTGTTTATTTAATCCTAATTTGAAAAATGTTGTCATACAATGCTTACGTGTTGCAAAAAATCAGAAGATATGTGAAGACCATCCAGTAGTCAGTGCAAAAATAATATCAATATGGCATGAACTACTTAGTCTGTGAACCTTCAAACTCAGTTGCTACATTTTCTGAGTTAGCACCATAGTGACAGACATAAATCCATTGAACAACAGGACTTTGACTTTGCCAGTTGATTACTGTGTCATAATGAAAACATAGAAACATTCTTATCCATTTGCACCGCATGATTAAGGGAAGAAATGTACCATTGTTATTAGTAGTAACAATTACAAGTAAGCAAAAAAAAATTAAAAAAAATCTCAATCTCAAAATCCAGTTTGGCTGCCTTTGTAAATATAAAATGTATTTAAACACTGTAAAAAGTTGTTTATTCAGACATCTGCCGCTTTGTTACCAAATAAATTCTTCTGATAATTAGTTCCTGTAGTGTTTGAAATTACACAATCCAGAGAAATACATTATTAGTCTTATAATACATAAACCTCCAATCTATTGTAAAGTGTAATAAATCTACTTTGCCCCATGTATTGTACTTTGTCATATCTATCTGTAATGCATCTCCTCATTACTATATCATCCGATAAATGAGCCTTGCTTAAAATCACTTTGATAATTTAAATTTAAATTTTAAATATTGGGGGAGCGATTGTTTGCAGTGTTTATAACCACAGACACAAATCTTTCTTTGAATTTCTCATGTTACTGCAACACAATACAGACACTAGAGGGCAGTAGGTGTTTGCTTAGAAAATGGAACCTGATGTATTTCTCATTTCAACTTTTTATTTTGATTTATTGCAAAACGTAAAATGTAATAATGATATTTTACATCATTGAAATAACGAAATTCCTACAGAACAGAATTTTAACGGAGCTTTTTGTCTGTTCTCTCTGTTGTGGACGCATGTTGTGAAATGGAGAAAAACAGAAAGATGAGTAATCAGCATGAACACCGTACGAGTCTGTGTATACAACAGGATTCGTGTGTGTGTGTGTGTGTGTGTACGATGTGGGGGCAACGCTTGTTATCTGGTGTCTGTCCAATCGCAGCGTGATTCAGACGATTTCTACATTGACCTCAATAGATCAAAGTGAATTCAGCTGGCGGGCGATGAATACTCTCTCTATGGCTTCACGTCTCTCTCTCTCTCTTTTACTCACACACGCAGATTATTTTGAACCCCTTTGTCCCGACTCTCTCTCCTTTACACAAACAGACTGAGTTCTGAGGGGAACTTTAACTTAGCAAATATCAGAGACTGAATTAATATAGAAAAGCAAACACATATACAGCACCAAGGGAGACAGACTAAGTTGTTCCACATAATAGGGCAATGATGGCTTCAAGGAGGGGGAGCCACTGTTGCAGATGAGACGGATGGATTTGGAGGATCGAATGCTCTCATAAACAACAATATAAAATCTTCCATTTTTCCTGTGTAGGCAGTTTATTTCCAGTTCAAGACAAATTAGTAAGTAAAGAAATCAGTTATGTAGCCATTTGATAAATGATACTGTCAGTATCTGACATCTATTTTCCTAAAGCTCAAAAAGTGAAGAGGTGGCTGTAAAAGAATGCGTTACCCACTTTTTTACTTAAAGAAGAGATAATTAGCAGGACGTCAGAATCAATAGAATAGTAATGCAGATCAAGTCAGGGATTCCCATTTAACATGCAGACATTTTATGAATGATGCACTCCATGCTTTTAAATAATGCACGCTCATTGCTTGTCCCTGCCGCCTCCTACACAAAGGGACATGAGCGAAAACATTTCATCTGGATCCATTTGTGATTGTCACATTTCGTTAAACAACACACTACAGCTATAATTACCGTCGGCACATTAATTGTTGGTGACAGAAGTGTTGATTATTTTGAAAACACGTCCTACATGTCTGATATTTTTGGTTCTAAAGCTGTGGTTTCTGTTTCACACCAGTGCTTCTTTAGAAGCCACTCACGTGGAAACACAGCTGTCTACTTTCTGCGTACGCTGACCCACATACTCTAAAGTCCACACACACACACACACACACACACACACACACACACACACACACACACACACACACACACACACACACACACACACAAGCTCTAATGCTTGAAATATTGTGTGTGTGTTTAGCTGGAGGTTAAGCAGGATCAAGTATTTATTAGCTGCAAGCCATTTTTTTTTTTATTGCTGGTCTGTTTTATTCTCAATATTCCAGTTTCAAACCGAGAGAAGATGAAGGGGGGTGCAGCAGAGTTTTCCCCAGCACATCTCCTGAGAGATGAGCAACCCCCCGTTTCCAATCCACCCATCACCCAATCTTCCCTCAGGCCTTTATCTGGGGTTGACATGTCGAAGGGGGCAAAAAGCAGAGGATGTGGGTGTGGTTTGTGGGGCAAGAGTATCTGGGTAGATCCTGATGGTAGGAGCGGTGGGTGGCTGTCTGATTGGCCAGAGGAACACCGCGCTCCCTAATTACACACATACCTCCCCACACAGTGTCAGTCGGCTGGTAGCGATCACACAGACTTCCTCCAAGATTTCTCTTGACAGGAAATCTTTATTTATCTCTAGAAATGTCACGATAGGAACCAGAGATATTTTAGTTTAAATGTCAAAGTGCAGTTGTATCTGTTTTTCTCCTGAAGTCAGTGTAATAAACTAATGGGAACATATACTTATATTCATTAAAAGCTATTTTTGTTGAACACAATTTCTCTCTTAGATCAATGTCATGACATTAACACCTTCTGTTAATGAGATCAGCTGAGATCAAAATGATTGCCTTCTGTAAAACCTCAACCTGTATTTAGAGCCCAATAGTTTTGGAGTATCATGCTATACAGTAACCAAGGCATGCTTAATTTTCACCTGAAGTTACAGACTTCTCATTTATTTATTTATTTTTGCTAACTGATACAGACCTAGGTCAGTTAAAAAGTGACACACCATGATCCAGTGGCTATACGTAACATATAGTAGTATTGTAATTGTGATTAACTTAACTTGTTGACAAATGACATGTTGGACGCTGCAGTATGTCTTTCTTGACAGACTGCAGCAAATACTTTCTTGCATTAATTTATGTTGTAACAATGCATCACCTAAAACCTGCATATCTTTTCTTATTTGTTTCTTAAGCTATATGTGACTCAACAAACATAGTGACATTGTTGCGTTGTCTCATGTCTTGCTTCTGCTGTTTTTATTCTGAACTTTTTAGTGAAGTGCTAAGCTAACGTTAGCATTCTGATAATTTTGTTTTGATATGACTTGTTGATAACTTGGCTTGTGATGTAATTCAGGCCATATAAAACGTCCAGAAAAAGTTGGTCTTCATAACCTGAGCAATTGATTTTGAACGTTGTAAAATTTATTGACCACCGTTTCAGCTGCTCTCTGGATATCTAACCGTAGCAGATAGGTCACATGACGCAGAAGAACAAGGATCCACATGAGTCCTTTCATTGCGAATATTCTTGTAAATGGTGCAGGGAAAACAAATTCTAAGTGGAAAACCCAGACTCACTCACGTTGACAATGTTTAGACCTGCAGCGTGATGCATCATGTTAATCCAGAAGAAAGCCCTGTCTGTCCTTCAGAACAAATCAATTCCACTGTGGAGACATTGAGAAAATGTGACAGCCTATCTCTAAATGAAAACCAAGAACAGCTTAAAGTCAAGATCGTATCAGTCCACTTATCTTATCCCTCCCAGCTCCTCTGCCTTAATGCCAGGGCGCCCACACACACAGTGTGTGACGGACCATCGTTGAACGCTGACCTTTCTGCAGAATGAACTCTTGTATTGCTGTATTTTAAAACCCCATGCTGCTGCTGTTACCCTCCCCCCCTCAACATCTGAAACCAGGCAAACACTTCAGCCGCTCTCCACGATACCTGAGGAGGAGTTCAAGGCGGGGGGAGCAAACTCTTGTAGAAACACTTCATAATGGCCCTCTTTTACTACACAGCTTGACTGCTTATTAATTTTTGATCGATGTAGGTTTGGGACGCTTCAGGAAGGCTAACTGCAGCCTGGTTTGTTTGTGTTTCAGGTCTTTGTTTTGCTGGTGCCCTTGACTGATGATGTATTGTAGAGGAAGAAACTGGCAGCTTCGTGTTCAAAAGCCTAAATCAGACATGCACGTGGGAAACACGTTTTTTTGTCCCAGACTTGGGACAAAGGAGCCATACGTCTGGATGATCAATCTATTTTTGATGAAGAACCACTCACCAACCGTCTTCATCTCCGTCTGCTCGCTCTGTGAGAACCTCTTTATGTCTGTGCATCCTAATAGCACATTTATATTCATTAATAATCCCACAATAAACGCCACAGACCAGAGATAAGGATTAAATCTCTACATAGAAACTCTTTAATCATCCTTATGGTGACCCTGTGCATGTTTTCATCAGCTGGCACATATGAGGACTGTAGTGAAACAAAGGAGTGCTCAGGCCCCGCTGCCTCCAAAGATTGAGGAGAAAGGAGGGGGGTGAGTGGTTTTTGGGGTTCCTCCTGTCATCCTTTGTTTCCTAATTGAAGTTTTTCTGCCTCTAAACCCTCCAGACTTTCCCCCAGCCCCCTGCTGGTTAGAGAGGAGGGCTGTAGGGGGGAGCAGGCCCAACAGAGGGTTGAGGGGAAAAGGTTCATGTCAGGCTTTGTTGCCACTGGCATGATGCCTGTCCCCGATTGCCCTTCTCTATAGCTTTGAGGTTCATAAACCTCAAAACTATTAAAAGGGGTGACATGAGGTCTTTTTCTGAGAACGTGACACCCTGAATTTCTTGTTAATGATTTCAGTTTTTCAAAGGATGCACATAAATATTATAGTGACTGCTTTGGTTCTAATGCAGGTATTTGTCCGGTCAGGAAGAAGTAGAGCAGTACATGAGTTGTGGATCCTTTATATGTTCAACCCGCATGTGTCTGTGTTGATGAGTGGGGTACAGAGAGTTGCCACGGGAACAGAAGATGATACTCACTCAAAACATGACATGAACTGCACAGTTCATCTCTCTGTCTTTCTTACTGACTAAAAGAGTGGTTGTCTGATAGAAAACACCTGGTTATTTTTTTGTGCCGTAAAAGGCTGTGACCTTGAGCTTGCGATGCATTGTGATGCGTCGACGAAGTCAAAAAAGCAATTTATAACTCCACCATTACTGGCCTTTCAGTTTCACTGTTTTTGTCTAGTGCAGTCATTCATCCACCGGCCCATTGTGTTTTTGAGTTAAAATCTTTTTGAAGTTGACATGAAATTTGAAAATATCACTTGATAGCTATCAAGTGATAACTATCAAGTACCATTGGTACCATTGGAAGATTGGAAGATTAATACTCAAATACCAACTATAAAGTCTTAAAAAATGCAAACATTTTAAAAAGATTTAAATAAATAAGTCATGCTTAGCCTGCTGGGGGCACAAGTAAAGCCTGGTGCTCCGCCAGGCTTATAATACACTTGGGGAAACCCTGATATATGTATGTCATATTTAGGATCTCTGAGTTGCCATATGTTGCCACTTCGACTTATTGTGTTGGGTGTATATTACTGTTTTCATATTTCCTATAGTCATCAAACTAATGGGAATTGGGCTGCTATGCAGTAAAGCAATTTTCCTTTTCACCTGGTCACATGTTTACGTCTTGTTAGCTATGGTTCAGCTAAACATGGCTAATCTCCTGTTTAACTCTGAATTATAAAATCTGCATAATCTCTTCCTGACTTCATGTAGAATGTTATTTGGTATGGGTGTGTGAGTGTGCAAGTTTCTGATCGTATATGCTTCTGTTATTAATGGCAATACATTACATAGTAATATGTAATGTAAAAATCAGAATTGGCTCAATAGCATCAACCTCAAGCTGGAGATCGGCCAAGAATCTGTAATCTGTACATCTCTAGTTTATGTTCAGTTTTGTACGTTACAGTTTGTAATATAGAAAAATATTTAGTAAATGTATTGGTTTTTAAAGCATGAGATCAAATCTCTATGTGTTGTTCTTTAACATTTGTCAGAACATGACGAATATCCTACTTTCATGCATATATAGGAAGTTAAGTCCAAAAGCTTAATTTCTTTTAATAGCTCTGTGTCAGAAAGTTGGTTGAGTTACTTTGAACCAGCTGTTCAGCTTCAGCAGAGATTCTGCTACCCATCCCATGTCGTGACGCAAACCGTTCGCTTCACAACTGCTTCCAAATTCATTCCTGTGCTTAAAAGAGAGAGTGTGAGAGCGGAGCCGATGAGGCGTTTATTTGGGATCGAGACGAGCGAGAGAGGGCGAGAGAGAGAGGAGGGGTGGATGGAAGAGAGCAAGTCAAAGAGAGAGGGAGTGTTTCTCCCTTTCCCCTAGCAACGGTTGGTGGTGTTCGTCTCCAACCTCTTGTTTTCTTTTGCGCGCACACACAGACACCTACGCATACACACAGACACATCTCCTGCGCTCATTCAGCTCGCTCGCCTTCAGCCTGTTGGACCCCCGGGGTGTCTCTTCACTTTCGTTTTCTCCAAATGCTTCTCTGGGCTTTTTCCTGCCAGACAAAGGCTTTTTATCACGGATAAGAAAACAGAAATTCTTTGCAAAAAGCGGTGAGATTAAAGAGCTGAGGACGTAAGAGAGAAGCGGAGAGAGTGACAGAAGGAGAGCGAAGGAGGATGGAGCCTCTGAGCGCTCACGGTCTGCCCCGGCTCTCCTGGATCGACACTCTCTACAGCAGTATGTATCCATCCGTCCATCCAACCATCCATCCATCCATCCATCCATCCATCCATCCATCCATCCATCCATCCATCCATCCATCCATCCATGTCCTCATCTCCACTCACAGACGTTCCTCAAGCTGTCTTACATTGCACCCCCCATTTTCCTCCTCGTTTCTCTTACACCCACGACTACATGCACACAGTTTGAATTCTTTGCATTTTTTCAAGACTTTTGCTCTGCAGGTGTTATGGTGGATGTCTATAACTCAGCAGAAAACTCATCTGCATCTCCATTTTTTTTTCTGCTCTAGAGCGGCAACACCTCACTCCTGCTGTTTTCAGACATAAAGGCAGGGGGAAGCCCTCATATCGGCAGTATGTGTCTGAAAACCTGGAGGTAGAACTTTATGTTCCAAGCTGTGCAGAAGAGCAGCTCTCTGATGTTTAATTTTAATCAGTTCTTTGCTGTATCCTTCACAATGTGCTGCAGACGCTTGCTGTACACTGGGTCAATAAGTGTTCAGATGGCAGTTCTGTTTAATAAGACAACAATTTCTTCATCTCCCTTTGGTAACTCTCCTAACATTCCAATGACTTCGATTTGTTTGGTTGTTGTTTAGCTTTAAAAAGCACAATACTCATTCATATAAAACAACATCCATAAATTAGGGATGAGCATTTAACATCATTTATTGTGCAAAAATTTCTTGTCATGAAAAGAATTTTGATTTATTGTTCTCACAATAGATTTCAGTTAATGTCAAAACACTGACAAAGTATTTTCTCCCATTTTTTCCGCCAGAGCATCCACAAAGAGCATCCACAAATGTCAGTAAATTTGAAAATATGACTAAATAAAGTCTCTATATGCAGTTTGGCAATATAAATCACACTTTTTTAAGTGTGTGGCATCAAAAGCAGCATTAAGTTTATGGTGATATGAACACTAAGCCTAAAAAAGAAGTGATAAAATCATAATATTAATATACCACGCAATACTGTGATGAAATCCCAAGTCCATATCGCCAAACCCTACAATAACTTAGTGACATGTAAGAATGCTCTTTTTCAGATCAGCTACTGTTATTCTATGCAGCGAAACCCAGGCTTGATCAGGTGCAGCTGTGGTTCTGTTAGTGTGTTTTTGAGCTTCTTTGTGTGTACGATGGGAGTCCTGGGCACATGGCACGGCCGCCTGGGATTTGCACCACTGCGCTACTGCTGTTACCATGTTGAAATCTCCTGAGAGAAAATAAATAGGAGGATGAACAACATGAAGTCCTGGTGGGATTAAAATTTAGAGGAAAAACATTTTATCTTTGTGGTAAAGAGCGGAAGAATATACTTTCCCCTCATTATTCTTATAAATATTGTGTGAAATGTTTCATTTAAAAATAATTCAAGCGGATTTTCTTAAGTGCTTTCCTGTGATGTGTTGCTCTTTGGTTTGTTTAATCGTTTGTTTATTGTAACTGTAGGAGCGTCAAATAGTCTTTTTGAGTGGATGTGGGTTAGGGGGAGCAGGCGCTGTCACACAGCTCCGCAGATCAAGAGGATGTCACCAACGTCAACTTGTTTATTTTTTTAGAACAGTTGACATTGATCCCTGTAGAGTTACCAGAAATTTACATTAGAGCTGAAATTTCCAGAGGACAGTCAACATTTTGTAAACGATTATCATCTGTGACAGAGTTTGAATACTGAAAAGACAAAAAACAGGGTGACTTTAAAAATGTGTTCCACAATAATGACATTTCAAACTCAAGACTGATAAAACGAGTACGATATTATCTCATTTAAAACTCTGACATTTGGTATTTTTAAGAAAGCATACCCCTGAAGGAAATGCCACTTAAAATAAACTGCACACAAGTTGCTCGCCCTCCACCTCCAACCTCCTAACAGGATGCTCAAGTCTCTCTTCTACAGACTAACCGGATGAGTCCTACCTTTAGATGCTACTGGCCGACACACGGAGATCTTATGCCGACAGTGGTGTCATTTTCTGTTGTTGATCTTGTTATACTTCACATGATGTGTAAGAAAAAATGTCTGCAGAGCAACCCGACTTCTTAGTTCAAATGTCAACAAGCATGGAGATATAAATAATTATATTATCATAGTGCCCACCCCAGGAGTAACTTAGGTCCCCTTTAGTTGGATCCCTATTTCAGAGAAACAGGTACCTAAAGAAAAAGCTCTTTCCTCTTACTGTTGACCACATACCGGTGTTCTCTCATGACTGTAAGAGCCTTACAGAGCTGGATATTTTTAGATGCTCGATGCATGCATTAATACTCATCAGAGCTGTGTTTCTGTGTGATAATCAGTTTCTGGATCATATTTAGCGTTCACACGGTTCTGCTGTATTTGGTGTGTATCCTGGCATCCATGTGAAGCTGATTACATTCTAATTCAACACCTTGTGGAAGTGGATCCATTTTTAATGGCCAGATGTAAGTACCAGGAGACTGGATATTAGTTTCTTTACTATGGTGAGAAAAAAAATAGCCACAAACATTCATGCAGCTTAATATATTTTGCTTTGTCTTTTGCATATCTGTGGAAAGTTGCTGAAATTGTCCTCTGCTCAAGAAGTGAAAATTACATTCAATATGAGTAACACCTCAGAATGTGTGAGGTGACTCATATTTCCTAGGAAGCAGTACGCTGACCGCGTCCCTCTGCTTTCAAACCGGTATGCATCCCGACTTCAAATTTCTCTGTTTTCTTGGGAGTTACTGGCACAATGGTGTAATTGCGTCTCTTCTTTTTAGCCGCTGATGTGTTGATGGCTGTGTGCGCGCTGATCGGTGACCGCACATCCTGAACCACAGGAGCCAAGTGGGAGTAAATGCTCAGAGGCAGAATGACTCTGCTTCTCCCAGAGAGACTGAAGCCTTTCTGTTTAACCCCACCGCCGGTTTAGGCAGCGGGTTGCATTTCTGCCACGTGTTTGTTCTGCAACGGCTAATCCTAAAAGGCTTACAGCACCAGAGTGTTGGAACAGTAAGACTAAAACATGATAAATTAAAGTCTTCACGTTAGAGCAAGCACACTTGGAAAAGAAAAAACAAGGCAAGTCCAGAGCTTTCATCAGTCTTCCTCTGCAACATTTGCCCAGTCAGCATCTGAAGTAGTCGAATCTCTGAGAGCAATTAGTACGTCTCAGCTGCTTCCCTTCAGATTTTTTTTTTTTTTTTTTGTCAACATTTTTTCAGCTCTTGTTTCAGTTCTGAGGCTAATCACTGTTTCTGGTGGGTTTCTCAAACAGAGTCATAAACTTAATCTGTTTTGTTCTAATCTGCTGCAGAGTGAGGAGTTTTCCCCCTTCCTGTGGTTTGATGCTTTAGGCTGCTGTTTTCTGTCTTAGAATCTGACTTTATGAGGTACCGAGGTAATTACGTAACATCAATCATAGCTTTATGACTTTGCTGCTACAGCGATTGGTGATTTTTTTGGTGTGTTTTAGCTTTGTGTCATGGATTAAAAAACAAGATTTTTTTGCTTAGTTTGTCAAGTTGTTTCGCATTGACCTTTGTTTATAATAGCTCCTTTACCAAACCCTTTCCATTTCCTGAAGTGCCACACTAAGGTTGACATATTTGATGTGAGTTCTTGATCAGAAAGGTCACAACATAATTTTGTTGTTTTGAATCGTATGTGCTAAAATAATTGAAATAAGTTAACATCTGGTGTTTCAGCTGCCCTCTGTGCATCTCTGCCTATGCTGAAAACATTCCAAGCGCAATGCATGGAGGAGGGCATATCGGAGACAGACGGTCACCTGCAGCAACTAATGCAGTCTCTCTGCTACTATTTTGCAAGCTATGCAAAAAATTTTCTACTTAAAATTGGTTAGGATTTGAACAACATTTAAGGGACTCAAGTCAGTCAATTAAAATGTCTTGACTACGACTTTGGTCTGATACTTGGGATTTAATAGTGATAGACTCAGTCTTCACGGTCCTCACTGCAACCTTCACAGAATTAGACTCGTCTCTGCCTTGCTTCAGTGGCATGTGCAGCTCAATCAAAAGGGAAAGCCAGATTATGTAACAATCTGGACATGGACATTTTGGCATGGTGAGGCCGATGTGGCACGTGCACATTCAGGGACGTAACGTGTGCGCATATGTCAAATGGATTTACCCTAATCCGATTCAGAGGGAGGAAGGCTTGAATTTATGTGCATCTCTGGGGATGCGGCGAAAATAGTTTTTGTCACGCCAGTGTGTCAAAGAGTAGTTCTGCTGTGCTCTAGTAACCTCACCATGTTAATCAGGATTGGCAGATGAATAGTTTGTCACTTGTTAGAGATTGTAGCATGAGTCCGTATTTTTATTTCTTGTTTGGAATAAGCTGTTTCTAATAGCTGGCAATCTATCAATTCTTCATCACTACACAAATAAGAAATAAATAAAGTGCGATCTCATAAATGTAGAGTTTGGTTGTGAGTTCACAGTTCCACTAAGGAAGAAACCCAAATGCCAATATAACATGTTGAAGACGTATGTCAAACAATTTCTGATAGCCATCCACTGCCCAGTGTGTTAATGATCAGTAAAGATAACCCCAATGGTCATGAAATTTGCCCCAACTCCTCTGGTCAGTTGGTCACAGTCCGTCATTATGATGTGACTGTCTCAGCTGGTGACACTACTTCTTATTACATGTGTCTTTTCATCACACTCTAGTTCATTTGCCTAGAAAATCCAGTTCGTTTGTGGAGGTTCTGAATGTGCCATCGAACTCTGATGTGGATCAGAGGTTGTGTTAACAGAATATATTCCGTATTTGACCGGTTATCTTTTTAAAACGCATCGGGATTGCCCTGGATGAACTGGAAAGTGTTGCTGGGAAGAGGAACATCTTGACCCACTACCTCAACAGAGAGATGGATGAGATTCCCAGGCTGCCATATTCTTTGTCTGGATTCCCTCTGCAGCACATTAACTGTAATTGATGGAGTTTACTGCTGGCCAGCAGCTCCTGGCTGACTTTGACTCAGTCCCAGTTCTGTCTTCTAATGTTAAATGTTGGCAGTTATTTGGCTGTCACATGCCTTGTCTTAGCAGACAGGCTCTCTGCGATTCTGGACAGCTTCCCAGCAAACTCTCTGAGGGGAGTTTCAGTCCAGGAATGTCTCGGCTGTTGCATCTTACAGAGATCCGATGTGACCAAACCACTTGTCTTTCTCTTTTCTCGCCTCTCAGAAAGAACATCCAGTACTTCTACACTCCAGGGGTCATAAATCACAATCTGTTATCTCGGAGTGCTTTTCAAACATGTCAGTTGTTTCTCAGCCACCCACAACTTAGGTTAAATCAACCACCTAATCCAAGTGTTTGCCAGTTGTATATTTACTTATTTACTGTAGTTAAATAACTAAATATTTAAATTATTTTAAATATTTAGACATGCAAGCTTTGAATACTGATTCAAAGCTTGCATGTCAGCTTTGAATCGATGTCCTCGTGTCGTTTCATCCCTACCGTTGTCCTGGTCATCAGATGAATCAGTTCTTTCTTTTCTCTGAGCTGTAGCTATAGAAACAGCCATTCAGACTTCTTGTCACACACATGAGCAGGAAACAATCTGAGTCAGCCTCAAGCACTGTTGTTATGTAATACAGTAATCTCTGCTGCCTCCTCAGTGCCATCTTTCTCTGCTTTGTGTTCAAGCATTGTCTTTGCTTTGGGCCTGTTAAGGAGTTCAGGCTTATGTAAGAAGTTCAATTCTTCACAAAAATATGCTCTGCAGTTTTATTTAGCGAAATAAAGATGCTGGAAATGACTAATTTGACTATTCCAAATGAACACGTCTAGCTTATAGCAGTGATGCTGAGATCTGGCTATCATTCGCAAGTCTACCTTGACTTCTTAGTTGCTTGCTTCCCTGCTGGGGTTCTGCTGTACCATGACAACCTGAGTTCATTCAGTGACGACCTACTCCATTATGGATGCAGCTTTTGTCACTGACGATATGTTACAGTTCAACATGCAGCAAACAAGCAGGAGCAAGATAGCTTAGCTATTGTTTAATACGTTACTGATATGAGTTGTATTTATTAAATTCTGTCTTACAAAACTTTTAGAGAAACCCGACAGCAACGAAACACTGATTAAATCCAGCGTGGCACCAATATGAAATATGTACCATTATCGATATCTGATATTAGTAATTCTGCTATGGCTAATAACCAATATTTACTAATAAATATTGGTTATTTATCCACTCCACAATCACTATCATTGTGCCATGCCCATATACGAAATACCACATGGCCAACCCCCTGCCATTCCCGAAACATGTACACAAACAGCAACAAGATGGAAATAAACATCGCTTAGCCTTTTATATGATGTGTAGCTAGTCAGAAATGGAGCTGATGGAAAGCATTATTAGAATTTGGTTTATTAAAAATGTCCTAGAAATTGAAAAGTATCTTAAATATGAAACTGATTTTGGATGTTAAGCTTCTAAAAGGAACCATTGGGTTTAGTATCAGATGTCTTGCCATCATTATTTTGGTTAAGCTCTGGTGTCCTTTGTTGTGGTTGATGTTAGAGGGTGTGTCATGTGTCTCAGTGTGTTTGCGCTCTTACTCTGTGGGGACCATCACTATACCCTGAGGGGGCTGAAGCCTTTTTTTTTTTTTTGTGTGTGTGTGTGTGTGTGCGTGTGTGTGTGTGTGTGTGAGAGAGAGAGAGTGTGTGTGTGTGAGTGCCCCATGACATAGACAGCAGTCATGCTGTAGGGCTATAGTAACCACCATCCTCTTCCTCCTCTGCCATCCATGCCCCATCTGTCTCAGCCAATCGGCACAGAAAGACCTCTCTTCCTCAGCCAATGATGAGGCTGGCATGTTTACATGCTCCCGGAAGGCAGGGGCCATCATTAAGCATTCAGGTTAGTGTAGCGGAAGAGAGGAGTGGGGGAGACAGGAAGGGAAGATGAGACCATTATGAGTTGGGGCTGATGGATGCACTCGGGCAACAACCAGTCAACCAGCCAGACGCAGGTGAGCAAACATATGCACTAATTCATCGCAAATTTTATTACATTCGGAATTTAGAGATATTTCTTCAATAAGTTTATGGCTGATAAACCAAGAATCCATTAGGCCATTGGCACTTTTCTTTGTGTCTTCGTATACATGCGCTTCTGCCGGGGTCATTAAAGATTAATTGCCCTACTGAGCTGTTGCCATCTGGTCTCAGTGTGTTGTCTATATGCTTATGTCAACGGATGCTGTTCAGCCTGATTGGATCTTTGACATTTGAGAAATCCTCAGTGAGAAAATAAGGGAAACGGCCAAATGCACAGAATTAAGGCGTCATGTGGATAGGTTCATGATCTCTTGATATGGGATTAGTGAGTGGGAGTAAAAGTAAGGAGAGGAATTATTTCCTGTGTGTGTGTTTGCATGTGTTATGCCTTCATTTTTCTTCTTCTCTCCTACACCAACAAGCTGTCTGTGGATGTCTGAATACATCACATTAAACAGGTCACATGACACAAACAGGCAGGAAGCTGAAGCAGCCATTACTCACCATATTTTATTTTGATCGTCATATAATATATCTTCAACTATATATGGAATAATGAAATTTTTCACATTTTAATATGGTTAATAATCAATATTTTAATTATCTCCATGTAGATGTTTGTGTACAAACAAAAAAACTGAGTGATATGATAAGACACCTTGTTTTCACCAATTGACAGAGAAGCAATAGCCACTGTTTGATGTGCAATTTCATAAAAACTTTGAGTCTCTTCTGACAAAGTTTCACTTAAATTTGGATGAGAAATTTCAAACATGTGCAGATGTTTCGCCTAAAGTCGTCAATAAATCAGCCCCACTTTCCTGATTTTTGGGTGGTCGGCTGATACTTACATTGTGAAACCAATTTTATCTGAAAATCACCCAAATATCAGCAAAAAGCCTTTGCTGTGTGTCTTTTCCCTTTTCTTTCTGCCCCTTTCCTTAATTAAAATACAGTCCTCATGGCATGTTTTTAAAAAGGCCCCTAAAGTTGTGAAAATATTGTAAACTCCCCAGCTTCCCCCCAAAAAACAGGAAGTGAATATCCGTTATAACGCAAAGTGGTTTTTAAAAGATTCAATTTTATTGTTATTATCAGTTTTAATACTATCTACACATGTTGTAGACAGTAAGGGAAGAGTAAACATGCTTACTGCGTATGTTTTTAAGTGAACATGCTTATTGGGGTAAAAGGGATTCCTTTTTTGTTCTTCTGCTGTTTGTACTGGACACTGGGAGGATATAAGAGCTGATATTTGTTGGCTCCTCTGAGACAGACCAACAGTCTGCTGCCTAACAGGCCTGCTGCTCAAGCCTCACAGCTTGCCAACTGGACTCTTAAAATCATTATCGTAATGACAATAATGTGTGGTGTTTCCTTTGTTTCCATCACTTTCCACATAGCAGAGGCTTTTTCTTGTGAACTACAGAAAAGGGTTGGTGATTAACAGTTGGCCGAGACACGAAGGGAGACCATAGAGCAACTTTGTTACTGACAGGCAGGCAAACTCTCTGAAAGCTTTCCGTTCAAGGACTTCAGACTGTGCAAATGGTACATTGGACAATTTTGAAATTTTTTAAAATCTTTGTATAGTTTTAAATCTGTAACCAGTATGCATATTTGGAGACACACATAAAAAGTCATGTTGTCAGTTGTTCTGTAACAGCTGCACCTCTCCACCCCCACATAGTCCAAGCATGTCCTGCATCAGAAATCCATCCATCTAGAGTTGTTGTTGACTTTACACTGATATTCTAAGCTTGCTCTGTTTTCAAGACGGTGTTTGCGTTCCTCCCGTTTGAGGTCAAAACTTTCTTCTCAATGTCTTCCTTCTATCTTAATTAATGTAAACAGAAGCAAGTGGTGGGACTGGGACAGCTGTCTCTACATGGTCGCCTGGGAATAAAACATCGCACGATATATCTAAAAGCAATCGTCATGACGATGTCAGTGTCATTCATCCTTTGCGTTTTGATACTTTTAGCCAGTTAATTGGAGAGCTGGTACATTTTCATTACATCTTCTTACAAGGTGTCTTCTCTATGAAGGAAGCCATTTTTAGGAAAATGATTTTTAAAAATGTCCTGATTCAAGTTTTGTCAAATCAAATCATTTAGTCTTTTTACAATAAACCAAATTCGATTCAGCACGGTGACACCGTATTTACTCATCGTTCATTCAGAGTGGTGAAAGGAATAAATAAATATCACAGTTTCACTTTATTATTATTATTATTGACAGTACAGAATGTCTTCTGCCTTTTGTATGGCTCCCATTAAAAACATTTCTGCTTAAATTAGGTAATCTACTACAATTTAGCTAGCCACTTTTACAATTTGTTTGATCCTGCTCGTGTTCAGAAAAATACAAAATAGATCAAATATAAAACTACTACTCTTCCTTTGAGTGTATAGTACACCCTTGTATTGTCCTCCATCTGTATTTCTTCAAAGGCTAGTTATAAAACTAGAGCATCTTCTCTGTCTTATTGACTCATAGTAACCCCCAACGCTTTTAAGTGGTGTGAAACATTTCCTTGACCCTGAACTACTTGGTCCGTCACCCTCAGTGTCTCAGACTTACTCTCTCTTAGCTGCATCATATTCTCCTAATTGGGCTGCGGAGCCCACTAAACAGACAGCACAATCGCCGATTGGGTCGCCCCAAAGGCTTTAGCCGGGCTTTTGCATTTTAATGACTTCATTGTAGTGCTTTTGTGTCACTGCACGGTTTGATTCACTTTCCATTAGCACATGCCCAACAACGGACATGCACAGTACAGTTAGTGGCACGCTGAGGAGTAGAAGCACACACAGCAGATTTACAGCATTGTTTTACTGCGGGTGTGTGGGCACTGAATAGCTCTTCAGTACATGTGACTGATTTTGTCTCCTCAAACCTGCTGCTAGTGTGGGGAGTGGTTCAGCTGTAGTGAAAGTGTTTCTGGGTCTTTAGGTGTGTCTCCATATGTTTGGTGGAGTGTGTTTACCATGATGCTTGGAAGCTGTGTGGCATTTCTAACCCGTCTAAAATATGAAGATCTATGCCAGGTAGTTGTAACATAAAGTGACTGGCTGCTATGGCAACATCTCCTGGTTGAGTTTGGGGGGGATGTAGTGAATGAGGAGGGGGACTGCATACAAGTACAGGGGGGGGTCCTTATCTTTTGCTGCCTACAGGCATATGGCTCGTGAAGATATCCAGCAGTTGTGGATTTGTCTGTCCTTTGGCATATTAAGGGACAATACTGCCTTCTATCAGTCTGTCCCCAGAAGGAAGTGCTCTTCATGTGTCCACGCTCCATGTGGAGTAGCTCGATAAAGAGCACCCTTCTTCATCTCAGTTAGCTTCTGAGGATTTGTGATTTAATGGTGAACTGCAAAATAAATATATATTAGTGTGGTCTCAATGGTTCATGCTGATTAGACTTTTACTCTCATTCATCCACTGCTATTTCACTGTGTTTTGAGTGTTGTTTGGAGGTCAACCCTCTTGTTGGCCTTCATTTGGTTTGTTTCCTGAACATAGCTGTTAGTCCTATCACAGGGCCCAGCCATTATCAGCTCGATCAGGCTGGATGAGAGAAATGAGGAGCAAAAATTCCACTTCAACCTGTTTATCCAAAGGCCACAGCTTGACTCGATAATTAATTTATCAATCTTCCACACTGTTCCCATTTTGCCACAAATCTAAATGAGAAAAAATGCTGAACATTTGAAAATGAGGTCCTGTTTCTTATTTGAGATACGTACCTTAGTTTTTTCATAGTGCACGTGTATCAGGAGGCAAGTTTGACCTCACCAATCATGCCTCAGTTTGTAATTATAGTTTGCATATTTACAAACTATAAATAAATGACCCAAAACTTGTGGCCCACATTTTTTTTTTTTCAGAGCTCCAATTGACGTATCAGAGCTACTCTGTGAAAATGGTGACGATGAGTCACTATCACCTCTTTGTATCTTTGTCCTTTACCATGTTGCCTTCTGCTTGCAGCTGCTTCTTCTAACTTCTCGATCCTTCTCAAGTCAAAAAATTTTTTTTTTCTTCTCTGCAAGCAGCTGATGGATTAACAGATTTTAATCGCGTTCAGAACACGATGCAATTTCAAACAAAAGCCAATTTCACCTTCAGTCAACTCCAAGAAACCGCCTCCCTCGTCCAATAAAATCCCAATTTAATGCTCCGGAAGCAAACGAGATTGGAATGCGACGGCGTGCGGCGAGACTCATCTGAAACATCTGCTCATCTGTTGCTGCTGCGTGAACACGTGGCCGCTTGCTTTCTCTCTCGTTGTATCGTGAAGTCAGATGTCGTCTGGAAGAGATGGGTGTGTTCATGTATTGATTCCAGTTCAGATGGTTTCAGGAAGAAACAGCTACCAGTAGAGAATGCAATCTACCGCTCCTCATCTGCCTCTTTGGTCAGCAGCTGCTTGTTTTAAGCCAACAGGTATGCTTGTTTTTTTTTTTTTTTTATTCGTAGGTTTAAAATAGGGAAGTTATGAAAGAGTATTATTTGAAGTGTTTTGATCTGTGAATTTGAAGCACTACTCTTTGTAGCTGGTTGTGTTTCTGCTATAAAAAATTGCTTTATGAGTGTGGAGTGGTGTAACCGGGCGCAGACTCAGGCCATCACCAAGGCTTTTAATTTCCCCAGTGTCACCCCCTAATTGATAATGGCAGAACAGGGAGGTGTAAAAGCCTGAATGCACTGCATCAACACACTCACACAAACACGATGACTGTGCATTCGTCTTGCTACTAATGTACTGCTGGCGGCTGGGAACCTGAAACTTGGCAGCTGAAACATTACTCCAGGTTTTTTGGGTTTTGTTTTTAACACAGTGTTTTAGAGTTTTCTTGAAATCGCTTGTCATCTGCAAACACTCTGGAAAGTGGTCATGGAAGGTTGTGGAAAAAAACTGAAAGGTGAAATATTGGTTTGTGTAATTGTCGGGTTGCTTATTCATTTTCAGCAGCGCTCACAGTTTGCACGCCAGTTTCTTGGTGCCCACACACTGTCGGCTGACTGCCGGCCGTGATGTAATCCATTCTCTCCTGAGAAAAATGCTGAGGAAGGCAGAACAGCTCCCTGATTAGATTCTCACACTGTAGCAGCAACTTTTTCTCACGGTGATTTTATTAGTTGGATCCATGTGCACAGTGAGTTCAGCGCTCATAACGGATGAAAGGAGAAGACTGGGACAATGGCCGTGTCGAGTATACAGCTTATTTTATCAGTCATTATGCTGTGAAGTTAGTTTAAAGTTTTGGAGTTGCATCAATGGATTGTAAAGACAGCCATGTTTTATGACTTATGTTCATCTTGACATTTATTGACAATGTGGTGAAATCAAATCAAATTCTCTAAAAGTCTTGTCAATGTTGTCCTGAGATGTGTTATTTAAAATGTTTCCAAGAGTTTATTTCACCCTGTATTTCAATTTGAAGTCTGTTTTTAATTTTCCTGGAATCAAACTAATTTGATTAATTGTGCTAACCATTGTGCCAAAGCTAATGGTCAGAAAGTTAGCAACCTAGCTGAAAATTAGAGGTTGGTCACCTCTAATTTTCTAGAAAACAATTTTAACTTAATGGTACAATTACTTACCTATTTTAAACCTTTGAAATGTGTGGACTTAGTATAGACATGTAGTCTAATTGTGGAGAAAATGTCTGAATTTGCTCAGTTTTGGATGAATGAGTCGTTGTTATGCGTTGTAAACTATACTTAATTTGCATCATGGACAGTGCTGCTCATTGACATATCATTCCAGATCTCCCTCTTGGGTTTTCAGTGGTTTGTGTGAAATGTGGAAACTGGTGGAGTTTCAAAGTCCTGAGCTGACAGCATTTTTACCTTCTGGTAGTTTATTCATATCATCTCTCTGTTTCAAATGTAAATTCGTTACTGTGACTTTATCAAATTACGCCGCTTTTGTGGACTAGCAGAAGGCATTTGGATCAACCTCACCGGTTGTCATGGGAGCCTTTGCCCTTTCCAACGAAACCAAAGCTCAGATATTGAGAGGAATAGAGGGAGTGAGAGCTGTCTGTCACAGTGAGATTGATGTGAACTGACAAAGTCATAGGTCATTGCACCCAATGAAAGGGTGCAATGGTTATTTAGTAGAAAACCCCGCAGCTCGAACTGATTTATTATGCAACAATTGTGTCTTTATTTGCATCATAGCTGTCTGCAGCTCATATCAGCAGAGACTAAAGAGTCTTCTTCAACAAGAGTTGAATTTGGACAATCAGAGACGTGCCACTGGATCGTATATAAATGTTCATCCGATTTCTCAAAACCCACCAGTTTGGATTGATCTGCATATGCACCAAATCCACACCAGTGATTTTATTTAGTGAATGAAGCCACGTTTCTGTTTTGGTTAAATTTTTTCAATCACGGTGCATCACTTCAAGTATAATTGTTTGCTTTCATCGAGAGGCGTCTTCTAGTTAGATACGGTTCTTTGATTCACTATCACTGCTGTCTTTCTGCAACTTCAGGACAGGGAGAATGGATCAAAGAGAGGATTCAGTGAAATTTGATAGTTTTATTAACTATTAATGTTCCAGGAATTGAAACAATGTGATGAGTAAATTGCCAAATTTGACCTCATTGATTTGGTTTGTGTAAAACTGAAAATATACTGTTTAATCCATGTGACCAGATTAAACTAAAATACTGTATTAGACTGTATTTAACACTGTAATGTTCTTTATTAGGTTTTTAGTTAGGTTTTAGTTAATGTGTCAAATAGATAAAGGTAAAACTGTAATTTTCAGGAGATACTCAGATTATTAAAGTTTGTAGTATATTTTTAATTGTACACTTTCTTCCCATCTTGTTTACATTTTTAAGCTAAAACTACTGACATGTTTTTCTTCCCTGGGAGATTTAAACACTTTCCTTTTGGACGCCGTCTCTGTCACACGAAGCAGCTGCAGTGAGCAAGTTTGTAAATTCAGATCAGTGAGCTCTGTCTCTGTCTGCGTGCGTGTGTGTGCGTGCGCGCGTGTGTGTGTGTTTACCTAGTTTAAAAGGTTTTCTGGTGTGAGCCACTCCTTAATAACAGCCTCATTGATCTGACTCACAGCAGAGCCCCGGAGTAATTGTGTAGAGCATGTATCTGTGGTTTGGGTAACAGAGGGAGGCAGGCCCCGTTTTCCCAAAGCTTCTTGTGGGAAGAGCAACTTTACAAAATCGCTGTAATACTGATGGATTCATCTATGTTTGAACTCTTTGGCATTTTATCGCATTATACCCAGAGTCAACGGAGCGGGAATCAAACTGGCAACCCACCTCTTGCAGCGTAAACTCCTACCACTGTTGCCACCAATGCCCCAGTTGGATGAATAATTGTCCCACAATTATAGTGATAAATTACGTTGTTGTTTTAAGACCATTTTCAGGTAATCTGTTTTATAACGACATAATAATGCAAGTTCACCCACCAGTAATCTTAAATTTTTTATTGAATACTAAACACTGGAACTGTGAGGTATTTGAAATATCAAAAACAAAACATGGCATCCAAAAATAGTAAGTATAACATGACTAAAAATCACTATGGAATCCTTAAATAAAATGGATTATGATGTCTCTGTAAACAAAATTGCCCTTCACAAAATATTAATCATCAGAATGGAAATTATCATGAGATTAATTGCTTGTTGCGACAGGCTTAATGACGACATAGAACAAAGTTCAAGGAGTGGAAATGTTTTACAACCCTGGCTTTACATTTTTTGGTCAGTTTTGACTTTGCAATCACATTTTCATCTCAATAAAGCCTTCCGTTTTGTTATCAGTGATTACCAAAGTCAACATTGGATTTTGGTTCATTCAAAGAGTTCTAAATGAACTCATTGAAATTCAAACCTACATGTAAATTACCCAATACTGTAGTTACACATGAGCCTCTGACACAGCGTCTGTGGTGACTTCCATTAGTCCTCTCATCATTTTCCTGTTTCACTGAAAGCTTGTATTTGGTAAAACTCAGTCCCCCTGTTTGCACATCGGGCTGTGGGCGTTGTATATGTGATTTGTATCTTGCTCAAAGCTCTCTTTTTAGTCTGCAGCGGTTTGTTTGTGCCTTTTTGCTCAGCCGATGACATAATATGGCAGGAATTTGTGTCTACTGGGTCGCCTCAAGAAGGTCAGCTTTGAAAACTTTGCTAACATTAGTGAGACATTTCATGTTAATTGCAGAGACGCTGCTTACTTTGCTACAAAATATTACATTATTAACAATAAACTACGTGGGAAGTCTGAGTGACAATAAGCGCCCTGTTTCACCATGATAAAGGCCTGTTTTGATTCACAAACCAGTTGTGAACACAGTTGCATATTTATTGAAAGTTGGAGGGCAAAGTTTTTCTGTTTTGTTTTTTCAGACCAGGATGTAATAGTTAACAAGAGTTGTTTGTGCTGGTCAGCTTTAAGTTTACTAGGCAGACTTTGTTGTAAAATCCATCAAATAAATTTTTTATAGTATATCACATCTTTGGTTTTTCTAGTTTTTAGCTCACTCTGATCTCTTTCTAAGGAATTTAACACCATAAGATATAAGAAGATGAAACAAGACGTGATTATGTCAAGGTATGGGGGCTATGTAAGTTCATTTAGTCCAAGTGGGGCTGCAACTAACAATTGTTTTATTAATGGATTATTCTGACAATTAATCAAATAAAAAAATTGGCACATTCAGCAGATATTTTATTTAACCACTCAGCTCTTGGTTTTACATTATTAGAAATGCATGAGAGGATGCAAATAAACAATTAATTAAATTCATTTAAACAACATAAATAAACATTTTATTGCCTAAAACGCAATAACACAGCATTTCATTGGTTCATTTGAATTGAGTGAATCTAACTGGAAATCATATTTACAGACAGAGGTATTTTTTTTAATCTTAAATGCAGAATGTTTTTGTACAATTTTGGCTTAAGTACTCCTCTGAAAATGTTTTAGTAAGTAACAAATCGAGGCATAATTTCTTCATGGTTGTGTGTTCACAACACGCTCCTGAGCTGGCTTTGGACGTTGTTGGATAAACCACTAGAGGCTTCCTTTGAATAAGTGCTGGCTCAAGGGTTTGGAACAGTGCAAGCATTCGGCACAGAGAAGCACCACACAGGCTGTAGTTTTCATATCACTATTTCAGCGGCAGGCCACACACGTTGGGTTTTGTATCAACTCATTGTTCAGTTACAGACTCAGAAGTTGCAGTGTGCGTGTTTAGTGGGGGATATAATGTTGCCTAACTGTACAACAGAGAATTGCCAGTGAAGAGACAACCTGCTGCAAAACTTACGGCTTTCTTTGAGGCTGTGTGCGTCATTCGTTCTCTGTTCACTAGTGATGATGTGTTGCAATGTGCTATTGGTTTAGCTGTTGTTTCTAAATGTGTGTGTTTGTGTGCATGTCTGAAAGCCAAATAGAATGTACAGTCATCATCTCTGAATTGCTGTGCAGATTTTATGAAATAAGCCTCACTTTTCTCAAGGGCCGAAGATGAATTAGTAGAAACCAATTAATCTGGTAGAAACCAATTAATCTGGTTTCTACTAAACCAGATTAATTGGTATTAATTGATAATTCAAATAATCGTCAACTAAATTTGTATTCAATTAATCGTTTACTGGAGTACAAAAAAACTCAAAAAAGGCCATTTGCTGAAGTAACGACGTACTTGGAGCTATAATTAAGCCAAATGTTTACAAAAATTACATACATTTTGCATTTATGATTAAAGAAAACCTTTTTCTATAAATGTTTTCTATCCATGTTAGAAGTATTTTTTGAACACAGATACATCCTCTACTACAAGTGATCAGGTGTACACTAAAGGAAGGCTACAATTACATTTTAGGTAACTAATCCTCTTATTGCATTTTTGATATTGCAGAAGAAAGGCTGATGTGGTTAAAGGAAACGTCTGCAGAGAATTCTTTCAATCTGATTAATTGTCAGAATAATCGATTACTAAAATGATTAGTTGCAGCCCTGCTTTCCTCGAAGGCCATTTCTTCGTACTCGGTGTGATCTGCGACTCCTTCACGCTCCATTCTGATCTTATTCCAGTCTAACCCTGCAGACATGGATGGCCAAACAGAACAGGCTACCCTCTAAAACATTTTCTCTCTATTGATTGGCAGCAACACATCAACATAAAACATTAAACATACAACAGTGAAGTGACATTAATGTAGCTCTTTGACGAGAGGAAGTGATATTCTCCATTCTGTAAACCTCAGGAGTCGAGAAATGAAATCATAAAACAACTAACATGGTGATGAAAGGCAGTTTCATCCTCCTCTTTAAATCTCTATCTGATCGCACGATTAGAAAGCTGAACACAGACAGAATTTTCAGTCTCCACAAAAAAGCTCTGGTGACGTCATATCAGATAAACAGAGTCCACCCACCTGTATTTGTTTTATTTTTCCTCTTTATTTGCATGTTTTTCTGATCTAGGATAATATTTGTAGTCGGTATGGTGACAATAAAATGTTTGCGTGAGAAAATAGATGGATTGACTGCGATAGAAAACCTGGTTTATGCAGAGAATGAAGAACTTCTAGAATTCATTATCCGTAATATTCAGTGATCATAGCTGTCATGAATAGGACCAGATGGAAAAACTCAAACAAGGAACACAAAATGATCACACGAAAGTTTTGAAGACAATCATTCATGGAATTCTTTTTTGTTTTTATTTAAATTTTTTAAAAAAACCTTTTAAATATGGGGAAATCCATACTTCATTGTTGAGCAGGTATTTTAATCTTGAGCTGTTTCTGTAAATTAGCAGCAGCGGCTTGTGCAAAAGATAGTTACAGTTACTTCCTCCTCCCTCTCTCCCTGTGTGTCATTAAAACTGCTAAGCAGATTTAATGAGCTGGAAGACTGACCAATCACATGCCAAATTGCCCTTCTGAGAGACTCTCATACACTTAACACCAGTAAAGACAAAATAGCTAATATGCATAATCTTAGGGATGGATCAAGTAAACTAGTTTACTGTATGCACTCCAGCTCTGCTCGGCGCAGTTGGAGCTGCATTTCTGAATGGGCTCTGTGTCCTTCAGATGTTTCTCCAAATAGAAAAGAAAGAGCAATGATGGCTGCCTGCTTTAAAATAGATTTGATTTGGATTCTGATCAGCATGCCAGCATCTTCCTCACTTTAATACTGAACGCTCCACTCGTGTTTTCCTGCAACGGAATGCAGCTATTTCTGCAAAGGCATGAAAATTATGTCCTGATTCAAATTCTCAATTATCAACACACGCACACACACGCACACGCACACACACACGCACACACACACACACACACACACACACACACACACACACACACACACACACACACACACACACACACAAGCTTGCAGCTTAGAGATGGAGGCTCTGATTGACAGGCGGGCCTAATGACTTGAGGTACATGTCACAGACTGCATGTCCAGCTGAGCTGCAACATTAACTGCATGATGTGAATTGTCCCAGTGGGGTCTTGAGTCCCCCACCATCATTTATACAGGTTGTCTCATTGAGACTCAATATCTCATTTACAAGAGAGACCTGTTTTGATAAAACACAGCATAAAAAATAACAATACAAGTTATTAAGAAATCCAAATAAACTTAATAAGCTAATGAAATGTGAACCAAAAACAAGAGCAAGTTTCATGAGGCTGCTCTCTTTGTCTTAAAAGAAAACAAAAGAAATGTGCTTGAAAAGGAATGTGGTAGTTTCTGTGGGAAAATCAGCTGATAACATAAATCTAGTTGTTATTCCAGTCGTCTTGTTTTTGCTGCTGCTCTTTTGACAGCAGGACAGGAGTGATTTCACAGTCAGCGATGTTCCCTTCCACCGGGGCTGTCACCACGACTCAGGGCTTGACTGCCAGTGTTCGCCAGTTTCGACCTGATTTCTTACACAAAGTCTAGTACATGACTTTGTGTCTGTGATTCTGTGATCTCTCAAAGTTAAAGTTTGCCTCTCGGCTTTGGACTTTTGGTAGTTATTGCTTAGAGGGCTGCAAATAATTGTGGAAAACAATTGGCACAACCTGCAGATTTTTTATTTAACCACTTAAGCCTTCTTTATTTGAAGTACATTAAAAGTTGCAAATAATTTATTTACTTTTGTTGAAAAATAAATCAGCCCAGACTTCCTTCATTTTGGGAGCTTGGTGATCCACCAATCTTATCTACCTCGGCAAAGATCCGGGGTAAAACAGATTTGCAGACGAAGAAGTTTTTAACTTAGATGCAAAATTTATAGATTGCTTTGTACTGGTTTGGCTTAAATACTGCTCTGAGGGTGGATTATTAATCGATTACTAAATTAAAAAGACCGATTAATCTCAATTACTTTGATTAGTCGTTCCAACTCTATTTCATATTTACAGAGCTCTGTCCGAAACGAACATTTTCTTTTTGGGTCTAGTTGCTTTTTCTCAACGCTTTCACAGCAAATTGTTATTCCGTATAAGAAGTCATTGCTTGGAGTTGTATAAGTGGCTGGAAAGTGATGCCTGTAACTTCAAGTGATCCCTTTGTTCTGTGGTGAACTGTTAACCTGCACTTTTCCTGTATCAGAGCAGCTGGAAAGCACTGCAGCCATCCAGCCTATAACCTTATCCTCCATCAGGAAAACAGAGACTCATGCACAGTGACTTTTATTATTTATGCCCCAATTATTTGGACATTTTCATGGCAGATTGTGTTGTGTTTTACTGGTGAAAGTCAGGTCAAAATGTGCATTTTTACCTGCGTACGTGTGACGATGAACCTTTTTTCTCCTTCCCCCTCCACATACAGACTTCAATTATAACACAGATGGCTACGACGGGGACGGAGCCGAAGACGGCAAGTCCCAGGACAGCTCCGAGACGCTGCCCTACATAGACGAATCGCCCACCATGTCCCCCCAGCTGTGTGTGTCTCAGGGGCCTGATGGTGAGGCGGTCTCCCCCTCGGCTCTGGAGGTAAGAAGAGGCACACAAATACACATAACAAGGGACGGACACATGTTTTGACTTGGGAAAACTATTCATACCTCCTGGCGTTTAATGAGGTTTTACACACTGTGATCATACCGTTCGTTAAGGGATAGTTGGTGGTGACAGAATCATGCTTTGGGGATCCTTTTTTACTTGAAACTGGGACTCTGTGTTTGTCAATGAAATACACTGAATCTTGTGGGACTAAATGTAAAAACTTAGAGGGGTAAAAATAATTTTCCAAGGCAATGCAGATACTGTACGTAAATGACAGAACAGGAAGTAACAGGATGGTAAATTACCAGTTGATTTGCTTTCTACTGAATATATTTAAATCAAAACATTCGTACATGGATGAGTAAAGATATGACCTGAAACATGTGAGTGATTTTATTATTTTTAAGGTACAGTAAGTAAGACTGGTATGTAGCAGTGCGTGCTACTAGAAACTCCACCGTTAATTAGATGACAGCATTTCCTGTGTAAATAAACGTTGCTATCCACCCTGCAGCACTTCATCCTCGTTTTCCCTCAAACATCTGATTAAAGGCTCTTAGCTCCCAGATCTGTTCTAAATATGAGATGATTGATGGCAGCTCCTCTTTCTGTGTCAGCTCCACACATTCAGCTGAAAAGATTAGATTAACTGAGTGCTGTTATGGGCTTTGACGGTAATCACTGAATTCTGGTAAATACATAAACTCAACCCAAGCATCAGAAGTTGTGTTTAGTTCTCACTGGGGTGCTTGTTATGTTGGATAAGTTCTAAAATGTGGCTTTGTAGAGTCTTTTTGGTTATTTTTTCCTTTTTCTTTTCTGAATTTGTGGATTGACTGACCTGTTTTCACTCAAATGATCAACCTTCCAGTAAAACAAGCCAGTGATTTGGCTTGTTGATTGATTATTTTAGTAATCGATTAATCCATCTTTCATTCTGATGATTTATCGATTAGTCTGATAAAAAAAAGACACATTCTGCAGATTTTTTTATTTAACAATTTAAGCATATTTTACACAATATTAGACAAATAATGTTATTACTTTTTATGATACAAAAACAAACATGTTATTGCCTGAAATACATTCCCTTAGTAAATCTGAACCGGATGAAGCTAAAACTACATCACTTGTGGAATAGCTTGGCTAAAACATATGTACAGACTAGGGTCTTTTTTCTCACTAATGTGTATGTTTTTCATACAGCTTTGGCTTAATTGCTGCTCAAAGGTGTTGTCTTTTTTTAAAATTTTTATTAAAGGCCATAGTTTTTGGAGACTGTATACTCCAGTTAACGATTAATCGATTACTAAATTAGAAGACGATTTCAATAATAATTGTTTCAGCTTTTGGGCTGATGGTGCTCCTGTGTGCAGCTATTTTCTAGGTAAAAAAATGCATTTTAATTCTTAGTACCTGATGTTCCCATTAAATTTAAATATAAGTTGTTGGGCTTTTTTTATTACAAAGTTCTGCTGATTTCTTATGGGTCCAGGGAACATTGTGACACCATCAGCATTAGAAAAAAATAGATAAAAAAAACCCTTTCACCAGGTGATATTAATTTAGATAGATTTAAATACCCCCGGTCCTCATCCAGGAAGTGTTTTTAATCGAGCTAATTCATAAATTATTAAGCTTATTATTCAGATGTATACTTTCTGGTGCGTTGGTCTGCTTATTCACTGAAATAGAAGCATGTCTCCATCTAGTGGTAAGCAGCAGTAAGAGCAGAACATTTGGAAAATTGTTATTTATTCAAATATAAAACCTTCAAAAATACATCGGATACATGGTGGCAAACCAGAACTGTCTTAAAAACAAGTAGAACAAAACATCTTTCGGTCTTCAGAAGCTTTTACTTCAAGGACCTTGGAGTTGATCGGAAAAAAATCAAACAAATTCTTGTAATTTTTCAAGAAAAGAAAAGTTATGACTTTACTTTTGTGCAATTTGTGTTAAAATTTTTTATTTGACTGGGTGTGCATAAGACCGACATGTGAGGCTTTATGAATGTCTAAAACTTTAGTCATGAAGTGTCATTTGGTAAATAATGACACTTTTAAAACAAAGTTGCTTTTAAAGTTGCATTTAAAGTCCACTAGAAGTGCCAATTTGTATTATTTTGTAAATAATGACACTTAAAATGCAAAGTTGGCACTTTTAATGGACTTTTAATGCAACCTTTCGAGCAACTTTGCATTAAAACCGTCATTATTTACCGAATGACACTTTATGACGACAGTCAGACATTCATAAAGCCTCATTCATGTTTCTGACAGGTGTTACGTCATGTTTATGACACTGTCATGTCAGTCTTATGCACAACCAGTCACATAGTGTTACCGAAAATAAATCTCTAACTGTTATATGTGAGCTACATAGCCTGTCATAGTCGGCATCTCCCACACAACAGCAAGGCCAGAGAAGAAAATGTGAGTGCCTGAAGGCTTCTTCACTTTCTTCCTCCTCATGCTTGTTAAGTTGGCCTCTATTTCTGCTGAATTTGCAGAGCCTTTCACAAAAGCTGACAGCTCCCAGCTATAACACATATATGCAGTATGATTGTATGAATAAATATGAATAAAATGTGCACATATTTATATTCTCCTGACAGAACAGTGAGTTTTCTAAAGTTTGTGTTTGGTTTATCTTCACTATTTATCACTGGTTCGCCATTGTCTTACTCTGGTGTCGTTTTCTGTCTGCTTTCCTTGTCTTTAACGATCCTCACCCTTCACATTAATGGCTGGAAATTGTGCTACGAACACAAGACTAGCTAGCATTCACATTTTCCGGTGCTTGGTTTATAAAGTAAGGCTGACATTTATGGTATCATCTTGAATTTTTGCCATTTTTGCTTTGCATAAGCAGTGACAATACACAAAAAATAAGTAAAACCTTAAACATGACGGCATTTGAGCAGTGAAACAAGATAATGGTCAGCTTTTTGGCTGCTGCTTAATTCTAAAATGAGCTTCTGATGACATCACATTGAAAGTTGCTTTGAGTATTTTTATGGGTTTGTTTAGTTTTGTTTGGTTTGTTTATTTTTGGCATTTTACTTAAATTTCTCCATTAAATGGCTTCTGAACAGCTGCTACCAAACGGGGGTCACCATCCATGAAAACACTGACTGCGTTTTGAGGAAATTCATTAAACAGCAACAACAATTTTTGACAGTATTTGAATATCCAGTTCACAGATGGGAAGCCAAAACACTTTTATCATCAAAAATTCTGATTAAATTCCTAATCGTATTCTCGACGTGCATGATTTTATATTCAACGAGAACTGCTTTTTGAAGCATTGAGTAAAAACGGCCATTGATAATTATGAAGCTTGCAATGTACAATATTGTATCAGTGCCAAGAAAGAAAACAGATGAACTTAAGCTAGAAAAGTTAAAGGTTATAAAACCAATGGGCATAAGTGGGATAACTTCAAAAAATGTTCAAAATGTGTGTATTTGTTGGGAGAAAACAGCCACAGACTACAAAAACTAAAAGATACTTTGCAAATAACAGCAGTGGTGTTATCTGAAATGGGACAAACTGCAGAATGAGACAGATTGCAGCGGCGTAAACACTTAACGAGTCTGAGTTTGTGGGGAGCGGTGATCGTTAAATGTCATAACATCTGATGGGAGGAAGGAGCTGTGATATCTCTCATTTGTGCACATAGGATGCAGGAGTTTGTCACTGAAGGACCTCCAAGCTGGTAAAATAAGTAATCTTTAAATGTATTTTTGCTCAATTCATTCACATCCGAAATCTTCAATTTAAACTTAATTAGCCTTAAACATTTGCTGCCTAACTTACAGAAATCCTGTTGAGCACAAAAATCAATCAGGTGGAAAGATTCAATTTGGAATATATGAACATTAGTACAAAATAACCTTCTGAGGACAATGTCAATGTTTGCTTCACTTTCACCATCAAAATCAGTATTTGGGGATCGTTAGAGTGCGACTGTGGCATGAAAACATAAGAGTGAACCTAAACGTTTAAAATCTGTAAAAGTTGCTAATTTGCTCCAGTTTTTACCAGTGCCTCCATTCTTGTGCCTTTTGTGATGTCATCAATCCAAATACTGCAAAGAAGATTTTTTTTCTTCTTCTTCTTGTACTTTTCAGTGCGATGTGTGAAATTCTGTTGTGGACGTCTCATTTATTCATCGCCTGGCTGTGTTTTTATTGTAAGTGACCGCTTGTCAATGAGACCAAAATACATCACTGGGTGGCATCTTTAAAGCCCAACACGAAGCACACTCGGGAACTACTTGATGTGCAATGGGAACCCGTTTACGGGGCAGCATCGACGGCTCTGAGCAGGCCACTCATGAGACGATGACCAAAGGAGAAACGCTGTTCAGGGCCGACCCATGCGAGAAAGACAGAACCTGTGTTTTATGGTGAGGAAGTGGCTTTCGACCGATGAGAGCGGAAGGCTGAAATAAAGAAGAAAAGAAGAGAACACAGACGAGTGTCCCACTGTTGACTCTAAAGAGAACCGGCCTGCGCAGCCATCAAGGAAGTGGCTGGATAGCGTTTGTTGTGAGAGGAGGGGCGGGTAGAGAGGGGAGGAGCTGACCGTATCGACCGAGGTGGAACTGCAACACACACACACTCTGAACACACAGAAACACCAGGAAGCCCAGCAGAGGAAAGGGGGGGTAGGGTTGCGTAGGCGGGGCCCTCTCTCCTTTTCTCTCGCTCACTCTGTCGGCGTCCAGACGACTTGCTCCGAAGGGAAAATCCTGATGTGTCCAGGCGGGCCCTGATCCAGAAGCAGAGAGAGGAGAGGAGGTGGCAAAAGAACGGACAGGAGAAGAAGGAACCATGGAGGAGGAAGAGGAGGAAGTGCTGAGCTTCTTGGACAAGGTGCTGGAGGAGGAAGACGAGGTGTTTGAGTATGGAGATGGCGAGCTGGACCTCATCACTCCGATACATAAACAGTTCAAGGTGAGGTGAGGCGGCGCTGGACAGCCGGATGCAGGAAAAACACGCCGGCGATGCAAACATTTGAAAGCTGATCCACTCGCAGACTAACTGAAATTGGAGTCCTCTTATGATGTGGCGTCAATGTGTTTGTTTTTGTGCTTGTGAGACATCTGTGCCACAGCCGTTTGTGTGTGTGTGAGTGTGTGTGAGTGAGTGTGTGTGTGTAACAAAGCAGCTCCTCTGGAGCACATGTCGCTTCACTCTGCTGCTCTATGAACACTTCTGATTTCTGCTGCCCAAGCTAACTTCTGTCGGTGTGTGTGTGCGTGTGTGTGTGTGTGTGTGTGTGTGTGTGTGAACTCCGCTCTGCAGTTGAACTGTCTCACACTGCCACAATATCAGCTCTGTTATCTCGACCAGTGAGCTCAGGGGGTGCAAAAGGAAAGCATGTATGGAGAATCCTTCTGTGTTGGGGAGGGAAAAAAAGAAATACTTCCTTGCTTTCTGGATTTCTCATTTTGGCCTTGCTACACAGTAACTCTTTGTACAGCGGAGGGAAAATATTCTTCTTCCTGTCCTTTTTTTTCTTCCCTCCTTCCAACTTTCTACGACGTATTAAACACTTAAAAGGTAAAGTGAGCCCTTTCCTGCACTTTAGCAAGTTTAGCCATTTGTCAGGTCTAAATTCCATCCTGCAGCGTTTCAAAAGTATTCATACTGCTTAAACATACTCTCATTTTGTCACAATAAGTTGTCCTGGTAATTTTGGAAATGATACTGATCTTGTTTTGAGATCATTTTCAAGTAATGTATTGATAATGGAATAATAATGCAAGTTTGGCCTCCTTAGGACCAACAAGCTTTAATTTTGTGAAGAACACTAATCAGTCAAACTGCAAGACATGTTAAATATCTAAAATAAAACATAACAAGCAAAGGTGATAAATAAAAAACACACATAACCGAAACCACAAATAAAATGGATTTGAATGTCACTGTAGACAAAGTATTAATGATCAGAGTGGAAAGGATAAATTACTTATTGCAACAAAAAACTTATGCGTTTTAATGTCATAGACCAGCACAAAGTAGTGTGTACTTGTGGAGGGGAATGAAAATGATGAATGTTTTCAGTATTTTGTTTACAACTAAAAATCTAGAAGCTAAAAACTATTTGTGTTCAGCTCCCTGTATTCTGATGCATCTAAAAAAAAAATCTAACAAGTCATTCGTGAAATAGTAGAAGCTTCAGATGTCAATAACCTGAGATTAAATTTCATACAAGTGGACTCTATTTACTATTTACTGTGCAGGTAGATTTTACATAACGGTATCAGAGAATTGTCTCAGGCGAAGTTAAACGCAAATGCATGCCACACTTTTCAGATTTTTATTTCTAAAAAGCGGAAAATAAATTTACAGATTTATTTCACCAAATCTTTATTAAAAAATGCTTAGAATGTAGTAGCAATCACACCAGTCACACTAAGCAATACATAAAAGAATTGCATAATAGATTAAAATGAGCTTGATCATTTCCATTTGGATGACTATATTACATATCGTTGAAAAGTCGACAATTTGAAATTAATGCAAATTGACAACCAGTACAAAATAGTTAGCTGCATTGTTTGTTGTTTTTACAAATGTCCTAACTGGCACTTTTTGCCTGTTTTTCCCATCTTAGCTTAATGATTGATATGTTTTTAACTGGGGCTGCACAGTGGCGCAGTGGGTAGCGCTGTTGCCTTGCAGCAAGAAGGTCCTGGGTTCGATTCCCGGCCCGGGGTCTTTCTGCACGGAGTTTGCATGTTCTCCCTGTGCGTGCGTGGGTTCTCTCCGGGTTCTCCGGCTTCCTCCCACAGTCCAAAAACATGACTGTCAGGTTAATTGGCCTTCCCAAATTCTCCCTAGGTGTGAGTGTGTGTGTGCATGGTTGTTTGTCCTGTTTGTCTCTCTGTGTTGCCCTGCGACAGACTGGCGACCTGTCCAGGGTGTACCCCGCCTCTCGCCCGGAACGCAGCTGGAGATAGGCACCAGCAACTCCCGACCCCGTTAGGGAGAAGGGTGACGGAAAATGGATGGATGTTTTTAACTGTAATTTTATTTCGAGACTTCATTTTAAATATTTCTTTTTTGTTTTTTGTTTTGTTTTGATATTTAAAATGTTTCCTAGTTCCATTGTTGAATGTTCTCAATTTTTTTTTATCTTTGAGAGTGTATACTTTCCTTTATTATTATTATTATATCAGTTGGAAATGGTCTCAAAATGACATTATTACCTGTTATTGCTAGGCCTGTCACGATAACAAACTTTGCTGAGCGATTAATTATCTCAAAACCTTTTTGCGATAAACAATAATGTTGTTTGAAGACCATTTTCAACTGATTTAAGGGAAATGATGTAATAATGCATGCGATTTCCTGCCAAACATAAATGCACTTTATTTTCAAAAGAACAATTAACACTTGAATCGAAATATAAATAATAAAAAAAAAAAAAAAAAACAAACATAAAGACAAAGAAGAAATAAATACTGCACTCAACCAAAAGAGTTAAGATTATAAAGTCTGTATACTATATTGCCCTTCAGTAATCATTACATTTAAATAGAGAAGACGGGCACATCCGACTGCCTGATGCAATAGTTCACACTACACACTTTTTGCCCCGATTTTCCCCTCAACGACAATCTTAGAACATTGGAACGTTCTCTAAGATTGTTGCTTGGGATTTTATAACCGATCATCCTGTAGTGTGTGCTGTGTTACCGTAGATCGTCGTGACCGCGCCAATCTAAATCAGGGGTTTTCGCCGACTGTTGACACAACCTGTTGAAGGTTACAGGTAGCCAGTCAGAAAGCGCAGAACCCGACATCGGAGATTAAACCACATGAACGTTTATTCAACGTTTCGTGCAAAGAATATAGGAATAGCAAGGGGAAGAGTTGGAGCGAAATTGCTACCGCGGTTGATAAGCCCGGTAACTTTTCAGCTGTTCTCTGTTAACGTGACCTAAATAGGTCAGTGCCTGGTTTTAAAATTAGTTGACTGGACTTATTATTTTGTGCCCATTGTTGGACACCACATGGTTCGATCAAACCGTTATATCTAGGATGTCTGTCGGCTAGCTTGTGGTCTCTCAGATTCTGAAAATGGGCCAACAATCGGCCGACAGCTTTGAGATCGTGCAGCGCGCGCTGGGCATTACACTGAGGAAATGAGGAAGGGAGGGTCGGTGGAGAGCACCAGAGTGGAGCCTTTTTTCATCCAGTGTCATCAACAGAAAGAGAAAAAGGCCGGAAGAAACGATAAAGCCGATAATTGAAATGAGGTCGACAGTTTTAATTTATCGTGCGATTAATTTCACACATTACAACCTTACTCTGTTGTTTGGGTCTGACGTGTCCTGCTAAGGAAATAGAACCTGGTTCAATCCACAGAAACATCTGTGGATTGATGTTCCACACTGCTAACTGCGGTGGACACTGCACCAATTCAAAACTGCTAAACAGTTAGCTGTGTCTTTAAAAAAAAAAAAAAAAAGACTGGTGAATCACCATACTTTGTGTGGTAATCGTTCACGTCATCACAAACCACACCTTTGGTCTTCAGAGATAACGTCAATGTCAGACGGTAGTTGAGACGGATTTAACACATAAAGCCAAAGTCGGGCCTTCTTCCCTCTCTCTTAGGGGAGGGCTGGTGTGCTGATATCATCGCAAGGATCTGTCCGTGTTAATAATTAATCATCCTTTCTCCTCACTAGTTGCTTTTTGCAGATCCGTGAAGGTACATGTGTGTAAACAGATTCAGAAACCCAGCCCAAAGAAGACAGTTTATTTATTTCTATCCACAGAAATGACGAGTATCACAATGTATTATTATTTTTTTATCTGATATTGTGGTGTTATGACATGAAGCTCTCCTATGTGGTACATTGAATTAAGACTTTCTTTTTTTTTTTACTGAAATGACTGCACTTTTCTTAGCAGATAATTAAGCGAAAACCTTAAGAAGAAATTGCTGCCTAGAAGTAAAACTGCATGTGACTCAACTATCCTCACACTCGCTGGCTAAGGAATGGTTAATAAAAAGAAAGAAAATGCCCTGACCTGGGTTATGTTCTGTGGAAATATCATAAAATTACATTCCTGAAGGAAAGTTGCCTGGAAAACAGGGAGGAAAAACAAACCAAATTAGCGTGAGAGTCGAGGAAAAATGCACAGAAACTCTTTCTGTTGCTCTTCTGAAATTCAGAGCGCTGCCGTTAAGATGACGCTGAATGTTACGCACACAGAAAAGACGCCAAAACATTCATACAGATTTAAATGAACAGTTTGAAACGGATGAAGCACAATCTGAAAATAATTGTTTCTTTTAACTGGAAATTTCATACAAACCAGAGGAACTGATTGGTATTAGACTTCCACTGCAACCATCATTGACAGATTGTACCTTACATGTATTATGTGAATAAACTATGGCTCTGTTATCCATATGTTTCAATAAGAGATCCAAAACATACAGCCAGATATGAAACCAACTTTCTTCCATGGCCATTTAGACCAAAAATGGCCATCTTTTTTTCTTTAAAAAGTTAGGATTTTTCCAACACAACAGACCTAAACAGAAAGAATGTCATGTTTTGCTGTAAAACATGATCGTAGCTGTGACTTCTTTGACACTGACCTCTATGCATAGCTGCCACCTGGAAGCCACATGAGTCAGCTAAATCACCATCAATGTTTTCAGATGAGAAAATCGTCTCACTGCTCAGGTTTTATGGATTCCTGTCAGGTTTTTGTTCCAACCACGTGTGTTTGCTTTATTCTGGTGTTTACCCGGCGCCGTAACTGCTCCGGCACCATGCAGGAAATGAATTGAAAGTCGTGGTCCTGCCGTGTGGTGCCGGCATGTACTTCGTATCCACTTCATTACAGCGTTGTGTATTGTTTTGCAGGGAGATGTTGAGAAAGGGCTGGAGATGAAGAAACTGGTGCTGTCTGGTTTCTTGGCCAGCGAAGAGATCTACATCAACCAACTGGAGGCCCTGGTGTTGGTGAGACACACTCTCTCACACAGTTGCTGTTCAGAGGGTCAGAAAATACTCAATCATATTGAGAGCTGAACCGCTGCCACTGCAGTTTCCTGAAACTACATTTCCCCATGCTGAAGCAGCGCAATATGTCATTTCCTGCCTTTTTTATAGCCACACGCTGCCCTATGACCAACAACAGGGGTTTCACACATGTCGGATTCAAAATAACCACTGTTCAGTAAAATTGGAGTTAATAAGTAAAGATGGAAAGTCAGTAAAAGCACATTTTGTAGTGAGTTCATCGAAACAGGGTCCAGTAAAGTTAAATCTGTCATGACTTTTAAGTAGCTGCCGACTCAGCCGTCTTTGACGACACAGCCAGACGTTACTCAACACAACCCACTCTGTCTTTTGCCCAAAGTCGCTGGGTGTCTCCAGAACGCATTTGCATCATGTTTTTTAGTCCCACTTTGTTTTTAATCACCGTCTTTTATGTTGAAAACCTCAGTAGCAGAGCAGCGCAGAATTTGTTTCTGCTTGTGTAGTCGTTTATAGCCGCTTTGAGTCTAAACCACCGTCACCGCAGGCTTGCCCACGATGAGGGATTGTTGTAAAATTAGCGACTTGACGCTATCGGCTGGGCTTCTGTAGAAAGACATGTATTATATAATCAACTCAGCCCAACTGTATTATGTTAGAAAAAAACATGATTTCAAAGTACTTATACTTGAATTGGAAATTAACTAAATGCTTGGACTGGGTTTGAATGAAATGGATTATCTTAGTTTGATTCTAATTAACTGTCATGATGGACGCCTGTCTTCTAAACTGCCTTCAGATGGCGTGTATATAAATAAACTAACTTTAATTGATCTGTTTACTTTCAGTTCACTTTAGTTGAGTCATATAACACCAGTGTTTTTATTTTTTTGGTGTTACATGGTTTTAAATTCTTCACATATTCTGAAGCAACAGTGTCCTGATTGATCGATTGCTTCCTTCCTCTTCATTTCATTTGATTTTCTCTGTTCAGACTGCACAAACGATTCGCTTGTATGTTTTATATCTAGAAGTGGGGGTGGCCGTAAGGAGTTAGTTTGACAGCGATATTTTGAGGTACAGTTGTGATAACAATTGGCGATAAGAACCATTACTTTTTTAGGTAGCTGTATCGCCGTGTCTGCATGGCAGTCAAAGCTGCACAGACACAAATAGCGCTCTTATAAAACGTTTTCTTTAGGAAACCAGTCACACAGCACTGCAACACTGTTTGAACATTTGAAATTATTTCTGATGGACTCGACTGGTCTCGTGAATGAATACCAAACTTTTTATGCAATCCTTTCATCCTCATATATCTACTGGATCAAACTGTGCGCCTGAGGCCATCATGACCACTGGATAAAAACAGTGAGCTAGCCTGTCTGATGCGCCTTCATCCAACCTCTGAAATCAGAAATACTCTGACTCGTTGTTAGCCCAAGAGAAAGCTTTTTAAGTTTTTCTCTCTTATGTGGACCCTCAGTCCCTCCCACCTGAACGAATCTGCTCTCAAATTCGACATGATCTAACGCTCCATTAATTCAACCACTGCCAGTCAACCAGATTTCTTTCTCCCTCTGCAGCCCATGCGCCCCCTGAAAGCCGCAGCCACGAGCTCGCAGCCCGTCCTGACCATGCAGCAGATAGAAACCATCTTCTACAAAGTCCAGGACATCTTTGAGATCCACAAAGAGTTCTACGATGCCCTGCTGCCCAGCATACAGCGCTGGGACGAGAAGGTCACCGTGGGGCACCTGTTCCAGAAGCTGGTGAGTCTGACGTTGCCTCAAGACGTTAAACTGCGTGGGTTTTTTTTTCATCTTTTTTTTTTTTTCCCCCCTCTTTGATGTCATCCACAGAGAAAATGGCTGCTAAACAGAGACTTGTCAGGCTTCTCTGAGTTGGCTGCCAAATTTAGACAAGTGATTCACCAAGTAGCTGTTCCTGTTTGTGCACGCGCGGCCCTGACATTTTCAGAAATAGTCCAGCTTTCAGTCTAATACTTCTTTGTTGTTGTTTAGTTCAGAAATATTGGTGTCAATGTTACCTTTGACCTTTGTCACATTAATCACTTTTGCAGTGAATTTTGAAATATCAAGCTTTATCAATTCGGTTTAATTTTTAAAAAGTAAACAATGAAACTGAACTGCTTTACATGGATTGAAGCTGATCTTCTATTCTGGTCCATAACAGTGTGGCAATGTAGAATCCAAAATCCATTCTAATCATTGAAAATTGTTGAATTCAAGTTATATTTTCAGTAATAATTTGCAGCAGTAAGCTCATATTGGAGTTGATAGAAACTGATTTTGTTTCTCTGCTGTTATTTTCTTGCGTTGCCTTGAATCAGACGATTTATCGTGCTGTAGCTGTTTCGGCTAAGACCGAAGGTTCTCGTCATTATCTGGGTCTGAATCAATCCGATGTCTGTTCCATCATGAGAGATCCTGTGCTGTTGTTGCTGGGATTAGAGCAGATACTGTGTTTTCCAGCTCAGTAACAGATTGTAGCATCTATTTTTCAACACCACTGTGGCTCAACTTGCTTCTGATTGATGGTTGCTTCTGATGGCTGCCAGCTTAAAAAGCCAAGAATCCTCTTGGTTTTTACTACACCTGTCAACACATGAGCTGATGTCTTTTGTGTAGCTATCCAGTTATGGCATAAATCTGTAGTTTGAGTTCATCTTTCTTGGAGGATCAGATTTAGACACATTGTAAAGTATTTAAGTCAGCAAATGGATGTAAATCTATTATTGTGCCAAACAATAAAGCCCCAAATTGACGTACTGGATGCCTTATAAACAAGCATCATAAAATCTAAAGGGGGAAAAAAAACATAAAATCAACATAAAGTTTTATAACCTTTATGAAATCGGCAGTGTTGAACTTTTTTTATATTTATTTACACAATACCCACAAGTTATATAATGCGTTGGGATTCCATCAACAAAAAAGAGTGCATGGTTATGAAGTGGAAATAATCGGATTATTATTTCGATAATGAATTATTGAAATAATTGTAAACTAATTTAGTAATCGATTCACCATAAACTGGAGTATACGATTTCAAAAAAGGTCATTTGTTGAAAAGTAACATACTCAGAGCAGGAATTAGACCAGAACTGTTAAAAAATATAAATATGTTTAATTTAAGTTTTAAAAAAAAAAGAAAAAAAACTTTGTCAGTAAATATGTCTTAGCCAAAACTACTCAACTGTTAAATATTTTAGCTTAATTTGGTGCAAATTCACTAAAGGAATTCTATATTACTTTCTCATACATAAATGTATGAGAAAGGCTTAATTTTTCATTAAAAATAATGATTAATTGATTAATCATCAGAATAATTGATAGACTAATTGACTACTAAAGTATTTGTCGATTCTTTTACACATCTTTCCCAGGGGTGCCGGGTCATGTACACAAACCCATCTCCCCGCCCGGTTTTTGTCTTTTACAGTAAGAAAACGTCGACTCACCTCATGCATACAGACCCAGGGGTGCGTGAACAAACAAACGAAACGTTTATTGAAAGCGTGCCATCAGCTGATGCTTAACATCAGACCAAATGGTACAAATGACTTCAAAACTTTCCCTGGAGTGACTTTCTTCTGCTGGGATCACAGGAGTCACACCAGCAAGAGTCAGCTGTTACTGTAGTCATCAACTCCCATCTGTGCTGTTTAAATGTGCATAGATGAGCATGTTGTGTCAGAGTGGCAGTGTGAGAATACAGATGGCGGCGTAATTAACTGCTACATGCATCCCGCTGCTCCTCATCGGTAGCGTGGAGTCCACCGGAGCAGCAAGAAGTTCCAGGAAAAACGAGACGAAAGCTCGCTATGCTTCCCAGTTATCTTACCTTTCTCACACAAGCTCTTAATCAGTTTGTTTTTAAAACAATAAACAAAAATACTATTTTTGACCTTCTGCATAAGTGGACAATATCCCGTCGTTAAAAAGAAAGTTAGGGCAAAAGCCATGATTTTCTCAAAAACACCCCAAAGTTATAGTTTTGTTTTTTTACTCTACAAATCCAGTAAAATCCTCAATTATTATGGGACAGTGGTATCTGCATGAAGATGAGACCTAGAGAAAAGAATAATCTTGAAGTGCACAAGAGTCACTGTAACTACCCAGAGTTTATATTTTAGTCAAGATATAGATCAAGAATTACACTCTGTTTGTTTACATTGAGCTGACACTTAATATGGGGCTGAAACAATTAATCGGATCAATTAATTGTATTAATCGTGATCAATCGATTATTGAAATCAACTAATTTAATCAAGTAATCATCAGAATAATCAACTACTAAAATAATTGTCAGTTGTAGCAATAATTGAATGATGTTGAGCTTAATAAAGTTGTGATAAGGATAGAAATGAACTGTGGTGTGTCCCAACAGAACTGCTGTTTTTGGATTCCCTGCCACATGATAATTCTGCAGCCATGGTGTCGTTCAGTGTTTCAATTTGTTGCTTGTTTCTTGTGTCTCAATCGGATCATAATCCCATTAATTGTTTCTAAAGGTTTTGGCCAGAGAGTGCAAATAGCTGATTTTTGATCCGCAGTGTCAAAGGCTGAAACTATAAGTAGTTGTTTCTGTGTTTGTGGACTATACTGCTCCCATATTCCCTCGTTTTCCACCTGCCACTCTGACCGACTGCGTGAAGTTTTACAGTTTTCCCCGGAGCGCCGTGGGTTTCCTCCCATTCCGGACACTTTGTCACAAAGTGCCGAATCAACGTGAAGAACTGAAGAAATGTTGTGAATTCATATCAGTGTGTGCTTCCCACTCTCTCTATTTCTGGAAGTTTCTCTTCTCCTTCCAACGTTGCGCAAAAACTCACTTCTTTTTGTGATAATGAGGATTGAATCCTTATTTGGCTTGATTTTGCGTTAAAATATTGAACTTGTTGACTGAGTGAAATTTTTCTATTCGTGCTGAAAAAGACCAAATGTGTGGTGAAATGTTATGCGACAGAAAAACACACAGTACTACTTATGACTTTCTTTCACCAGTGATTTTCTGTTTGCCACTTTTCCATCACATCCTGATTTATGGGGTGCAGGATTAATAATTATCGACCCCAGCTGTCGATTTCTGCAGCTAAACCTTTTCAGAACCTCATCCCCATCTAAATTATGTGGTGCGCTTTATTGCTTTTGTTTACAGCTAACAAAGTCCTTGTTTTTGCGACATGACAAAATGTAAAAGTTGCGGGGATTTCAATACATGTGCAACGCTTTGTATCTAGAAGAGCAATGGGAGGAAATGAAGATAAGATTGGGAGTTTAGGAACAAAAGTAACAATAGCCTCTGATTCTCTCTGTTCAGTTAAATCCACTCGCTTTGATAGAGTGCAGTCAACTCTCCAGCTTCTGCATTCAAGCTAAGCTGCAGCAGAGTGCATATGCATGCACTGCTGGCCTGCAGCTTGAGGTACAATGCACACACAGTGCAGCAGAGTGGGGCTGCTAGTAGATGGGAAGAGAAAGACAGAAACTCTTTCAGTAAAGGGGAAAGCTTATATCTACCAGTGGTTGGACATTAAGGGGTTTTGAAAGGGATTTGTTGACTGTTAGTGCGTATTTTTATTTACTTTTAAGCGTTCATGCCAGACAGGACAGTAATAGTTTGTGTCCGTGCATCCTTAAAAAGTCTTAAAATCATGTAACAAAAATTAAGGCATTGAAATGTCCTGAACGTTATTTTAAAAAGTAAATTGGACTTAAATACGTAAATCACAGATCTTGCATTTTTTCTTTATAGCGCTATTTAAACTCATGTATTTTATGTCGTTTTATTTTTTTCTTTTCTGGTGGGACTTTTATGTCAGGCAAAAATTTGAGTCGCACTCATATCTTCTTTGTGTTCTGTGACTCAAGGTTATTGAGCAAAAAAGAAACAGTTAAAATGCTTACTTGAATCTGACTACGTATTAAGACATGTATAAAACTTTTATATTTTCCTGACTTATCTCTTCTTCTGTCATGGTGTAGGCCAGCCAACTGGGAGTTTACAAGGCCTTTGTGGACAACTACAAGAACGCGCAGGAGACGGCGGAGAAATGCAGTCAGGCCAACACCCAGTTCCAGAAGATATCAGAGGTTAGTTGTTTTTTGCTTTTTCTTTACAGTAAAAGCATCGGTGGGCAGACAAAGAGCTGTAACATGTCCGCCAAGGAAATCAGGAGCATCCATTGGCTTATGTACTTTAACGTGTATTAAAAAAACTCTGTTGTGTGTGAACAACAACACACAAGTGATGTAGAAACATTTATAGGTTTCTACATCACTGATTGGACAGTAAACAGTTGTTTGTCTCGGCTCCCACAAATCCTTCTCACTTAGGTGATGATGAACAGAAACAAAGAAGGGAAGCGAATTACGTTTTAAATAATCCTTTCATTCAGAGAGCAGCTGTTTATGGGGAAATGTGCTCTTAGTATGAGGAACATGAGCTTACCTGTGTGAGTCATATGGTTGAACCATTTAACCCACACAAATTGACACATTAACAGAAATGACAACAGTTAAAGTTGCAGTATGTAACTTTATTGAAAACTGTTTTTTTGCATATTGGTTAAAACTGTCACCATGTCATGACGGTTTGCAATGAGACAGATAATCTGTGAAAAGATCAATCTCCTCCACCTACACCCTGTGCTGAAAAAATGCACCACTTCCGACAAAAAACAACCAATCAGTGCCAGGAGGCGGGTTTTAGCGCTGTCACTCAACACCACATATTCACTGCTAAATGTGCTAACGGCAAAGAAACAATTCACCGTGACAGGAAAACCGTTCATTTGCCGTCAACAGTGGCCATGCTAACTAGCCTAGCATTCACGACAAGATCTGCTGATGGGGAAAAGCTGCAGCGGTAGCACAAAGCAACGGCACGACCACATGAGATTGTGATCGATGAGCGTTAAGACCCTCCTCCTGGCTCTAATTGGTTGGTTCTAATTCACTCATATCTTCATTGTGTTCTGTGACTCAAAGTTATTGAGCAAAAAAGAAACATTTAAAATGCTTACTTGAATTTGACTACATAAATAAAACTTTGTTTTTTTTCTTACGGTCCTTTTATATTTTTCTGACTTTATCTTTTCCCCCCACAGATTATCTGTCTCATATCATACCGTCACAACATTATGACAGTTTCAGAAAATATGCAAAAAATATGCAGAATATACTGAAAGTACAGTATATTCTGTACTTTCAGAAGATCTCTTGATTTTGATATGACTTGTTGATAGTTCTGCTATATTTGCTGTTAATCATGAACACAGAACTTGCAGAACAGAGTCTCTGTCATTGTGAGCATGAGGTGTGTGGTTTATTTTAGCTGTTCACACGAAAATAGGCAACAATCTTTAGAAATTGGCTGTTCAAAAGAACACCAATATAACTTCCTGGGTTTGCAGCTGACACAACGAGCAACAGTATACTAAAATCAGATGTTGGGAGCTATATTTACAAATTACTCAGGTCTGGTTCTTTGGATGCAGTCTGTGCTGGATCAGAACTAGAACCATCATGGTGAAGCAGAATTCAGCTTCTATCCACTTAAAATTTGGGAATAAGCATCCAGAAAAGAGCAAAGCTGCTGAAACATAGAGTTCCTTTAAATCAAGCTTAATTTTATTAGTAAAAGCTGGAACTTATTTGCTCGATAAGATTCATTAAGGCGTTTGACAAAATGTAATGTTTTTTGGTTGTTTCATAATTACTAAATTGTGTTTTATGGTTCAGAGAACTTTGAACTGCTTTGTTACTGAACTGTGCAATACAAATAAGCCTTCCTCAGATTCCCATCCGTCCCTAATGATCAGATTGAGCCGTCCCTAATAAATATTACTCCCCACATTTTAAAGACTTGACATGTGAAAAGCTCCTACAATCATAATTATCAATTAACCCAAAACCAGACCCTGTTGATTTGAATTTTGGAAGCATATCTCACTATCTGTTCATGTGAACTGAGGCTGTTCTCTGAGCTGCTATCACAACTCTGAAACCTCATCGTGTTCAATGTCCTGCGGCTCTTGCGATCAATATTGTGCTAAAAATACAGACACGCTAGGTGTGTCTGTAGCACAGCACAAATATTTATCCATTCATCCATATTTTATACCGGCTTTATGCTCACTGGTTTGCAGAGGGCAGTTTCCAGTTGTCATTGGGCCAGAGGTGCAACACAAACAGACGATCACAAAGTCCAGCAACAAGATTATATTATATTTTAAAAACACTGAAGACGATGAATATAAAATATTCCTTCACTGGTTTAGTGTCTAGAAAAAGCTAACTGCAGTTGGCTGCGGACGAAATCTCAAATAAATTAATTCCCTCAAAAACGAAGAGACTTCCAGTTGCACTTAATCCACATCCACTGATACAGGCTGAAGACCTGCTCTGCTCAGGCCTTTCGAATTCACTTCACTGGACTTGCTACTAGAGAAAGTCAATAATCCATAAAGTTCTGCAATTCTGAAGGGAATTTTTGTAGGTAAATCTCATTAGTTGTTTAGGTTTTATTACTTATTTTCATCTGAGATGATTGTTAAACTAGATTTTTAATTCGAAACCATGTTAATGCAGAAAAACATAAGGATTGTTTGCTTTTTCATGTTGCCCAGGTGTTACTTTTGAATTGAGCAGAAAATTGAAGTATTATTATATACCCTAATTTATTCATCAAATGTTTCATTGTCTGCTTTTTACTGAAAGAAAGATGCATCTTAAAAGTACATTTTGCTAGTTGATGCAGCTAAAGACCAGAACAATGGTGGCAGTTCTTATGTGCTTAGTTCTGACGTATTTGATGAATAGAAAAAAAATAAGATTTTTAATTTGCTGATCATAGATCAGGGCCATGTAAGTACTGCACAATGTAACTTCACATAAAAACTGGTAATTGTACATTTCTTTTATTTTCACTTTGGTCCTTCTTGCCTTATAATCAGTCCAGTATGGTACTAGTTTTTGTTAGTAAACATCTTAAGATTCATATTTCTTAATCATATTTTTCTTTTTTCCCTGTTTCTGTCCAGACTGTTAGAGTGAAAGGACCCAAAGACTCCAAAGACTCGTCCACAAAAAGTTCAATGGAGGGTGAGTCGTGCGTGTTTCCTGTTCTTTTACGCTCCAGAATGTGTCGATGTCATTCTGGGTTGTGAAAGGGAATCCAGTCTTGTCCTTTCTGTTTGTGTATCCAGCGATGGGCATCAGGAGCCAAACCGTAGTATGTGTGAACCTGCTCTCTCTCTCTCTCTCTCTCTCTCTCTCACACACACTCACACACACACACACACACACACACACACACACACACACACACACACACACACACACACACACACACACACACACACACTCTCTCTCTCTCTCTCATTCTCTCACTGGCTCGCTCCTCTGCTGCCTGTGTGCCTGAGAAGGGAGGCAGTGAGCTTGAGCGGAGAGTCAGAAGAGCAGAAGAGGGATATGGCGGTTCTGCTGGTGCTCAGACTGTGTTGTAGCTGCAGATCCGGTAAAGACTGCATGAAATGAGCCACTTGACTTTTGACGAAGTGTTATTTTTCTTTTCTTTTTTTCTTGTACCTCTGGGATCCTGTAGTTAATAGGTGGAATAGGATTGAGCCATGAAGTAGGAGCACTTAATTAACAGTTGTTGTTTTCTTATTGCGTTTTCATTTTCATTTACTAAGATTGCCTGTTCCGTTTAAACTGCTTTGTTAAAGAGTGCAGAGAGAATGGAAGTTTCTTTTAAAGCTGTTATGCGTGCAGGACTTTATAATTATTATTCTTTAGAGATTCCTTTTTGTGTGTTTGTTGAAAAGATCCAGATTTTCTGAGTATACTGACCTGAAAACAATGTAGGAAAAGGTAATGGCGTGTCGATGTGAGAAAATAATTGTGTGGTATATCTGGCTGTACTTTGCCTCTACTTTGCAAACTAAATGCTGCTGCTTTGAGCATTCTGCCTCTGGGTAGTTTTCTATAAGGGACAGAGAAAGGACCCTAATGTGCTGTAAAATGATTTACATGATACCTGGGAAGTATTTAAATCATGTATTGCCAGTGACACTTTCTCAATTTAGAGAAACTGTTTTATCGGTCTGTCCTTGTCCTCTGTGTTCTGGCTGCACTTTATTATTATTCACAGACGCTTATGCAGTTTGTAACTCTTTCATTATTTGTACAGTGATGTAATATGAAGCTACTGCGTATCCCCCAGCAACCAGGGGTTGTCAGCATCTAAAATAGCCTCTGTTATTAATTTTGAAGCATCGGGGGGATTTCTTTCTTACACCCACCGATTCCTGTTTCATTATGTTTTGTCAGTATATTTAATTTGTAAGTAAATATAACATTATTTGTTCAACCATTTTTGGAAATGCAGCATTGATGAGATGAGACCAAAACAATTTGAATGTGATTGTAAATTTATTTATGTCAATAAATATGGCAGTAATTAAACATTTTCCAGTTTGAAACACTTTCAACTTTGCTATAAAATTATTCAAAGTCACTGTAAATATATTTGGTCCCCAGAGGATCAGCGTGATGTGGTCAGGTTCTCTTTTTGCTTAGTTTAGATCAGGGGTGTCCGGATTCAACTTGTTCACTTCTGATACGATACCGATATCTCGGTTTTGAGTATTGTCCGATACCGATATTAACCCCATGCGATATCAGCATGAATCATACATGCTTTTACTACTTATTTTATAGTGTGGAATGTTAGAAAATGCTTGACTGATATTGCTCAAACTCAGAACAATATGTATGAGAACAATTGATCCATTTGTTATTAACCAGTGGATCTGCATGCGTCACACTAAATGCTGGAGCAAAATGCTTCCACTGGCGTTATTATATCGGTAATTTTAAATTTACGCCCATGTAATCCGATAGTTGTTTTTTTTTGTCCGAGAACGAACCGATTTCTGGTATCAAGATCCGATCGGAACATCCCTCAGACGTCAATAATAGCGCCGAGTGTTGGTGGAGGAGATTGATCTTTTCACAGCTTATTTGTCTCATTGCAAATTGTCATGACATGGTGACAGTTTTAACATGTAAAAAAACTTTTAAAAAAAAAATAAAAAATAAATTACATACTGCACCTTTTCGGTTGTAGGGAGTCATATGCAGTGTTTTTGCCAAGAGCCACCCAAACCCCAGAAATTTTGCTTGACCATAATATTTATATTTTTTCAGTCTCAAATTTCATTCAATGTGGCTTTGAGAAAAGTCTGAAAAATCTTAAATTTGACTTGCTGAGTCCTGCAGATACCCTGAATAAATTATAATATAATTTTGGTGTAGCAAATCAGGATTGCTACACCTCAACACAACCTCAGAACAAACACTGCCCTGGACATGAGCTACTGAAGCTCATGTCTTGCTTTACATTCACAGTTAACCTACCGCCGCCTCACTTCCACAAATATCTTGTTGTATACAAAGTGGCCTACAGTCATATGATACTTCCTGCAGCGCCTGTTCTCTGTGTGTGTGTGTGTGTGTGTGTGTGTGTGTGTGTGTGTGTGTGTGTGTGTGTGTGTGTGTGTGTGTGTGTGTGTGCTGTGCGGTGCGACTCACTCTGCACACACGCATAATTGAATATGCCCTCGCAGTCCGTGCAGGACGTGTAGTAAACCCTCTTGGAGGTGCCGGCATCGCTTCACTGAGCCACAACAATTGACTGGGGCTGCATTCATGATCACAGGGTGGAGAGACTTCAAAGAGCATCTGCACAGCTCCCTCGCTGAGTCTCATTAGTATTAAACAGTATCTGTGTGGGCATATTTTAGTGAGGAGTGTATATAAATGGAAGTCCCGCCAGCAGATAAGGAGGGATGTTTTGCTTTCACTCTTTTGTGCCTCGTTGTGGAGGAAGTAGGCAAATGGCATAAACAAGAGAAAGAGAAAATGTTTGTGTGGTGCTGCCCAGCTAGAGGACTGCAGTTGAAGCAAAGTGCGGTGGTCCTGCTCTCTGCCTGAGTGGAACAACCCTCCCTGCATGCAGAAGCTTCTTCTCTGTTTCACTTGGCTAGTTTTCTTCCCGCGGGCCTCAAATATATTGGCTCTTAACTTTTTCATTTCTGAAATGGAGACTAGCTTCTTTCCTGGGTGGAACAGCATTAGCTGCTTTTCATTTGTTTCTGCCCTCGATGCTGTAGCGTTGTAATTCACGACAATGTCATGTGACACAGGCTGTAATATGAGGCTGAGGCTGTAATATGACGCTTATGTTATAGAATGACTTTGTGTCATTCTATAACATAAGCGTTGACGTTTTTATTTATTGGCTTCTGGAAGCTGCACTGCAGTGTGAGATCCATAGGACTGGGGTCATGAAAATGTCTTTGTTTTTTGTTTTTTTTCTTTTCTCTGTATAACAGCTTTCATAAACAATCTGGAAATGTTGGGAAATTCACTGAAGTGTTTCTCCGAGACAAAGATTTATGTTTCCAAATGTCATCCATGTTATCTAAACGTTGAATCCATCCATTCATCCATCTTTTTGATCGGATGTATGTCCATTACATCTGTAGAAATGTCTTCTATTTAATTCATCGTCAGGTTTATTATTAATGCCTCAGTATTGGCAAAAAAATTAAAAGAATAGAGAAATTTGAAGAATTTGATTCTGGAAAAAATATAGTTTATACATTAAAAATGAGAAACAGTCATGTTCTACATCCAGAGTTGGCTTGTTTTTTTTTTTTTTTCATGTTTATACCACCAACCATTTCTCTTTTCTCCTTAATGTGACTTTGTTCTGTTCCCTCCATCTTTTCATTTTGCTGCGTCTGTGGGAGTGTTTTACCTCCAGCGGTGATGTGTGCCACCTGCTGCTGCTGTTTCACCACCTTAGCAGCAAAGCCGAGCCTAGAGAAACCGGCCGAGAGCGGCGATGAGGGGATGTCTCAGTCTTGTAGCACTTTTTATAGATGTGTTTTCTTTCCTTAGAATAACTCCTTTTTTAGTTCTGTGTTTAGTTTAGATCACAGCAACCTCACGATGCAGAATTACTATTGAAACTTAGGAAGAAATAGTCAATGAAATGTCTTTATTTAACCCCCACAAAGAAAGTATTTCTTGTTGTTGTAAGACAACAAGAAATACTTGTTCAACTCTGTGAGCTGGGCTTGTGTATTTATTGTCGTCTGAGCTCTGGGTCTGTGACCCACTGTGTGTCTGCGCTGACTCACACTCTCCGTCTTCTCTCCCCCACAGATCTCCTTTACAAGCCCATTGACCGTGTAACCAGAAGCACCCTGGTCCTTCATGTGAGTGAACCACAGTCACTTCCACAGCCTTAAAGGAGCAGTCCACTTAAACTGTGCGCTGGATTATAACAATAAACGCAAACTTTTATCTTGCTCCTAGCTAAAGCTTTTTTTTTTTTGTATTTGCTGGAATAAATTAGCTTGAGGAACATCTGTAAAGTGGAAGGGAAATGATAAATGGCTATTAGATGCTTTTATTCTGAAGCTGCGTAGGTGTTTATTCAGCTCCCACTTACTCTTACACCCTGAAATAAAATCCTATCATATTTTTCTTTTGTAGTTTCCCTTCCATTTCACAAATATGCACTACTTTGTGTCATTCTATAACATAAGGTTCCATAAAATACAAATTATAGGAAGCAGTCTTGGGGATTCTGTCTTTACCAGCTTTTAAGATCAAATCAATCTAAGTCAAGTGTTCAAAGCAAAAGCCCAAATTGACACTGTTGTTATTATTAATGGAATCAATCTGGCTCAACTTTTGTATGAGGAAAAAACTTACCAGTCAGTACAATTTTTTAAAAACTCGATGCTAGACAGGGATGTGCCGCTAATTCGGCCCCAATTTCCCTAATTATGGCAGATCAACAATCGGCTGATGCTTACATCTGAATTTGATCTTTTCCACCAATCTTCTCTACTGCGGTCAACGTCTGAAAAATCAACCACTGTCTACTTTTGCTCTGTCATGACAGGTCAGGTCTTGCCTGTGTGCATTTATAATAGTCACTCCTCTCTGTCTCTAATTTGGCAACTTTTCAGAGAGAAAAAAAAAAATGGAATCGACCAAAATCAGAATTGGCAGATCAGACTTTTTAAAGATTGGTGGTCGGCCAAAAAACTGCAATCCATGCATTTCTAAGGGTAGAGCATCCTTTAGCAAGAAAGACTTGAAATGGTTGTTTCAGCTCTCTTGACGTCTCGATGCATCACTTTTGAATTTGTCAACAATTTAATTTTCTCTTTTTTTCAGCCCTTCTTTTATCCATTATTTTCCATATTTGGGTTGATAGTCCCACTTTTTTCCAACCTTTTGTTGTTGGAAAGATGGCCTCGAAATCTGGGTCAAATACTTTGTTTTTATCTGACCAAAGGAAAATCTTGTGGCTCATTCAGCCAATTTTCCAAGCTGTGGTCATCCTTCCATTTTCATTTATACAACAGGCATTCTCTTTCTTGAAAAAAAGAGAATGCCTGTTGTGAAATTTTAGTATTTAGCAAGCTGTCTGAGGCTTGTAGAGGATTGCATTGCGATCTTTTGTTGCCTCAGTCTGACAGAACACCGACCCTCACGGGAAATGGCCTTTTAAATCTTCCCAACAATTGTTTCTCTGAGGGTATTGCTGATGTCTGTTCAGCTTCTGCATCTTTAATAGCGACTGAAAAGGAAAACCTAGATTTATTGTTTCCAGCCCCAAACCGGCTTACACCTTAAATGAGCAAACATTATTCAGAAACTGTCGGCCACGGAGGCAGTTTTTGCCGTTGTGTGCGTGTGGTTGTGCTTCACATGCATATGTTTGCATAAAGCTGGCAGAGAAACAACAAGCCTTTCATTCTGAAATGGCTTTCCGTTCATGCTGCTGTCATGCCTGCTAACCACGCAAGGAAAATTGGCGGCGCTCATTCTGGAGCGAAGGCTGTCCTGTCATCTACAGGAATCATCAAATACAAGGAACTGAGATTACTTTAGTGAATATTTTCCTTGTTTGATGGGAAATTAAAAGCTAGAGAGTAATACTGAATGCATTTAGATGGTTTGATTTGTTTGTTGGCTGGAACAGGACCTGCTGAAGCACACGCCCAAGGACCACCCAGACTTCCCTCTGCTGCAGGACGCGCTGCGGATCTCTCAGAACTTCCTCTCCTCCATCAACGAGGACATTGACCCTAGCAGGACTGCTGTCACTACGCCTAAAGGAGACGTATGTGGCACTTTAAAAATGAATAAAAAACCACAACCTTTGCAACCGTAGGATTCACACAAATTCAGCTGAGTCTATTCAAATGTTGCCTCCCTTTGAAGTGAGCGCCTGCCACCCTGTGCACGTTTACCTCTGGTGTTCTTCCAGGTGCGTCAGCTGGTGAAGGATGGATTTCTGGTGGAGGTGTCGGAAAGCTCCAGGAAGCTCCGACACGTCTTCCTCTTCACCGATCTGCTTCTCTGTGCCAAGATGAAGAAGACAGCTGTGGGGTGAGTGTCATCGGTTAGACTGAAAATCTGCGATCCTACTGGAACTGCCGAACGAAAAACTTAAGACTTGAACTCACTCAGACGTTGGGGAAAAAAAAAATTCAACTTGACAAAGAGTGAATTTTAGTCTTAAAAATTGAGTGATTTGTATATTTTATTTCTACTCCTGGCAGATTTAGATTTAAATAATTTTTTATTTAACCTTGGTGTTTATTTCACATATGATATAGACATTTTGCACAAATAAATGTAAATGGAGTAAAATAAAAAGCCTTAACCTTTGGATAGAACATAACATATACACAGTTATTATCATTATTCTCAATGACCAATAACAAAATCTCAACCTCTTCTTGATGATTTCGCTTTGGCAATGAGATCCAAGTTGTTGAGGTTGGAGGATTTGTCTGTCTTAGCTTCTGCCAGTCAGAAGTAATGATGATGCTAACATTATAAATACACTTTTAGCCTCTTTTCTCACAGCGGCCAAATGCGAAACAATGCCTGTATGCAGAAACCCTCCTCCCTGCTCCGATTGGTTGTTTCTGACCGGGAGCGGCGTATTTCCGGGCCACCGGGAGGAGGCGGAAGAATTTTTCACAGATTATCTGGTTCATAAATAGTGACAGTTTTAACAAATATGTGAAAAGAAAGAAAAGAAAAAAAAAGAAAGACATTTTTATTTTGAGCTGCTTGTACAGTAAAAACAAGTGACCAAAACAAATCTGTCCTCCTTTAAGCCTGATTGTTTCTTTTTGTGGTTCTCATCATCCCTCACTCCCCGCTCCGATTGTTGCCATAACTACCACAGCTGAAAGTCAACAATACTGGCCTGTGCCGTTATCTCAGCAGGCCACCTCCAAGCGATACATGCAGCAGAGTAGTCATCCAGAAACTCAATCACCTTGTGTGAAATTACTGGGGATCTCTAATCCTGCTCAATTCCAAGATTATCTCGTTATGTTGTTTGAAACTCATTCATGTTCATGATGTAGGAAATATGGCAAGATGTCTGGTAACGAAGGGGTTCAATTATTCCCACGTCAGACAAAACAGTGAACTAGACTGTGAAAAAATGACATCAAGTAATGTTATGTTAAAAAAAGGTTGTTAGCAACTTTAGTTACCTACATTGACAAAGTGCAGTGGTTGGTTTTTTTTTAAATCTAAGTAGACAAAAAAGTGTGTTTGACGTCGTTGTTCTCGAAAGATCATGACTTCAAGATCATGAATGTTCTCAAAGGGCTGGTTGTGCCAGAATATATTGATAAAACCCTTTAACAAACTGTTAAAATATTAATGAACAGTGGCGTCTGCATTTCGTATGTACTACTTAAAATAAAATAATATTCAATATATTGTATTTAAAAAAAACACTTCAAAATCACTTATTTTGTGACGCTACTTTAGAAACATTAGGAAGAAATGTTGTGATATTTGTGCTGATGGATGACAGTAAATGTGACTTTTTGTGACTCTGTATCAGTCACAAACTTTAACTTGACATGAAGTAGGGCTGAGGCAGCAGCATAGTAGACGTAAGGAATTCTGCCACCTGCAGACGGGAATTAGTAGTCCCTTAACATTTTGGATCATTTTTGTGGAAAATTTGCAATAGATTCAATTATACATTAGCGCTAAAAAGTGCATGGATGTGTTGATTTTGAGTCAATTTTAAGCAAAATACTTGAACGATTTATGTAATTCGACTGCATGCAGATGAAAGCTGCTTTGATTTGCTACCACACAAGGTTTTATTCATACGATGATCACAGCATGGTCATTCGTTAAATGTGTTTTACTCGCATTCATTTTGCTTTATTGCTGAAAATAATGAAGACAATGCGTGCTGCAATGTTAAGATGAACATGGCGTCTCGATGTACGTGCTCTTGAGTAGCTGTCTGAGCAAGTGTGGCACTATAATGAATGGAGTGTGCTGCATGATCATTTAATGCTCATTACTGATGCAGAACATTAATGTCTTCAGCTCCTCATCTAGTGGAGCTAACACTCCACATGTATCATTTTCATTAATATAGATTTGTGACACAAATAGCCTAAGAACAATCCATTATTGTGCAGCTTCCAAGTTACATTAACTTACTTAATGGAGATATGTGCTTATAAATGGAAAATTAGGGAATAGCCCTTTAAAAGATGGTGCTCTTATTTATCCAATTGTTGTACTCAATGGACTTGGCTGAATATGCAAGGTAGTCTTATATTCTAGCTTAAGCAAAGATGTGTAAATCATATTTTGTATTTGACTTGAACTAATTTCTACCCATTCTGTGCGTGTGTGTGTGTGTGCGTGTGTGCGTGTGCGTGCGTGTGCGTGTGTGTGTGTGTGTGTGTGTGTGTGTGTGTGTGTGCAGCCGCCACCAGCAGTATGAGTGCAAGTGGTACATTCCTCTGGCTGATTTAACCTTCCAAACCCTGGACGACTCAGACTCCTGTCCGAGCATCCAGGTCCTGCCGGAGCATGAGATCGAAGAGATGAAGATGAAGATCTCAGTTTTAAAGAATGAGATACAGAAAGAGAAGGTAAGCTTTGTTTTGTTTTGCTTTTTTCCCTGATTCTAATTATGAAGGTTCTGATCTTTAATTCAGCTCTCACAATGGACTGAAACTTATTTCATGTTGTGATAATACAAAAGTCCTAAATTGAGGATTTGTTTGTTTGTTTTACGTCTTGGAGAAAAATATTTTTTTTCTTCATCAAGGTAGCCTTCAATGTTTTTATTTGAAACTGGGACTTTCCAGTTCTCATTACATCTAATCATCAGCTGAATCTTTTGCTGTTAGATAAACACAAATCTCCATGGAAGTCTGTCATTCGCTTGTTTGTGCTTATCTTTCTCCTAAGTGGTGCAAGTGACTCCTTACTGGAACAGCTGTATGTTTATTTTTAGCTGCGCTTTTGTCACCCACCCTTATGTTTGTCCTGGCAGAGTGAAGCCGGTACAGCACCGACATCTAAAAATATTAAGCAAAATGGAAAAAATCTTTTGCGTTTTGTTTTTTTTTTGTGGGGTTTTTTTAGCTGCTGCTGTCGCTTTTCTGCTTTGATTGGGATCTTTTGTTTTTGTATGATGTACCTTGGCATCCTAACTATGCAACATTTTAATGTTATTCCCCCAAAGCTTAATTTCCAGAACTTTGTATTTTTTCCACAGGATATTTTTTGATGTTATGCCACGATGTGGTACAAAACAATTGCGATTATGTAAACCGTGCCTGCTGGTACTGAGAAGAAAGCTCCCCTTTCGATAAGCTGCTTTCTGATTGCGTCGAGTGTGATGGAAAATAAAATTCTTGTTACAAAAAGATCAATTCTGGAGTTATGAAAGTAAAGCCATAAACAATGATTCCATCACAGCAATCACAATTTAGCTTATATAAAGTCACGGCAAATAAATGGAATGGATTTCCATTAAACAGGAATGAAATTCAATTAAAACCTTTTTAAAGTCAAAAGAATTTTGTAATAATTTACAGAATTTTAGATTTTAAAGCTCGTCCCATAGAGATACAAAGAAATATCAAATCACAATTCCTTGTTCTAGCAATTCTGATTCAGTACAAAATGCTCAAAAATCTGTTTTAAAATGCTTATAAATCATACTTCTATTTGCAAGTAAGTATACTGCATATCTCGTTACGCGTTCATTCGGCCACTGTATAGCAGAGAAGTTAGCAGTTAGCTCGCTCTGTCTGAATAGAGTGCGCTAGCATTTAGCATGAGGAGAGCGTGATTGTTCCAGGTTTAATTTGAATACACTTTGGTTAAGACAGCAACGTCTATTTTATTTTAAACTCAAGTTGTAGAGATTTACAAAACATAAATGCACTCTGGTAGACTGAAGTGTGCTTAATTTTTGTAAAATTATATTTTATGCACAAACTTATTTATAAACTGATTAAATTTGATCCAGTATGGAACCTTAAAGAAATGTTTTTATTTTCTTACACTGTCTTTTGCTCTTGTCAGTCATAATTCAATCTGCATATTTTTTTATTTTATATATATATATATATGTATATATATATATATATATATGTATTAAATATAGTAAATTAGTAACCATCCCAGTTTTAAAGTTTACAGAACAGCATAAAAGGATTTTTATGAGTGAAATGTTTGAAAGTATCTAAAAATAGTTTAGGCTGTGTAGCCTAAACTATTTTAGTAGTACTAAGAAGTACTAAGAAGTTCTACTATTTTGTATTAAAGTGGAGGTAAAATAATGTATCCCAGGATACTAACCCGGTTTTTGTTGTGGAAATGCTCTGCAAAATGTGTCGTTGTGTCATCGCGTCTTGTTAATCCTCGTTAGTGCTAAAAATGAGTCAGTTGCTAAAAAGAGCTGAAATATCAGATGTTGTGACTCTTAACAGTTTCGAGTACATTCAGTAATGCACAGTGTCATCCAGGCCGAGTTGTATCGCCGCCATCAACAGCGGAGAGTTCCTGTTATTGCCCTCTCACGGTGCTCGGCTCGCCCACTCGGAGCGCACTGAGTGGCCACCGCTGATATTTCCAGTCACCAGAGGCCGGTGGAGGGAGAGATTCAGCTGATTGTTGTCTGGGAGGCTCTGAGTCACAGCTTCCTGGTGAAGACTGAGAGGATTTATTTGCTTTTTCTTTCAGTCCTGACAAAAAAAAAAATAAAACCCTGCTGTTATGAAATGCTCTTAAAGGCATAGAGCTTAAGTTTTATAGCTTCTCCAGTCTTTTTATGTGAAATGGTAGAGAGCTGAATATGAACTGGCAACATTGACGTTGGCAGGAGATTCTTCAAAACCTGAAGAGGAACTCAAGGGAGGTTTTTTTTAATTATTTTTTTTATTATTATCTGGTTGAAGTTGTCCTCATTTTACCTACAAACAAAGCAGATGCGGTGAAGTCATCAAATTGAAAAAGTACAAATTTCCTCTTTTTTCATCCAGCAGAAAACACCAGGTCCTGATCTTATGAACTCACGATGAGTTAATGATCTGTTGACTGGATAAATGACAACCAATATTGTTTTTCTAAGTGATGCTTCAGATTGTTATCATTCCACATCATAACTGTGGAATGATGCGTGCTTTTACCTGATTCATTTGGAAGTAGAAACATTGACAAACACAATTTTGAAAATGTATTTGATTTGGGAAATTATTTGCAAAAGTAAACCAAACTTTTCTCTAAGTACCACCAGCTTTCAGCAGGTGGTACTTTTTCCTTTCAACTTATCTACAGCAGTTTAGTTTTTTGACATTTCAAAGTTGTTTTCTCTTGCTATTTTCATAAATAGACACAGTCTTCCCCATAAATGTCTGCGTAATGCTTTATTTAAATTTTCCAGCACTAAGTGAAACCATCAGCTCATCAAAGCTATTTTGGACACAAATTTTTATTTTCAGTTAGATTTTGAGTTGTAATAGTGAACATGTCGGTATATTCCATGAAGGAATCACTTTATTTTCTCAATTTGGATGCTAATTTGTCATATCTTTATATAAATATCAATAAACCCACAACTAGATTCATGATACAATAAACAAAAGAAAAGGGAAAATTGTCCCTTTTTTTTGGAGCTGAAGTTGTAATCAAAAGTCATACTAAGTCTAAAAACTTGCATGTTGTGATGAGTTTTGCCACTGGTAGAGGTCTATTCTTCCTCCTTACAAATCTGTCTTATTTCAGATAACTAACCACACAGTATCTTCGTTTGTTTGTCTGTGTTTGTGCAGAAAGCTCCAAAGGGTCAGAGCCGTGCGGAGCGTCTCAGGAAGAAGATGAATGAGCAGGAGTCATGGCTACTCCTGAACTCCCCCACCATCCCTTTCCGCATCCACAACAAACACGGAAAGGTACTCATGACCCAATTGTTGGCAGTTGCAATGCTCAAGACTGACCACTAGATGGAGTGATAAACCTTTGAGTGGTTTCTGACTGATCTAGAACTAGAATCCCTAAAATCCAATCCCCAACTTTTCGTTTTTCTTATTTTCGGTGACTTTCAAAAAAGGTTTTTTTGGTTTGAAATGTTATTTATTGATTAAAACATTTATGCATTTGTTTGCAGAGCTATCTGTTCCTCCTCTCTTCTGATTATGAGAGGGCAGAGTGGAAAGAAAGCATCCAGAAACTCCAAAAGAAAGGTAACTGGCTTTAATTAAACAGTTCTGTTAATAAGAATGAAGTATGACATAACTAAAAATAAACGTCACACCAAATTTTGCTGTTTTTTCTTAAATCAGATCTCAAGGCTTTTGTGCTAAGTTCTTTGGAGCTCCAGGTCTTGACCAGCTCCTGTTTCAAACTCCGAACCGTCCACAACATTCCTGTCACGACCAACAAAGACGGTATGACACGCTCACACAAAGACTCTCTTTTATAATCTTGTGTTTAAACTCTCACATAGTTTCAATCCACACACAACGGCTTCTTTTCTCCCTCCCCCTTCTGCACAAAAAAGCCACATAAAGAAAGCTGGGGCCCTTCAGGAGATGAATCTGGGACGCAATATGTTTCTCATCTAGCTCATAGCGGCCACTGCCACGCCGTGTGTCGGCATTGAGCCCCCAGCTCCTATGTTTGTTTTTGCTTCAGATCTCTGCGTTGCAGCTCCTCTCGGAGACGGGAGGCTGGGAGGGGGGGTGACATTAAAGCCATCTGGCTGACCCGCTCTGATCCCCTCCCTCAAATGCCAAGAGGTTCTGTCATCCATTTGAAATCCTCAAAGCTGGCAGGAAGGTCTCGAGAACACAACGTCTGATTCTTTACACAAGAGAATCTGAGTGAGATGTTTAATGAGGCGGTGGAGGTTTCTGGGTTCACATACCTGTAAACATTGAAGTGCTGGAAGAATTCACCGCAGTCGTGTTTTCACATTGTGGCACCCACACTGAAGCAACAGCTGTGTAACCTAATGACTGTGTTGTTGGTTCCCTATAATTCTAAACCCAGGCATAATATTTGTCTATGCTCCAGCTAATGATAAGAAAATAGCAGATTGTGTTTTTACTTGGTATATATAAAGTTAGACAATATTCTAATGGTACTGTATGGTTCAGTGAATTAAGTGTAATATGGTGGTGCAGTTGACAACCACAAGGCTAACATGGGCCACCTTATTAGCCCATGTCACCTCTACTAACAATTTGTACACCGGGTGTCCATGCATCCTTAAAAATTATTAAATTTGTGTGTATAAAATTAAGTGCTTAAATTGGCTTAAATTCCTAAGAGGAAATGTAAGTTGGTCTTAAACTCTTTAATCACAAGTCTTGAATTTTGTCAGGGCAAAACTATTTAATGCAATTTTTGTCTCACTGGACTTTTCTGTCAGGCAAATGTTTGATTTGAATGAAAGCATCTCCATTGTGTTCTGCGACTCGAGGCAATTGAGGCTACTACTAACAAGCTGCTAGCTAGTTTGATTTTTGCCTCTAGGAGTAAATTTATCAACAGTTGGCTGTCTGATGTTTGTTTTCGCCACTGGCTGACTTCTTCTGCCAATCCATTTGAGGTTAAGTGCAAAATAAACCTTTTTAAACCTGGAAATATGGCGGTTAAGGCTGTAGAGAGCCACATGTGAGAAGCACAAAGTCAAGTCTATATTTTTTCTATGCTTGCTTGTAATGCAACACATTTCCCCAACCATCTCCTATTTGTAGTTTTTGTGATCTTGAACGTCCTTTAAGGTGGCATTAAGAGAAGGTCTTAAAAGTATTAAATCAGACTTTCTGAAACGTGGCGATATTTATTTTAGTGGAATTACTTATACCAGACCAGCACAAATGAAAGCATAATTATAAAGCCAAAGGAAAACGATACAAGTATTTCAAAAGGTTTTGCATTTTAAAAAAAAAAGTTTGGCAAGTGTTAGTATTGGCCCTTCCTGAGTCAAGTGTTTGTAGAACCACCTTTTGCAGCAATTACATCTACAGTTGTTTTGGCATGCCCTCACCGGCAGGATTTATGACCCAAAACTCTCTGTTGTGTTTTGACTGGACCATACAGGTTTGATTAAAAGCATTCAATTCTACTTTCTCATGTGGCTGCAATGTGACAAAATGTAAAAAAAAAAAATAAAATAAAAAAAGTTCAAGAAGCATGAATGTGTTACTGTAAAAAAGCTTTCCATTTCTGTTACTGCAAGTACGTTAAGTTTCAACCAAAGATGTTTTGAGTTTGTTTTTAAAGAAAGCTCAAGTCTTGCGATCAGTGTAAGATTTTTGACCAATTCCTTGATAGAAAGAAGCATAAATGCATCAACTTGAGTGACATAGGATGTAAAGAGGAGGATCTAGAAATATAACCACTTTCAGTGAAATCTCTCTTGTTTACGTCACTCATTATTTACCTGATATCATATTAAATGTGTAAAGATCTGTTTCAGTGGAGGTTACAGGCCACCCCGAAGCTCAACTCAGTGAACCACCTCCCTGTGAAACATCCCAGTTGCATATAGAAAATACACACATATTGAACCCCAACGATGTCTGTTCTCCCCTCCACCACCTACGCTGGACCTCACTATAGTCCTGTCAGCCCTCACCGTAGTTTATTTACTAGGACACAAGCAAACTTCACAGGGCTTAACCAGAGCAAGAATGCATCGTCTTCAAGTGTTTGTTGGTGAGACGTTTTGAGGAGGGGGGGGGGGGGTCTGCTCTTCCACACAACGTTCAGCTCAGCTGGCTGACAATGTGTGGTCTTAGACCAGCAGCATGAACAGAAATAGTTTGGGCTGACTGATCTTCAAATGGTGAAATTTAGTTTTCTGGGGGTTTTTTATGCTTCCGGAGACACTGAGCAAAAATTGAACTGGAGTCCAGTGAATATTCTAAACATTAAATATCTGATATAATTTTATCTACTGATATTGATCCATTGCAATATACGTTGTTATTGATTTATTGTCCTGCCTTAAGTTAAGGTTTTGGCGATGAGCTGAAGCTTCTCATGCATCTTCACCAGGAGTGAAATTGCATAAATTAATCTACATTTTACATAAAAGAAGCTCTTTTTCTAACTTTTAGGTGTGGTAGGATACTATTTCTACTTTCACCTGATACGGTATGTTTCAATAACAGCTCTGTTGGCTTGTCTTCCAGATGAGGAGACCCCCGGCCTGTACGGCTTCTTGCACGTGATTGTCCGCTCGGCCACGGGATTCAAGGAGTCGGCCAGTGAGTTGTCAGCTAAAATTTATGCTTTTTGTGTCTTATATCTAAAACCTGCAGGAAGCCACTGTACCCAAATGTGATCATCAGAAAACATTAATGTCTAGTCAGTCACCACAGCCTGCCTATGTCTCTGACAGCCTACACTCTTTCATCTGACTCAGAAAGCACTTCAGGCACATACAATAGAATAAAAATCAGCCACGCTCACTTTCGATGCAGAACTGCAGCCAAACATGCTGAAACGCTTTGTTCACTTGCTCTGAGATTGCCCACTTTAAACAACAGTTTCTTTTGTGCATTCTTTGTAACTCTTGGTTGGTTATTGGCAGAGAGTGGTGTTGGGCTCGAAACCGCCGAGACCGTTTCAGACATGTCAGCGGTGGACAGCTGCTGCTTCACCGCACTTTGCTACCTTGGTTGAACAAATACTAGATCAAATATCAGAGGGCTGAGGCAGAGAGATATGACTTTTCTTTTTCTTTATTATTTTTTCCAGTTACCATGACAGCCTTGCGTCTGTGTAGGAAAGCTAGTGCACTAGAATGTCCTGGTTAATGGATTGGAAAGCTTTCTCTCTCTGCTCTGAAAGACTGTTTGATCCTCGATGGAGCGGAGTGAGCTGACGGGTTTGAAATGAGTAGGTGTGTGTGTGTGTGAGGAGATGTTGGGGTGGTGTTCTCTGATACAATTTGTGGGCAGCCTCCAGTGAAGCATGCAGATTCAGGGTGGGGAACGGCAGCCACGGTGACGGTGAGGGGCAGATCGTGCGTCAGTGTTGTTGGAGGTCACTCTGATGGCCGTACCTCGTCTTCTGCATTACAAATGACTCCATTTAATCACACAGTTAAATGTAACAGCAAATAATCTCACCAGAAAATGCTGGACTAAATGAAATCATTTCACAACTGAAACAAAATGTCGGATATAATGGAGAACTAAGGAAATGAAATCGTGTCATATCTATAATGAGGAACACCAACTAAACTGAGATATAAACTTGTTAGAGCAGTTGAATAGAAACACGATGGAATATTTAGTAAATATTTGATAGGCTTGTAACACAGCAAAAAAGTTACTTACAAGGTTCAACTTCACAGCTGGGTTGCATTAGACCCGGCTGTGGGTTGTATTTATTCCAAAGTCTTTTCTTCTGCTGCCCATGTTGAACACAGAATGGGCAGCAGCGCCATCTACATGACTGAAAGGCAAACTGCAGTTCCTTGACATAAGTAAAAAACGGTTTTGTTTCAGTAAAATGTGTTTAAAATTAACATCTGGACATTTTTTTACGTCTATTTCTAGTTGGATTAGGATTTTTTTCTTGCAATAAAAAACTTATAAAGTCTGTTTAGCACCATTGCAGAGACATTAAAGTTGTAGTGATGTGAGCTTCCTTCCTGGTTCTCGTCAGCGTTACTGCAGCTGTATTTTGTAGTAGCTGCAGTGCGGCTTCGCTCTGCTGGAGGAGACGACCAGGAATTGTTGTTTTCAGCCTGTTGTTAAACCTTGAATGAACCTTTCAGAAGTGGATGAAACATAACAGGAGATTTTTCTTTTTTATCTGAAGGGTTCATTGATAATGTTAGAACATGAGTTTCTCTCTCTGAAGCTCTGTGCCTATTATTGAAACAGTACTTTTTTCTGATTAAGCTGAAGAGAAGTCCCATGTTAAATCATCCATGACTTAATCAGTGCAGTTCTGCTCAGAATGCATCACTGCTAAGCTGTGTAAGGTAGCACGGTACCTGACTTAAAGCTGCTTGTTTTAGAACCACAGCTTTTGTACTTTCTGTGTAATTAGTCCTCTCAAAATGTAAATGTGACACAAATGAACAGTTTTTAAGGCTGCGTCTCGCTTTTCCTTCCATTCCAGACTTAAAATAAATCAGTATGGAACAGAGGACGTTATTGGGGTCTGTTATTTGTGTCAAAACAATTTCTGCTCAACAGGAAAGTGGCTTTAAATTCAGCCCAGGGCAAAACTTAGTCTAACTGGGTCACAGCAGCAGAAACTGGGAGTTGAGCGTGTCACAAAAACTGCTTGTTAAAAAGGAGGTCTAACCTAATACACCACCAGAAAAGGTGAAAAACAGATCACGCTACTTTATTCTGAGGTTTTATTTCCGTCTGTCAAAGTGACAGCAGCTCTCTGCAGCCTGAGCTGTGCAGGAACAGTGTGAACAGATCCAGATAAGAACATGTAGGCCAGACAGTAAGAAACGTGCCAGACATCCCCGATGTCGGGCGGCAGATATTGTGTCCGCCCGACATCATGCGGACAGAATATCTGCTCTAAGACAATAGGAGGATAGATAACCATCCTTTCAACTTTCTGTCCAATTCAGCGTTCGCTCCTTGTTTTCCCATTCCCCAGATTTATTCATTTTCCCTTTCTAGATTGAATAAAAAACAGCTCCTGTTCTCTGCTGATTTTATTTGATCCCGTAAAACAAATATTTCGTCCTGAAGCCTTGAAGCGAAACGCAGAACCCACCATGCTGGTGGCTGCAGAGCGCTGATTAGACCAACTGATTAGCACTCGCCTCTAAACTCTGTGGACCCGCAGTTTGACCCAACATTCAGCATCGCCTCGGGCGCAGGTTAGCCTCCTGTGTGTGAGCGTACACACACTCAACACAATGGCTGTGCTCCTTAGCTAATTAAGATGAAAAAGGATGGGATCCATTACCCGGTATTTAGAGGTCGAGACCCAATCCTGACCAATTTATTCCCCCACTCATCTCTCCCAACGGGCAAGCCTGATGGTGACTTGCCAGGAAAATGAAAACTCATGGACTTCTGCCCCGCTTGTCGAAGACCCCCTGGATACAGTGCAGAGAAGCAAAAAAGAAAAAAGACCCTCTAAATTTGCTTCCTGTGGCCTCGTTTGAGTTTTTGGGTCGGGGTTCGTACATAGAGAAAGGAAGTCGACTTTCAGCGAGTAGGGCTACAACTAATAATTATTTTAGTAATCAATTATTCTAACGATTAAGCAAGTGAAAATGGCCACATTCGACACATTTTTCATTAAACCATGTAAGCATTTCTTACACAATAGTAGAAAAACATTAAAAGATGGAAATAAACAATTTAGTTCATTTCTTCAAATAAAAAAAAAAAAGCATTTTATTGCAACAGAATCAATGACAGCATTCTTTAGTAAATCTTAAGTTAAAATTATACCACTTGAGGAGTTTTAGCTAAGAGAAATTATGTTCTTCTTCTTTTATTATTTCCTTTCAGTTAAAATGAACTTTTTGAAATTAAATATCAAGACATATAAGCTGTCTAAGCAGCTACATGTATGCAGGGGAAGTAATTGCTTCATTCCCCACATGGTCCAGCTGAATTCCCCTCTGCTGAACTTTCCTCATAGCACTGGCACTAATCTCTTCCTCACTGGGGCGAATTATGCCCGAACCTTTCAGGATGCTGGGAAAATAAACAAAGATGGAGTCAAACCAGATGGACTAAGACTTTGTGTTCCTCTGATAGTTATCTGAATGCAGCCAAGGTGCGGATCACACTTTTCTTGTGGTTTCAATACAATGTTCTTAGTCTTTGAGTAAATATGCGAAGGTGAGATTCACACACATTCCCCCACACCTATCATTGCAAGCGTCCCTCTGAGGGGTCAAAGCACACGGCCATCCGTCATGCTGTCAGGCAGAGGCGTCCCCGGGGGACGAGGTCCTCGCTGCAGGACGATCTGGAGACCCATCACAGGCAGTGTTAACAGAAACCCGTTTAATGACTTGATTGGTTCGTGAAGGGGGTCAGGCTGGGCTGGTCCCGGTGGAGAGAGGAATGAGGTTGTGGAGTGGAGGAGAGCAGCTGAGGCCGACGGTCAGCACAGATGAGTCAAGAAACCAGAACAAACCTTGTCAACAAATGAAACCCTTTTTAGGTCTTCTCCAATTCAACTTCGGACTGCCTGCCGTCCATCCGTCCGTCCATCCAGATTCATACTTTCACTGATTCTTCAATCTTTCTGCTCCTTCCTGTCTCTGTTGTCACAGCTTCCACATTTAAAGTATGTTCACTGTGAACATATTTGTCAGAAACTCCTTATGAACTTTAGTGTTTGTACTTTGAATCCGACTTCAAAACATTTGGAAGATTTAGACATGACAGAACTGTCGCAGCTTGACTTTAAATCAAGTAGCAAAACATGAAGCGTTCAGATTGTACGTTTATCTGATGAACCTCGTCTCTCTCTCTCTCTCTCTCTGTTCTCTGTTAGATTTATACTGCACCCTGGAAGTGGACTCATTCGGTTACTTTGTGAGCAAGGCCAAGACCCGGGTCTTCAGAGACACCGCAGAGCCTCAGTGGAATGAAGTCAGTCGCCACCTGACGAGTCGCCGCGCCGCACCGCACGCCTCCTGTCCAATCAGCCGTTTTAAATCCCCCTCTCTCCACCTGCGTCGTTTTCCAGGAGTTTGAGATCGAGCTGGAGGGATCCCAGTACCTGCGGATCCTGTGCTACGAGAAGTGTTTCGACAAGAGCATGCTCAACAAGGACGACAACGAGATTGTGGACAAGATCATGGGCAAAGGCCAGGTCCAGGTGAGGTCTGCCGGCCAGCCGCCGAACAAAAATATGTCACGTTTGTTCACATTTTCTCTCCGTGCGAGTCACTTTAATGAGTCGTCTAGCCCGTCTGTGCAGTAAAGCGGTTCTGTAGTGGCGGCTTGTTGTGAAAGTGGTTAGATTAACAGTCTGGGAGTAAATTTTAACGGGGATTTCCACTGTTTTGTTGGGAGGAATCTCTTTAAGTTCCATTTTAAAGTGGAATGGGTGGTTTCATTTTCTGCATTTGTATCAATGTTGAGGTCATGGTCCGCCAAGGTGTCGTGCTTCCATTTTTCCTTGAAGTCACAGGAAATCAAATAAAGCTCGGCTCCTTCTGTAACTTTCCTGCAATTCAGCACGACTTTTACAGTTAGTTCTGCCGCAATTCAAGCAACATAACCTCTCAGCATGAGGCCTCTGACGGATGGAGACGCTCCCATCTTTCAGCGATGTCCCCGTTCTTCCTTCAAACTTGCACAGAAGTGAGCGTGTGGCTGCTTATTTATAACCTTCCCTCTTGTGCTCCTCACATTTCAAAGGACATATTCGTCGCTTTCAAGCCTTTTGGAGGGGATTTGTTTATGGCGTGCGGAGTCAACAGGTAAAAGTAGAATCCGTGACAAGGTTTTCCTTACAAGTGTCACACCTCGGATATCAAAGAAAGTGGGGCAAACACAAAACTTCTCCAAAATATCTTGTGCTTTGTTGTTTCTCCGCAAACCTAAATCTCCTGCTATAAATCTTTAACTTTGGATGGAAAATGTTGAACCCGCATGTTATTGTTCACATTCCTTATTTGTTACTACAGCTTTCCATGCCTTCCCCTCTCAGTTTGAAGATTTATGTCCTTGAGTTTTGTCTTTGATTCCCTCTGAAAAACAAATGGAGTGACAGAAGCGCAGCACCAACCGTGCATCCTTCATGATCCACTCAGATCTTGCCGTGGTGTTTTTCTCCGTCTTTGCATCCACTCAGCTCGCTTCAGTCGAGCAGTTTAGCCCAAAGTAAGCGAATGCTTCACCTAACTGGGATTGGTTTCTGCATAAGGATCTATGCACATAAAGTGTAGGAAGTGTTCTGCTGCCTGTTAAAGTTTCTCTTCCAGGATTGCCCTGTATTTAGCTTTTAGAAGCTTTTATCTGACTGCTGAAGAAAAGCATTTCGATAGCATAGAGCTGCCACCACCGTGCTTCACCATGTAAAGTGCACAGTATCGACTCAATTGCAATTTAAAGTGATTAAAAGCTTTTAATATTCCATCACTTGTTTTGGCAATTTATGTCACTCCACACAGCATATCCAGTTGTACACTGTTCGTTATGTATAGTCAAGAACTCTTACGTGTTTCTGTTAGGGCAGCAACTAATTATTTTAGTAATCAGTCTTTTTGATGACTGATTTTATTTTTACACAATGGTACATTCATATAACCACAAAGCCTTTTTTGTGCAATATTAGAAATGTATGAAAATGCAAATAAACACATAATTTAATTCCTTTTTAGAATAAGAAAATAAACTGTTCATATGTGCCCTTGTTCATTTGTAGCAAAGGAATCATCCACATATAAAAATTAACATGTGAAAAGTTCATTTATGTATATATTTTTTGGTGCAGCTTTCAGTAAATGGCCTTTTTTTGAGTCTGCTTACTCAAAAAAAGGCCATTAATTTAGTAATCGATTACTAAATTAATTGCTTATTTTTCCAATCATCGATTAATCACAATTAATAGTTGTTTCTGGCAACAACTGTTTTCTTGTCCCTCTGAAACAGAGTAAATAGGAGTGAATAATAAACACCACCCTTTTTTTTTTTTTCAAGAATTTTATAAACCTTTCACTTTACGACTGTGTGTGGCTTTGTCTTAAGCTGTTGTGTGGAATCTGAATACGATACATAAACGTTAAAGTGCTCAAATGTGGAAAAGGTTCAAAGGACAGAACTATTTTTACAGCCAGAGTATGAGAAACGTCACTTATATAGGCTGCTACTGAAAAACTAAATTCCCTTTTCTTGGTTAAATGCAACAATCCCACCTTCAAGTGAATCATGTTAGAAGATTTCATCTTTGATTTACACCCTTAATGAAATGATTACCAATCTGTGAGCCAAATGCTGCTGCTGGGAATTTCCGCTTCCAGCCAACACCAGCCAAGAAAACATAAAAATAAACCGGCCACATGTTCGCTGGCTCTGTGTTGTTGAAGGCGATCGGAGAATGGCATGTACTTTGTGAAGCTCTCAGGAGGATAGAATAGCATATCACAGCGTCTGATTGCCCGGGAATGATCCACTGCACTGCAGCCACTTTGTTTGTGGATGCTGCCATGGAATTGATTGAAGATGTTCTTTTATTTCAAAATAAAATCCATGACCTGCTTGGCGTCTTTGAACCAGGCTGCGTTAACACAAGCTTCAGACATGGAATGGCTTCATCATACCTTGCAAAGGAAGGCATGTGAAGTGTGGATTCCGTACCTAAAGAGACTTGCACCAAGACCTGAGCTTGTTGCTTTGTTGATGAATCAGAGTTTGGAAGGAGCCTTCAGTGTTTTGTTTTTCTCTCCAGAGACCATTTGATTTATTTAACAAGCTTTGCAGAACACTGACTGACCGTAAATGGGCATAGTGGTCTGTGAGTTTTCCTCTCTCTTTTTTTTTTTTTTCTTTTTTTTTGTAACCACTGTTGAGAAAGTTGTGCACTTATGTCATCGGAGGATGCTTTAGTCGCGGCCTTAGATCGTTTGCATTTGTAACTGTCTTTCTTTTTGTTTCTTCTCTGTTCTTCAAAGTCTGTTCCTACAGTAAAAGCATGGTGGTGGCGGCATTATGCTGGTGGAGACGCTTTTTCTTTGGCTTTCTTTCTGGGTTTAGCTTCTCAGAGTCTTCAGACTGAGGCAAAGGTTATTTACACACCTGATAGTTTTTGGTTTGATTAGGGACCAAAGTTGCAACATTTATCGCATTTTCAGCTGCGGTTCTCTTTGACGCTGCACTGTGTTCAAAGAACCAAACACTCTGGAACCAGTGGCGGCTCAAGAACCATTGACGGAAATTACACAAAAACCTCTAAAGACAGGTTTTCTTCTTCTTCTTCTTCTTCTTCTGTAAACAAGAGTATTTACATTTTAGCGGTTCTAAAATGTCTCCTTTGTGTTCGTTAAAGGATCACAAATCATTTTCCCCTATGTCTGTGGTCGCATTTACCCAGAATGCCCTGCGCTGTAGTCATAGGCATAAATCCTGGGGGGCACAGGAAGGGGTTCGGAACCCCCCCCCAACCTTGGAAAAATCTTGAATTGTCCTTTTTAAACTTTTTAAACCACAATTAACGTTAAATTTCACTGTAACTTTGCCGACCCCCCAAAATTGGTCTTAAGAAGTTTTCCTGTTTATGCCCCTCCCCCCCATTAAGAGAAATCCTTAAAGGTTAGACAACAGCAATGCACCTGTGTGTGCTTTATGAAGATGCTTATCCACATGAGGAATCCCAGCATTTATTTCTCACTGTGAAGCTGTCTGACAGCCTCAGACCAAACCAGATAACCTCTGACCTTTAAGGTCATGTTGCTAATCCTCAGTCACATGGCCACAGAGTCAGGTCTGTCAATAAAATGGATTCTCAATAGCAGCGTGGAAGAGTTTTGTCTCCAAACTCTTCAAATGACTTCTTTCGGCAATATGGACTTAAACATCGTTAATTGGAACTTATCAATTAATAAATCCGAATTCTTATAAGAAATGTGTCACAGTAAATGTATTTATTTATTTTGAGCTGGTGACAGTCATAACAGAAGGAAAAAAAAAAATTGTTCAAAAAGGAACAGACTGAAGATATGAGATGTGATGATTTCCTTCCCCTCTCATTCTCATCAAAATATACAATCATTTCAGTCTAACCCTTACAGAACTGTCACACCAAATGACACTTAAATCTCTCATAATTGAATTTACTGTTATTTAGCACATTTTGTTTTCATAGCATCTCAAATTTGTTGGCTCAAATAGATAGTGGGAACTTAATCGAGCTTTGAATTTGTTTTACCAAAAAGCAAAACCTCCCGTCTTCAGAGGCCTGGTTATATAACTGTTTAGCTGAACAAACGTGGTGCTTTGTCCAGTAGAAATGTATCATATCATGCAGCTTCAGCGAATCTTTGAGCTGGTAAGCCCAACCAACCCTTTTTCCCCCAAACCAGCATTTTAGTTCTTGTGCCTCAGGAGTTTTATGACCAAAATCACCCTAATCGTTAGGAAGTCTTCTTCTAAGACAAGGCAATGGCTTTCCCGGAGAAATCCTGGAGATAAATAAATCCCTCAGATGATCCCAACAGACGCCACATTGTGCCGTTACTGAATGTTCTGTTCTCCGTGCTGTTTGTAGAAAACATCTGTGGTATCTTCAGCGTCCCCGTTTTTGTGCGTCGCGCATTGCTGCTTCAGCTTACATTTCATTATGTGGGATCTCCTGTGGAGTTGTGTCCCCAGCAGAGGGACACCACCCCACCCAGCGTGCCCCGGGGGCCTCGGCGAGGTGTAACCTGATAGTCCTGAGCAGCTTCCCAGAAATAACGAGAGCCAGAAAAGTTGGATTACGTTTACCAACAGACAAAAGGGCGATAAAGTTGTTTGTCTCCGAGAGCTCTCGCCTTTCTCTCTCCCCCTGAAACTTGCAGTGGTGGACAGGGCTACATGCATTAGCTCGGCGTTGCAGTAATGCGAAGCTGTGGGTGCTGAGGGGTTGTAAAGTTTGAGGCGAGCACTTTCATCTCCACTTTAGAGAGGAGGGCTCCTATAATTCTACATGGGGGCATTAAATGCAAAGTTTGGCTTGCTGTATGGAGGGGTTTTATTGGGGGGGAAATGCAGCTGCTGGGAAAGGGAGCAGGGGCGATCATCTGGAGAATTCACTTGAAAACTAAACGTACGCGCCACGACGTCTAATTACGATCTGATTGCACTCATTACAAATTTGCGGCCGAGTTCTGGTCTCCGGTTTATCTGCAAAATAGGAAAATACGAGGACCGCATTCATTTAGAAGATTATTCTAACCATCCTACTGTGAGGGGTCGCTAATCATTCATACTGGGAGTAGATTAAAACTGAGATGGCACTTGAAACTGACATTAGCATCCTGCATTAGCGATTAGCACAATTAGTGTCACTAAACAGCAGCATCAATATGCATATAACAAAGAAAGGAGATTTACAGAACAGCTGCCGAAATTTGCAAACGTTCACGTTTATTGGCAAAATACGTAGACGTCACACAGCAGCACATTGTTTACAGAAGTAATATCGGATGGAGTTGATTATGGATTGATTTTAAAGTTTATACGTTAATGAAAGCCTATGGTCACGAGATCATAATACAAAGGAAGCCAATAAAAAAGAAAACACAACTAATAGCAACGGCGTTTTATGGATCATTGACTGCGATGTGGATGTGTAGTCAGAACCAAGAGTGGGCAGATTGTGATGCGGTGCGATTCGCTGTCGCAGACTTCCTCCATAAGTTCGTAATCATAATTTTCTGTCATTGTTTACGTCCTGGTTTACCACATCTGGTTTTTTATGGTGCAGAATCATAACGCATGTTTCACACCAATGACATAAAAGTCCAATAAAATGGGGCATTTTTGGGGCTGTGAATAGATCAGAATTGGGCCATGCAGTAAAAAAAAAGGCATATATTGTTTGCAAACGGGCAAAAAAAAGCTAATTTGGGTCACATCCGTGCTGTGTGAATGCAGCCAATAGCTCCTTTACATCTTTGTGCTTTTTCTGTCTTCATTTTTACACCTCATTGAAACAAAAAATAAAATTAGTCTTACTTTCTCCAAACTTTTGAGCTTCCAACTGGCCAGTCATCAGTCAGACGATCACCAGCTGATTTTACCTCTGGTCTAGTCTCAAATGCTGCGCTAACATTAGGTAGGCAGGGCAGTGAAATTCTGAAAATCCTGTTTTTATGGAATTTATGCCTAAAACTCTCAACCTTTTTTTTTTTTTTTCTTTTTTCAATACATGTCACTTTTGTTAAAAATGTCTTCCCCTTGGGACTTGCAGAGTTGTGGCATTTCATGCTGTGTTTGTTTTGAGCACAGAATTGGTGTGATTTTAACGAGAGCGTGTGTTCGTGTCATGCTTCAGTGTGTAAGTATTGATATAAATTAGCGACTAATACATGGAGTCATTTATTTTGTATCCGCTCCCCTCCCTGTCATTCGACGCTGCGATCCGTCATTTTCCCACCCTACACGCCCCCTGTGGTCACACGCACGCAATCTTACACACAGCTGTCAACAACACTAACAGATGGGGCGCTGCTCTTGAGCTCTACTGCTCGGGGACAAACCACAGGCTCGCACACACACACAACCGGGTGATGGGGTAATCCATTGTAAATTATATCAATTACCAGCAGTAATGCTCTGTTTATCAGCTCGGACCTCTTGTTTGGCGAGATATGTGTGTTGGAGCTTCAGCTACCAGGCTTGTGGACATTCATTTGAAGTAGCCAACAATAAGACAAACTGAAGCATTATTTTTTCGTATTGAGGCTTTATTTCTTTAACCATTTTCCTGCAATGTGCCGTTGTCCTCAGCAACTATGTTTTTTAATTAGTCTCATCTTTCACGCTCCTCCTGTTACAGCATATGGCATTTTTTCTTCATTGGTGAGGAGTCCCAATTAAGCCAACTTCCTCATCAGTGGATCCTTGATCAGTGAAGCTGATAGCAGTGTTTTGATGGATCTTGATGATTTCCTTGTCATAATCCAACAGAGGGGTTCATCCATCACAACTCTCCTGTCTGTAGCCTGTTTGTCCTCGTTTGCCTCCCCACCCCGCCTCAGGAACACGCTCACTCTTAAAGAACTATATTCAAACAGTTCATGCCAAACATCAGATTAACTTGTTTTTTCTTGTCAACAGATGAGCTTTGGCTGCTGACCTGCCTAAGCTAGCTGCCATCTTATACAAAGACAAAGCACACATGGTCTCATCATTTTTATTTTTGTTTGGATATTTTTTGATCTGATGTTCTGATGCTGCAAAATGTAAACGATTTTAAGTGAAACAATTCTGGAAATCTATTGCTCATCTTTAAGTCATTATTATATGTTTGTTTTGTTAAAAAAAAAAAAAAAAAAGTTAAAAACCCTTTGAGTCTTTTACAGGCCAACTTTATTCATAAAGCACCTCAAAGAGCTGCAAGCAAAACAAGCTTGCAGCTCTTTGAGGAGCAGATATTACATTTCCAGTAATATGTGATATAGAAGCCTCACAGGAAAAACGTTTTCAACTGGGTTTTATGGGTATCTGCAGCTTTACATTACCAGAGATTGGCCACAGAATACATTATTCGTGGTGACTGCTATACTGGCAATGATAAGAAAACAAAATCCAGAATCCAGCCGGTAACAAGTTCACAAATTCCCAAGTTGCTGCTGGCCTCTGCACAACTCGGAGGCGTTAGACATGCTTCTGCTTCAGCAGAGATGAACAGTGCACTGTGACCCATGTAGGAAGAGTTAAGCTGAGAATCTTTTTTGATGAGTGTACCCAAGTGACAGAACAAAAGCACGATGTAGAAAGGTCACTTAAAGGCTGAAGGACCTCAACGGGACGTCCTTCATAATGTCATCTGTCCCTTATCCCACATGTCTCGCTTGCTTTCTTTCTTTAGAAAAACACTACTGCAGAAAATAACTATGTAGTCTAAGGAAGTCCATCTAGATAATCAGACCTCATTATAAGATTACATAATCTTTCAGGAAAGTCTAATGGATACACAACAGATGTATGATTTCCTACCAGAAACATGCACATGTGGCACATGTGGAGCAGTGCGATGGGAGGGAAACAAAGAAGTCGGAAAAGGGGGGGAAGAGAATAGGAATGAAAGCCCCAGATGGTGGCCAATTATGGGATGCTGGGAGTTAAAGTGAGAACAAAGGAGCTCATCACAGCCTGAGAAATGAAATGCTCTCCAGAGAGGGACGCCATGAATCTGGGTGTGCACTTACCACCAACCGTTTGTCTTGAGAGTCAGAGTTCAGAAATAATTGCCTGAAGGGGGGGTTTTCAGATGCTTGAACAGTGAACTGCATCCAGATATAATTGATAGGTGCATGAGAGGCTCGAAAAGCTCTTCAGTTTTTTGTTTTTTTTGTGTGTGTGTGTTGATGCCCATCGGGATCCGCTAGTTGTTTCTTATTGTCTCACTTTGTCATCTTTAACTTTCTTACCCAGATTTCCCAAACAAAGCCGCTCCTCTGCAAATATAGAAAGGAACTGCAGACAATGCTTGTCAGTCTAAGAATAATTTGTTCCATTTGATCATGTCCTCTGCGACAGCTTTTCTCGCTTTGTAACCTTTGGGGGGGGGGAACCACCCCAGTTCAAGATCTTCTCCTCTTGTTATTCCTCACACAAACCTCCGAAGCACTCATTCCTCGGCTGTCCTCAAGCTGTACAGTTATTGACAACAGATGACAAAAGAATCACCTCGACTTTTCCCATCGCAGTCCCAGTTTGACTCTCAGAGGGACAAAGCTCATTTCATGCCGCGAACTGCCTGCCAGGACACCGTGAAGCTCTGTCCCATGGATTATCAAAGATTCTCCACAGCTCTGGCTCTGTTAAATCCCTCTTTGGTCAACACCCAGTTCTGCTTTGAGACCGGGCCTTTGATCTATTACCACTTCCACCTGGGGTTAATAGTTTCAGTTAATGTTGATGTTGGATCAATGCATAAGATCAAGATCGATTGGATGAAGAGTTGGACATTTTTTTGAAATGGTAAAAATGACCCCAACAATAAGTACAGGGACTTTTACACACGCACAGATGTTTTGAGACTATTTTCACTCCATATAATACTCATTAAAAACCAAGGTTGGGGTGTTTTTCACCCAGAGTGTCCACATAAAGCATGCTCAATCACGTATGGTCACCAACATTGGCTCATATATCTAAAGATTTTCAGTCTCTTTGTAGAAATTCTGATCACAGCCTCTGTTTACATGATGGAATCATAACAGTACTATATATATATATATATATATATATATATTCAATTAAGTGAGAGGGCTGTACACTAGCTGTAGTAATTACCATTTATTTTATTTTTTCATTTCAAGGGCAGATCTTTGTGGTAAACAAAAACGAGTTTCAAGTAAGGAGTAGATTTACATAAACAGCCCTGAGTGTCTCTCTGCCTCCTCTTTCCATAATCAGATTTCACATTACTTGCAGATTCTGGTCTCCACCACCAGCTTCAGCTTGTTGGGTTTTTTTTTTTTCTTCTATTCCACCAAAACCCCAGTGGGATCAGAATACTTTCTTCCTCTTCCTCATGTTGTTTTTGGCAACCTCCTGGCCAGTATTAAAGTAAGTGTGCCTTGGAGATGCACTGTGTCCATGCTCTGAGAGCCTGGTCTATCTTTTAAAGTGGTTAGCCAGGAGATCAGAGCCGTTCCTGGAGGAGTTAACTTTTGTTCAACTCTTTGTGGAACCCCCCCCACACACACACACACACACACACACACACACACACACACACACTACCCTGCAGAATGTGATGTGAAGCTTTTAATCAGTCGCCACATTGTTCTGGTGTTCTGTTCAGTTGTTTGTGGTTCCACACATTATCGTGCTGGAAAGGTGATCCTTTCTGAAATCTGTTTTGGAGATGTGATGGAAAGGACACCATAAAGTATCAGACTGTAAACTTCTTGTATTCTGTTTTATTGTCGCCATATTATCCCTTTAGCAGAGAAAATTACTTCGATAAATAAACTTCCCTGTCTTCTTCAGCAGTGTTTTGCAGAACATAACCTTTATTTCTGGGAAACCAAAGTCATCTACAAAACATGACGTATAAAACTTGTAAAGTATCTTGAGTCATAACATTTAAGAGTGTCACGGTACATTACATGACTCCTTACATCTTGACTGCTGAGGAACATTTTTTCGCTAAATGTTTCCCCAGAAGCCTCACTGAGAATTTACCAGGTAGTGCAGCGTGTCAGTGGGATTACCGACATCCCACATTCCCCTACAGCCTTGATGAAATCTACAGCAGTTCGCATGTTACCACAGAGTGTTGCAATAGCTTGAACACCATAGCGGATTCTAATATTATCCATGTTCATGGTAAAAAGAAAGTACACCTTCTATTAACTCCAGGATTCCAACAACTACATGATCTGACCTACAACTCTGTTCAAAAATAACCCTCACCTCAAGTTTGCAAAACCACACTCATCCCTTTGCACCGTGCCATTATTTATGAACAATGATGGCAAAATGGAAAAGTTTGAGAGAACCTAAATTGACCCCGAAAGCCTTAGTTGCACTTCTGGAAAACATTAAGATACCTCTTCAAGCATTTTCCCAATTACTCTCAATACAGTTTTTTCTTCCTTTATGTTATTTGAGATCTGAAAACACAGTATATTTGTCAGATTTGTCAATTTCTGCAAATAAACGGTCAAAATGATTATTGTTTTATCTTCAATTAATTAAAAAATATTTAGTCAAAAGTGTATAAAAAACCCAAATCTTCTGAAATGCTATATTTAAAGTCATGCTACAAAGTAAAGCCCTAGATTGAGTCGTATGGTGAGTCTGCGCCGTACGACTATGAAATGAAACATGGTCATTGCAGAAATAAGCTTTGCATTTACCGCAAAGCTTATTTCTGTTTTACTCTGTGGAAAACTCCAGTGTTCATAAGCTCCCAGCCTTAAGCGCGTACTCATGATAACTCCACAGGACAGAGAGAACAAAGTCCAGACAGAGCAACCGACTGCTCATTAGTAATCTTTCCCAGCCTTTTAAGGCTCTTTAATTGGAGCCCCAAAGCCCTGAAATACTGTTTTTACTCTCTTGACCTAACATTGACATTTAACCCTAGTGTGAGAAGGGGTTGATGCTGAGTTGTGCTATTTTAATTTGACATTTTGAAGACCAAATGTGTGTTGCACGACTAATAAAATACAGACTCTACAGTTCCAGTGATTATTTAATTCATGTTGTTGTTGTTTCTCAGTTATTGCTGAGGGTACGATCCCAATTGACATTATGTCGTTCACATGGCAGAACTGAGCTGTGCCAGCCGTTTGATCCTGATTTATTACTTCCTGTCCCAAGGCGAGGGAGGGAGAAGGCCTGTTTCCTGTCCAACTGTGCAGATGTTAAGAACTTGGTTCTGGTTTTCTAATCACTAAAGCTAGCATAAAATTATCTGTTCTATTTCTAACTAAGGAATGTAAAACAAATGTGCTATGGAGAAGTACCAATACTCGGTGCCTATCAAATGTGGTCATACTCGTTTTGGTAACATGTTGTTGTGATGTTATGTGACAGAGCGATTTACGGGCAGCTCTACCCTGGAATTGTTTGGATCAAAGTCAATTCATGTGTTAGAAAAGCACAGTCAAAATTATTTAGAGTGGAGTCCTGTTTGAGAAGTTAGGGACCACAGCCGCTCACAAATAACTGAAATCTGCAAACACTTGAGATCCAGTATATCAACTATTATAGCTTCCTACAACTCAAACTCCAAATATAACTTTAAAATGCAGTAATACACAGTGGGAACTATCATCTGCACTGCAAGAACAGAAAGTCTTACTAAGTGTTTTTGGTTTCTCTGGTTTCTTGGGCAAACAGTTTAACATAGTTGCAATAAGACAAAACTAGCTTATAAGTAACTTTTCAACAAGGTATTGGAGCTTATTTTAAGTAAATAACTTCTTTATATATGCTAGTTATTATTTCATCAATATTAAGGAATTATTTTCTTAAAAGAAGCTCCTGTATCTCGTCACTTTTTGTGTTGGTTTATCATAAAACGTCCTTATAAGACACGTTAAACTTTGAGGTGATGAAATAAATACTTAAGCAGGGCTTTAGAACGGCTCTCCTTTAAAGCTGCTTTGGCATTTTTCTAAACACTTCCACGGATATTATTAGAACTGTTTCTGTGTGACCTTTACGTTGGGAGAGCTCAGTTTTTGGCCCAGTGATGACGAAAAGGTTAATGGGAGCTGCTCAAGTCTCTTCAGACTTGGAGTGAGGATGTTTTGAACTTGTTCAAGTTAACAGTGAGGTCATGCAGCTGCACCACATCCACCCTTGGTGCTGACAAGTCAGGGATCAAAGCAATTACATTTGATCTTCTTCAACATTACCAGCTCTACCGACACTTTCTCTCTCCGCCTCTGTCTCTGTCTCTCTTCTTTCCAAAAATATAACCCCGGTAAAATGGCCTCTTCACTCTAGCTTTGATGCGAACTGCTGAAACGAAGCACTTGAAACGACCTTGGACATCAACGCAGTTATCTGCTGCTCTTCAAATGATGAATTGTTCCGCTCGAAGCAGCCTGTTGTATAACCGGCGTGTCGTGAATTCATCTGAGCAAAGCGTTTTTTAGTGGCTTTATTATTTTCCGAACCTATCCCTGGCAGAACGCTGGAACGCATTGATCTGGTGGTGGGCGCCGGCTCGAGCGCGTACCTCTTCCCTCTGGTCTCCGGGCTTGCAAAGAGCCGAGTGGGTGTTTGTGAAGGCGGGCACCTCCAAAGTCAATTTCTCGCAGTCGCAAATTCTTTGAATTATGCAATGTACATTCTGTAATAGCCGGGAGAGGGATGTGTAGCTTGCGTGTGGGTTCCAGGAGTCGGGGAAGAGTTGTTTGGGTTGATGGCATCTCCTCCTCTTTGCGTTGTCTCCTCTTCCTCCCATACAAACCGATGATGTTTCACTTAAACTTCACTAATCCTGCTGCCTGGCATTAATCATTAGCAGGAAGCAGTTCAGTTTGGTTTCAGATTCGTCTCTTTTCTGTGTGATTTGGAGGAAGAGTAAAAGGAGGAGGACTGAGATCAATGCAGAGTACAGAAGAAGAAGTCGAGAGGAGGCTTGGGGTCAGAACAGTTGGGGAGAAAATGTTAAGCTCCTCTTTCAATCATCGCTGGATGCTAAAGCTGAGGGTTTTATCGATTAAGTGATTGGTTTTTCCACTGGCATGTTAATGGATTGTTCACCTGCAAATGAGGCTTGACGGCAAAGTGATTTATCTTTTTCAAGGGCCTTTGTTTTATTGGATACAGCGAGGAGGAACGGGAGGGGGAAGGATGGATGTTTCCGTGACTGGATAACTGACCTGGTTTCACCAGAACACAAAAACGTCAGTGCTTATAAAACTAGTCAGGACTTTTTTGGGATTTTGGTGTGGCTTGGCTTTGGTTTTGATTTGTTTGGAAGCAAAACATTCTGACCAAGTTTTATGTTGGAAAAACCCATGTGGAGAAAATTTTTAAGATTTAAGCATTCACAAATCTAACAAACTGATGTCTGCTTGTTAATTAGTAATTCATGACTAACCACTTCAGCCTTGCACAAAAATGTATTGGAAAAACCGGAGATTTTTTAAATTGGCATGTTTCCATTGAACAAATGTATTGTTGTAATTCCAATTTGCGCAGTTTTATGGTCAGTGGAAACACATGTTGTAAGTATCTCTAAACAGATCGATTTGCCTTGTTCCTGAGTGATTAATGTACCAGCCTTCACTTATCAAGCTGAAAGATAGAGTGCAGCAACAAGTGTGGGAGGGGCCATGCTGGCATTTTCTCAGGCATCATATTAGACAAGTTTTGTACCTTAGCAACACTTTGAAATAATTGGTTATATCTTGTTACCAGCATTTGGAGGTTCTGCAAATGGAGAACAGAATAAACTAAAGCATCAAAAAGAACATGCGTTTTGAGTACTGAGCTGAACATTAATGAAAGCTGCTCAGTTGTATTTTGCTTAGCTCTGCGGAAGCCTAGCAGCTCCTGTCTGTCTGCTGTCTGCTCAACTTCAAGCACAGCGCCTCCTCTCGATTATTCTCCTGGCTTCCTAGAAAGCGTTGTCGTCGCCTTGAAATATTTAGACCATCCTACTTTTCTCTCTCACACTTCTTCTCCTATGTTCCCAAGTTGCATAACCCCATCTCATGCCGTGTAACTCAGGATCATGCTGTCACTTTTTCTTCTCTTGGTCCCACCATGGCCCACCCACTTCCTCTCGTGTAATCTTCCAGGTGGCTGCGTCCGGTCAGCACACTTAAGATAAATTATTCAAGCAGGTCAGCAACAGCGAAGTCCTTTGAGGCTGCACTCTCTGCAACCCTGAAACTGGGTCACGATCCTTAGATGTAACACAACCTCCTCCTGGCATGTGATTGTAACTTTTGTTTGTGTTTAGTTTGTGTTCACATTACATGGTGTTTTAAAAAAAAAAAAATCACATAGATTACATTCATAGAATTCACACCATTGAGGCTGAATTAAGATTTGTTTTTGTTTGGGTTTTTTGCACAATCATTCATACTGATAGTAAAAATGTTAAATGGTGAAATGCGACTGCATTCAGATTCATGTGAGATTTAGCACAACAAATGAAAATGGCACATAAGATTATTTTCCCCCCTGGATCAATAGATTGCAATTCAGCCAGACTGCCGTGAAAAAGTTTGACATGGGCAAAAAAACATTTTTTAATTTGGGTCACATTTACAAGCTGTGTGAACATTGTCAATTTCATCATTAGCATACTACAGCTAGAGCAGACTACATATCACTGTGTTGTTTTAATTGATAAAGCATTACAAATGTTTATATGAATTAAATGCATAGAGAAGTTGCCTGTTATTTGCTGCAGTTGACATTACTCTTCTACTACCGAGTCAATAATTTTCAATACCTCTAATGTATGTTACAGCAAAATCAGACGAGTTAGAAATTATGTGGAGGTATGTTGAAATATATTTTCTATTACATGTCTACGGTTTGTTCAGACTGAGAGAATGAGATTCTCTGCTGATAACAAGAAGGCTAAAACAAGTCACAATATCGTCTGCCAATGTTATACTTTTGAGTAGTACATTTATTACATTACGAATGACCAATTTAGAATATGTTAAAGATGAAGCTTTCTGTTTATAAAATGACATCAGTCTGACGGAACTTTTCAGGACGCTCATGAAATCATTTCCATTCACACACACGTTCACACGCTGATGAATGTGCGAATGGATTGTAGCCACAGCTGCCCTGGAGTAGTCCGACAGAGACAAGGCTGCTATATTTTGCCATCGGTCCTTAAAACTGGATAACCCACATTCTGTGACATAGATGCCAAAGTCATGATTTAAAATATTCCATTCGGATTCAGGACTTTGTGCCCTAACAGTCGCAGGGTGACTCTCTGTATCTGTAAGAACTTTTTTAGATCGCACTGTAAAACAAAGTAGGTCATCTCTGACATACAGTTTATGTCAAATGATGTCATACGACAAGGATCATGTCCACTGGTATTGTTCTGAGTTTCATTCAAGGTCAACTTAAAGTTTTAGTTCTGCTCTGGCAAGAGAACCGACCGTATTTATTTTCACCACGCAGTTGTTTGCCTCATGCTTATAACGGTGTCTTTTTTAGCACGCTGCCACTCAGTTTGCTTTCTGCGCTAACTCGAGTTCTAATCTTGTCTTCCTCCCACCCCTGACACGTTTTTTATTTTCTTCTCAACTGCAAATATGCTGGAAAAGACTTTATTGCAGACGCTGCGTCTGACTTTTCTGCAGGGTGAAATACATGGAACAAATCTCAGCCTTCTTGTTAGAGGAAGCGGTCTTAAATCAGGATAAATATTCCAAGTATAAAATAAATAACAGTAGGATCATTAAAGGCACTTAACAGTACTGATGAATGACTTAAGAGTCACCACTGTTAAAATAAACAGCTTCGGGTGTGCAGAGCGTGACCTCATTGTATAAACTGGGTTTTGTCATAGAGAACCCTGCAGCATTTCTGCTCTCCCTGCTTGCTGTTGCATCAGGCTGTTTCTCAGCTTCTTTCTTTTTTTTTTTTTTTCTCATCTCCTTCCGTCTATTTCACAGCTTGCATTAAAACATATTCACGAAACCCCCAAAACAAGAGAAAAACATTTCAGAAAAGTTTTCTCTTCTCACCTTTTGACGTGGATTTTAAATACATTATATTCTTTGACGTGTTTTAGCACTCTTTGCACTCTCTCCCCGTGTTCATCACAGCCACACCCAACAACAGCTTCTCTTTACTCGTTTCCTCCCTCCCCATCCTCTCTCTTCCCCCTCAGCCTCCTTCTCCACTTTTGTTCTAATGTGCTTAATAAATGATGGAGCGGTTTATCAGAGGAGGATGCTCCCAGTGGCCAGGATGAAAGAGAAGCAGGAATAATCTTTAAAGCACCCCAAGGCTGTGAATTCCCACCCTGCCAAACCCTCCCCCCCCCCCTCCTTCTGCACTCGCATTTAGCACTCTCGCTGCACCCTGAAAGATCCTCCCTCGAAAGCCCTCCCGACACACAGACCCCTCTCTCTTTCTCTCTCTCTCTCTCTCTCTCTTTTTTTTTTTTTTTTTGAATTAAACTCTATCTCCCTGCTTTCCTCTAAAGCTCCTGCAAAGGCAGCAGAAACGGATCAAAGAGCAGCAGTGGGTCATCCCCAGAACATGCTTATACAGATCAATCGACTTTAACCTGATTGAGTGATGCGCTCAGAGTCGGGTTTGCAGCCATCACTCTCAGCCAGTCCCTGTCCTCCTTGAGATGCATACGATTACCACGAAGTGCTTTGTCTTCAGTGATGAGTAAATCAAATATGCCTAAGGCATCTTCCCGTTTCTTTTCAATTTTGTCATTTTTCAGTCCTACGGTCCCAAATGATTGTCTTTGTTCTCAGATACCTTCTTAAGGGATTAGGAGGACGAATGATCCCAAGAATATAAATGGATACTTATGTGTTCAGCAATAACTGAGAGTCACATATGACAACCTATGAAATCAGAATTTTATATTGGTATTTTTCTGCTTCAGGTCAAGTCAAGTCAGGTCAAGTCAAGAAAGTGAAAGCACCTAAAGGGGCAAAATAACCAGCACCAAGTCATAAAATGGCTTATGTGTGCCTATACTGAGCGAATGCTGTGTTGGTAGAAATTAAAAAAAAAAAAAGGTTAAGAATGAAGTCATCAGAAAAATGCTTCAAAAGACCTGAAAAATCCATACAAATCCAATCTTAGAGGCTGCGAAGTTCAAAGCGTTCTGGATTAAAGGAATATTGAGAGTATGAAATCCTCATCTTGCATTTTTGTTAGTTTCTGGTAACGTCTCCTCACCTAAACCTTAACTTTTAAATTCACATTTTTTCTTTAGTTATTACTCGCATGATCATTCTATGGATTTCTAGTTTTATTCAGGAGTGGAAAAGTGGTTTTGCGATATTTAGCTTTAAAAAATTTTCACCTATTTATGTTGGTATTAAAAAGCACTTTATGCACCCCAGGACTAATATACAAAGAAAGAATGACCCCAGCTGAGAACTGGATTTGTACCCAGAAGAATTACTGGGAACCGTGAAGCGCTCTATTTTCTTTGAAAGTAGCTTCATGTGAGGTGATCTAAGTTTGTCATAGATGAAATTATGACAAATGAAAATAGTCAGCGAGAGATTTAACAATAAATTTAGATTTGATCTGAACTTCGTGTCCAATTTCTGATATTTTTGTTGACATTTGATCTGATTTATCTTTATTAATAAAAGACAAAATAGAAACGGCATTCAAAACATACAACTGTATAATTTTTTTTCTAGAACTCGTTAGATGTCGACAAATATTTGTAATATTTGTGCTGGCAGCTTCACAAAATGTGTTTGAAAGCAGTCGCTTTCAAAACAAAGATAAAAAGATAATAGGAAAAACTTTGTGCTTTGTTTTTGTAAGCCTAAACATGCGAATATTAAAGACAATTTACAAAGTGCTTTACTTTAGCCACGTTTTTTTTTATATTTCATAATAATATCATAGCAAGTAGGTCCACAGGTATCAAGTGACTTTTACTCAGAACAAAACTCGGGCACACGTTTATTACATTTGGCTAAGTACAAGACGGGGTTTTCAAGAAAGTTCTTGTTTTTGATGCCGCAAAAAGATTAAAAACATCCTCTAGAGCAACAAAGCAAGAAACATTCAGCCCAAGACTTTTGAATCTGTACAGTTTTATTACAGCAAATGTCTGAGACAGGGAGCGGCTTTGCTGCGTTATATTCATCCTTCCTGTTATCTGCTGAAATCTTATCTAGAAAGCGACATTTTGAAGATGTGCATCTTTTTGCTTCCTGTGACTATATTATAAACACCACACTGAAAACAGCTACATTTATATAGAGCATCCACACAGAAGAGTGTTGTCAGCACAACCTGGTTAGAGCTTAGTGTAGTTCTTCCACTGTCTGTGAAAAAGGTAGGTTTTCAGAGTTTCAAACCAAGTAAAGACTGGTCAGAGATCAACACCAGACTGTTTTTCAGTGCGTCTGTACGGCTAATGCCAGGGGTAAACTGAAAACATTCCCAGGCAGCAGCTACACAATCCCAGGATGTTCAGCATTAAAGCAAGGAGCTCCCTGGCACTGAGACCATCTATTGTTCATAGGGTGGGTTGCATCTGTTAAAAGGATCATACCTATATTTGAGGACCTCACAGATGGAGGTTGGAGAATCATCAAACCAACAACATCATCCCAGTGCTGGTCGGGGAACAGCTGCATCCAGACGGAGCCTGCAAACATGGACCTGGTCCACCCGCTGCTGTGGTCATATAGCAGAACTGTATGAAGGGCCGTCCCACCCTGTCTATAATTACAACGCAGGGCTGAACCTGATGCCACAGCATAGGCAGCCAGGGATAAAGCCAACATGTAAGCATTACATAATAAGATTAAATACATTGCAAGGGCTCTTTGCAATCTATTGTTTTTTATTGGAGAAAAACTTGGCTGTTTAAGTAGAGTATAAGATGACAAGCAGCAATAACAATCAGAGAAAAGCCTTCGGCAGCTGCAACACCGCCAACACCAAACCATGCTGTAATAAAGAAAACATCTCAAAGATCTAAGATTTGACTAATTACTGCACTCTAGCTTTTATGTGTCTCTCCATTCCCACAAGAACCTTCAGCCTTATCTCCCAGTTGGGTTCCCTCCTCTTGTTGTGTTCTCATTTGTCGCCTTTTTATTGGTCCCATGTCTCCCAAGCTCAAGGCCCCTCAGCTATTCATCTCATAGTGTTAATTTATCTCTACAGTGGCTTAATATCTGTTCAAGGCCTTCTAGGGAAAAAAGGGTCCATTATTCGCCTCCACTTTGTGCAATACAAACCAGCCCACCAAACCGAACCTGAAAGCTGAATGAGCCAGGATTCTAGCAAATATTACCAAAGTATACTTTACGTGTCTGAAAGTAGTTTTGAAGAGCTGTGTCAAATGAACTGTTGAACGACCAGGAGAGCTTTTTAAGATAGAACCCTCTGGATTCTGGGTTAACATGTCTGCTTGGGCTCTGTCTTGTTTTTAATGTCTTAAATAAATGATGAGTTGACATTAGTGAAAGTGGGTATGTGACTTTTTAGTATCTGTTTGTGATCTGTGGGGGCAGGGTTGATCTGACTGTCTCTGCTGACTGGGTTTTGTTGATGTGATGGAAAGTGAAGCATTGGACTCTGGTTGAACTGGTCCTACAGATGCCAGTTTCTGTCCCATTGTTAGCATGTGAATTGACACTCAGGCATTTCTACATGTTTAAAACAAATTAGAGCAATTATAAAACCAGATAAGCGTTTTAACTTCGGCTTTGCAGCAATCCCTCGATGGGACACACAGCAGCAGAAATGGCTTTGTCCGATAAAGAGTTGCTACTAAAAGCAGAAGAGGCAGGAGTATTTTGAAATAGATTGTTCTTACCAACTACGTTTCTATCCAATTATCATATAAATTTTGAGCAAACTTTTAAAATGTCGCAATGTTTCCATCTACTGGTTCGGAGCAAATCAACGTAATTTAGCCAGATGTTGACGTTACCCATGCCTTTAATAAACAGGAAGTAGATGTTGTAAACTAGCATAGACCACATATCTAAGGAAAATGGAGAGCGGTGTTCAGGAACGTGTAGCTCTCGGGCAAGTTGTTCTGGTATGTCAAGCATTGGTGATGTTGCATGCTGTCTGGAGAAGTAGAGAAAGAAACAGTTCTTGTTACGGCAGAACTTATTCGGCAATTGTGTTTCCATCTCCACCTGAGTGCATGACCTCTTTTGGGGAATATTTAGTTTTGAAATGATTCAGAAAATCATTCATGTAATGAAGTTTAGTATTGTCTACCTCATATTCATGCTGTTGAACAAATCCATTGTGAGCTGATGGAGGTGAAATCACCAAAGGTACTCCCCACTGATCTTACTGATCTGACATTTTCTGCATAATCCACTGAAGAACTCTGCGTCTTTGCTTCTAAATGTGGTTCTGTTCTTTTTCTTGTTTCTTTCCTATATTAGTCCAGTGGATGGCTGCTACAATAGCCTGAACCATTTTCAAACAAAAACCCTTAAACATTTATGAGTTGCCATATACAAAGCTAGTCCAGCATTCCCATTCTCTCCCATCTTGCCCCAAAATATCTCCCCGATCTCCCTGTGGGGTTTTTCTTCTCCCATTTTCAAAACATGGTTTTCCCAGACATTCTTTCCAAGTTGTGACGCATGGAGAGTGTATGTCTCAAAGCTACGGACCCCGCGAGTTAAAAATAATCCGTGCCAAGGGGTTGGCTGAGGTCTGCTCCACAACAAAGCTCCACCTCCCCTCCTCCGCCCTCCCTTCGGTTTGCGGAGTCAGACGTTCACACCGTGCCGCTTGCCCTTTTCATCTGCTCACTGTTTTATCATCGCCGCAGAAGACTCGCGAACCCACATGGTTTTATGCTAGACTTTTGTACAGTCTGAGGTTATCCAACACACCCTGTGATGACATAATGAGTCTGGTTTGGTACCGAAAGGATAATTACTGCTGACTGAATATTAAACTTAAACATTTCTTCTATTTCAGAGGGAGATTCGAATAAAAGAAAATCCAATGATACTCTAAGATTAAATGAATATATACATCAAAGCTGTTAGTAACTCATTCATTAAATGAATGAAATTCTGTCTGTGTTTTTTTTTTTTCTGCTTATCTGAGGCTCCTCTATGAATCAGTGAACAATCAGCTGGCAGATGTCTGCGCCGACTCTGAATCACAATCATCACCCCTTTAAAATGCATCCTCGCGTAAATAACCTTTCCAAAGCTGAATATCTTTCCACTCTAATTCCAGTGGGTTGGCACACAGAAGACAGGGAGGGAATTTGACAGGCACACACACGTTCTTTAGCTGCATATCGATCCAATATGTAGAGGGCTCCACGTATGAGCGATCAACTCGGCTTGTCCTGTTGAAAAAAACGTGAAGATTTGATCTCGCTGAATGTCTTTGACTGACTTTCCAGTGTCGACAGGCAGGCTTAGGGGGAAATGGTTTTGGTGGAAAAATGCAGAATAGACAGTGGTAAGTCAAAAATAGAGATATTAAGAGATATTCCAAACAAGGCACATTAACAGGCGCACAGGGCGAAAGAGGTGGAAGAGTGGATTAAGGAGAAGGGAAGGAAATGCATTTCTTATAGACCTTGTTAGCGATTTGTGGCTGACTTCTCATCTCTGGTTTTTGTATAGAATTGCTGATAACAAATTTTTTCCAGCTTCTCTACCCTGACCTGTCTTTAATCTTTTTATATTAAGAGCAGCAGAGGCAACGTCACACTGTGTGTGTGAAAGGGCAGTCGCTCCAAAAACGGGCATTACAAAGTTAGAAAAAATAATGAGCCAAATAATAATAATAAGCTTAGGGTTTTTTGTTTTTTTTTAAATAACTAAGTGTGGTTAGCACACTCAGGTGTTTTAATATGTTATAAATAGTTAAGTTTTCCTCTTAAGTTGCTTTTCACCACTCAGTTTCCTCTGACTTAATTTCTGAACATCTCACCGATACTGAAAATGGCTAAATTAGCGGATAGCGTTGTGCTGTTCAGTTTAGTGGGCGACTGTGGTTGTGTGGCAGAGTTGTCGTCTTGCAATCGGAAGGTTGTAGGTTCGATTCCAGCTTTCTCCTGCCACATGGGCAAGGCACTTAACCCCAAATTGCCTACCGATCTGTGTATCGGTGTATGAATGTGTGTGTGAATGGGTGGATGTGACTCTAGTGTAAAGCGCTTTGAGTGGTCAAAATGACTGGAAAAGCGCTATATAAGTTCAGTCCATTTACCATTTAGCACAATGTCTGATTAGAAATAAATGTGTTACATGAGCGTGAAAGCTAATGAAGTAGGAGCTAAGGGTCAAAAGCGCATGCGAATTCAATGAGAAGCTGAAACCACAGCGCCATCTTGTGGCCTGGCATAACCATAGCTGACTCAACGTGGGACTTTTTCCCCAGTCAATATCCATAAACCCTGGCAGCAGTCTTAACTCAGCCTTAAGAGTTTGGCTATAGATGAACTCCAGAATTGTTTAGGATTTAATTGCTTGGTGATTGTTTTTAATATTAATTGCCCCTTTTTTCTCATATTATCCACATCCTGTGCAGCTCTGGGAAAAGTTGACCAGGGGTCAAAGTACTGACCAAAACACAGCGCAACATTTAACAGTCCCTCCCTCTCTCTCTCTCCTGTGTTTCTTTCTCTTTTCATTCCTCATTGACTGTTTGTCCATCCCTCCCTCTCTGGAGGAGTGTCCATCCACATCTGGAGAGGCAGCTCTGCTCCTGCAGCTCATTCACCCCTCCTGCTCGGCTCCCCCTCTCCCTCCTCTCTCTGTCTCTGCCTCTCGGAGCGCTCGGTGCCTCCGTTTGCCGTGTTGGAAGTCAGATTGCACAGTGAGGAGATGCTGGCAGCTGACTGTGAAGCAAACTCGCAGAAGCAGGATCCTACCTGGACTTTTTACGAGGCTTGTCGAGGAGGTCATGGCAGCAACCAGCTCTCATTCTGCTCTTCATCTTTTTCCTTTTTGAATTAAAAAGACTTTTTTTTTTTTTTTTTTTTTATTCATCGCTTCTCGGCTCTCCAGCACCTGGTCTAACCGTTACGGGTTACGTGGAGATCCTTCCTCCAACCCTTGACCTCTCCTCAAGCTCAGCACTTCCTCCCACCTGCATTTTTGGAGGAAGGGGAGATTCGGCGGCTTTGGGATGACGGAGATCCTGGTGTCGGATGTAAACTTAAACTCTGTGTGCGAGCGTCTGGAGCAGCAGTGCTGCGTGGACCAGAACCAGCACAATCTGTCCAGCCAGCCCGAGACCCCGGTGCTCAAGAGACACTCCAACACGGGGGCCAAGCTATGGGGCCGAGTCCGCAGCAAGCTGCTGAGACAAAAGGTCTGACATGCGTACACAAGCTGTTGTCTTTCTGCTTTTTATCTACTCTCTGCTGCATCTGTCCCTGCATTCATCACGGTGTCACGACCATCTGTTTGTTCAGCCTCTCTGTTATTCTCAGCGCATATCTGTTTGTTCTGTCAGTGGGGAGTTGACTTTTATCTGATGGCTTTATATGTGATGGATGGTGGTGATGCTAACGCTGTGACCTGGTTACAAAGAAAAAGTTTGAGAGGATTGTTGCAGGAAATGGCTTCAGATGGATTTAATATCCTGTAAATGAGGGTTTGTGGAAGATGACTTTATTGCTCTCTGTAAGAGGTATAATCCCACTTTCTTGAGATGAAACACAATGTTAAATGTTTCAGGACGCACCACAGAAACCGTGAGAGCTTATTATTATTTTCCTGGATTATATAATAATCTAATCAAGAACGGAAATCTCTGACTTTCTCATCTGTCTAATCGTTCTGCCACCGTGAGCTCATCTCAGCCTCTTTCTCTTTAACTCCCACCAGTGTCTTTTGTCCCTTTAATTTCCTGCTGAAGACGAAACAAATGAGTGACTCAATGTGTCTGAGACGTTTTTGCCGTCAAAACGGCTCCCTCCGCTGTTCGTTTGAGATATTACCCTCTGCTTGAACTGATGAAGCTAGTATTTTAATATCGTCTTTGACCTGCAGACGCAGAATGTGGCCTGTTCCAATTTTTCTATAAAAGCTGTAAGAACATGTTCTTTGAAAAGTACTGATTTCTAATGTTTTTGACCTTTTCTTCAGGTATGTAATAATACCCATGTAGAACAGATATGAATGAATGTGACACCTCAACACCTCACTGATACAGCAAGTAGATGACTTTGAGTCTTCTTACAGTACCAACTTCCACACCAAAGAGTGTTGATACTGTCATTACTGGGTAGAATGTAGGCATAGTGTATTTTAAAAATCTAAAAATTGACAAATTCCTGTATAAATTTCTATGTAATTCTCAGTATAAATTACACAGACCCAATTTGCAAATCATGTTTTAATTTGCCCAAATACGATTTTAGGGCATACAAGTTTTATTATGGCACACTTAAAATGCAGGATCTGAAACATGACTTGTTCTGTTGTAGCGAAAGAGAAGCTGCTTTATTTTTATTTTTTTCTTGCTTCTGAAATATCACAAGCAAGCTCTGATTATATGCAAAGCTGCTCACGTGCCCCTTCAGCTATGACTAACTGAGATATAAAATTAGATGTTGTGAGGCAGTTTTGCTCTGCGTTCGCGCATGTTTATTCAGCAGCCTTCACCTCATTATGAGCGCATCGGCAGAATTTCGCCTTTGATTTAGTGTGCATATTCAGCCTCTTCAGCATCCGCATCCAAGCTGAGACTTCACCTGACCTCTGATGTCTTGAATTATTCGATAGCTGCTTCAGGAACACTGACCGCTGTCAATCTGAGAGGAATAAGAGAGGGGATTACGCCGTAAGACCAGCCTTGACTGAATTGACTCATAGGTCTGGTATTGATTTCTTCTTCTCCTCTCACGCTGTTTTCTCAGAGTCAGCAATAGTATATAAAAAAGTGATTCTCTAGTAAAGCTGCAGAAAAATCTCCCTTTCACCCACCATGTCTCAAAGGCCCCATTCATTTTTACAATCATTCATTAATTTCGAAGGAGATTTATTTTTTTATTTTTTTGTTGGTTGAGCAAATTTGTGCTGCACTTACATGCATAGTTGCCTTTTGGTCCTATCAGTTCTAATACAATTCCCCCTTTATGTCCCCTATGCTGCCTTTCTGCCCCTACATAACCGGGATCTCTGTTTGATGGCAGAGATGAGAGAACCTTAAATCATCTGAGCTCATCGCTTGAGAAGGCAAAACAACAAAAGCCTCCAGGGTGTTTTCACAAAGAGATGAAGCGATTAATGTACTTGTTTTGGTCATATTTACATTTAGAACCCTGAAACGCCAGCATTTTTGTAACTCTACAGCCCAACGAAATGTACTAAAATTGCAACAACAGAAAAAAAAAGAGCAAAGAAAGCGTCACTGTGATTAGTGAGCAAGTCGGGGAAAGCAGCAGACGTTATTGCTTTTTCTTTTCGAGTGCACCTATAGCAAGCAGCATGTTATCTAATTTCTGTTCAGAGGAATCTGCACGAGAAAAGATTTGCGAGGGCACGGAGGAACACCGGGGAAATGTTCTTCCTGCTTCGGCTGACAGCCGAGCCTAATTAAGACGCAGCAAGATGAGATGGGAGGCTGACTTAGGAACGCTAATTGGACTTGAACCAGACGTCGTGTACTTTATGTGTCTTAACAAAAGAGCAAAAGATGATGAAGTAGCTATAGGTCGGCTCTTTGCTGGATTTTATTTCTTTGGTTGTTTGCTTGACCATCAGAGAGAGGAACATGTAGCCATCATCACCTGCCCTCCACCTCACTTATCCCTCCTCTGCATTTTATTTCTCTTACAAAACTACATTCTTCCGTTTAAGTATGTTGATTAGTGCAGATGAGATATTAGGGTTTCATCCTCGCTCTTGTTTAAAATGCCAGCCAGCCCTTTAATGGCCCTTTTATGTAGGCCACATAAATCTCCGTCTGTTCCCACCGGCGGGTGTAGCCCTTTATTGGCCCCCGTGTGCTGCGTTGTGATTGGTTAAATGAGCTCCGAGAGGTCAGTAAAATATTCTCATGTTGATACTTAGTATAACCTCCTGGCTTCTAGCGGTACGGCTGAAAGCGTGCAGGTTGGCTTCTGCCCCTGCAGAGTAGGCATTGATCTTCGATGTAGGCGTCGAGGGTTTGAGTTTCATTACACATTGAAACAGATAGAGAGGGAGGATTTTATTTCACCCAACCTCAGGCTGAGATGAAGCTTTGTGCAAAAATAACACATTATGTTGCTTATCTGCAGTTAAAGATGCCGTTTTTACTTCCCTGGAAACCTATACAGATCATCTAATTGCCTCCATGTTGTCAGAGATAAGGATTACAGATCACCAGAAAACCGAGGTAATGAGCTCAGCGTTGTATTACGCCGTATCCCCAGAAGACTGTCGAAAACCGTCTCTGCAGATCTGGCCAAAGAAAGCATGAGGGTTCATCAGGGGGAATTAAACACTCGTATAGATCATCTCTATATCACAATAAAACCTGTGTCCTTTCTCAGGCAAGGCACATTAAATCAGGACATCTTTGCGCAATATAACAATCTCACAGTGAGGGTTTTATGTTGAGTTTGAAGAAATTACATTTGTGACGGGTGTATTTGGAAAATCCGATTCTTGAGCAAAACAGAACACAATACTGGGTTCATGAGACGGAGTCATCAAAATTTTCCTCTTTACAAACAGAATGCAGGGTTCACAAATCACAAACTTTCTTTAGACAAACTGTCATCAGTGTAGAATAAATTAAAGTGATTCTTGATATGTGTAGAATGTGCACTGACCGGCATTAGTGAGAGACATACATCAACTTGACTGGAGTAAGACTGAAAACCTAATGGCAACACTTTATTATGTTGGCACTAGAACTCACTGCACCCTATTAGAGAGTTATTCAGGAACGATCTCAGGCTTTACTCACTGGCAGAGGGTTGCAAGAAAGTGCTAATAAGAAAAATAAATCCTTAATGTATTAAAATATTATGTTTGGAAAACATTATATGAAACATTTACTCAGAACTCTGTCATTAAAAACTATTTAAGCTCCTTTATTCTGCTCTTATTATGAGATAATCCCAGCTCAGTTGTGCTGCAGAGCTTCTGCTCGTCTGGGCTGCAGGCAGAGTTGTCTTCCAGACATATAGTACTCATCCGAAAGCTCCCGTTTACTGGAAGTACAGGCAGATTCCATACACTGGATATGAACTCTAAAAATCACAATCATCGGTTGTTGGAAAATCCCTGTCTATTGGCTCAAATGGGCAAGTACGAAGGGAAGGCAACACGGCAGCTGAGCTGAACACTTCCCATGGCGCTGATGCCATCGTCAGCTGCGTAGTAAAAAGATTCACCGCCGATGAGCATGTGAACCATATGCCTATGCGACCAGGACGTCTAAAAATAGGCGCGCTCCTTATATTCCATGGAGCAAACATACTGCAGGGTGATGTTCTAGCTGGGACTCGCTGCACAAACACTTGCTGTAATCCTGCTAAAGCCAAGCAGGCGTGCAGTTTGCACCGCGTTCTAATTAAAGAACTAATAAAAAGCTCTCTGCTGCTGAATGAATATTTAATCAGCCAGAGAGCAGGCGCAGGAAAACTGCGATTAAACACAAAGGGGGAATTAAAGCAGCAATTCATTATAATTTTCCTGCAGATCAAAGGATCAAGTTGTTCTTTCTCGAAGGTTATCAACAGCAAGAAGAAATGGGGTGGTTTATTACAGGTGGTGTTAATTTAATGAGGCTGTCTAACTACAGTCATACTACTACCTCTCATTACTTACACAAAGTTACTCCTTTTTTCTTGTTTAACAAGAGAGTTTAACACCTTTTTGCGCTTACTCCCCGGAGGATTTGTCCACAGCGTGTAAAAGCTGCAGGGGAATCCGAGCAGATTGATACCGGACTCAAAGCCTGATCACGTGAAACTGTGAAGCCTCCCGGAGTCACAGTGCTGCAGCTGTGAGTAAGAGGAGCAGAGGGGGTGGGGGTAGCCAGCCAGTTCCCGTAGTGTAGTGGTTATCACGTTCGCCTAACACGCGAAAGGTCCTCGGTTCGAAACCGGGCGGGAACAGCCTTTTTTTTTTTTTTTTTGTCTCTTCCTGCAGCTCGTTGAAACAATGTGAAACTGTGAAACAGCGTGACTTATGAGCTTTGCTCCTGCCTGCAGATCAAGCCCAGCAGCACACACGCTTTACAGCCTGGCTAGCAGATAATATTTCTGCTTGTGTTGAAAATGGCAGAGAGCTCAGACAGGAGAGTGAATCAGACGTGGATTTTCTGTAACGTCTACATGTGGGCTGGATCATGTGGAGCTGCATGCTTCCCGCTGAGCCAAAAAGGGCTGAAAAGTCGAGAGAAATATGTGAGGTCAAGTTTAGGGGGCCGTGTGCTCACATGTAAGTAAGTAAGTAAGTAAGTAGGGTTCACTGTAAAAGCAACACATGGTTGAAATAAAGCTGATGCACTTATTGAGCACCTGACATGACTAGAATGCTGAAAATCAGCACACACAGCTGTTCTGTAGGTTTAAAGGATTTCTTTGCTTATTTTAACCTAAAGAATCGTCATAGTCTCGGATGTCATGGTGACGTTATCTGAAATTACACCTTGAAATACTGAGAATTTATGTGGGAAGTTGGATTTTTGACTTTCATTGTGTTTTGTACAAGTCCATGAGTGCAAATATTTGTTTTGATATTCCAATGAAAGGACATTTGTCTGAATCAATGAAAAAGGATAAATAGATATCTGCATTTCATCTTTGAGGAAACAGTTTTTATTCAGCCAAGAGTAAGGTTTCATCTCTTCTATGCTATATGAGATCATCTATTTGAATTTGCCACTTTGATTGGTTTAGCTGATCACTTTCAGATATTAATTTTGTCTAGTTTTTGTTTATCTGGCATTATTTTTTTCTTTTCCTGTGCCAAGCTTTTTCTGTATTACTTTAACTTCCCTTTCTTCTGGTTCTTCTGGTTCCCCGTCATTCAAATTTACACCTCATTGCAAGTCACCCCTCATTGTCACCTAAATTGTTTCTTGCTGAAAACATGTTTTTGACATTTAAACCCATGCTACAGTGCGCTAGAGATTTTTTTTTTTTTTTTTTAGAATAAACTCGTCGTTTTTGTCTCCTGTGATGCAGTTTAAAAAATTTTACAAGACAGACAATTTTCATTACATTTGGTGAGTTTTTGAATATGTAAAAAAAAAAACCCAATTAATTTAAACATGACGATTGGGTTAACAAAATCAAAACCAAATTCTTGAGCATGGCTAAAGCAGTGCTAGGCTAAAGATTCAAAACCTTCTCTCTAAGCAGTTGCAACTTGTAACTTTGACACTATTTAACCTTTCCCCTCAGTCGTAAAGCTTTCAGCCTGCATTTGCAGCTTAAAGTGGAAACGGGGTCGAGATAAATCAAAATAGTGAGTTGTTTTTTCTTTTCTTAAGCTATGGCTAGCTAGCCAGTCCACACAGACACACTATTTAAAAAGTAACAGTTTGGAAGTTTCACAAAAATAACTAGTGTGAAAAGAGTTGCTGTTTTCGTCTTCAGCGCACATTAAAGCGAAGTCATTTTGCTCCACGCATTCCCGCCGGGTCAAAGTAAATCATTTCCCATAAAAGCCAAGAGAAGGTCAGTGGGTCAAGTTCTTCTCTTTTTTAATAAAGAGAAGCCCAGTTGGAAGATGCAGATCTCAGAAGGGTCATTGAGTGCAGCCACTGCCTGTAATGGATCCTCTTTGTTTTTACAACCCTGTTTGCGTACATTCATATTTAATCAGCTTTCTTTAAAATGAGCAGAGAGTAATGGGGAGCAAATCTATGAAAAAGAATTGTTTTCCTTGAGTCTCCAGTGAGCCACAGGAGGCGTTTTCAGTGCGTCCCGCTTCCCCTCCTGGTAGTAGCCGTCTACAGACCCAGTCGTGGTGCTTACCCATCCTTTGACACAAACTCCCACCCTGCTGGGAAAACAGCCTGGAACAGTAATAGGAATGCATGAAACGAGAACTAAATGGCTCCTTTATGAGCTAATGAAATGCTCTCGCAGAGGATGTTTAATAGTGTGCAGAAGTGTAATGACATGACTGCGGCGTGCAGATGCTAAAACCGACAATAAAAAAGTACTTAGCTGTTTTGGCCTCATGCAGAGCGCACAGACTCCAGGAGGCTTAAAACAACACCAGCTTGCCCTCGCTGAGCTCTCGAAGGGCTTCGTGGGACGAGAAGCTCAGACTCGGAGAATGTATCGAGGAGCAGGCCAAGCGTCTGGGCCAATCCGGAGCTGGGCCAAGTGCTGGAAGCACGGCGGAGATGGCATCATTCATTCCTAAAGTAGGAGCAGCGAGGAAGCAGTTTTACCCATCGAAGTTGCCTTGGATTTGATGCATAGGAGACACAAAAAGCAGGTCCAAGGTTATTTCTCTAAAGTTTCATGGTGCTTGTATTCTCTCTGTCATCCTGTTTCTTCACACGTCCAGTTAGAGAGGGACAAGGGGGGACCGGATGGCTCTCTGGTGACACACAGTTCCTGTAGTGTAGTGGTTATCACGTTCGCCTAACACGCGAAAGGTCCTCGGTTCGAAACCGGGCAGGAACAGTTTTTTTTGTTTGTTTGTTGTTGTTTTTTTTGTCACAGCAAGAATTAGAACTGCAAATATCACAAAATTTTCCTGGGGTATTGTCAGGCTAGTTTCTAGAGAAAATATCTTCAAGCACTTAGAATAAGACAAAACGAAATTTGAAGTGAAATGTATTACTGTCGCTTGTTTTAAATAAGTTACTCTTTAATATTGATACAAAAAAGAACCAGTCCACAGATTACTTCCTATTGCACTTGAAATAATTTGCCAGTAGAGCGAGGTCTTTTTCATCCAAATGAACAAATCTTGCTGAAAAAGTTTTGTCTTATTTCAAGCGTGCTAAGATATTGGCACTAAAAATATCTTCTAAGATCTTTTCTTTTGCAGTAATTTGCTGTTTAAAGCATCAAATATTTAATAAATGATCTTTTCTTCTTCAGCAGAAGAAGGTTCTGATTCTTAACAGTTACGGTTTGAAAACCTACGACTATCAGCTCTCCTCCAGGAAAAACGACCACATGGATTTAGTGATTTGTCCATATTTGGTTAAAAAAAAAAAAAGAGCAGATTTTAACTACTGCGTTTGTCTTTTGTGTCTTTCAGCTGGACCCACAGACTGTGCAGTCCAAGAACTGGCACATGGACGTCATCGAGATGAATGGGGTGAGAATCACGGCAAACTCCTCTTTAAAATGAAATTGTGGCAGCACTCTGCGACTTGTTGTGTTCAGCGAAGGCAGCTCCACTGATTGAACACTGTTTTAGCACAGCTGTATTTCTGGCCAGATCCACAGGAAGTGCATATGACAGCTGGATGCTCCGTTGAAGCCAAACAGATCATTTTACTCCCAAACAGATCTGGCTATCTGTACGGCTGCCGCGATAACAAGAAACAGAGCAGCTCTGAGATGTTTGCACAGTTCCGTTTGTGTCTCTGAAGGAGTCATTTTACAGTATATCTGGATCTGAATCTGCAGATTAAGGTGGAATTTTCCATGAAGTTTACAAGTCGGGACCTCAGCTTGAAGAGAACGCCGTCCAAAAAGCAGAGCGGGGTGTTTGGAGTCAAGATCAACGTGGTCACAAAGTAAGCACAGCGCCTAGCAAAGTCGGGTTGTCTGGTTTCTAACCAACTGAGAATTAACCGCGGTGATCGTCCGCAGGCGCGAGCGCTCCAAGGTGCCTTACATCGTCCGCCAGTGCATTGAGGAAGTGGAGAAGAGGGGGATTGACGAAGTGGGAATCTACAGGATCTCAGGGGTGGCCACGGACATCCAGGCCCTCAAATTAGCGTTCGACACAAGTAAGGCCTCCACTTTGTTTCCTAGCTCTGTACCGCTAGGCCTGAAACCCACAGAGTCTAAATCCATCTCACTGACCTCACTGTAAAAACTGACTCTAGAAATAGCCCCCTTTTCTCCATATGGTCCAGGTTTATGCCCATAAACTCTATAAGTGTGTTCATTTCCTGTTTTTGGACAAATGATGCAAAATAACCAAAGTCACCTCCCGTATGTCGAGCCTTTTAAAGTACAAATATATCGCCAGTTGGCTGGATGATGTTTGTTTTTGCCATTGCTTCAGTTTTATTGCCAACAAGGTTTGCAATCTGTGCAAACTTTTAAACTTGGCATTGTGGAGGTTAAAACTGTAGGGAACCATATGCAGTGCACAAACCTGCTGCCAAGAGCCACTATATTTAGTTTTTTAGGTCTTAAAATTTATTCATGATGGAATTAAAAATGTCTTAAAACGTCTTAAATTTGACTTGCAGATATCCTGATAAAGGGTTAAAGGAACATTTTACACTTTTTTTTAAAGAAAGGATGGAAAAATAAAAAGTAAAATAATTTCTTGGTTTTTATATTTGGGATTAAAACTTTCTTGGATTGTGACAAAATGTGGATACACTGACGGGTCAACCCCAACTGAAGAACTTTACATCTCCTTCATAACAAAATTCATTTGAATAGTTATTTTTTCTTCTTCTTCAGTGAAAATGTAATTCCCTAGAGAAATATTGTGTGTTTATTGTCTGTTTTGGAAAGACAGACCCCGCTGCAGCTGGGGGTCTTAGTATTTAGGAGGAGCAGCTGTCAGATGTTCCTGTCCTGTGCTCAGTAACAGTCTCTCAATTTCCCTCACAGCTGCTTTTTCTCCCTAAGATGTGACCACCTTTAAATGTTGGGGGCAGGGGGAGGGGTTTGTTTTTAACCTTGACCCCCATCTGCATCTGTCCGCTGAGGAAGGATCTAAAGAGAGAGCAGCCGTTCTGCTGAGAGCCCGCGATGAAGCCGTGTGATCTGTCTCTAATGGGTCTGTCTTCGTGATCCGCAGATACCAAAGACATCCTGATGATGCTGAGTGACATGGACATCAACGCCATCGCAGGAACACTCAAGCTGTATTTCAGGGAGCTGCCGGAGCCTCTTCTCACAGACCGTCTCTACCCAGCCTTTATGGAGGGCATAGGTGGGAGGACTTCCTGCTCAGCTGCAGGAGATCATGCTTAAAGTAAAAAGGAAAAAAACCCACACAGACGGGCTGTCAGGACATAATTGGACATGTGTTTTCCTGTCTGTTTCAGCTCTCTCGGACCCTGCAGCCAAGGAGAACTGCATGATGCACCTTCTGCGCTCTCTGCCCGACCCCAACCTCATGACCTTCCTCACTCTGCTGGAGCACCTGAAAAGGTCAGCAGAAACACTCGCGCCATCAAATGTGTTTACAGTGCAAAGAGACACTTTTTTATTTTCTATTTGTTTTAGAGCTGCATTTGATTCATAGCCCTTATCAACCCTAAAAAAATGTTTCACTCCTATTTACTACAGGAATCGGTTTTTATGGGTGTCGGATCCAGTTTTTTCACTTCTGATACCGATACAGATATCTGAGGTGTGGTATCAGCTGATACCGATCCGATACGGAAAAACAACGCTCAGTTGGCTTAAAGTGTTTCTTTTTTTTTTAAATACAGACGCAAATTACATACTTCTTTGATAACACTGCGTGATTTTAAGTTCAGAACACTTAAATACGGCAATAGCTTCACAAGCTTGGCCAAACATGTACAAACAATACAACTTTAATTTGTTCAGTCAGTGGAATTAGGAGTACGGCAGCCGATGTAAAATAAATAATAAATAAAAAAACTACTTTGGTCAAAACGTATTAAAATAAACTGCAACAAACCTTCAAAGTGCATTTGGGAATTCTTAATATTATGTCAAATAAATAATGTTTTATTTATTTTTTAGGCTAATTCTATTCACATAGCATAGAATTAAGCTGAATAGATGTGTCTGCCCTTATAGATCAGGCACATTGTCACTGATAACCCCATCTATAATTTTTTTTTTTTTCCAATATCAGTACCGATACAGACATTAATGTCTAGTTTTCTTTCTGCTGTTCCTTTCTGCCTTTAATGAAATGTTTCCTGTTTGTTGTTCCTGCAGGGTGGCTGAGAAGGAGCCCGTCAACAAGATGTCCCTCCATAACCTGGCCACCGTGTTCGGGCCCACCCTGCTCCGGCCCTCCGAGTCAGAAAGCGCCAAGGGACAGCACATCACGTGCGCCTCCGACATCTGGTCACATGACGTCATGGCACAGGTACACGATTATTAGTGCTGAGCATTATCGTAATGGGAGATGCAAATGCTCACATTTGTACCGGAGCAACTTCCTGAGTCTCCTGCGGTTTTCCATCGGTCGTCTTTATGACGGACAGTGAGAAGGAGCCGCTGCCGCTGCACATGTTTTCTAGATTAACTTGACTCCCACATCGTCCACTGACCCGTCTCAGCAGGCTCCTTTCTCCCAGCTGTATTTAGCTTTTTCACCATCTATTTATCTGTCCTGACGGACGGGTTTCGTGTGAGCTGGGTTATATAAGACGGGTTTCTCTAAGCTGGATAAACAAGTCTGAGGTAAACATCATAAACCGGGCGGCGTGGAAATGCAGGAGGTCTCAGCTCCTAGCTTGTCCTGAGGATAACTTGTGTTCAAAAACCTTTACTCCAATATTTATGCAATGCATTAAACTTAGAAGAAAAATGCTTCTCCAATCGGTTCCAAAATGTAAATGATGTTGCTATTTTTAAACAATTGTTAACGTCTCAAAAATAGATTTATGAGATCATTCACAGTCACTTGATCATATTGGAGGTTCCAACTGCAACCTTTAGTCTAGTTTGCTGGGATTATATTTAATAAGTTGTGATTATCTGTGAAGTGGAAAGGATACAAAGTTTTCAAAAATTTTCCACAAATCTTAAGTTTTATGCACTCGGCACAACTTTAACAACCGTAACAGAATATCATGGTCCGAAGCTAAAGGCTGGTATTCTGCAACTTTTAGATGTGTTTTTACTTTAACACTCCTGAATAAAAAAAAGTAAGCTATTAGCAGGACTCTTTAGAGGGTGACTGCATAGTGAGGACGTCATTTATCCATCTGAATCAGGCGTGCTGGACTGTAACGACAGCAGAACACTGCCCCCTGCAGGCCTGGATGATGAGGCCTCTGGTTTGGATCAAAACAAAATCATGTTCGATTCTCAGTCACAGATTTAAATGAGAGTTTGTTCACAGGTCCGACTCCCAGCAGTGGCTCTACTGGGACATGAGACACTGCTTTCTGTTGGGATGTCCAAGGGCGGGACGATGCGGCTGAAAAACTTATCACAAGGATTTCATATCGGTCGATATCAATAATTATCGATTAGTTTATTGTTTTAAGTACCTGAAATACTGCCTTTCCTGTGTTGGCCACAGTTTTTTTTTAATATATTGGTTATTCCACATCGCTCCAATTAGCAACAAATATGTGATTGGTCACGGCAAAACCAGGAACAAGTTATTTATAGATTCTGGAAGGGTGGATTTTAAGGTCGCCAATGATGTCAAACACATAATTTTATTAATTTATTTTCAAATTCTCAAAGTTTCGAAAAAATTGTCCCCAAACGCGCAATTTAGGGGTGTTAACAAAGGTTGTTAGTTACTCTGCATTAACCCCCCAGCACTGAAAGTCAACAGGTCCTTAAACTATGGAAAAGTTTAAGAACCTCAGTAAGTTACGGTCTGCAATCCCTCCCTCTCTCTTCCTCCAGGTCCAGGTGTTGCTCTACTACCTGCAGCATCCTCCGATCTCCTTCGCCGAACTCAAGCGCAACACGCTCTACTTCTCCACTGACGTCTAAAAAGGCCGCCACCCCGCCGGGGGGGGGGGCTTCACCCGGTCGGCGAGGGTGACACAGAGCGACTCCATCCAGACCTCGGACCCCACCCACCACCCAGCGCTCCGGCCTACGCTCTGCTCCCAGCAGACCGCTCGTCTCTGCTGCCGTCCCTCGCTTCTCCCGGCCGAAGAGGAAGTGGAAACGCTTTCTGGTTTCAGAGAACGCTCAGCGGCAGCAACGCGACCGGCCTCTGTGGGAGCGCGTCGGGAAATGTTCGGACGGGCGTCTGGGGCTGGGGGCGGGGCAGAGACCACAGCCTGGTGCAGTGGACAGGACAACATCTGAGTTTATGTTTCCTGATCAGAGGCATTCCAGAAAAACAAAACAAAACAAAAAAAAGAAAAAAAAAAAAGGCATTTACATGTTTTATAATAACGTTCCTCATTTGTTTCTATTTCCTTTCTGTTTTTTCCTGGCTTCGTGTGTGTGTGTATGTGTGTATGTGCGTATGTGTGTGTGTGTGAGTAGGATTGTGGATGTTTTCCACTGAGAGCGTGAGTTCGTGTTAAAGGGACTAAACACACTTTCGAGGCGGCTGGAAAGCCATTCCAAGAAACAGCAAGGATTGTGTCTCCGTAGGGACAGAGGACGCTCCTCTCCGCTGAGTCTTGGCCAAAATTAGCCCTATTTATTTTGAAAATATATATATAATATTTGTGCCTGTACAGTTTTGTGCAACTAGAGACATTCTCCACGGAGTCTGTTTTTTTTTTTTCTTAATTTTATCCAGGTAGTGATGTTTCTTTGTTTTGTTTTTGCAGCCAGTTTAATTCTGTATGACCGCGTGGTCGGTGACCCGTTCTGAGAAGATAAGTCTGCCAGTTCAGTTCTGATCACTTTGCAGACAAGCGAGGGCACATGAGGGTCGACGGCAGGGGACCGAGGGGGGCGGGGGGAATAACACCACAAACGGAACAGTTGACTTTTATTTTCTTCCTCCGCTTCTTCTTGCATTTCAAGCCTGTTCCAAGTGTGTTGCTGCACCAGTGTTATCTGTAGGATGATTTTTGCGTAGACGCCCCTCATTGCATGTTCAGCTTGTCGATGAAACCCGGCCGGGTAACACAAAGGTAGGGTCGTCTCTGGGAAGGAGGACGAAGAAATCGATGCGAAGCCAACCTTTCTGCTATCAAGCCTACATATCTTAAGAAAATGCAAGCACTGCTAAATGAGTAATATTTGATATTTTTAATATAAGAATAAAAAGAAACAAAAACTGTTGTATTTTACTTCCTTTGAGGAGAATTTCAATATGCTGTAATATTGCGACTAAATGTCCATGTGAACTTTTTCCCTCCTTTTTAAATAAAATTAAAAGAAATATTGAAGCACTCACTTTGCGTCTGTTTATGAAAATGATTAATGTAGATTTTCTGGGGGGTTTTGTCACCATTAATTCTGCAGATTATTAAAGTGTTAATATTAGACAAAGATCATCAAAGTAAATACAAAAAAAAGACAGAAAAAGGAAAAACTGCAAGTTTTAGAGGCGCGATCTACCTTGTAGTTAGTGATGGATTTTATTTAAGGGCAGCACTCCAGGGGTCTGAGGATAAATGGCCATTAAATATCTTTACAATGTTTATTTTTGTAAGAATGAGGACAAAGAGCATGTCTGATCTCCTTTAATTCAATTCATAATCGGGAGCACAATGATGCTGACAACAACCCAAAGTGCCGTCATGCTGCACACACAGACTGACAAAGAAAGAGGCATGTTTCAGAAAATTCCTGAAATCAGGAAATAAACTACAATACTGCTGGTTGTTAAAATTACTGGGTGAACGAACCGCTTAAAAAAAACAACAACTTTAGTATAAATAATCCTACTTGATTACATCCTTGTCAATTTATATAACGAGCCTGTAACCAAACAGCGTTTTCTGGGCCTCGGCATCAGGACCCGGGCGCAGACGTTTCTCTGCTCACGAGATTCTGTGACTGGAGACGCAGGAACATCCCCCACAAACGATGTTCAGGTCCCAGCTGAGTCCCTGAAGCCAAAGTTCGTCGACGCTCCTCTCTGTACCCCGGCTTCCTCGCAGTGACTCCTCAAAGGAAACAAGTTCTTGTCCGTAAAGCCTCTCGCCTCATCGCAAGTAATACTCGATGGCGGCAGAGAACGCAGCAAATCCTCCACATCCGAGGACTCCGGCTTTGAGACCGGCTGCGCGACGGACAGAAGAAAAGGAGAAACGGTGGAACAACGGCATGAAGCCCAATTTTAGGGTGAAGCCAGCGGGAAAGGAGGAGGTTACCTACCGCGAAAGCCTATGGCTCCTCCTGTCACACAGCCACTGTACACCGCGTTCTTCCAGTCAGATTTTCCTCTGTGCTGCAAAGCAAACAGATGCAAAAACACAGATGGATTTACCTTCGTGGGGACAGAGACTGCGGTTTCCCCTCCAAAGTCATATTCGATAAATTACAATGCAAGTTCAGATGAGGCCCGTTCGTCAGGCTGAAAGCATGTTTTGAAAATAACTTTTAAGCAGGCATTAAACATACTTTTGATTAATTTCACATTTCTATATTTTTACTGAATTTTTTTTATTGGTCTGGTGTAATATTCTAAATTTAAATGCCATCTTTTCATCACCTGCTTTCAAACATCCATCTGTGTCAGTAGAGGCTGCATCATTGCAAAGATAATCTTTCTTATATACGTTGTTTTACATTTAAAGAGCTATCTACATGGATGGTTAACTGATGCTTAGCTGCAAATGGCATATTGATCAAGATAACTTATTTTTATTCAAAACGTTTGAAACATGTGATATGTTTATCTTAAAGTGTAAATGAATGAAATAAACCGACAGATCGATAAATATAATGTGTTTCACTTTGTGACAAAGTCCCTGATTTAAACAGCCTTTTGAGTAATATTCAGATTTAACCAGCAGAGGGCGCTCTAACACCTTTCCTCGGAAGTTAAAACGGCAAGATCAATATTTAGATATATTGGTAAATATGTATTATAATTTCTTTACAACAATAATAATAATAATAATAATGAACACGCACAATCAAAATGACGATACAAAATGTCATAACCAGTCGAACAAAACAGGAAATGACGCCACTCACAGATTCAATGATGCACTCGGTGCAGGAAAACATGGCGCCCACAATAGCAAAGTTCTTGGCGTACGACATGCCCCTCTGGCCCATGTCTTTCAGGACTTCTCGGGCCGTGGGGGTCCTCAGCGGGTCTTTGGGGTCGAAGCCGACATTGGTGTCGATACCGGCTGTGAACACGCCAAAAGCTCCTCCGAGGACAAACCCTGTGGAGAGATAAACGCTCCGCTATCAGATACACTGAAGAACGCTCTCTCACCGATTTAAACCTGCCTCCCATTTTGTCACGTCACGACCAGAAGCCAAACCTCACACACACACACACTGATTTTCTCCCATGGTAAAGAAAAGTGACAACCATAAACCATTTGTTCTGTCAACACGGAGCCTAATTACCGCCGTGTGTGCGGCTGTTTACCTCCCACACAGGCCAGCACCGACTTGAAGGCGCAGCTCTCCATTCCCCTCTCGATCATCTTCTGCTCGTCGCTTTTCGGAGGCACCGGCAGACCCCCCATAACTCCGGGGCTCAGCTCTTTAATGGGCCGCTTCTCCCCGACCAGGTGCTCCAGAACCAGACTGTACTGGATCGTTGGACCGTCCATGCTCGAAACCGAGGAAGCTGGATCCGTGGAGTCTGAGGCAGCGGCATCCGCAGCCCCCGTGGACGCGGCCATGTTTCTCAATGACACTGCTCTGTGTAAATTTAGCTGTGAGGTCATGAGCTGCAGATTCGCCGAATTATTTTCTGAGCGCAAGTTGATTTTTGGTGGGTAAAATGTTTGTTAGTTGAAGGGGAAAAAATAAATAAATAAATAAATAAATAAATATATATATATATATATATATATATATATATATATATATATATATATATATATATGGCCACATGAAGAAAACACAACTCAAGACATCATGTCTCAGTATATATTTTTAAAGTCGTCACTGTCTCCTAAATTCCCATCAGCACATTCGACATGACCACAAAGTGAGATTGTCTTTAAAGCGCAGAGCAGAGCATTTTTGATAGCGGCATGACTTATGCAGCAATAAGTTAATTTCTCCTTGGGATCAATAGAGTACTTTTGAATTGAACTGAATTGAATGCACCACTAGGACCGCCTGCTGGTTCACACATTGTGTGTTATTTATCAAATTCCATTGATCTATTTGCTTTATCAAACATTTAAAGCGACTGCTTTCCAGCTTTTTACTTCCAGTTGTCGATCAATCGTAGTGAACAAAAGTTGACCATCATCTTAACTTTTGTCCTTGACCCAAAACAAATCCTTGTGTTTATTTGAGTCACATGGCCTATGTTACCTTCCTGTAGAGGTCTTGCTCTCTTTAAGCAGAGGCCCCACAAAAGAGGACGAAACCCACCCCTTATTTGGTATCTGCTTATTCTTCTTTTTTGACCAATTTTGTGTGTGTAATCATTTTTTCTTTGCATGAATTGTACAGAGGAAGGCAGGTGAACATTTGTCACCTGCAACATGTATTTATTTAAATCATGCTCCCTCTCCACACACGCACAGAATAATGCTCACCATTGATCTTCAAATGATTCCAGACCACAAGTTAGGAGTTGTTGCAGTATTCTAGCGTGTTTTCGTTTAGATTGCATCTCAAGAAACTCACATCTTTTTGAAAATGAAAATCAACATTTTCAAAATGGAATCAAGGGTTATTTCTGAGCATATATAATTAGATTTACATGGAGCCTAAAATGTAATGCACTGCCTGGTACAAAAGTGATCAAAGGGTAAAAGGGCTATTACTCACTGATGTACTAACAGTTGCAGTTTGTCGGAAATATTGAGTATGTGAGCAACCGTAAAATAGGTTAGGATTAAAACATGGCTCTTTATAAGAAATTTAAAATAAATAAATAAAACCCCACTTTGGCAAATAACATGCCATTGTGTTTCTGACTCCAGGGCATCAAAGGGAGCCAAATAATCTCAAAGTTTATTTTTTGATTAAACTTAGATAATACTGCATTTCAGAGTCATCGATGCCCAAGTTTATTTCCTTTGATAAAAGATATGCAATAAATCATATAAAACCCGGTTTTACCTGTTTTTCCATTTTGAAGCATTAACGACTACGTTTCCCAGAAACCTCTTCGAGCACTGCGCCAAATCATCCAGCACGCGCTCCACCCACCGGCTCAGGCAGCAGCGGGTGTCGCTTTAACGAGTCGCGCGAGCGCGGCGGCAGCAGAAGCAGCATCACGGACAGCAGCTGCAGCTCCGCCGCATTAGCGAACAGGTGAGGAGGAGAAACTCCGCGTCTCTGTCTTTTTCTCATCCTACATTGCACCTTCACTTTCCTCCACTTCACTTTGGGTAAGAGCCAAACATTTGAACGTCGCCGCTGTCTTGTGTCGGACGTTGAAGAAGGAGTTAGTTGGACGGGACCGGTGTCGGCTTGGCCGGGGTAACGCCGACGCAGAAGTGACTGTCGACGGTGGTTTCCAGTGTTAGTGAGAGTACTTTGGGGTTTTGACGGTCATTTTGCAGGTGACGTGTTTTCTCCTGCTTTATATAGAACGATAGAGTGCAAGGGCATGTTGTTTCCAGGGTAATTGGACCTGGAACTGGTTGTATTCTTGGACAGGTGATGCAGGATGTTGGAAGTCTACAGGATGCTTCAGATGATTTAGTGAATTTCACTGCACCGGTGGGGTTTGTGTGCTCAACAGGGTTCCTGCCCGATCAATACATCCAATCAAACATCTGCTTTCATTGTTATCCTGCTACGTCTACAGACAGAAACCTGATAAACTAATGTTTCTCTAGCTGGTTTTGAATCCTCCCTACTTGTGTATTTTCGTACTGAGTCTTTTGTTGACTTGGCTCTATGTTTCAGACCAATATCCTTCTGAACGATCCAGTAACCCATTTTCAATTTACTGGAGGGTCACCAGGCATCTATTTATAATGCCCCAGTATTTTAAGAACTCCAAGCCCAAAGTATGCTTGATGATTCTCCACCATCGTTATCAGAGGCTATGTGATGCTTCTCCACATTTTCATCATGTTTGCCATACCAAAGCATTTTTGAATGCTCGATATTTGAAACATGCACGTAAATAAATGCCTTTTTATTTATTGCATCATGTTTAAATGCAGTTAAAACAGTGCTGAACTATTGTAAATCGCAAAAAGTAAAATCGGCCAACCTTCAATACCGAGAATGTTAGGAAAAGGCCGAGATTTAAAAGGTGAAAAGTTAGTTTAGACTTAAAAGAAGTGACAAATTGAGCATATATGATATTTAGGAGGAGGTGTTTAGACAGATATGTTGCAGCAGGTGAATCTCGTTGTGACGAGATGAAAAGAAAAAAAAAACTTGTTAAAATGAGATTAATATTTAATTAAAACCAACATGTGTTTTTGTTTTATTGAGAGTCATAACAGAACAGCAACACTTTGCAGGATGTTTAAGTGTCATCTGGAAGAAACAAGAGTGAGAATATGGAGAGATTCTTCATGTCTTTTTAATAAGTCACAGTCTGTCAATGGAAAGTATTTTTATATCTCTTTAAAAAGAGAAATCTTGAATGTTTTCGTATCTCGTTAAAACAAGATGCAACTCCAGAATTTATTTCCTTGCTCTGGCAGTTTAACGCTTCTCTACGTAAACATGTCCAGCACTGTATATGCGTATTTTTTCCAGTTGCTATTTAAATAGTCAAATTTACGACGGAGGGCATAGCTTTAAATTCAAACTCTTTTATGATGATTTAGAAATCTTGTCTCTGCAGATTTCATAAACCTCAGGCAGAGGTGCAGCTGGGAGCTGCTGTTAAAAATATTTAAATAGATTCATTGTGAGAATTAAAATGTTCCAAAATATATTAACTCCATTAGTTTTTCTCCTGGTGCTGTTTAAAAAATGTTGACCCGTTGAATAAATGTCCAAAAAGAAAAGGAAAACGAGCCAGATTAGCAGCTTAAGTTTGGTGTAAATTGTTGGTTCTAGTGCCAAGCTGTGTCCGGACCACCTTTGGGAGCATCATGCTGTTCTTCCTGGCGTGATCAGCCAACCATTTGTTTCTCATTAGATCATTACCTTTGTAGTTAAACAAGCCATTGTTGCGTTTAGTGCAGCAATTTCTGAAAGGTTGCAGTTTCTGCCTTTAATTGGCCCTTCAAGACAGTCTGTCCTGACCAAGTTGTGTGACTCAACTGCCACGTAAACAGATGGATCATTGTTATTTTCTTCATAGTGAGAATTATTCAATCATGCATTTTAAATAACTATGAACGATATTTATATCTGAAAGTGGGAACAAAAAAGGTTTGAATTTGAGAATTTATGTTTTAGAAGAACTCTACATCCATCTCAATGCGCTTGGCACCAGTTGGAGAAATGTGGGCAATGGATTCCCTGTTTTCTGTTGCTTTTTGCAGAAAAGATGAGAGGATTCTAATATAAGGACGTTACCATTTCTTTAGGAGGCTTCCATTGCACATTTTCTTTATAGTAGACAATTAAAGGGATGGTATTATGCATGTTTTTAGCTTTATATTATTTTTTAATCTTATTCCCTCATCACAAACATGCCTCCGGTGTTACCGTGATTCTTGTATGAGAAATCCTTTAATCTCCCATGGCAACCAGCTGTGCAAAACGCCTGGTTGGACCTAGCTCCGCCTTTGAGGAGCAGCTCTTCCTCAGAGATGTGGTTTCCAAGCTTCAGAGCGTCCGCCTTACAGAGGAGCCGTCCCCCACGAAACACGCACTCGGATCCTTCAAACTAGCCAGCAGCGATTAGCAAACACCTGGTCAAGCTACGCAGCTGCTGAGCTCGTTATACAAGCTACTTCTTGGGTAAAAACATTGTTAAAGGGTTAATAGAGGAGCAATATCATCGGGATGTTGTGATGACTTCCTGAAGGCGGAGTATTAGAGAGACCAGGAGTTTTTAAAGAGACAGAGACCCATTTTCAAGGTGTTAAATTACAAAGTCAAATTTTCTAAAGGAAAATATAATTATATATATGTATATAACAGCTGTAGGTCATCTAGTTACCTTCAGTTGCTAAAATGGCACTATGTGTCTGGGAAACGCATAATAAAAGACTCTGCTTTTACTCATGGCTAATTTGGGACTCTGTCTGCAGGATCCAGGCTGTTTTCAGGACAGGCTGTTCTTCTAAAAAGCCACAGGAAGTGCAAGTCATATGGCAGTCTGAGCAAAGTCAAAACATCCGATTTTGTAATTGCTCGTTCGTTAATGTAGCCGTTTCCTCAATTTGACTTGGACTGGATCTGTTCAGCAACCAAAAGTAAAGATATTGGACTAAGAACTGCAGCATCTGCAATCTGGTAATCAATTTTCTTTATTGATGGAGTCAGTTATGAATGTCCAACAACAAGAAGCTGTGAGTTTCCCAACGACTCCTCTCATCTTCTGTTCAAGTCATTATCCAAGCAGTTCCTGTCACTGCTGTGCTATTTATAGCCAGGGGTTGTGTGGCGTACGCACACATCCAGCTGTGTAGTGGAGAAACCTTCCTTTTATTACCCAGAAAATGTTATCTCATGATCTCCTTCACTGCTCTGCTTAGTGGGAGGAATTCGAGCCTGTGTGAATGTGAGATGCTGAGAGGGGAATCCAAGGTTCTCGTCTCAGTGTTGGGACCGACTCTGAGAAATATATCCCACCAGCGCCAGTGTCCTGGAAAAGGCTCACATTGTCGGCGAGGAGAAAGCAAACTGTTTTCCTTCCACTGTTGGTTCTAAGCGAATTGGCTCGGGACGGGTAACTACATTTGCAGCGACCTTGTCTATCTGGTGAAATAGAAGATGCTACAGTGATGTGCTTCTCTGTTCGGAGACGCCAAATTACTTCTGTGGGAAAACACTCCCACAGATGTAATGGATTACTGACTTAATGTAACACTTAGGACATTAATCTGTCTCACATTGGCAAACATTCAACTGCCCTGATACTGAAGTGAAAGATTATTATCCTAGATGAACCAATCATGCGGGTTACACTGCCGACATGTTGAACCAGGTTCCGACCAAAACTGAACTGTCGCTTTGCATGCTGAATGACATGAGAATTGGAAAGAGTAGCAGTGCATCATCCTGGAAGCGCATCCACATGTCAGGAACTGGAATGATCCAGTTTCTGATCATAAATCCAACTTAGAATCTGTTGCAAGACTTTGCAAAGTTGCTAGACATTACCCAAAAGACAGTAGTTGCAGGGACCGGTGGTTTTACGAATGACTTATTCAGGATTATAAATGCATGCCACCTTTTACAGATTGTCCAAAATGTAGAAACCCATCAGTGTATTACTTTGTGTTGATCCTTCACTTTATGTTTCAAGAAAAAACACAGAAGTTTGTGGTTTTAACCTGACATGTATACAGATTCAAGACGCATGGCTGCTTTAGGAAGGCATTTTGCTAAGGGTTTGTGTTTTGTTTTCTCATGTCAGATAGGCCTTCCTTATCAACTGGTGATGCGCACAGTAAGGCAGTAAAATAACCATAAAATACTTCCTACAGACCTTTGTGACCACAAACACCTCATGCAACCTGTTTTCATTTAGCAGCAGTTAGGCCTGTCGCGATAAACGATAAGTCAATTAATCGAACGATAAATTAAAACTATCGACCTCATTTTAATTATCGGCTATATCGTTTCTTCCTGCCTTTTTCTCTTACTGTTGATGACGCTGAATGAAAAAAGGCTCAACTCCGGTGCTCTCCACTTCCTTCCTTCCTTCCTTATTTCCTTAGTGTAATGCCCAGCGCGCTGCAGATCTGATGTCGCGGATTGTCGGCCCATTATCAAAACCTGAGAGACACATTAGCCGACAGAAATCCTCGGTCTAACGGTTCGATCGAAACCGTGTTGTGTCCAACAATGGACACAAAATATTAAGTCCAGTTCACTAACTTTGAAACCAGGCATTAATCAATTCCTTACTACAATCTACCTGCAACGCATGTAGCTACTGTCAGTCTGACTGAATGAAAATCATTATAACTATTTATTTCACGTTAACGAAGAACAGCTGAAAAAGTTACCGGATTTTCTGGTAGTAATTTCGCTCCAACTCCTCCCCTAGTTATTGATATTTTCTTTGCACGATCTGCTGAATAAACATTCATGTTGTTTCCGATGTCTGCTGGACTTCGGGTTGCATCGTGTCAGCTGTTCGGGATTCCCTCCGTGTTTTCCCCTCAGAAAGCAGGAGGAGAATCCGCGCTTTTGATTGGCTACCGGTCACATTCAACAGGCTGCGTCACTCTCCCAGTCTGGATAAATCCTTGATTTAGATCGGAGCGGCACAACGATCTACCGTAACACACAACACTAGTGACAATCTCAGAACGAAGAATGTTCTAAGATTGTCGTTCGGGGTAAAAAATCCTGTAGTTTGAACTATTACATCAGGCGGTCGGATGTCATCTCTATTTAAATCTAATGATTACTGAAGGCCAATATACTAAACAGACTTCATAATCTGCACTCTTTTGGTTGAAAGCAGTGTTTATTTCAACTTTGGCTTTATGTTGTTTTCAGGTGTATTTATTTTAATGGAGACTAAGAATCTATTTTATTTTTGGTTTTGGTTGTTTTATTTTTTTTGTGTATCAGTCCCAATGTTAAGTGTTCTTTTTTAAAGTAAAGTGTATCTATCTTTGGCAGGAAATCGCACGTATTATTATGTAATTTCCATTAAATCAATGTAAAAAGGTCTTCAAACAATATTATCGTTTATCGCAATAATTTTTTGAGACAATTTATCGCCCAGCAAAATCTGTTAACGTGACAGGCCTAGCAGCAGTTGACAAATACATCAACCAGGCCAGAGAAGAAGGCCTGGACTCAACAGAATGTTTTCAGAAAACTGACTTTGTAGCTGCTGAAACATAATGATCCTATACCTAACACTTTTAGGTGTTAGGTATAACACCTAAAAGTGTTATACCTAACAAATCAGCAAATCAGCACCTTATAATTAATAGGTTTTAATAGTTTTTTGTATAAGAACAGTCTCTAATTTATGCAATCAGAGCAGTGATTAGCCTTACCTTAATTCATAATGGGTTTCTTCAGTCTCTGGAAAATCTTAGCAACACGTTTGAATTCTTTCTACTTGTGGTAATACTTTTGACAATACAAGACGGGCTGAGGAGGTAAATTGACGGGACGCCAGCAGGGCTGCCTGCATTTTCTGACAGCATCAGCACTGCTGTTAGATTTTCCCCTAAGAGTGTGGTTTTTTGTTTGTTTTTTTGCGGGATGCTGTCATCAGTGTGGAGTGTCAGAAGTGCAGAGCATTCATTTATGTTATGTATATGTTTTTCAGTTGAGCAGCTTGAGATAACTTATCTGAGACCTCTGAGATGGACTGTATCTACAAACCCACTCCGAAACAATATATGGCTCTCTCTGGCTGCGTTCTGCTGACTTTATGCACTTTGAATCAAAATATATTTGTCATTAAGTTGGTAAAGACAAGTGTAAGGTGTTACCACCATGAAGGTTTTCAAATTAACTCAAGTTGTTCTACATTTAAATAAAGAAATACTCGTAACATCTGTTTGTTCATCAAGATAGAATTGACTTACAAACTGTAAGTCATCATTGCTTATTTTCTGAACCATCTAGTTGGTTTCCAGTTACCAGAAAGTCAAACAGATAGAGGGGCTTTATTATTAATAGCTTTGTCCGCTGAGGTCAGCGTGTCAGAATACCCTTGTTTGTCCCAAAGCCGTGCTCAGCTCTGCTTCCTGTGTGTTAATCCACTTCACTGCATGAAGAGAATAGCTTTCATAGCTCTCTTTAAGAAATGATTTAAGTGGACTGACATTTATTCTCAACGTGATTTGAGAATGATTTAATTGGAATTCCAAAAAGCAACAGCATAGATTATTTAAATGCTGTCTTTGGCATTTAAATAATCTATGACTGTAATGACAGATGTTCAGATTGGCAGGTGAGTGGTTCTGATTGGTAGACTGGAACGCCATTTAGAAATTGACTAGTCAGAAGTTGAAAGGTAAAAACATCAATCATGTTTTGATGAATTGATCATTGATGAGCTATAAATCTGCTGATTCCAATATCCAGTCTGTTTCTCTGCTCATTACTTATTCAATTAATTTAATAAATAAGTAAGAAATGTCAACATTTTTGGCTAAATGTGGGCTTGGACGGTATAAAATCATATAGTGTTGGCTTGTAAATCAACAGATTTTCAAGAACATTTCTGCCTAAAAATGTCTGACCTCAGTAAGTAGATACATATTGTGGCTCACAGTGGAACAGAGCGTTTCTTTCTGTTTGTTTGTTCTATGAAGGGACGCTCCAAGCATCTTCATTTCCTCAGGCTGTGTTTGAAGCTCAGGAAACAATCTACATACTTGACAAGCATCGCCCTCAGTGGCTTTAAGGAATGCTAATGTTTTTGTCTTGGTAAAAGTGTAAAAAAAAAAAAAGCATGCAGCTCCACAGGAGGCAGGTGAATTAAAATGCAAACAGGACTAGCAAGCTTGGGTGTGTGACTTATCAGCTTGTTAAAATATTTACTTTGTCTGTTAAATGTCTGACCCATTGTGATCTCCTTTATTCTCTATGCGAGTCAAACCGAACACACCCGCAGCGAACATCAAATGCCTTTCATGCCACAATACTGGGTACAGCAAATGGACTCAAATTACAAACAGGAGTGTTCATTTCTGTTGGGTTGGTCAGAAAAGCTGATGATTATGATGTTCCATTGTGGAAAATATTTCTGTTTTAGTGGCTGCGTGTGTTTTCTTTTTTTTTTTTTTTTTTTTTTAATTCCCTCGCAGACCTTGTGGATGCTGTGCTTGTGTTTCTATGGAGTCCGCCCACTCGGTACACTCAGCCAGCTTGGCAGACTGGAAAACAGCTGAAGTTTCTGCAACGTGGCTCAGACTGACTGTTTATCAGTCAAGAACTTTGACACAGAGAGAGCAGGAAGTTCAAACCTCAGGGGAGCTGCAGCTCTGAGAAAGATGAAACGGAAAACGGGAAGCATAAAATATTCATAAAAGTTGTATCTGTCTTCACATTTTATTGGCTGGATCTCCAAATATAGAAGACTGCTTGGGGAAATAATGAAGGACTCAGACTGTTGACGCATAAATTTGGCCTTTGCCAATTTCTAATCACTAGTTCATGAATAGCTCTGACTTATTGCTACAAGCTTGTTAACCCTTCTCTATATTTTTGATAATTGTAAACAGAGCTGGCTTGTATATAAAATACTAAAATAAAATAATTATTTCTCAAGATAAGTAAAAATTTACAGAGCTGTAAATGCAGAAAATGCACTAAAATCCTCCAAAATTAAACTAGGAAGAATTAGAGCAATATTTACTCCTTCACAAAACATGAGTGTTTTTCTGTTTCTGACCACATGAGAAGCCCTTCATTTAACTTTTTAATAAAATTATTTGAAAAATAAGGAAAAGAAATCTCCACCATTTTAGTATGTGAAGAAAAATCATTGTTAGGAGCAGAGGACAGTGTCATATTGTGTTTCTCTGCAGTTAAACAAAAAAATATTTCTTAGATATTTTAAGACAAAATGAAGACAGAACATCTTAAATTGTCTCAAAAGTCTTGTATTTGCAGATGATTGAACTTTTTCACCCGGTGGTTTCTGTTCGTATTCTGTGTAGAGAAATGAGACTCTTACAATAATTAAGCTCCAGCTCCACTGTTACAGATTCAAGAATCAGACTCTTACAAAGGGATCAAACAGATCCTTTTGCAAGGGATCTGTTTAAAGCACATTTATTTTAATATTCTAAGCTTCCTGTTGTTTGCTGATTGCTCCTTTGCTGTTGTGGCAACCTGAGTAAACAGCCAACACCCATCTGCTGAAAAGGTTTAATTCATTTTTAAACATTACTCTCTGATAGTGAACACAACTGTCTTTGTTCTGCAGTGGCAACTTCCACAGAGAAAAGTGTGATTGTTGGCACACTGACAACCTGTTAGCATGCAGGTATGCAGTGTTCCTTGATATTGTAAAAACGAAGTGAGAAATAAAATAATTTTATTTGGTTATTCACATCCGTCACGCGTTTTTAACCCCAAAAAATATGTAAACTAACTTTTATTGTTTGTATTTCTGCTTCCTGAGCATGAATTGTAGAAAATAACAAAGAAAGTTGGCGTTCCCTCCTTGATTCAGAGCTAAATCAGACCTTGTTATTTAGAAGATTTGTGAATCTACACTTCCACAACCTAAAGGCAACTAGAAAACCTATTGATCTCTGTCCAGATCAATGCAAAAACCATCAACTCTGCAGTTTCTTCAGTAGGTTTCTTCTCATCTCTTTTTTTTGTTTTTAACTCAAAGATACTGATATAAGCAGATGCTCTTGTGGCTTCATATTCATACACCAAGAATTTGTTGTTTTGAGAAATGGCTTCAGTGCCATTCATAACTTTATTTGAGCACGAAAAAATCCCAAATGGTTTTTGAAACACTACCGTTTTGCTTAAGATTCAAAGAAATACTTTCAGAAACACTAACTGTACAGGTCTTACCATGTCTCCTATTTCTAATAAATTCTTCTGCCTTCAGAAAATGAAACACTTGCTGTAATTTCTAGCTTGAAACTGCCGCAACTCCGCTAATACCACATGATGTATCCTGTTGCATACGAGTTTCACATCCCCACAGACTAATATAGGAACACAGAGGGAACAGAGACCGCCTCACAGCATGGGATATAAAGCCATCCCACGCTTCTTGTTGGGCTTTAGCTGAGATGATGGTTTTTTTCACACACTCCTTTACTACATTCAGGTGTTGGACAGATGCTACAGAGCTACACATGTGCTCAAGCAACGGTTCAGTAGTAACTTAATGTGGCATGGTAGCACTGGTGTTTGCACACATTTAGACATGAATACATTTATGGAAGGTCCTTAAAAAAGATCTGTAAAATGGCCGTGTCTTGCAAGTTTGTAGTCTTTTTATAAATGATGAGCCAAATCTTATGGTGAAATCAACACAGAATTGATTTAGCAGCCCTTCTCTCATACCATGTGTCAAAACCTGAGGCAACAAATGGAGCTTAATAACTTGGATAACATGATAAAGAACCAACTAATATTTTTATATATAGATATAACAAATGCAATTAATCTTTGAATAAATGTACTGAAAATAAACATTGTGTCTTTACAGTGACGGACAGTAAAATATAAACGCATCTTCACCAGCAGTGCTAACAAGTTAGCGTGTGCAGATAGCCCAAAAAATTTACCAAAGAATCAAACGATCAGTGAACCAAAACGTTTTGAAGGAAACAAAGGAGTCGGTGCTGTTTTTGTGGCAGGAAAAGGAAGGCCGTGTCCAGTTGTGATGGAGGTAGTGTTGCCAACAACAGCAACATCCAGAAAGAAGCTGAGGAGTTCAACAACCATCAGTGGGTGGAAGAGGAAATGGGGAAGTTGTGGAAAATAGCTGGTGCCAAAAATCTTTGCAGAACTTGTGGCTGTGAACCGATTCAAGGAGATGGGCTGGAATCTTGGATTTGGACCCGAGCTGCAAAACCAGACTTTAATCTGTGTTTTGAATTTTCAAATGAAAGTACCTGCTTTCTTGTTCTTTCTGAGCTTTAGCATTTTCTTTGATGCATCTTGTTCTTCGTTTTGGACTTTATAATGTGTCCTGAAACATGTTTAGGCTTGGCAACAAGAGTTTTTTAAACATTTTTTTAAAATCCAGATTATGTAATAGTTTTACAAATACACAGACTAAGAAGAAAAGTTTCTACGCCCTACCATTTGGCGAGCTGCTGCTGTGGTCATGTGATGTCGTTAAGGTCACCAACTCCAGCAGCACAGAAAGTTTACAGAGGCTTTCTGCGCTTTGTTGTAAAAAAAAAAAAAAAAGTGCTTATTTTACAGGAATCCTACTACACCCAGTCTGTTATTTTTATATTTCAGCATTACCATCTCATTAAATTGGACCTTTGTTTAGTTTAAATTCATGACATTTTTCTACAGTAATATAACACACATTTGAACTGTTATATGTAATCTCACTAATTTGTTGAAAAACATCAAATCACTAAACAAATATATGCTAATAATTTTAGCGCTGTCTTTGCCTTTTCTTAGATTTGACATTTAAATCATCTGGTGTTGCTCTGTGTGTTACAACGGAGATTTTCCCATGGTGATGAGGATGATATTCAAAGATGCATGTGGGATGCTGTACAGCTGGTTGTTGAGTGGGACTGCCTCGAGGAGGCGTGGCTGACCAAACTGGTGAAAGGATGCGCCGAAGGCGGTACGTTTTGTGGCAGAGGCTAAGAAGCTGCTATTTGCTGAACAACTTGCGCAAGTAAGAAAATGCCGTGCTTAAGTTTAGAACCGTCTCCAATACAGCTAAATCCGGCTGGACTGTGTTACTTTCAGGGAACAAACTGGTGGGATGGCTGCAAAAACTACCACCATTCATCAGCCAGAAAAACACCTACTTACCACGGAGACCGAACGGTGACCGGTGGACAGACATTTCGTTTTGCAGACAAAGGAGTTACTCTGACCTCGTAGGAATCATCTTGTTCTACTTTGTGGCTGTTACTGCCATCGTATGCACAATAATCATGGATTTATTTTTAGACACGCACATTCGACTGAATCACCATCACTGCATGTGTTGTGTTTGCTTTCGTATCCGTCAAAAACGTTGTGCATGCATGGAGAATCTGACTCACTGCTCCTTCCTGTGCACCTACGGAGGAAAAAGGAAGACGTGTGAGGCAGTTAGCACCAGCAGTAGGAGACTCACTCAGCCTGCTGGATGTTGTCATCTTGTTTCATACAATGGTGGTAATCCTTGGAGATACTTTACTTATTCGTCCTGCGGTGCTGCTACATAATATGTCATGATTTATCATTATTTATTCATGCTTTTCCATTGCAATGTTGCTTTTATGTCCTGTTTTTCAATTATTCCAGTTTTAAGTTTTGCAGCAGGTTTGGATAATTGGCTGCATCATATCACGTCCACGAGTTCCTTAAATGTACAAGACGCCCATTGTTATGGATGAAACAATGGGCGTTTCATCCATGTGCTTGTACTTATTGGTATTTGTTGTTCTATTGCTTTATGTCAGATGTTTCTTCATTCTTTTGGCCACACCAAGGATTGTGCAATTTCACGTTGAGCAGAAACTTGATCTAGCCTTCATTTGAGCAGGTTAAAACTAAAATTATTCATATTTATGATCCAGCTCATTCATACTTTGAACCATCATGACAATACAATGCAGTAACCAGTTGTAAAACAAGCAATAAATGTTACAGTCAAACCAATATACATCAAGGGTGTTGATTGATCTCACCTCAGGGCAACAAGGAAGACCAATCAGTTTAAGGAAGCTAGAGGACCCAGAGAAGAGGGGAGAGCATTCAGATCTGTTGCATAAGAATAATAAAATAGCTGGTGTTTAATTTTCTGTGTTATTAATATTTTTATGTGCTATATTTGGTTCGATGTGGTTCAGTTTGGCCTTTTCTGATTATAGTAACATTCTGTCAAACATGCAGACCGCAGAAAATTATTCAGTTGTGAAACACCATGATCCAGATCCATGATGCAGCTGATCCAAAACGCTGCTGCTCGCGTTCTCACTAGAACCAGGAAGATGGAGCACATAACACCAGTTTTAAAGTCCCTCCACTGGCTCCCTGTAGCTCAAAGAATAGATTTTAAAATACTGTTGTTAGTTTACAAATCACTGAACGGTTTAGCACCACAATACATTAAAGATCTGCTGTTGTTGTATCAACCTGCCAGACCTCTCAGGTCTTCTGGTTCTGGTCTGCTCTGCATCCCCAGAACCAGAACCAAAAGAGGAGAAGCAGCTTTCAGCATCTACGGACCAAAAATTTGGAACAAACTACCAGAAAACTGTAAAACAGCGGGAAACCCTGACTTCCTTTAAATTCCAACTAAAAACACACCTGTTTAGAACTGCATTTGAAATGTAATATGTAACAATGTACTTTTTTCCTGTTGTGGGCAACGGGGCCCGACGAATACCCGTGTTTGAACGGACGGCGGAGTCCGGCGGTAACAGGCGCTTAAATTCCATGTCAAAAGGTTGTGACACGGAATTTTATTTATTTATTCTATGTTGCATGACTTTGTGTTTTGTGTTTATGATGTAAAGCACTTTGAAATGCCTTGTAGCTGAAATGTGCTATACAAATAAAATTTGATTGATTGATTGATCCATGTAAGTGTTGCCAAACTTAGGATAAAAATGAACCAAGTCAGTATTTCCAACAAGCTATCGACAAAAGATCATGTTTTTAAGCAGCTATTGCTGTTTAAGAGGGCTGTGCGTCAACATGGCTCCAAACATTGTGGAAAACAGCCAACACTCTCTGTCCCCATGGAGGAATTTAGCGCCGCCACACAGACACTGAATGAGACCACAGTAGACAGTCACACGAATGAAGCGCTGCATTGACTAAATATGTGTGGGCAGCAATTCGCATGAAAGTTTCTCCACAGACTCGGTGTAAATACAGTTCTTTTCAAAAGCGTTCATAGCCCTAGAGTCTTTTTACATTTTGTCATGTTACAACCACAAACTTCAATTAGTTGTGTTGGGATTTTATTTGCTCGATCAACACAAAAATGCGTAAAAGGGTAGGGAAATTATCCAGAGGGTGCAAGTTTTTGTAGAAGTAAACATTTGGAGGATTTCTTCTTCCTGTCCTTTCTTTCACAAGGCTAGATATTTGGGTGACTGCATATTCTCCTGAGCTGTGGAACTCTGCAGCTCCTCCAAAGTTACTCTCGGCTGTTTGTCCAGATTAATTCTCTTCCTGGCTGGCTTGTTGGTTTAAGTGAATGTCCATAAGTTGGTGGATACCAGTTGTGCAGTACTTTTTCCATGTTTGAATGATGCATTGTGTCTTGAGATAATGTTTGCAACCTAACTCTGCTTTAAACTTTTCACCACGGTTTTCACGATGCTATTTGTTCTCTACGGATGCATTCTCACCAGTCCTGTTTAGTCCACTTTGATTGAACTCTTGTTTGTTTGCCTAGAAAGTCTGGTTCATTTGGGTAGGTGGGAATGTGCAAATGATCTCTAGCTAGGGCTCAGTTGAATGTGGATACCAGTTGGACCTGAGACCACTTGAAAAGCAGGAAGCAACCTGTAGTGCAGGGTATTCTGGGTAAATACAAACAAAACAAAAGTAAGAGTCTAACACTGAAAGGAGAAGTGGCCTGCAGTCTTATATCAAAGACAAAAGAGAAATCCTACAACTACTAAAAGTCCATTTTTGTTTTTGTGAAGGAACTTGTTCTCAGTGTCGTCTTTAGATGTTTTCCTCTCATTTCCTTGTTGCAGCGCCACCATAAGTGAGGAGGAGAACGGGTTTTTCAAAGGGTTTGGTTTGTTTGACACAGTGCAGCGTGAAAGAGAATCACACCAGCCAGAAATGTAACAAATGTTTCAATTTTGGTCCCCGATCAAACCGAGTCCACCGGACTATGAGATGTGGAAACCTCGTAAACCTCTGAGGCCTTCGCAGAACATCTACATTTATCCTGAGATTTAACCACACTGACAAAAATCTGTCTCTGCAACCGGACGTGGGAGTGTGTAATGCCTTGAAAGCAATCTGCAGTCTTTCTCAAGTCTTGCTGGAGCATTTTAAAAGGCAGCCTGTTGCTTGCGAAGGGGTGCGGTCAGATTGAGTTCCTCTGTTAACCACTGGCCACAAACTGAAGCCCGTTTAATCCCAGACCCGAATGCAGTCCGCTTTCAACCCACATGCTCTACATCCTTGGCAAGCTGCATGTTGTGGGATCAAAATGAGACCAATCCTGAAGAACATAAATTCTGACCGTCAGCCAGTCCACAAATGATCCACCCTCATATTACTGAGGCTTTCTGAGACACAGATGGGCTTTGTCAGCGCCGGTTGTTTCTGCCCACACAACCTGGTGTAGTCACAAAAAAAAAATACAATATGGTTATAAATAGATCGGCGGTGCAGGATTCGTTTGTAAAACTTGTCATTTTAGAAAATATTGTGATTGTGATGTGATCACAGGCTGCATTGCATTTTAATTAAATAATAGTTGAACCTTCTCAGAATGAAATTCATTGCTCTTGTCAAGTTGTTTGTGTCACGTGATTGTGATAGCAAATATTTTTGGTCGAGATTCAAGTGCAAATATCTTTATGCATTTGAAATAAGAAAAAACAAACTTGCAAGTAACTTTTGAGCACAATTTATGAGCTTGTTTTAAGTCATTAATATTGATGAAAAAGTACTAGTTATAAATAAAATAATCTTCTAGTGCAACAATATGTTTAACTTGTAATGTGCGAAAAATGGTAGATTATTTACTTGCAATTAGTACTTTTTGAAATCCGTATCAAGAAATGATTCACTTAAAACAAGCTCTACATCAAGCTGAAAAGCCTTGTCTTATTTCAAATGTACCAAGTTGTTTGCACTAGAAACTACACCAACAATATTAGGAGGAATTTATGTTTTGTAGTGTTTTTTTTTAACCCTTATTAATCACAAGTGCAAAACTGAGAGGTGAGAACAGAAACATGCCCATGGCAGCAGCTCTGTGACACGCTTCTCCTTTGTATGAAGCAGAAAGAGAGCGAGGCAGCCTGCACCTCTTCCGCTTTCTGCCTGCTGTGTGGAGGACGCTTCTCGTGTCCTTTCATTTTCACCCCCCGATTTGCTCTGTAGGGCCGAGCAGCAGATATTAATCCTCAGTCGTGGAGCAGAGCACACAGGCTGCAGGACAGCCTGCTACTTAACAAGTGAGTGGTTTGCTCAAGACATCACATGCTGTATGTTTTTTTTTGTTGTTGTTTTGATATTCTTTTTTTTTATTATTATTATTTTAGATCAAAAATTGGTTTGACTTTGGTTTTCAAAAGTCTGGGGGAGGAAAAAGTTTGAGCTTGACATAATGAGTGAGACAGCCTGGGGAAACATCGGCAGTAGATGTTTCCAGCTTGATTTCTGACATTTCTGGCAGCTCATTTCTGCCGCTTCTCCAAAAGCGAAATAAGAGCTTTGCACAACTTTTAGGAACAGTCACATACAGCAGATATGGCTATTTACACCTTGCTGCAATAATATTAATTTCCTATGTTAAGCTTTAATTTTTTTTTTTACTAAGTCAGCTACTGTCATGAACTGAATGTAGCAACGTCGTACTTAGGAATCGCTCGAGATGTTTAAGAGAACGTCAAACTATCTTTAAACGCCTGATTAAAAACCACAACAGGAAAGCAGCTAATTTTGCAACCACAGCTTTGCAGGACTGCTATTTCTCCTTTGATCAACATGATATCTGAAGTTTTTTTAATATGTGCAAGCATCTTGACAGGATGTATGTTGTTTTACAAGTAGAGCTTATTTGAACCATGCTGACATGCAATGAGTGTTTGAAGTGGTAGGAGTACTTGGTTGCACTGCTGTAGAGCCTCAAGTTAAACAAGCATTGTAGCTGATTTATAAAACTACTATATGTGTGTATAATAATTATCAATATGTTCTACTTAATGCTTTGCAGTTGCTCTGAAGGTTAGAATTGCAGAGTGTGGAAAAATAAACTCTGGATAACAAATTGGAACATAGTTGTGTTCAATTTTACTTGTTCTGTTTTATATATATATATATATATATATATATATATATATATATATATAAAATGTGTGCGTGTATATATACAAAAGCAGCTTGCAAAACAATATTTTCTGTCTCTGCTGCAGTGCGTGGCCTTTAATGATCTATAGCAAGAGACGAGGTGACGCTTTGTGTGTGAGAGAGGGAGGAGTCGCTGTAAAATTATTAAAACTAAATGGATACGGAGAGCATCATCAGATACTAGCAGCAGGTAGCCTTACAAAAAGTCTGTTTTTCCCCAGAAACCCTTAACTCTAAGATTCCCAACATTGGGACGCCTGAATTTTGAGTGCTCCTCCTTCAGCAACAACATCCACAGTGAAGAGTGTTGTTCCTAACAACGTATTGAACTGGGTGAAAATGATTGCGTTTCTGCAGATGTGGCTGCCTTTCAGAAAAGCTGAAAAAGGATATGTGTGAGATTAATACCTTCAGAAACATTTGCACTGTTGATGTTGTACATCCACAAACTTTCTTTTTAAACGGGTTATCGAGTCGGATGGAAAATCGAATGGTTGTTTTGTGAAAAATACCAACTTTTGAGTCATCTGAAATAGTTTCCACTGGCAACCTTCATTTATTTCCGTAAATAAATATATATTCAAAATGTGTATAAATAACTTTCCTTTTTTCTTTTCCCTCCTCTCTGTAGTGTAGTCCATAAAACTGCTCCAGCACTTTGTCCCATATTCAGCCTACCATTTAACGAGCTATTTTTAGCAGTAATTAAGGCAGATGACTACCTATGACTTATTTCAGAACCACAAATTATGCTTGCCTTTATATGAAGTTTGGATTTTCTTTAGAGCAGGGTCAATGTTCAGGATTTTACAAGTCATGTTCAAAGCCATGCCTTTTTTCTGCCTGTGATTTTTTTATTTTTTTTTATCAGATTGTAAAAAATGTAGTCCAGTCACTCTTTCTAGATTTCTATTGTCAGCTAAACAGCGATCACAGTTTCTTATCTAAACTTTTACGTCGTTCAAGAGATGAGAACGGAGCCTCCCTGATTGAGGTTTCACAGCTACGAGGTCGTTGGGAAATAAATGGGACACCATTCTGGCTCCTGAGAATCGGACCTCCGCAGTGCAATATGGCGAGGTCACATTTGCAGAATGTAGCTCCGCAGTGGCCAAAAGAGGTGAAGCCAAAGAGCTTTTTTTACTCTCAGAGCTGCCAGGTTATTTTTGATCGTTCTGTTTTTTTTGTGAAAAATATAAATTCAGTATCCGGAACGGGAACATCTCAAATCACAACTTTTCTGTTTGCCCATGTTGAGATCAGAGCAGGTCAAACTTGTGCCTGGCAGTAAAACCCATCTAAAAAGACCTGAGACGAGGGTGTTGGACTGCCTTCTCAGGCAGGAGTTAGTCACAGGATATTGCCCCGAGAAGTCCTGAGGATCATCTGATGGGCCAGAAGAGAAACACATGCTCTCTCACAAAACACTTAGCACAATCTGCAAGTCCTGAAACTCCTCTAAACTTTTCTGTAAACACCGACACAAAAAATTAACAGACTGTTTCACAAAGTGTTTGTAGCTTCATCATCTTATGACCTGCATGTCATGCGTATACCAGCAATATTTCTAGATGAGAGGTAAAATATTAAACTTGCATCATAGTTCTGTGACTGCAGACTGCATCCTCCATCTTCTCATAATGCATTATTTAAAAAATGAACACAATCCTGTGTATCGTTGCTGAAGGATATTTTTACTATACTTCCTCTTCAACGCAGTGGTATTTATACTGATTAATGTGCTGAAACCAATAAATATATGAAATAAGTATGAAAAACACAAATCTACTAATAAAGCAGTAAAGATTAATTTAGTGACTATAAGATCAGATGAAATATTACGAGAACAGAAACTTAGAGACCATGGTTGGCTGATGCTATTTTGTGGTATTATTATGATAACGATAAAAAATGATTTCAAAACGTACATATTTTTAAGGTATGTATCAGCATTTTTAGCCCCACAAACAGAAATACTACTCCAGAAAACATTCCCATTTGAAACAGGCTTCTTCAGGATACCACTTACGTAAAGGTGGGATTTATTTCACTAAACTGCACACAGTAAATACATTTAATTATATTTTCCAAGTCACTGATATTTGTTCATGACCTTGTGAAATGCAACAATGGGAACGATAACATTTCCAATGATGCTTTCAATTTTGCTTTTTATTTGACATAACGATTGATAATTCTTAACATACGAGGTTTTCCACAATAAAAGATGCAGTAGATGCAGCATCCTGCCATCCTTTCATTTCTATCACCGTTGACAGAAATGAAAGGATGTCATTGGGCAAAAGGCGTTGTACACCCTGGGCACCGACAGGACTAACAACCTTGCATGCTCACACTCAGACCTGAAGGATGCCTAAAAATACATCTGGTATTTTTATTTTTAAAAGATCATGATTCTGAAGAACCCTCTAGAATGGTTCAGGCATGTTTTGTTCAGCTTTTCATCTCCAGATATTCACTCAAAATACACGTTTTGGTGCAGATAATCAGAAGTAAATGACAGTGCTTCTTTATAATGCTTCATAAGTGTATGGTTGACTTATAAACCCATGTGTGCGTCATGTAACGGGTCCATCATGAATTATCCGGTTGCCTCAGGAGATCAGATTGCTAAAACCCTAATCAATAAATCAGCCTGGCCACAGGGAACAACACAGGAGGCATGCTCATGTTTAAGTGCCCTCCTGTTCTCCCCAGACGAAGGCTTTTCCTTGAAACATAAAGCGCCGACACGCTGACCACAGCCTGCTCACGATGGAAACACAAACCCTTCATTGTGTGGGTTTTTAAAAACATATATTTTTCAGAAAGATAACCGTTATGGCCTCAGCCATCTGCTTGCCTACTTGCTACTTATGTGCATGTTGTGTCAAGTCTTGGTAAGTTCCTCCGAGTTTGAGCAAATTAGATAAGAGAGGCTGTTCCTTTACCTTCCTCTGTCAGGAAGCGGTTCAATGGTGTTAGTTTCTAAAGCGGCTCTTCGTTTGTGTATTTTGGAACAGCTAAAAATGCCACCAGACGCTGTTGCTACCTTATAGGTTAGTTGTCCCTATTCTTCTGTGCTTCCTATTGGCATTGTGTGCTCTAAACCTGGATAATTATATAACGATATTTAAAGGAAAAAAATGATTCACGTTAAAGGGGAGAAGTTTGTTTTTGCTATGATAATCATGAAACGAGCTCAAGATGGAATCGATTAGGACAAAAGTTGCCAAGCATGGTGGTGAAAATGAAGCATAAAAATGCTAAATATAGCCTTTCTGTCTCCAAACAGGCAGCCATGCTTAAATCGGGCGCCACCAAGGGAGGGCTGCCCAAGCCGGGGCTCCAGGAGCGGGTAAGGCAGGCGTCCTTGACCTCCTCTACCTCCACCTCTGCAGCCTTGAGGAACTCCAGATCTTCCAACACGCTGGCCTCAGACCAGCGGCTCAGCAAGGTGAGTCACTGCAACCAGGTGTAATTTAACCTGAATTTAAATTAAATTTATTCAGAAGATTATTACAATCTAACTAGATCTTATGACTGTTTCTGTCACATTCCTTTAGTGCACATTTGACCATTTGTAGCAAAGGATGCAGCTAAAAAAAAAAGCACATCTATCATCAATGTGTTAGATGTGTAATAGTAACCGATTAATCCAATCAATCATTTCAGCCCTATTATGACGTTCCTTTAATAATGTTGTCTAACAAATGTCGGAGGCCTTCATGAAACGGCTGGATTTACACTGAGATTGATCACACTTTATATTTATAAATTAGGAGACTTCGTCAAGCATTTGGATTTATTTAAGGAGTAGATGAGTATAATGTCGGCACTAACCTGACGTGTGTGTTTGTAGCTGAAAAGGGCCAGCAGTGACGATGCCTTGACGAAGCCGGCCCTCGGCGCCGCAGCCGCCGGCTCCCGGATGAAGAAGACCGTCACTACTGGAGCGATCTCTGACCTGGCAGAGGCCCGGCCTCGCAGCCTTTCAGGTAGGCGCTCTGCAGCTTCTGGCTCAGCTGGTGAACTGACCACATGCCGCCACTAGGGGGCCACAGAGCACTGCGCAGCTGGCAACAGGCTGCCTAAAAATCACTTTATCTTTTTCTCTAGTTTTCTTGTTTGCTCTTGTTTTTTAGTGGGATTGAGGCTGAAAAGTATTAATGAGCCATTTTATAATTTATAAATGACTGATTGTTTCAATGAAAATTTATTTTTACACTTAGTAGTTGGAATTTATGTACAGTAGTTTGCCTTTCTTTTAACTTATCTATTAGCACCAACTTTAGTGGTTTCCTTGGAGATTTCATGACGTCTTGAATCAGCTTTTTTGCTTATTCCATCCATTATCCTACATGCCTATCCCTTGTGGGTACTGGAGCCTAATCAAGCCCTAATCATGATGAGCAATAACCGTGTCATGATTAGGGCTTAAATGATTAATTGTGATTATTGAAATAATTGTCATCTACTTTAGTAATCAAATAATCATTAACAACAGTATACAGATTCTGAAACGGGGTATTTTGTGAAAGAACAACATGCCAAGAGCAGTAATTAAGCCAAAACTTGTAAGATAATGTTATACATTCTACACCTTCAAGTGAAAATGCTGCAGAATGTGCCAATATTTTTGATTAATCGTCACAACAATCAATAGAAAACACATTAGTAAAATGATGTGTTTTACAGGCCCTAAATATGAATAGTCCTTTAAAAAAATTTAACATCCATTGATTGTCGGTGTAACATTTTATTGGATGAACTAAAACTAGTAGAAGATCTGGTTAAATCTGGTTAATTTTCTATTTAGTGAAAACAAGGAAGTTGGAGATTAGGAGTTTGTTGGTGCATCTTTTCAAAGAACCCTCAACGTTAGAAATCTTTGTTTATGCTGCCCGATTCCCAGGATGCTTTTGTGCTCGTCCTTTTGTTCTTTTAAGGGAATTTTTTTCACTGCATCACAAAAGGCTGTGGAGGAATCGGGAAACCGCAGCCAACTCCTGCTCTCGCTCCTTTTACACTAAATTAGACCCCGATCAACTTTCGCTGGATTGTGCTCTAATTAACAACAGGTCAGGTTTTCACACCCGAGGACAAGAACAAATTCCTGCTTTGTGCAATTCATGCTAAATAATTAAAGTTGACATCCTCTTACTGACCTAGATTTCCAGAAAATTGCTGGTCGTCTACCAAAATTACAGCTATAAACCCCCCTGTGTCTTCTATCACGTTGGTTGATATATTAATGATAAATTCACTCCATCAATGAACTTTTGCCTATTGGGATTTTTTTTTTTTTTTCATTGCTTAAATTGACACAACACCCTTAAGCTTATTCCAATCCTGGAAAAAACTGCAAGGCGGGTTTAAAACTACAAGGCGGGTTTAAACAAATTTTATACATTTTCCTTGTAGCATCCCTCAGGCAAACTGTGCTGCTTTGCACCTGGTGTGGGAAAGGCAATGAACGATCGCCACTGCACATCCAGACATATGAAGCCAGACAGTGAATGGATATGTCAAGTCAGTCTGAAAAAGCAAGCAAAATGGAGTGTGGAAAATGCGACGTGGCACCTGAAAGAGTGGCAGCGGTTAACCATGTGTGCAAAGTTTGACGGCCATTGTGGAGCCTCGTGTTTTAAATGCCAAACATGGGAGTCTGAATTTATGGTTGCTAGAAATCCATGAGGGAAATGACCTGATTTGAATATAGAGTGGGGTGGTGATCTGTCATATTTTGAAATGCTTTGAATGCGAGATTTGATTGATGGTTGAAAGTTTCTCTGGAATGTATCAGAGCTCAACAGTTTTGGATTCAGTAGCAGAATATGTTTTTAGGTTTCTTTGGTGATGTTGCAGGGTTGGTTTGAAACACTGCGTGTGTTGCCGTGACTTTCCAGACTCCAAACCAGCTAAAATGTTATCAGGTATTCCAAGCAGAGGTGGATTTGTGTACGTACAATCACTATATAGCAAGTGTTATGTTCATTAAGTCTCATTTGGATATTGGCAGAAATCTTCATACTCCCTGAACAACTTCACATTTTGTCTTCAGTGCATTATTTTGGGATTTTAATGAACCAACACGAAAGTTTAATTAAATTGTGAAGTTTAAGGGCGATTTCATATCATTTTCAATGTTTTCTTTAATGTAAAATTCCTCTTTGATGAGAAGATGCTAAAGTGTTTAAAAGTTTACTGAATACTTTCGCAAGTCTCTGTCATCATCTAGCTCAAAGAAAATATCTTACAATATTTTTGTGAGCTGTTGCTGTCATTTTAGGGCTGAAAGGTTGTGAACACCATCTAAAGATCTTTGGCTGCATGCACACAGCCTGGCCCCTTCCTCCCCTGCCCTCACAGCAGGCTCTCCTAATGAGTTCAAAACTGTTATTTTTGCTAATGGAGTGTTGCTCCAGTTCCATCTGGCGCTTTACCAACTCTGCCCTCCTGCCAGACAAAGAGTTAAAACCCAGCCCCGCACCGATGACTTATTTAAAGCACTTCGTCAATAATTCAGGGGGGCTTTCACTCAGGGAGGAGTCCCTGCGGAGCACGCAGAGAGAAGCGACAGAACAGAAGAAACGTTCCTGGTGCAGAAATGAAAAGTGTCTTTGGTATGACCGCGGGGCGCACGAAACCGGATAAATGTGTTCTTCATTGATGGGTGCTTTCTTTCACCGTTGTTCAGTCGATTTCCTCTCACTCTGATCATCAATGTTTGTGTGAACTGAACAAAAAAGCCCTTCACTCATTTATTTCTCCGTCTGATCTGATCTATTCCGGTCACTGACGTACATTTATATCTTTTGTAAAGATCCATACGGCACATCCTATTCAGGCTAGGAAGAAGGGTACTTGTCAAAATGTTAGACTATCGTGGAAATTCAATGTTTTTGTCACTCATTTCAGAAGGTAATAGGTTCATTCATTAAAGAGTGGAACATGCAAAGCCTTTATTGTTTGTAATGTTTGAGGATTAAGGCTCAAACCCGAAATTTATTCTCAGAAATTTTGAATTTTCTATAATTTTCAAAAGGTATTGTTGAAGTGTAAATGTCAAGTCATGCGTATTCATAGAAAATGGAGTGGAAGGAAAAAGTACAATTGTAAACAGAGGTCAAGTGTGACACAATAACCAATTAATCACATGATGAATTAAAATTAGCTTGATGATTTCCGTTCTGATTATTAGTCAGGAGTCGGGTGGTTGCAGCTCTACCGTGTTTTACTTGTATGCCATCGTTTGGGAGGGACAGAAAGAACGACAGCGATGTTCCCTGAGTTGCTCATATCTGTCAGATAAATTAGCCTCTTGTGCCTCAATCCACTGAGAGGCCTCAGCCTGCACACGCACTCAGGCTTGACAAACAGACACTCAGTCAGCGGCTAATACGACGTACATGTTTGGACTTGCAGACGGACGTAGAAATGATTCCATCACAATGAGTCCTGTCTAACGCCTCCTGTTCTGGCTTGTGTGCAATTGAACAGCGCAATTCACTATTACGCTATAATCCTGTTTATAGTTGCTCCTAATTAACCCCTGATGTGCAGCTTAGTGTGTAAAATGTTTATCTGGGTGAAGCATATCTTCTCTACAATATGAGAAATGTTTGTGGCTAAATATAAAAGGGCCAATGAGTGAATTGTAAATGTATCTGGAACAAACTTGGAAAGAAAACCTTCACAGAAAACTTAAAATGTTGTGGCCACAAAGAAGTCTCTGAAAGACAGAGACTGTGGTCTTACCAGGTCTGCAAAGAGATGGACGTCCTGCGGTGAGGAGAACATTCCTAGATGGATTAGAGACGTGTTTGTTTGCTGAGGAGGATGTGCTTCTCACAACAGGAGAGGACAATATGGAAAAGCAGCAGCAGCTTCTGCATCAGTGGGGAGACAGGAAAAGACCTGGAACCAGAACATGCTCTATCGTTCTAGAGAGAGATTCATATCCGGTCTATTTAGGGTTGGATTTTGTAGCAACTTTTAAACTTTTAAAAGCTCTTATAGCCAGAGCATTTTAAGTGAAGTATCATATCATATTAGATAAATTCACAGCTGTTAAGCCTCTTGAGAGCATTTTATTTACTTTCATGTCAGTATTTGTTTTTCAGAAGCTGAACATCTTTATTTCAACTTCTGTTTTCCAGTTAGTTCATTATCTTTCTACCGATGTTACTATTTATTTATAACTTTTGAAAATTGGCTTATGTTAAAGAGCAAATTGAATTTAAATGGTGCAGCTAATTACCCAGTGGGTTTCTGGGTTTTTGAAACCTAGCAGTGTTCTTAATTTGATTCATTCATCTGTGTCAAAAGCAAAATAACAATACATATACATAACATTGCCTTTAGTACAATAGTCAAAATTTTAAATGAACTTAGCAGTTGTAGAAATAAAGTTGGCTTTTCTGTTTTTGATTAAAACCGTTTTTGAAGTTTTCTCAATTCAGGATGTCCGAGCATCCTCAAAAAGTCATAATTGTCAAATAAAGTCATAAACATATTAGCCATAGTTTTTAATGGGGGTTTTTCTTGCTGGACTTTTGTCTCAGGCAAAAATTGGAGTGGCACCCAAACATCTTAATTTGATCTGTGACTCAAGGTGGTTGAGGCCATCAGAAACTAGCTGCTAATATACCTTTTCTCGCTAGTCAGTGAGGTTTTTTTCTGTCCGTCATGGAGGGTAATTGGCAGTTTGTCACTCGTTGGCTGGATGACTTTTGTCTTTGACATTGACTGCCTTCTATTGCCAACCATACGATGCTGTGTACATTCTGTGCAGAAAAAGATTGACACTAACGGGGTTAAGGATGTAGAGAGCATCACAGAATAGGTCATTTTTCTTGGTAAGAGTCTTAAATTTCATTCACAATAATCAGAAAGGTCTTAAAAAGTCTTGCATTGAGTTGGTGGAATCTGTAGAAACCCTGTCAGTTACTGAACTGCACTGATCATTTAGCAAAAATCCAAATCCTGCCTTTATTTTTTTTTCTCTATCTTCCTGTACATCCAGAGAGGTGGGTCACCACAGCTCACCTCATCCTGGTGAGAGTAAACAGGCTGACGGCAGTGGGAGGAGGTGTGTGTGTGTGTGTGTGTGTGTGTGTGCATGCATGCATTTGTGAGAAAGCCACTCCTCCTCTGAGCTGAACCCAGTCATCACGGCAATAATGAAGCGCACACAAGGCTGCTGCATGCCGGAGTGACATACTGTCACCACTCTGGAGGACAAACACAATCACACACATTCATACACGCTCACACGAACTGACGCTACACGCTGCCTGCCTCCTCACACATGCCCACACACACACACACACACACACACAGTCCTAGAGAGACAAGGAGAAAAGCGGTGAGGACCAGAGGGAGACGAGGATTTTTCCATCTTTTATGGCTTTTGTCGACATGTGACGAACCGGAGGTGATTGTGAGAGGAGACGACGGTCCGGACACTGACACACACACACACACACACACACCTCTCCCCCCCTGCAGTCTCAGATTCTTGGATTAGTCTGCCTCTCTGTAGCGTGTGGGAGTCAGGGAGTGGACCAACATGGGAAACCAAGCAGGGAGACTGGAGGAGACGGAGTCAGGTCGGATTCTTGTGTCTTAAAATTGCTCGTTTGTCTGTCTGTGTGTGCGCCGGTTTGCTCGTGTAAAACAGAATACAACAGAGCTGAGCTAATCTCCTGTCATGTCTGAGTGTTTCGCTGGAAGACAAGTTCTGATTAATGGCATCCTACAGGACGCACACCAACAGAGCGCAGGGACCACTCTCCCCGCGCTCGGAGAAAACGTAGTTTTTTATGCAGTCCTTCCGTTGGTATTTGTGCAAACAAGCCGACACATTTTGTGTGCGTTGGTGTGTTTAAACATGCAGTATGTCTGAATGCGCACCTGTGTGCCCTCTATAGTATTCTGGGGGCGAGAAAGCGCTGAGTCGGGTTTACTGTAAGCACGAGGGCACCTCACAGGAGGAGATGCTATCATCAGTCTCACATTCACATCCCTCCTCTGCCCCGAGCGCTGAGATTTCCATTTCAAAGTGGCTCTGAACTGCACTCGGCAGCAGCTTTTAGTTTCACCAAGGGACAAAAGCAGCCGAGCTCTTCTGCAGCTTTCTAATCTCTGCTGAGTCGGACAACCTAGAACATTTGCTTATGAAACATCTTTAAGTATGTATCGGTTGGTTTAAAAAAAAACAAACAAAACAAGCTGCATCCATGCAGAGACGGGTGAAGCTGGAGGATGGAGCGCTTTTGTTTCAGAAGAGAAGGCAACAATTACAAGCTGTTGCTCCAACACATTAACTCCTGGCTTATGCTGCCACAGTGACTGTTTTTACTGCAATATCTACACAGCAGATAATTTCTGTTAAACTAATTATTTTCTGATTGCAAAGCAAAATGGCTCGCAGCAGGAAAGAAATAACCTAAGGTAACAGGAATGTGTGGCTAAAGGTTGACGTTGGAGTTTTCTGTTATCTTTTTTTTCTTTCTAAAAAATGTAAATATTTAAACTGTATTTGGTGTGGTGCTTCATGACTCCTAACTTCCTCCAAGATTCTTCAAAATTCCTCAAAGGTCAATCAGTATAAAGCTCACTGATTCACCTAAAGGTTAAAAATGTAGCCCATGCTCAGTATTTTTATCGACACCCCCATAAACCAGAATAATCCTTATGTTATATTTAATAAGATTGAGGATTATGTGTTTTTTACCTTTATCTTTGTTTGCCATAGTTGACAATAGCATGATTGAAAACCGTGCACATTTTTACATTTTGTTTAAAATGTTCAGTTTTTTGTATGTTTGAAGCCCTGTTTGTCTGAGTTCAGTTCATCTTGGAGGTTGGAGATCGAACGATGACACTCGAGTCGAGCGCTTTCTACCCTCAAGTCAGAAAACTAGTGGAATTGGCTCATAGTTTTAGCTTCACTTCTACGTACTTTAGAAATGCCGGCTAGAAGAAACATATTTCTCTACATTTTGCGCTAACAAGCACAAAAGTATTATGTTCACAAATTGTTTTTACACAAGATACAAACGCAGTAATTATACTGGCAACTTTCACAACATTTTATGTGTCTGAAAAGCCATGTTGGATTCTCGCACACTAATACCAGTTGCCCATAGACCAATTGATGATGGTTAATGGCTAATATCAATGTAGAGCAACTCGGCACGTTCCTATTTTCTCAGTTAGAATTCCAACTTGATGGAAAATATTTGTTTTTCATTTCAGAAAATTCAACTTTTCTGCACAAAGGTACTGTATTTTCTGCATTCATGGGGACATACTCTTTTTCTTCAGCCCCTATTTTTTGTGGTGTGTCAATTTTGGGAACTTTTTAATTGAATAGTCTTTCCCCATTGTAATTCCTGTTTAGCTATCTGGATCTATATCTACCTTGATTTGAGAGACTCAGAAGTTTGTTTGATTTTTTTTTTACACCTAAGAAAAATAAGTGTCTTTGGGTGTTTCTAGTGTAAAGTTGTTTAATTATACTGCTTGACCTATATAAGCCCAGAAGAGCAGTGAGATTAGCCAGATGCTCTCAGCAGTAAACCATCCAGATCTATCAAACTTTTGAGGACTGGGAGAAACATTCCTGATGCTGGAAGTGGGAAAGGAAACGTGGGAATATAAGAAAGTGACTTGAATTTGATTGAAGGTGTTATCTCAGAACTGGAAGGCGAAGGAATAAGCTGTCTGCAGCCATGATAAGCAGGTTGTTATCTAAACTGAACCAACTCTGACGGCTGCTGTTGCAGCCCCTCTTCTCTCTTCTCTTCATTTGCACATTAGGAAACGAGACCAGAGCTTCGGCCCAGCAGGTTGCCGGGCTTTGATTAATTGTCAGTTCGGCGCTAGAACTCGCTCATGCCCATTTTTGTGCAGAGTAACCTCAACAATATTTGCTTAGGAGAGGTTTTGGTCAAAAATGGAAAATCTTAAATGTTTTCTTGCCTCGAATGATTGATGCGAATTCTTCCCTTTAATATGCTGCCAAGCTTTACTCCAAATGGGTCGATGGCCAATATCAATGCAGCAGGTAGTGTTATCGCTTGAAAAACATTCAGGGCCAATTTTTAGTCTGATGGTGGGAGAGTAATGTTAAAGCTTTTATAAACCATTTTTTACTTTCTTTTTACATATTTGTTAAAACTGTCACCATTTTGTGATTAATCTGAAAAATTGAGCAGATGTTGCTTTCTGCCTGTGATTCTGCTAACGTCTGAAGAAATGCGGTGCTCCCAGTTAGGAACAACCAATCAGAGCCAGGAGGTGGGTCTCAGTACTGTCCATCAAGCTGATGTACACGCTGCTCAATGTGCTAATGGCAGAGAAACAACTGCTTTTGTCGGTCGTCATGGTAACTGGCATTCATGGCTGGCTCTGTTGTGGGAAACCAGCTGTAGTGCAGCAGAGACAAAGGGGGAGGGTTTGAGCAGCGTGTACACAGGATTGATTGACAGAGGAGCTTTACTTTGTGTCTCCTCCCATCCCCAGAGTATTTGCCTCCATCATAACATGGTGATGGTGTAGCTTTGAAGTGACAAAGAAAACAATTTAACTTTAGGGTTTTTTTGTTGTTTTCAAGCATTTTATCACACCAACTCGACCTTGTAATTTTATCTTTTAACAAAAAAGGCTATTCCAAACAACCTGGGCCTGGTTTGTCACCGTTGGGGCCAAAAACATCCGTCAGATGTTTATTACAACTGGCAGTCAGTGATTTGCATCAAAATGGGAATTTTGACCCACTGTTTTATTTTTATTCACCCAGTTTGAGAGTTTTCTGATTACGAACAGCCTTTTTAAAGTTGATTGGATTTAAATCGGGACACTGTCTCAGCCACTCCATATTTTTAGGGATCGTTTCCATTTTTTTTTTAGCCTTTTGAAGGTTGACTTGCTGGTGCTTCAGATCATTTCTTTGTTGCATAAATCACACATGCTTGAGCTTCAGGTCACAAACTAAAGGTCATTTGAGATTTTTTGATAGAAAGTAGACATCTAAAACTGGGTCTGAGGGGATTCTAATACCCAAATTTAGAGTTCTGAGGTGAATCAAATGCACCGATGGATCCCATATGAAATCCTTATCCGCTTTTTCAGCTGACATTTTGAGGTCAGCATTCACTGTCTATGCCTGACAGTGAATGCCTCCTGAAGGTTTCTGCTCCTTTTGGCACTGATGTATTGTAGGTGAGCAGTACTTCTGGATTTGCAGTGAAGGACACAACACAAGTGTCATCACACTGCCACATCAAAGGAAAGTGGCCTAGAGTAGGGATTTATCCAACATCTGATGCCCGGGACGCAGTGAGGAACTTACTCATACTTTCCGTGTCAGTTAGCAGTTGGTACAGTAAATACAGCGGGATTTTCACAAAGCTTTGTGTTTGCAGAGGGAGGTGTGCTCTGTTTGAATGTCCTGTTTGTGTAATGGAGACCATTGCACTGGACATCAAAGTTGATACATTATAGCTCCCACGTCTCAGCTCATAAAAATCCCTTATTTCATGCTCCGTCAGCCAGGACTGTGATTCCACTTTTAGTGCATACCAAATTCAGCTTATCCTGATGGGGTTTTTATATCTGTCAGCAGCTGGCTGTGGTTCATCTGCAGCTTGGGAATGTGAAATCTGGCCTTTCTGTGGATGCTGTCTGTTGTTCAGGGCTGGTTTTATCTTGGGAAGAAGAACCCAAACAAAGATCTCGTAGAAACAGTCTCTTCCCCGAACTCGTCCACTCAAAAACCTCAAAACAGACAACTCTTAGCGGTGGATCACTCGGCTCGTGCGTCAATGAAGAACGCAGCTAGCTGCGAGAACTAATGTGATTTGCAGGACACATACAGTCTTGTTGACATTTGGTTTGCTTTTTTTTTTCTATTTTTATTTTTTTTTTATCGCGGTGGACAAAGACACAGTAAAAAAATTGCCCAAGATTGCATGTTCCCCAGTCACAATATCTTATAAATAACTCACGAAGATAAGGATTTTTATTGAATCAGTCATTTCTGTAGTGGTTAAATGATCCTCATGCTACTCAATCACAAAGTGATTAAAGTCAGCAAGGCATCAGAGGTCAACACTGTCAATAAAAGGTGATATTTATGTCTTCTGATCTGTTAAGATGCTGCATAAGATTATCTCTTGTGAGACTGATTATATTGAAGTAAATGAATGATTTTGTCTTAAGATATGATCTGTAGAAGAGGGGTTGTCTTAAAATAAGGTCTTCATTTGAATCTTTTTAAGTTCTCTTTTTGATCTGTTTCATGCAGCGTATTCTATGTCTTATATCATCCTTTTTATGGCCAGACTCAAGCAAATCTCATGTTAAAGATGCACCAGTGAAATGTTTGGAATTAAATCCCAATCTACAGTTTTTTTTAAAGCCTTGACCTCACAAGCTTGATTTTAGTTGATTCCAGTTTCTATTTAAGGGCTAAGGGTGAAAACCAGTCCCTTGAACTACAACATTTTGCTTCATTCAGAGGCCCTAAACTCTCTGCTGTGGAGAAACAATTTCTTATAGACACTGTTGGTTTTAAATGTTACCCAATCGCTAATGTTGGGCCGTGACGTATGTAATATGCCAGTTCATCGCTATGAAGCTTACCTGAAATTGCCTGAACACTATATGACAATCCTCCACAGCGAAAAGAGAAATGCCCAACTGAACAAGTCAGCTGTTAATGGTAATTTAAGATTTAGAAATTTGGCCAACAACGACATTAATGGCTTTGTTCACTTCCTCTGCTGTCACTGCTAACACTGCAACTCTAAAACGACGCACAAAATCTTCGTCAACACTCACAACTTCTTCTGTTCGCAGATTGGCCCTGTTGAAATTCTGTAGGAGGGAATCCAATTCAATGGGAGAAAGCCCAGACTCTGCTGTAATGAGATTTGAATTGAGGAGAATCGCGCAGGAAGGCCCTGGCAAGGATAATATTATAGAGGACGTAAAGGCCAAATTCAGAAACAAATTCTTGTCTTTTCTCCCATTAGCAGCTATTTGTCATTTAGATTAGGAGGAAAGGTATCTGTTGCTATAAAATGCAATATTTTGCATCATTACAAACCAAGAATTAAAATAATTTGAAGTTAACTAGTATTTAGTATTTTCTTAGCAATTAGCACAGTTAGCATTACTGAAACAGCAGTTTTATGTCTTAATAAGGGCATGGAAATTTTCCCAGGGAATATTTTGCATAATTGATTAACATGCCTCTTGTGTGCCAGTAATGGCCTCAAATCGTAAAATATGATGGTTGTTACTTATTACTTATTGTTTCTCAGATGGCTTTATAATGGCTTGTAAATTTTTTATTTGATGTAGGCAGCCACTATTGTATAGAGAATCTAATAATTTGTGTTTGAGAATGGGTAACACTGCTGCTACTACAGGTTTGAACTAATGGATTCCAATTCATCATCTTAAAAACCGTATAGTTGTATCTGAAGCAGATTGGCCATGTTTCCTGTTTATAAGCAGTACCTTCTCATGAAATTAGGATGATTTATCATGTTTGAACAGATAATCTGATTAATTATTGAAATAAGTGGTAACTAATTTAGTAATTGATTAATCATTAACTGGAGTATACAGATGCAAATATATATATATTAAAAAAAAAATTCCCTTCTCACCCACCGCGGGTGGTTCTTATCCTCTGAGCTCGGGTCCTCTACCAGAGGCCTGGGAGCTTGAGGGTCCTGCGCAGTATCTTGGCTGTGCCAAGGACTGCACATTTCTGGACTGAGATGTCTGATGTTGTTCCTGGGATCTGTTGTAGCCACTGCTCCAGTTTGGGGGGTGACTGCCCGAGGGGCCCCGATGACCACAGGCACCACTGTGGTCTTCACCTTCCAGGCCCTCTCCAGTTCCTCCCTGAGGCCCTGGTATTTCTCCAGTTTCTCGTGCTCCTTTTTCCTGATGTTGCAATCGCTTGGTATTGCTACATCTACCACAACGGCTTTCCTCTGTTGTTTATCCACTATGACAATGTCTGGTTGGTTCGCCATTACCATTCTGTCTGTCTGGATCTGGAAGTCCCACAGGATCTTAGCTCTGGCATTCTCCACCACCTTTGGGGGTGTTTCCCACTTTGATCTCGGGGTTTCCAGTTCATATTCTGCACAGATGTTTCTGTACACTATGCCTGCCACTTGGTTATGTCGTTCCATGTACGCTTTCCCTGCCAGTATCTTGCACCCTGCTGTTATGTGCTGGACTGTCTCAGGGGCCTCCTTACACAACCTACACCTTGGGTCTTGTCTGGTGTGGTAGATCTGGGCCTCTATTGCTCTGGTGTTTAGGGCCTGTTCCTGGACTGGCCATGATGAGGGCCTCTGTGCTGTCCTTGAGCCCAGCTTTTTCCAGCCATTGGTAGGATTTACTGATATCAGCCACTTCGGTTATTTGCTGGTGGTACATCCCATGTAGGGGGCTTGTCCTCCCATGATGGTATCTCTGGCACCTCAACCTCCGTTCCCTGTTGTCTGAGACATTCACTGAGCACATTGTCTGTTGAGGCTTTGTCTCTGATGTATTTATGGATCTTAGTTGTTTCGTCCTGGACAGTGGTTCTCACACTCACTAGTCCTCTGCCTCCTTCCTTGCGGCTCGTGTACAGTCTCAGGGTGCTGGATTTGGGATGGAACCCTCCATGCATTGTTAGTAGCTTTCTAGTCTTAATATCTGTGGCTTTTATCTCCTCCTTTGGCCAGCTAATTATTCCAGCAGGGTATCTGATTACTGGCAGGGCATAGCTGTTTATCGCACGGACTTTGTTCTTGCCATTGAGCTGGCTTCTCAGGACTTGCCTTATTCGTTGGAGGTATTTAGCTGTGGCTCCTTTCCTTGTGGCCTCATCGAGGTTGCCATTTGCTTGTGGTATACCTAGGTACTTGTAACTGTCCTCTATGTCTGCTATTGTTCCTTCTGGGAGTAGAGACCCCTTCTGTGCGGATCACCTTCCCCCCTCTTTGTAATCAGCCGACCACACTTCTCTAGTCCGAATGACATCCCAATGTCCGTGCTGTAGATCCTGGTGGTGTGGATCAGTGAGTCGATGTCTCGCTCACTCTTGGCGTACAGCTTGATGTCATCCATGTAGAGAAGGTGACTGATGTTGGCCCCATTTTTGAGTCGGTATCCGTAGCCAGTCTTGTTGATAATTTGGCTGAGGGGGTTCAGGCCTATGAAGAACAGTAGCGGGGGACAGAGCATCTCCTTGGTATATGCCACATTTGATGGACACTTGGTATATATATATATATATATACATACATAGTTTTGGCTCTTTTTGCATTTAAGATGGTAAAAAATCTTTGTTTCTAAATATGTTCTGCCCAGTGGCATTGTCTCTGCTTCACCTGGATGAAACTCTGTTTTAAAAAAATAAAAGTAAAAAAAAATCTCCTATGAAGCACCTTTTCCCATCTGATTGTTAATTGGTTAATGTAAAAATTAACCTATTAAATCAGCTAGACTTCTTGCTAGGAGCTGGGTATGCAGCTCTTCTTTTGGGGATATAGAGCCTGGAAGGCACAGAAAAAAAAAGTTTACAATAGTTAAAATTTACCTTGTGTGAATAAGATCTTTTTGTATTCATAAATCGCCTTCAATGTGGTGAAATAGCTTCTTATAAACTGTGATGTGACAGGGGTTTTATGTTGCAATACAAAGTCTTTAGATGTTTCTAACAGCGGAAATCTTTTAATGTTCTATTCAGTAAAAAGATTTTTATGTCCTAGCAGTGATAGCTGAATAGTTTTAGTGGCACTTTGGACAAGTGGACTTATCTCTGCTCAGTCACTGTTGCGGTCACGCAGGCTCAGCTCTGTCTGCAGTCCTTTCTTTGGTAAGAGGAAAGGAATGCCTGAGAGTCCTAGTAGTTTACCGATGGGCGCCGATTTCACTCCCTGCAGCTTTGACTACAGGAAGGCCATGAACACAGACTGTGGCTTTTCTGCTATGTTCTCATCTGAATTACAAAAATGCTCCCATTACACTTCCACAAACCCAGAGAGGAAGACATGGGAGCGGCGGAGCGCGTTTCCTCTACAGCGTGTGTTTGTTTTCACGATGCCAGTGCGTCATTACAGATGCCAACTTTGTGACACTCTGACCACCTGCAGTCATTAATTCATCATGACTCCTCAACCGTTGCCCTCCCTTCTGTAAAGTGAAGTCTCTCTACACTTTGCTCACAATGCACCCCGTCACCTTTTGACTGGCCGGCATGCTGGCCGCAGCTATCCGGCTGGTGCTGAACGCTGTCCAGACAAAAGGCTCTTGCTGTGATTTGAAAACTCATTTCCATTAGGAAGAATGAAGCCTGTGCAGTGTGACTGAGGATATGACCTTTTATTAAATAAACAAATGCATTTGGGTGACTGGCCTTTTAATGTTAAGGTAATTATTTAACGTATGGAGTATATGCTCCTCTATTCAAGCTGCTGTAAATCTGTTTTTGTTGCTAATTCTGTGCTGGCATCAGGAAAAGCTGCTGGTTTTCAGACAGCACATGAGTTTATTTGTTGCTAGAAGGGCGCGACTCCTCTGTGAGCCATGCAGCGACCCAGATTTACTGCCTCGTCGAAGGAGTTACTGAGCCGAGTCATACATAAAAGACTTCACTAAGCTAAACTAATGGTTGTCTGCATTAGTATGTCATAGCCTGGCACCAGAAGGAGAAATATGTCTTTTACAGAGCTTGAGAAAATCATGGTCTTGTTCTTTATTTGGTTCACAATCTAAATTAATTATTTAGGTATGAAAAGTAAGTTGTCTTAGTCTGTGATAACCTTAAAGTATCACATTTTCAAAAATGTGCTATGTGATGCAATGGGTTTTATTTCAAACAGGAAAGCGCCATGTATTCCTAATGCTTGTAGAGCAATACCATATATTAATTATTATAGTTAGGCTGGTATTTATAATGTTTACTATGATCTTAATTTTGATAAATAGAGCTATTGTTGAGTCAAGACCAAGATGCTGAGGAGACCCGACTAACTCCATGAACCAACGATAGACCATTTTAAAGACCATGGCTTGAAAATGGTCATAATAATATAGTTGTTGCTGCCATTGTAAAACAACATGTCAGAAAGCTCGGTTAGCAAACTAGCCTACAACATATCGGCTATTTCAGAGCATATTCATCCAGCTGAATGCTAACTGCTGGCAGAGTAAATGGAGGTGGGGGAGTAAAATTGTTGGTGAGATTGAGACAAAACTAAGACTCAATATGTAGTCCGAACACTAGTCATCAGGCCAAGACCGAAAAAGATGATTTTTGTCATTAGTTAATTTGTTGGAAAGTCTTTTAGCTAGCCTGCAACCAGCTGCTTAACATGCATGCTAAGCAGCTGCTGTCTAACTGTTTAAAACTGCATTACCAGAGGAGTGATAGTGTTGGTCCATACATTGACTACCTACAATTTTCAAACTTGTTAGTATTTCCAAAATGTCTATTTTGTTAAAATATAAGATTCTCTTTTAGCTATTTAATGAGTGATAGCAACAGGCAGGGGAGGTGCAGAAAAGGTTTAGCAGTTAGAACTCCATTATAAGTGATCACTACCACTAGTAGAAATTAACACGTACAAATGATGCAATGGAAATTTCTCTACTACACTTTTATCCAAAACATTAACACTTTAATGCCGTTAACCGGTCGATGCCTAATGGTCTTTCACAGGTACAGTTTTGCTTGAATAAATTACTGAAATTGTAATTATAATTGGGTTTTTTCTTAATCAGGAGAGAATGTACAATAATTTCATGCACCTTGTTCACTTAGGTTTTTATTACCTGGTCTGGTCATACTCTCCTGGGAGTCTTTCAAAGATGGCCCCAGTGCAGCTCCACTGGAGCAATTGGAGGTTAATTGTCTCTTTCACTGCTGTCTTTGCTGTACTGTCCTTACAGCTTTTTATCTCTTACTTTCTCCTTTCTTTAATCCACCACAACCATGTTTTATGTCCTCTGTTTTTCTCTGTTTACCTAAGAGCTAACCTCAACTCCTTCTGCTTTCTAATGTGGTTACAATCTGCACCACAATCTAAAGTTATTGTTTAAATTAATATAGACTAATCTAACGTAATCAAATAAAACCTATTTATTGCAGGTTTTATATAAAAATAATACAAAGTTAGCCAGCTTTTTAAAAACTGCAGAACTTGAGCAGCATGTATTTAGTTTTTTTTTTAGTTTTTTTTTTTTTTGTTCTTTTTGTGTGTCTGAAGAAAATTTAAGAGAAACATTGGCGACATTACTTTGTGCACATGATCAGCTGTGGTGATGTCAGGCTATAAAGGTTTGTGATCTAATAATAATAAGTCTTATAAGCTTCAGATGGTGTAGGGTCATTAAAGGAAATGGAAAAGGATGTTTACTGACCAGGATTTTTGTGTTGATGTTCTGCCTGATTTTTGTAAAGCTTTGATCTGCAGTACTGACGTCAGATTTGTAACTAGAATGTGAATGGGGGGGGGGGTAAATACTTTATTCTTTCATCAAAAATATTTGTTGAGTGTTGCTTAGATTCTTGTATGCATGTCTCTTCTACTCAGCTCCTTCAGACTAGCCAGCAACAATCAGCAAACACCTGATGGAAATGCATCAGCTCATCATATGAGGCAGTGAAACATTAAATGCTTGATAGAAGAACGTTGTTGTGATGACGTGTTGTAAAAGAGCAGAAGCTTCTTAAAGAGACATGGGCTCAATTCAAGGTGTTTTCATTTCTTTTAAATCATGTTTGATGTATAAAACATTTTTATGATGACGGTAACATAGCTACTTAATTGTGCTTTAAAATGGGACTATTTATGTTGAAAACACACAATACTGCTCCTTTAAAATTTGCTCTTACTTATGCAGGGTTGATCTTAATCAGGATGTTTTCTCTGTTATTTGGGAACCTAATGACAGCCATGAAAACCATCTGAGAAGGGCATGAACTGTTGGTTGTGTCGCGTCTCCTTTGGATTCCTCCACTGCACAGTAAAGAGTAATTTATATCACGGTGCTGATTTAGCTTTTACATCTTCTAGAAGAGTACATAATTTAGCAGCGCACATTGGCCTCATTCTGACACTCAGGTTTTTTCTCCCAGTGAATTTCTGACATCAGTGACTATGGATGTTTAATGGCAGCCATTGGCTCTTTAAAGTTTCCCCTGTGTTGCAGCTGCTTCATCCGGATGGCATGCTGTTCAGAACTAGCACAGCCTGGTAAATCTCCTACATAAATCTGTTTGTTTTCCTAAGCTGGATAGATATATTTACATATTTGTAATGCTTAAAATTAATTAATATGAAGCCCCTCAGTCTGCAGCCACAGTCTCTTACTAGAGGAATGCTAAACAGCTCTCTGCCCCAGAAATGTGCCAATGTTGGCAGTTCTTGCTTTCTCAGTAAGAGGATGTTCTGCAATGTGTCTATCAGTGCTGGACTACTCCACTGGGGGATAGGATTTTCACTCCAAACTGGGCCATTTGTTCGGGGATTGTGCGCGTGTATATTGTGTTTACTGAAACTGTGTTGCCGTGTTGATCAGGAAGATGTGCTGTCTATCTCCTGACACAGCCTGTCTGTCTGCCTCTCGCTTTGTGGGTTTGATGATTATGAGGGAATGTGATGCACGCACACTGCTATCTTTGTCCGCTCGCTGCTTTAGCTGCTTTGTGCCTGAATGCTCCACGTGCACAGCGACCGCTGTCGTCCTTTGAAACAAGCGCTTCCCTTGTGTCTGTGCTGCTGTTTGCTGATGGTCCCTAAAACAAACAATACAGTATTTTCAGGCAACATCCAGCTCATGCCAGGCGTCAGTAAATACTCTTTATATTTCAGAGGGCTCTGGAAAAGGTTTCATCCCCGTGACCCACATTGATGCTTTTTGAAATGCCAAAGTTGAGCTCTTCTATAGTCATGAATGACAGCAACACCCACAACCAGGCAGATGTGATGCTGTCTGAATGGAGAACAATCTGTGACTGGACCACAGAGATCCTAGTGCTGATTAATGCAACTATGAATGTGACAAACTCTCTATTCATGACTCCTGCATAGCTGAACGCTGATACTAATAATCTTTTGTTTTCAGTGTCAGAACGTTCTTGAAAGTTCCCAAAACCTCATTTAAGAACAGTGGCAGATTATTTTAAGGAGATCTTGAATTGTTTATGTAACAGAAAAAAAAGAAATCGCACATGTATCTGATCTTTTGCCTTAAGTAACATTCTAGATATTTCAGATTACATTTTGAAAAAAAAAAATTACACAAAATGTCACACTATTCCTCTGTTTTTGGATGATTTGAATGTTTTCTTCTTTTTTGATCAGTCAACTTTTATCTGTAGAACTTTTCAAGCAGACAAGTTTAAAAGAAACGCATAAAACAACATGAGATATTAATAAACAGTCGGCATAAAAAAGATGAAATAAAATGACACCGGATGAGTTATTAATAAAACTGTGTAGTGAGAAAAACTAAAAGAAAATGTAATTATATATATACCACAATGCAAATATAAAATTAATATAATCAAATAATGAAATGCGTGTCAACGTGTTTAATCATGACACCCAACAATATTTTTCTCTTTGTGCCCATCACCACACATCACAATCATAGTATCGGTATGTGAACGGGTCGGTTTTCTGTCTTTATGCAGAAAATTTACTAACTTTCCAGATCAGCTCTCAACTTGCCCTTTAAATCACGGGACTGATTTGCAGTTTCAAATTTATGATATAAAATTATTGGTCTACAAGGCTCCAAACATCCTTGGACCTAAATAAATCTGTACTTGTTGTTAGACATGCCACAAATGACTAAAACAGGACTCAATGATATTGCAAAACACTGCAATTTTGTCTTTCTTTCAATGCATTTTATATCTTCAGTGTAATTTATCTTTACCTGCTTTTTCTTTTTCTTGAAACTGCTTTCAATTGCCTTATCATGATGTACAAATGAACATGCTTATTTTGCACACTTGCTATTTAAGCTGCACATTATGGGCTTGATTAAACGCTTAATATTTTTGATTTTGTGTTGCAGGTGTGCAGACGACCAAGAAGTCTGGAATTCCCGCACCGAGAGAAATCTCCTCCTCTGTAACAAGAGATCGGATTTCCCTTAGAGATCAGCTGAGGAGTTCCTCTACAAAGAGAATCGTTACCAGTTCCAGCACCTCCAGCCTCTCCACCCTGGCAAAGCAGACGCGTAGCTCGACCAAGTCCCGTGCGGATGCGGAGAGCCAGGAAAGGGGCCTGCTGGAGAGCCAGGTAAAGGAGCTTCTCGCTGAAGCTAAGGCGAAGGACTTGGAGATCGACAATCTGAGGACAGAGCTGCAGCGCTGCAAGAGTAAAACCTCCCCTACTTCGTCCTTGCCTTCTACCAGCTCGGTTTCAGACCAAGCGCACGCTGCTGATGATGAGCAGGGGCAGGTGGCTGAAGCCCTGGTCCTGGTTGGGGAGCTGAGGGAGAAGAACGGGAAGTTCCAGAGAGAGCTAGCAGCACTACGAGAAGAAAACCAGACATTGAAGGAAAAGCTGATTTGCTTGGAGGCGTCTCCTCTTTCTAATAAAAAGACAAGCTCGTCCATTACCTTGGTGAATGGCGTCACTCCAGATCCTTCAGCTTCCCAAAAGGACAAACTCGTCCCCACTGCCAGCCCACTCAAAACCTCCATCTCCTCCAGCTCCGACATCACCAAGGATTCACCATCGCCAGACTCCTCGGAGTTCGAGAAGCTCCCATCGCGTTCCGAATCGGGCAGCAGCAGTGTCGGCGGCGATGACGCCACGCCAAAGAGGTCAGGGGGTCAGGACGCGTCAGTGCAAAGACTAACAGAGCAGATCCACAAGATGGAGGAAAGCCATCACAGCACAGCGGAGGAGCTGCAGGCCACACTGCAGGAACTGGCCGACCAGCAGCAGATGGTGCAGGAGCTAACCGCTGAGAACGAGCGCCTGGCGGAGGAAAAGCGCCTTCTGCAGACGTCGCTTCAGCAGCAGAGAGAACGTCTGGAGGTGATGGCTCAGAAGAACGAGGCGCTTGCCGTCAGAGTCCAGGAGCAGGCTCAGGCTCAGACCCAGAGGGAGCAGGAGCTGGGGAGCCAAGGGCCAAGGCTGGCCGAGTTAGAGCAGAGGTACGCCGAGTTGGTGGAGAGCTCTCGATTCGAACGGGAAAAACTGGTGGACATCCAGCAGCAGCTGACGGGCAGCTTGAGAGGCTCTGGAAGAGGAACACCAAGAGGCTCAGGGGCAAGTCTGCTGCCTAAAGGAAGGGGGACAAGGAAGTGGAAGGCAGCAGTCAGGTGTCGCAAGCTGCCGAGGAACACAAAGCCACGGCGGAGTGTCTCAGACTGGAGAACAGCAGGCTCAAGGCGCAGGTGGACATAGAGAGGCAGAAGGTCAGTGAGCTGAAAGCCATGCAGAGCGCCAGTGACAGCACCGAGCTACAGAACATGCTAAAGACGGCCCACTCTGAAAGGGACAAGCTGGAGGTGGAGCTGACCGAGCTGAGACAGGAGCTGCTGAAGGCCCAGGCTGAGACTGAGCATGTGCGAGCCACAGTGTCAAAGGTAGGAAGAGAGACGTTTACACACACACTTGGGTTGGATTTGTTTTTTTTCAAGGTTTTTTAGCACTAAAACCTTGAAAAAAATGACTGTAATAGATGGATGGACACGCATGCACTTTATTAATCCTACTATGAGGAAATTCATGATGTGTCTCAGCAGCAAAGAACAAAATTGCACATTGCAATAAACAACTCACAATAAAACACTATCAAAAATATAAAATACCTAAAAGCATTTATATTAATCTTATGCATTTTGGTTAAAATGTTTGGATCCCAAGTAAGACATTTGTAATCATTGAAGCTGTAGCTGTGGTTGGTACCTTTTTGTTTATTATTGATAAACCACCATGTTTGTCACGGGGCCACAGAGTCTGAATATTACCCAAGATATTCAGACTCTGAATAACCACCATCAAGTCTCAGTAACCAGTAGTGATCTGATTTTTTTATTTTTTGAGCTTATGTAATCAGAGAGACTAAAATGTAAGATGTAGAATATAAAATTGTTTTCAACATACATTTTTTTAAAATAAAAGTTATTTAAGTAAATGTAGGAGTGAACGTTTCTTGATCACATTAACATGAAACTGCTGCTGTGCAACTTATTTAGCAGGTGGTTGCTAGGTAACCAGAGATCGAGAGGTTGAGCGGCTCAAGTCTGTAATCTGCCTACATCCTCCAGAATGCTATGCAGTTCTGGATTGCAGCTCAGTGCAACAATCAACAAATTATTTTGGATGCGTTATCTATTTGTATTGATCAAATGTTCATATACATACTGTTATTGATTTATTGCTTGACTCTACATTTATGCTGCATTTTGTCCTTTAACTTCTGCCTGGTGACTGAGTCAAGTAAATACAGATGGGCAAACACATTAGTGTTTATGTTCAGTGATATTTATCTTCACTTAAACCGTAATCCTTTGTTTCGAGCTTCTTTGGTTTTCCCCCAAATAAACACAGGAGTGAGTCAGGGCTGGTAATAGCTCTGCAGTGTTAGGTGTGTCTCTTTTAAGTCATTATTTTTGGGAAGTGACGGAGGTGCCAACAGCATAGTTAGGTTTGTTTACCAGAGTGTGATCCTTTGAGTCACACAGCTGTCCTCTGCCAACTGGATGTGAAAATGAGGTGACTCCATAACTTCCCTGACAAGCATCTTAATCCATCACAGCCTTATGGCGTCGGCTGTGGAACGTCCCAAGTGGCTACATCATCTACTGGTTTTAGTATCCTGTCCTCATAGAAATGTGCCTCCCAGACAGCCACAATGCTCCTCCTCTGACTTCAATATCTGTAGTAAATAAGATGGTTTTTGTTCTGAGTGTAATTTGACATGGAAGTGAGAGACTAAAACAATCTTGAGTAACCTTTAGAAACGACACCACAAAATGACTCGACGTGACTTCAGACGCAGTATTCATTTAGTACATTGCACGAGCTCACATGAACACACAAGCTTTATAAACATTGTGTCCGAACACAGGTGGAGTCCACATGCCAGCAGGTTCAGGAAAAGGCTGAGAAGAGAGAGCAGGAGCTGAGTGACCGGGTGACGTCCCTGGAGGAAGCCGGGGTTCAAGCGGAGAACCAGGTGAAGGAAATGAAGGAGACCATCTTTGAGCTGGAGGACCAGGTGGAGCAGCAGAGGGCCGTCAACTGTCATACCAACCAGGCAGTCCTGGACATGGAAAGTATGTACTGATCTCAGGTTTTTTTAGTTCTGCACTGTTGCGTGGCGTCTGAACTGAAACTAGCTTCAAAATAAAAAAAGAAAATGAGAGACTATATATTAGGGCTGGGCATTTATCATATTGTTTATTATTTATCCCAATAGATAAACAATAAAACAAAATAAGATTTTGTTGTTGCCACAATAAATTCCAAATAAGGACGTTTAAAACCCTCCAAACTGTCCATAGTGCAGCTTAGTGATGCAAATTGCACTTTTTGTGTTTATCTTTATTATAAGATTATAAGACATAATTAAGCAAAGTGCATTTTTTTAAATATAAAAGCTTGTCGCATTTATGAAGTGTTGTTGCAGTTTATGATACAATCCAATGTGTGTAGAGCGTTTATTGCCATAAACAGTGTGCAGTTTGCAGTAAGATAATGATTAATTACTTTTGCTCATGGTCCTCATCTCTGGATTTTTGTTCATATTTTATAATCACCTGATCATCTTGGGTGAAAGTTCAAGGCTCAATGCACAGTTTACAGAGGGCTCCATCTAATGTGATGGTTATTAGCTGAAACAATCAGAAAGTTGATCTAACTGCCATCAGATGAATCCACTGCAAACGTCTTTCATGCTGAAGTGAGTGAATCTTCAGCAGTGTAGACAGAGTGACTGCATGTTGTATCATGACACTATTATAGGGTCATAATCGCGACACTGAGTAGCATTTGGATGCCTTTTGTTGCACTGGAGCGCATGGGGTGTGAGGTGTTTCTAAGATGCTTTGCTCATGTCACGGAAAATTTCAACACAGTAAAACTATATTCCAAGTTCCACCATTAAAATGCGAGCCCTATGTGCAATACGGCAACGGGGATATAAACATTATAAATACTTTGAAAATGGCAAGGAAGAAAATCTCTCCACAGTTCCAACAAAAGCTGAAGGTTTACACATAAGTGCAAGATTTACTGCAGGGCTGCAGGATTATTAAAGCTCGGTCTGCCCAGACCGATTCCCTGGAGGTCTCTTTAAACATCCAAGGGAGTGTAAAGTGGAGCACATGTAACGTTGATTAAAAAACGTTAATATTACTGTTGTAAATCAGGGCAAGTTCTATTGGCGCGATAATATTTTTGCAGCGACTGAGACGTACTTCAAGAATAGTTCTGTTATTGGAAGTTTTATTTTTAGAAGAGTTGGCTGCTGTTTCTCTAACGTAATCAAACTGTTCACACACTATAGTAGTGACTGCTACTGCGGTATGTATGTTTAGTTTGTTAGGCTGGGTTTTTTTTTTTTTTTTGAGATATCTGAACTTTGCTGTTGCAGATCTTGTCAAAAAGATTGAGGAGCAGAAGGGTGAAGCAGAGCGACAGATGAAGGTTTTGAATCGACAGATGAAGGTGAGAAATGTTTGCGTTCTGCTTGGGGTCAAAAGTTCAACTAATTGCTGTTTGCTGCTCCAGTTTGGATCCGTTTGGATGATACAAGTCATAAAATTTTTTTACCGTATTTCAATGAAGAGTGATATCTTTGGAAATTCAAATGCGCTACATATACAACATCTTTTTTTTCTTTTGATTTCTGATTTTCTTCTACCTAAAAGAGGGAATCAACCAAACCGTTCTGCTTTCTTTAGGAAATGTGTATTTTCACAATTGTCAGATAATATAGAGACATGCAGTTTGTACATGTGCCAATGATTCGTAAATATCATCTAAGAGTAAATGGGTCGTATCTGATATTCACCTCAATTCATTTGGTCAGTTAGACCTGACAAGATGCCAAAGGTCACAGGAAGTGAAGGAAACACTGAGAACAGAAAAGACAGAGGGGTGAGAAACAATGGGGTTAATCAAAACTCATCCTGTCGCATGTTTTCCTTGCATCATTTAGCCCACAAAACATTTTAGGTCTTAATGTTTTGCGTAAATATCAGAGGCATAAAATAATGCGACACTGACACAATTTTTTGGAAATGACTGTTCCAAAGAAATACAGTTTTTGGTGCCACTTTGAGGTCAGGATGATTTCCTTTGGATTGTTCTTTTCCTCTCTTGCCTTCATGCCAAAACAAATCTTTCCACCCAGCTCTGTTCAGACAGCATTGTGTCGCATGTTAGCAGAGTTTTCCAATTCTTTTTCCAAGTTGAGGTGCCGAGTATTGTTTCTGAAAGAATTGACCTGTTGACAATATTTCAAGATGCAACAATGAGAGATTTTGTTATTACATTTTTAAGAACCAATGCATATTTTACCTTATTTCTAAAGTTCTAGAAGAAGTAGAATTAACAACATTGACATTTATTTCTCGCCTTCCTGCCAGGAGCGAGAAGGCGGCTTACCTTGTGTGAGAGAGATTAATGTGAACATCCCAACTAAAATTTCCAAAAATCTGTCAACACTTCCAAATCTATCATGTCCCATAAAAGTGGGAGGTTAAAAGTTTAAAAGAATTAAATAGAACAAATTTTTTCTGTAATAATGTTCAGCCTTCCTGGAACCTGCTAAAGCCAGCTGTGATGCAACGTCCCAGTAGACGGTTTGAATTTATGTCTGCTTTTCATGCCCAAAAAATGTGCAAAAGGAAGAAGGTCAGTGTGACACAAATGAACAACGTTTAGCAGCCTGAGCAGCTGACGAGCCGATCTTGATAAAACATGAGCTTCGTGTGTGGAGAGGAAATAATCGCATGCAGCTGATTGTCGAACGGTTCTTGCCGATCAACTGCAAACTGCTGGAGACTGAAGTATTGCAAAATGTTATAAATAATGTAAATTGAATGCAGACATTCGTATTGTTGCATTTTGTCTTAAAAATGATGAAATAAGCAGATGAGTGGTGTTTTATCCTCATGTGAAAGGATTGTGTCTGTTTTGTGTTTCCTTTCAGGGTTTTGTTTTCCTCAGACATAAAAAAACACAATAGAGCAGTTCAGATTATATACCTACTGATAGCAGAAGGTCTATCGCAATAATTAATTGATACTAAAGGATTGTCTATGACTAAAAAAATCTGTCATGTCTTACCATATCAGTGTGCAACATTAATGGCTGTCCTGTAATGTTTCAGGTGTTTGTCAGGCACTATAACAGAGCGATGTTTCCAAATGAAACTTTACACCGTGTTCCAAATTATTATTCAAGTGATATTTTCTCAGATTTTCTTAAATGGTCAATGCAAATGATGGCCAGTATAATTTTGAAGTCATGAACTATTACAGTATAAATCAAATTTTACTGAACAAAAGTTCAGTAAAAACTGAACTTTTTTTACTGAAAAAAGTAGAAAAGTTCATACATGAGAACAGTATTTTTTTTTTTCCAACAATAAACTCTAAATGCACTGTTCCAAATTATCATGCGCAGCAGATTTTCTAAACATTTTATGGATTACAAAGAACTGCAAATGGTCATTCTTTGAATGTGCAGCATTAATTGGCCACATGTGCTAAAATCAAAAGCTATTTCAAACACATCTTAACACACCGAGTTACATGTTAACCCCTTCTTTGATATCACCGGCACAATTCTTGCATCCATTGAACTTGTGAGTTTGTGGAAAGTTTCTGCTAGAATTTCTTTGCAGGATATCAGAAAACCTTCCCAGAGCTGCTGTTTTGATATGAACTGCCTTCCACCCTCACATCTTCTGCTTCAGGAAACTCCAAAGCAGAACATCTGCTTTGGAGTAGCTCTTAGGCATCACACTGATCAGAGTCAGTTTAGAAGAAAATCGGCCCATTCTGGTCGCCAGCTATTTTAAAATGTGATGTGAAATTGCGACAAGAGCTAAAGTTTATCTTTTGTTCTTGTGGAAAGTGCTTCAGACCTAAACTACAGCCAAGCAAATGAAACAAACATAAACATATACAGCATTTCTATTTCCAGATTGGAAGAATCATTGCTTTTTATATTTTCATCTTTCATGTCTGTTATGCGGATGCGACAATCATTTATGATTCCTGCAAAAAGATCCAGACAGAATCCTGATTGATCCTTCATGCACAATTCGTGATAAAATCCCAAAGGGTTTATAATCTGTTTAATCAGCCAAGCATGGCAGCCTGAGACCTTTAAAATCCTGACATTCATCTCTTTTCCAGGTTGTTTAAAATAGTCTTGGCAGCTGCATTTAAACCAGCCATTATTATAGAAAGACATTTTTTCATGCATTTAGAGACTCTAAGGAATCATTCATACCATTTTTAACATGCTGTTAAGAAGCATATCCTTTTATTTTTAGGCTTCAGTTTTGGAGCGCTTACTAGCGATCAGTGACTCGCAAATGCTTTTTTTATTATTATTTTTTTTTTATTTTATTTGCCCCCTGTATCGTTTTTTGAAAATTTGCATGAATTAACTGCTGTGCCTCAACCTGTGCTGATCCATGTGTTTATGTATTTAGGAGGAGAGAGAGGAGTGGCGGCGCTTTCAGGCAGACCTCCAGACGGCGGTGGTGGTGGCCAACGACATCAAAGTGGAAGCTCAGCAGGAGCTGCGCACTCTCAGGAGGCAGCTGCAGGAGGAGCAGGACCGCAGCGCGAAGCTTGCTGCAGACCTGCAGGCCATGCAGGGAGTCAGGTACTATCCACTGTTTCCATCCCCCTCACACCCACCCAGCCATCTCCTTCCAGCCCCCTCAAGCACCAAGCTGCAGTTCCTTTCTTTCTGAACGTACCAGGATGTGACATGCCTACCAGAGTCCTGCCAGATCTCTGCGCAGCAACAATCTTTAGACAGGTGGCCCAAATGATCCCAAACGTGAAAGAAACTCTTGCTCAAGAGGTTCCCAAATTTCCTGTTTGATCCTAAGAGAGGATATGTTTCCATCGGAGGCATAATTAAGAACTTCAGAGTTCCTGGGATTTGGCAGACTCTGTAGGTCAATGAGCCATCTCCTGCAGTTTTATTTTCCCTCTGTATTTTTTACTCCTTTTAAAGCTGCTGCCCTTTCTGTTTCCCTCTTCAACATGTATTATGACCTGTGGCAAACATTTGAATTTCACACTCGAAACACATGTCATGTGTGTTATGGTAATTGTGATCAAAAACAGATTTTACACCAGTTTATTTCTATTAACACAATGGGAGGCTTGCAGTTTTATTATGGGCATATTTAAAGTGCCAAATTAATTTACCTTTTCACATTTTATCACACTAAAGCCAAAAATCTCAATTCATCTTATTTGGCGTCATGTGTTGGATCACATGTGTCAAACTCAAGGTCCACGGGCCAAATCTGGGCCGTCATGGCTATTTATATGGCCCTCAAGACCCTGGAGGGCCAAATAAACAGAACTTCAAGATAAGTTAGATGCTTAAATGTTACTTATTTAGTCAAATCAGTTTTCATTTATATATTTCCAAATTACGTGAGTGTGAAAATATTTCTGATATTTGATTTTTATGAAGTTCTCATTGAAAAAGCTATAATACTTTTAGTTCTTCAATAGATCATTTTATTGCACTTTAATTTATTCTGCCACAACCAGCTCTTTGAGGACATCCATGATCTTGGGTCTGGCCTAAAATGGAACTGAGTTTGACACCTACTGCAAAAATGTGAATGAATATGATAAAATGATTTTATGAAAAAAAAATTCCTACATTTAAAAATCTGGAAAACTTTTTTTTTTCTGTATTTATACTAACATTGAGCAGCATTTCAGAGGATTTTGAGTTAGGTCACTTTTGAAGGCAGTTGGTTGGACAAAGAGTAATGCAGTGAAGTAGAATACATACCACATTTTGCATATTTTTATAAAATATTTCAAAACTATTCACTTAAAAATGAAAAGCTACTTTTTGCTGTCCTATCTTACCAAATCCCATTTAAATATGTTGAAGTTGTTCTAGCATACCGAAAGGCGGAAAGGTACAAAAATAGTTCTTAAAGCCACTTAAAAATGAAAAGCTGTGGTTTATGTGTGATTTAGCAAGAGAGTCCTAAAAATCCAAATGATAAAAACTTAATGGTGGTTTGCTACAATATTAACATCACTCCAGATGAAAAACTTCTTTGTTAAAATAGATGATTATTCTAAGCACTTGAGCATGCTTAAAATTAGATTTAAAAAGAAAACACCTGCATTAGCGCGAGATGCGGATCAGTACCCGTGTGTTCAGTATCCGGTACTAGACCACGTCTCAATCACCAAACTTTCCCCAAGAAAAGCCGTTGTGCTGCGTCCGCTCCCCTCCTCCATCAGCCGATGTCTCTGTTAGACGTCCGTCAGACGAGCCTGAAGTCCAGGTGAGTTCTCAGCCAGCCTGCCGCTCCCCGCCTCGTGTGCTGCCGACGCTCACTGACCTTCCTCTCTGTGTTTGGCTTCATGCTGCTTCTTCAGCCTGTCTGACTCTGTCTGCTTCTCCATACGCTGGCTGACTGCACCTTTAGGGCTACCATTCCCTCCCGGTTTGCTCTTTAAACCTGTGGATCGGTTAGATTGTATCTGGTGCCACCTGCTGTTGTTTTCGATGAATAACACTCCTACTTTTTTCTTTTTATTTTTTTGATGGAAAAAGCAGGATGATGATGGCTGCACTGGCATGACTTGGACTGAACTCATGCTGTTTTTAACGACACAGATACATATCCATAGCATCTCCATCACAGGGTGATCTGGCTGTATGAGTGTTTTAATCTTATGAGGTGTGCATGGAAGACTTGAGGAAAAACATGCCCAGAGGTTCTGGCTTTTTAAATGACATGAAGAAGCAACCGTGTTTTTTAAAAAAACGTAGACTTTCTACATCATTCATTTTTAATTTTCGTATCTTTTTCTTTTCAGAATCGGCACTGGAGCCACTTTTGACACCAAGACGGCGGTGGAAGGACACTAGAGAGTGACCCTCATCTCAGCATCATGTGAAGACAGTGTTATTGTTGCACTTCTGTTTTGTGGAAACCAGCTTTGTGTTGACTCACTGTGCAGAAGGACGTTCAGGCCTTCATGGTTTCATTTCTCTCAATACAACTAAAATATTTTTGGGGACTTTTTAAATGAGAGTACTCCATTTTATTTTCTCACTGAATGTTCTCGTTCTGTCTGGACCGTTGGGTTCTTGTGCTGTGGTCGACTTTTCAAATGAAATTTTTTGTGCCTTTGACAAATCGGAGAAGATGGAATGGCCTGGTATGGTGAATGCTTTAGGTTTGGCAGAGATGAGGATTTCTATCACTGAATTTGCAACATTGGGAAAAAAAATAAATCTTGCTTTTAAATGTAAAAGCAAGGAGATAAAATAATAAAAAATTTTTTTTAATATTTACACATCCCTTTAGGAAAAATATAGAAGCACTGCTGTTAGAGGATGTTCAGTCTGTTTTGCCTTTTGAGAGCAAAATGGAAAACATGATGCATTACATGCAGTATAACACAATGTTGTCTAAATGAACCATTCATTCCTGGTTGCACCTTGCATAATATTAGCTTGTGACATGAATTTCTGGAACGAACCATTAAGTTTTGGAGCAGATTAACCGTGATGTAGCAGCGCTGCTAGCAGCTCATCTCTGCAGACAGAATCAGTGCAGCGATGGTCAGCTTTCTGCCAGGGCTGCAGGTTTGCGCCGACAGTGCAAAACACCAGAACTACAGTATTTTTCGGACTATGAGATGCTACTTTTTCCCTACGCTTTGAACAATGCGGGTTATAGACCACCAGGTCTACAGCAAGAAGTGAATCATTGGAAGACAAAATTGGAAATCAAAGAAGAAAGTGGTAATATTCATTTAGAACAAGCACATGCTAGCAGCAGGAGAAATGTCTTGAAACGGCTTTTAAGGTGAGACACCAGCAGCTTATATTTATACGTTTCCAGTTTTTTTTCTTTTTCAAAAAATTTGTAGGTGAGGCTTATATGGTGCGCTGTATAGTCCGGAAAATACGGTACATATTATTAGTTTGTGATGTGAATTTTATCCTTCTTTAGGTTTTAAAATAAATAACAAAGTAAGTTCAGGTGTGGCTCCTGGATTACATGTTTTAACTGTATTACCAAAACCCAAACGTTTGTACATTTAAAACTATAAGGTGCCAGAAAGTAGTAATATTTATAACCAAAGAGGAAAAAATCAGCTGATCTGAGTCTTTATCATTGTTTGGCCCAGAAATGAATTTCAATAAGACATAATGAAGTAGCTGGATATCTATGAAATATATATTTCATCGATGTATATTTGAGTCCATCTGAACCAGACTGAACATCCTGCATGCAGGAGCTTTAAGGATCTTTTGTTTTTTGTTTGTTTTGCTCCTCACATCTTCTTGTAACTGTTTTTGTATAAAATCACTGAAGACTTTTTCGTTTTGGTCTTTCTTCTGCTGTGCAAATGGGGTGCAGTTCCTTTTTCTAGCCGTAAGATGGCGCTGTGCATCACATATTGACGCTTAATTAGGCATCTCGGCTTCAAGGTCTCCCGTGTTTTACAGTTGTGTATTTTTTGTTGGTAGGATGGTTTTTGCATGCAGATGTCATGATGTCATGCTGCCAATATTAGGTGCAACTTCTGGACCAATCGACTGTCTTAAAATGCGAATTTTAAGTCGTAGACCAATAAAACTGTGTTCCTGAAATATTTACATCACTTTCAGATATTTATATTCTATACTCCCTGTTTTTTTTTTGTTGGTTTTTTTTGGTTTTTTTGCAAAATCAGAATTTAATATATTAACCACACGGACCTTTTCTAATCTTTAGCAGATTCCAATAAATTACAAGCTTAAATGTTTATATGTAAATATTTTCCTCACCTTTGGTTTGAACTCCTAAATCACATACCAGAATCACACTGACAGTGAGTGTGAAATGTGAGGTCCTTTCTACAACCCAACTTTTAAAAAAGCCATATTGTCCAAGCCGAGTGAACGGTACTGGTGCTCAAGTCAGTCAGGTTATATAAAAAAAAAAAAAAGATGAAATGTTTGGAAAAAATCTTTTTATGAGGCCGAGCATTCCTGTCCATATTGTGATAATTTATTCTGCCGAGGAAGGACTTGGCTGGTTTTGTTTTTTTCTGTATGTGAAGTTCTACGTAAATGTCTGACTGTTGTTCATTAGGTGAATAAATAAACAAAATGTATCCAGCCCCGTGGCTTTTATTTACACATCGAACTAGTCTGTAGGTTCGTTATGGTGGCAGCATCATAATGTGGGTTTTCTTCACTGATCAGAATCAATGGGGTTTTATACAGAGGAAAACCCGTCGGATCTGAACTAATGTACGCAACAGAGCGGATCGGTCACAGGATTCTGATCCAAATCCAAGTTGGAATCTGTGGATCTCAAGTTATTTTTTGCAACGAATTAAGTTTTTTGTCTTTTATGAAGGAAAAACCATGAAGAATGCTCATATATCAGCAGTAAAGTTAGAACACTTTTTATTTCAGAGCATTAATTTCTACTCATCATCAGGATGCATCAGGACCAACATGGAAGATTTTGGATCAGAAACAGATTACACCCCCTCCCCCTTCCACCACCATTACCAATATGTTTTGCTTGAGTCTATGCAGAAATTGTGCTCATTGTGTCTGCCAGGTCCCAAGGTGACGATGATGGGCGAGCGTTGGACTCCGACGGCGGCGGCAGCCAATGGTGCGGCATCTCCGTGATCCCCGGCACGTCGCCCGCCGACAAAGACGCCAGCTCAGAGCCCGGAGCGACCGTCAAATCCCTCATTAAGTCCTTTGATACTGTTGGGCAGAGTGAGCGCCGAGCACACAGACACAAGCAGGCGTCACATCAGTGTAGCTGTAGAGGAGAACAGCTGATGATCTGATCTGGTTCAGGAAAATCATTTAACAGCAATCAACATGAGATGAGCTGCAAGTCTGGGACTGATTAGCTGTTTAGTAAATGCTTTAAATTACTTTGTTTACAGCTCTCATACTGAAAAGTCTGGTTTATATGACAAATACAGAAGCGGTCCTTTTGATAAATTCTCCCACATGAGCTGTGCTTCTCTGCAGCTCCTCCAGAGCCACCATGGATCTCTTACTCATAAAGAACATTTTCTGGGGTTTTACCGGTTGCAGATTTTGGAGTCGGAGGCGCTCCCTTACATGTGCAAAACTTGCGTATTTCTAACGCAACTCTGTTTTAAACGTCTCCACATCTTTCTCCCTGATTTGTTCTTTAATATTAATGTGGCTCTTTATTCACCGTTTTCACTATGTTTTGCTATTAATATACCAAACATAAGCTGTGACATCACAGCTTTAATAAAAAAAAAAAAAAAAAAGCCCTCACACACTCTGACATTGATGGTGGATATTACAGATGGTCCATGTCATGCGGTTCCGGTGCTTTCCGCCCCGAGAAGCCCTTTGAGTGGGATCCCTGTGCGCTCTGCACCAGCTGCAGCCGTCTCCCCCATCCAGGTACTTAAAACCTTCATCCAAAAATCACATATGTGGTGGAGGGGAGCTTGTTTTAGACTTTTTTTGTCTTTTTTTTTTTTTTTTTTTAGAGACATTCCTATGTGAAGCCACTATCAAAGACGCTGGAAAAAAGAATAAATCATGGAGAATTCGCTCATCCTCGTGGTATGTAACACTCAGTCCAAATCTTATGTGATCTGCTGTTCCATATTTGATTAGTTGCTGCATGACGTAACGATCTGGTTCTCCACAAAAAATATGGAATTGGGGCTCCTGTTCACTTTTACTAAATGTGGCGAAGGTCTTCACCGGACTATGGGTCACGTACTGTTAAATTCTGGGTAAAAGTATTTCGACACAACCAGCTTCTTCAGCTGTGACCTTCCACTAAAGGCTCTTACCAAACCAGAATTGTATTTTGACCTTCCGCTGGTCTGTGGTCAGAGTGAAAGACGACATGCAAACAGCAAGCAGACAAAACAAAATCCAGTCAGCCAGCATTGTCCTCGCCCAGAGAGCCGACCATCAGATTTTGTCCTGGTGAAATTTACATGTTCATTCAAATTCCTTTGGCTCTCACTGATCAAATGGTCATTTTATAGGCAAAGTTCTGCTGATTCAATATCCTCAATGAAAAATACAACGAATACAGACAACCAAACATTTGACTTCTGCTGGTTTCTCACTGACTTTCGCCACTTCCGTCTAGAAAAAAAAAACGTTTAAATGCAACTCTGGAAATGCTCTTAAATGTGTCACGGTTGATTTGTGTCCAAAGCCTCCCCTGAGGAGCCGCTGCAGGAACATAGTTTCCTGACTGGAAGCAAACTTTTCCAGGATACGCTCTGTTTTTCGACTCTTTTGTCACATTCTTCTGCATCCACATCCGTCTCTCGCGTCCTTTTGATTCCACAGATAAGCTGTCGGGTTTCGGCGAGGACCTGAAACCAAACAGCCTGATGAGGAAGAGCCCGTCACTGGAGAGCGTCATCAAAAGCCCCATTTCCCTCAGCAGCCGCACCGCATCGTTCAGCTACAGCCGAGGAAGCAGCAAACTCAGGTATCGCCGTTTGGATCTAAAGATGAGCAAATTCAGCTTCTTTCCTCACTTTAAAAATGTTTGAAGCATCCAACTTGATTGCACTTATTTGGTAGTGAAAACTCTTTTTTTTAATTTATTTTAAATTGTTTTCAAAAACACCAGAAATGAATTTATTGGCATCCCAGCATTTCTGTAAAACAAAATGACTGGTGTATTTTTTTCTAATTCCTTCTTTCCTGTTAAAGTGGATCAAAGTTACAAATCATTTGCATTCATGACTTTTTTGGATATAAACATTATATGACACATTGGCCTTTTTCTCTTAACCACTCTTCAAATTGGAAAAGACGTTAATCAGTCACAGGATTCTGCCATTTATAGACGAGAGACGTGTACTTGTGGAAAAGGCTTAAAGAAAATGGCTACTTGCTGAGAGTTTGGGTTAAAATGTCTAAAATAGCTGCAACTGCATCTGTCGGTTTTGGATAACGACTCAGACGAGATCGTTTTGCAAAGAGCTCTGCAGGCGGCGCGCTGATCGAATGTTATCACAGAAATATCTGTTCCTGTTCGTCAGGCAAATTAAAAGCAATTCCTTCCTACTGGGATTTTTTTCAACCCAACTGAATAAATGTAAAGTTTTCACACACAAAAAAAAAGTTCAGTGGAATAATGGATACATTTTCTAAAGTAAAAAACAAAACATTTTTTTCAGTTTTGCCAATAATTGTGAGAGATGCTGCTAAACTAAACTGATCTGCGGCGTCTCCTGCAATTGTGTGCCAACCCATTTGGTTGTTTTCAAACGGATATGTTTTCCTTTTGCCAATTTCAGAGCATTTTTTCCCCTTTATTATTATTATTATTATTTTCTCCATGAATCATCAAAAGTAAAACTCCATTACTCCAGCAACTGGATGTCCTTGAGTTACATTAATAGATGTACTTTTCTGTGTTACAGTCAGGCAGTAAAGTGGGTTAAAACTATCAACTCTTTGGCCCATATGAAGGAGAACGCTGTCTTCCACTAAAACTCAGCCAACATTACGAACCTCTGGCTGCAAACACACAAAGGCCTGCCAGTCCAAATCTGATATTATTGCATTGCTAAACTCTGTATTCAGCTGCGTCTGTTCCCATGTTTAGGATGTTTAGGGTTATGCGAGAACTGCTGCGTTATTGATGATGAACGCAAATACTTGGCAATTCTGGAGTAATTTGAAATGGCAAAAACATGTCCGCTTGTAGCATTGCACGGCCTGAAACGGGGAAATAATGAACTCAACAGCAGCGCTGCAGTGACGTGTGAAATGTTTAGCATGCTGAGTGGAACAACTCTCATGTTCTTCCCATGGCCTCCAACCCCAGGGAGCAAGTCCCTAGAATAATATTACAGATAGACGTTAAATCATGCATAGGATTTCTTTCCTTACTGCTTTACAACTGTGCACGTTGTGCGTGATGTCTGGAAACATTTGATTATGGGACCACAGAGTCGGGGGGTGAAATGGGCCCCCACTCTGCACTTGAGATGACTGCCGGTCCAAGTAAACGTGGCTCCACTCTGAACTCCAAAACAAATAAACGAAACTACAAAGAAGCTCCAGAATCATCATCATAGTTCAAGATAAGATAATTCCCTCCAGTAATGAAAAATTGCAAATCAGAGGAGCTTTACTTTGAACCCTAATCTTCCCGTCTCAGTTTCTCCTTGTATTCTTTTCTACTTTCTGGACATGTAAGAAGTTTGGCTGCCTTTTCAGTAAAATGTTTGTATTAAAGCGAATCTATTTTTCTTAAAAACTCTCCTAAATTACACTTATGTCTCTCAGTGTTACTCATAATCTACAGAACCACTCAGATCTTCCAGGTTACAGAAACAGAGTAAAGTTGGAACATCTCATTTTCTCGACGACAGACGATCTCTGTAACATTTTGTTTTAGTTTTATACCAGGCATACAGAAGACGTGTATCAAATTGTCTTCTGTTAAAATACATTTGCATTTGTTTTCCTGCAGCTCTGAGCTTTGCATTTCATCTAAATAATATAGTTAACGTGTTTAGTTAAGTTTGAGATTATATCTTTAAAAAAGACAATAAGTTCTGCTGTTGCATAAAAATGTTTAACCATGTGATCTTTTACTTTTCTGGTCCAAACAGAACTTTGGAAAAGGAGAAACAAAAGTCATCAAGTCGTTCTATCAGAAATCTAAGAATCAGATGTTTTGTTTTTTAAATTAGCTCACAAATGCAAAATTAGTTTGCACGATGCATTCTTTGTGAGGACAGACGTTGCTCTAATCCGTCATAATTTCAGCTGTCTGACCAGCTATGATCAGCAAGTTTCCTCCACGTTTAAATAATTGTGTGGGTTTGGGGGGGGACAGTAGAGGAACTGAACTAGATATCGCACAAGTTGTACTCCAGATGACATCTCTCCTCTCTCCCTCTCCTCTGATTGCGGCCCACGTTCCCCTGGTGACAGTGTGGAAAGAACGGACCCCTTGGCCGCTCTGGCGCGGGAGTACGGAGGATCTAAGAGAAACGCTCTACTGAAGTGGTGCCAGAAGAAAACAGAAGGCTATCCGGTAGGGATCACAGGCCGCTCTCAAACATGAGACGTGCTCCACACACTTTCACGCCCAGCTCTCCTTCACGTCGACATCTGACAGTTTGATTTTTAGCCTTCACGCCGCTGGTTTTTATTAAAAAAGTGAGCCGACGCCTCCCATTCACTGCTTTATATTGCATGACGCGATATTGATTATTCTGACCCCAGGTACTGAGGTCAGTCTTTATTTATTTTAAATTTTTTTTAGCCATTGCTGGGTCAAGCAGCCGGAATGACACAGTATTGACCAACCATTTAGCTAACTGGGATCTCACTGGTATGACTGGGTTTATACCTGTGTTTTCAGACGGCTTTGGATTATTATTTTTTCACTTTGCAAAAAAAAAAAAAAAAACTGGAAGGGGAAAAAAATGTATAAATGTGCCAGGCTGTCAGGTGTAATTGCAGAGAAAACTCTGATTATGAGAAATCAATACAATCATACAATATATTTTATTATTATTACGTTAAGCATTTTTATAAAAGTTATTTTCCTTCTTCTAAGGAAAACAAATCATGAACTCATTAGTGTGTTTCTAAATGACATAAATAGTCATGCAATACTTCAACATTTCTGGTTGTAATGCTTCCACAAATGATGGAATAAATATTTCTTAGGCCACAGAGCAAAGTGCTGACATTAACCAAGCCAAGTTTCTCCCCTAATAGCCAGTTTGAGGAACCCATTATGCCCAGTGGGATTACAGATTAGCCAGTATAATCACTGGGCTGAAACATTTTTCATGCACGCACAGGGGCTGCAGTCTGTGGGAGGAAAGGAACAATTACAATCCGACGAATCCTTAAAAATACACCAAAGCCTTTATTTTTTTCTTCTTAAAATCAATTGTTTCATGTGACTTTTCCAGAGAAAGATTCACAAGTTCTAAATATAGATTGAACTTTTCCACCGTGAGATTGAGTTATTGAGTTATCGCATCGATAGTTCTTATTTCTAGAGAACAATGCGACTGAACTTTGAGCCTCAACTCGGGGACTTTATGGTCACAGTTTGCTCTGTTGGTGAAAAACCCTGAAACCAGAACTGATGGCCCCGCTGTTGGGTGGATAAAACCAGTGATTCTTAGACACAGTCAGTGGTTTGAGCAGTTGTTAAAGGTTTGCTGAGAAATGAATCAATTATAAATGTTGCGATGTATTTATATATATGTTATCAATTCTATGGTAAATGAAAGTTGACAGTTCCTTCCCAGTTGGGATTCTGGAAGACTGCCCCCAGTCTCGAATCTCTTCCAGTTTTCTTCCAGGATTTCTCTGCATTTAGATCCATCCGCTTTCCTAACCGTGGAGGAACAGCAAGCCCACAGCACGATGCTTCCACCAATGGTTTGTAACGCAAGTTTTGTTGCAGCTCTTTTGTCGTCAGTCAGAGGTTTTTCTGACCAGCTTATTTCCTGGGAATCTGTTGGCAGCTTTCTCTTTCTGTCAAATCCAAGTGCGGTTGACTTTAGGATCACAAACGACTCTTCCTGTTGCATCACCATCAACGTTTAGGGGCTTTGTTGTCTTTTTGCCTCCTTTTCCTTGTTTAGAAGAGGTGTAAAGTATTTTTCTCCTGGAGATTTCTGCTCAGCGTCGTAAATTTCAAATTGACAGTCATTGAAATTATTTGTTAATTATGGTTAAAATTATTTTAGCAGTTTTCTCTGTTCTTGAGTAGTTTTTCTTTTCCTTTTAAACACAGAAACGGGAACAATTTAGAAATCTGCCAAGTAACTTAATTTGCAGAGTGAACTCTATAATTTGACGTGTTTGCTGAGATTTAAAGTTGCACACAGTTATCAGTGTGTGGAGAAAGAATAGAAAATGCTTGCCGCCCACTGAAGATTTTTACTTGTGAAACATTTTTTGTTTATCATTTTCATTCCTCTTCACGGTTACACGGCGCCTCCCATGTAGTCCCAGTGAAAGTTCAGTTAAGGACAGATGAGTTGAGCAACATAAACTCTTCACTGATCCCTTCACAAAGGGCGATTATTTGCAAATGTCAGGAATGCATTAAGTAGATTTGTTTCAAGCTGTGGCGTAATCAGTTCCTTTCTGGATTCGGACGGTGCTCCATTGTTGTTTGGATGTTTCTTCCGCTCTGCCGCTGGGTTTCTCAACGCACGGCGAGGCAGTTAACTCTTTCGCTTGAGCCGCGATGTAAAGCCTCGACACTGTGCAGTGCGATCGATACGCGGCGCAGCTCTCTGAAAGGTGTCAGGAAAAGAAAAGTAAAGCCACTAATAAGTGACAACCAGAACAATTAGCAGAGATTTCCAGGAGATTTTTACATCCTCCTGCTGAACTCGAGGTTTTCCAGAGGGATTTCTGTTTCTGTTGATGCAAAGATAAATGCTGCGTGTTTGTGGGCCAGCTGACATATTTACAGCAGTTTTTGAAAGTGACTCTAGTTCCTTGGAAAACGTGACCACAAGATCCTGTTTGAGTCTCATGCCAGGCTGTGAGAAAAGGTCGCAGTCGGAGGATGTTGAGCTTCACATATGTGGGGGAAGGTCACGGCGCTGCAGGCCTCCACCCATTTGGACCTGTGGTTCCAGTCAGAACGAGCAGGGAGCCTGTGACTTGATCATCTGCAGAGGAAATGGTCATGTTTTTGTCTTTCTGTCAGGCTAACACTCAGCTCTGATAGTAAACTTTAGCTTTAGCTGCTGATCTGACCTCATTCATTGGCATCTTTTAAGATGTGTGAAAAAACTTTTACTTTTTTTTTTTTTAATCGCAGCCTCTTTAACTTTAGCAAAATTAGAAGGTGGAGTTATCACCTTTTACACTCCATGTAAATATAATTGTAGCATTTCGTTTTTAATCTATAGCAGGTCTAATCAATCGATTACTCTAACAGTTAACTGATTAATTAGATTTTTTAAACATTGGAACATTCTGGATATTTTTAATTTAAGCATGTCTTTCTAAAACAATGTTAGAATTACATTAAAAGTAATTCTAACAAAAAGGAAGCAAAGGACGAATCTGGAGCTGAAAAACTCTGACATTTGATTTTCTCACATTTTTGATGCTGGACTAACGTCATATAGATGGAGGTTGATATACTAACTCTTTGTTTGGATTAATAAGTGGATACCAAAAGGAGGATTTAATAAGATTGAAAAGAATTTTGCAGACTTTGAACCAGGTGAAGCTAAAACCCAAAACTTTTTGTTTTGGGTTTCAGCTTAATTAATTAGCATTAATTACTTCGTCAAGTTGCTCTTCCAGGAAAATAACCTTTTTTGAGTCTATTTTCAATAAATCAATTACCAAATTATTTAAACAATTTATTCATCATGATTAATCCAATCAATTGTCTCAGCTGTATTTTATGGTTTATGTTTATAAACCAATCAGTTTCTAGGAGCTTCTAATTAGGAATCCTTTACTTCCTGGTTTCCTGCAGCAGAAATATGATCTCAGACAGACGCCCGTTTCTTTTCCCCACTGCCTCCATAATTTACATAGCAACAGGTTAAAAAAAAAAAATCATCAGAGCTCATTGTCAGAGACCAGCAGTGGAAAGTGGCATCCCGGGGTCACAGAGGTCACATTCAAACGTAATAAACATGGCCACTGGCTGATGGGATGCGTGGGTAGAGTCTTTTTCTGTCCTGCTGTCTCAGCTGCAAACATTTGAGAATCAGACTGAGCGTCTCGTCGACAAACACCCAGGAGAAAACCGAGGGGTGGATATGTGGCTGCTTGCCCACCTTGTGGAGGATCTGGGATGCGGTTGATCTGCTTCTGTGCATGACATCATGAATCCTCTGAAGCCATTTCAGAAAACCATGAATGTGTCCTCAGAGTGAATGATTAGGATTATGTTTTTGTGGGATTTTCTTCTCTTTTTGCACATCAGTGGCGCCGATAGATGCTGCACTTTCTCTTCTTTCTGCCAACAAATTCACGGAAGTTCAAATTCAACGCTAATCAGCATTTTGGCATCTGGGAGCCGCATAGGATTTGTTCTCAGACTCTTGAGCCACATAATTAGCAGCCAGGTGAAAGAGGAAGCTTTTGGCCCTTCCTGTCCCCTCTCCGGTTCCAGGTGGTTCAGTTAGGACTCGAGCTTGTTTGGGTCACGATTGTCCCATAGACGAAGTCGATGCCAGTTGTTATTACAATCCCTTTGTTGGCAGGAGCCGTTGTCAACCGACTGCGTAATTAAAGTGAAACATCATCCGGGTGCTATTGTGAGCATTATGGGAGATTATTTGATGTTTTATTGTGGCTGAGGGCATAATAAATCTGTGTGGTTGTAGCTGGACTGAAAGCCTGATGTCATTCTTTGCTGTTTTCTCTGAAATCGATAAGAGGGGGAGTTTGTGTAATCATCACAAGGAGAGGGCTGTTAGTTGTGTTGCTTATTATGTTTTTAATATTAGGTTTGGCTCTCGTTGCTCATCTATAAAAGGGAAACATCAGTCGCTTTGGTCTCGACTCAGGTGTGTTTACGGATTTGTGGTTTGGCGTCGCCCCGTGTTTTAACACGTGGCGACGGCTCTGATGGCTGAGGACGTTTCAGAGAAATGTAAAGAACATCTTAAGTTTGACCTTTCACGTGCTTTTTCCTTCCATTATCATTGTTACGACTCGTCTAACTAAAACTGGATCATAACATGAAGGATCGATCCTCTTCAGATCCCAAGCAGCCGACACACGAAGTTGAGCATTTTATGTTTATTTTAAAAAAATGTGTTTTTGATTAAGATGTTACAAGTGGAGCTTATGGCTTCAGAGTGAGCTAATGCCGAAAACAACAACCAAAAGGAAGCTATATTATCTGAATATTAACCGAAACTTGGCCAATTGAAAGTAGATAAACCAAATGACAAAAACTCCCTAATTAAGAAAAACATAATAAAACTAAGTGAACGTAAACGGCAGCTCAGTCCTACAAACTGCAGAACTACGACAAGGTGTTGGCTAACAACGTGGATGGACAGCAGGAAGTCCGCGTTCTTCTGGGAACCAATCAGAAGCGAGCTCCTGCACACTCGTAATTGCATAGTTAAGTCAAAGACGCCCGTCGTAACAACATGCATATTTTAGACTCTTACTGAGAAACTTTCAGCCTCTCATGGTGGATGTTTCACCCATTTTATTTTATTTTTTAACACATCAATCGTGATCAGCAAAATTTGTCTTTTTTTACCAAATAAATACATTTTTAAAAAGTACGGTAAATATTTTAGTTTGGCTGTCATTCATTTGTAGAAATACATTTTCACTTCGACACTAAAAGTTTTCTTTTTGCTTTTTGTTTGACAAGAAAAATTGTTGATCATGACTGACTTGTAAAATTAGTAAACTATCTAAATGAGTGAATTAGGTTAGTTCTCACTGTGTATCTACCCTTAAGTAGATACACAGAAGGTGTTAATGTGTTTAATACGTGACGTCGCGTCTTTGAAGTGTTATAATCAGAATTTTATAACACTGAATTTTAGAAAAGCCTCATCAAATCAGATTAAACTGCAGGGTTTGTATTTTCATCTAGATGTTTTTAGTTAATAAAAAGCTTCATGTTGGTTTTCTACACACCTCCACTGGCTCAGCATGACTCCGTTAACAGATTGAACCAAACTCCTGATTTCTGACCGTAATAAACGTCTTTTAATCAGTTTTATCTGTTCGGTCACGGTGAACATTCCTCCTATTCCTCAACCTGCAACCCCAGATTTACCTCAGATAAAGTAACTCAACATCATATTGAGCAACATTTCTCTATAGATCAGAAACTTTGATAAAGCTAAACCTTTAATCAGCTTAGATAATCTTTGGACTTTTGTTTCCAGCTGCAAACGTCTTTCTTTTGATTTTCATGTTTCTTTTGATTTTCTTTGGAAAAATTGGCCTTAAGCTGATTTTATGATGAACATAATTCCAAATTATGTTCAACTGCTTTGATTTTATAAAAATTATTTTAAACAAACATAAATCTCTCCAATAGGATTGTTTTTCCAGCATTCTGTTTGATCACTAATTAATCGTTACACAATAACTCACAGCTAAACTTAGCCAGTCAGATCCTGCCCGTGTACAAAGACAGAGCATGCCATCGCCATGGAGAAGACATCTTGGACCCCTGGGGGACCCGGCGTTTCACAGAGCAACATGTTTATCCACCATCTGCCTCCATACCCTAAAAACACGACCGAAGGCCGGAGCTGAACTCTCGGGGGACGGCAAGACGTGAGCCCAGACCGGCTCCGGCACCTCGATTGTCAGATTCTGGGAAGCGCAGATCGATTAGCGAAGGGCCTTAAAAGCAGCCTCTGATTGACTCTGCGTTGTGGGAGAGACCCCAACGACCTCTCACAGGAAATTAGTATTCATCAGGGATCCTGTGCACGTCAGCTTTGCACCAAATACATGAAGCACACAGAACTGTTGCTCTGCAAGACTGTAAGATGTGTCCTTGAAGGATTGTGTGAAAAAACTTCTCAAGGTCATTATTTTTTGTCTTTTATAAGTTCAACTCTTCTTCTTTTTTTTTCTTGAACAAAAATGTACATTACCGCACACCTGGAGAGTTTCCTGCCGTTTGTTTGACTTCGTTGTTAGAAATGTTTTCTAGTCTGATGTTTTTGTTGGAAGCTGTAAGCAGAGCGCATTCAGACAGGCCTCCATTCGATGATGCGTCTATTTGTAGCCATGATTTGGGGGTGAATTTTGTCTAGATCAGGTTGGTCAAACTGTCGGTCCGCGGCCCAAACGCAGCCCGCCGAGGCCATTTCTGTGGCCGTCGAGACTTTAACAACTTCGGGTTCCCAGGGTCGGTTGTCATTTTTTCTAATTCATGCAAGCCTTGATCAAACTGCATCTGAGTTAGAAATGTAGCTCATCCATTTTCTCCATTTTCTTTCCTGCTGGTTTTCAGAGGGTCTGTGGAAGGAAGTGAGAAAAATCGATTAAGCTATTGATTATTCTGACGATTAATCGGGTAAAAAAAAATGGATTGATAGAGATTTTTCATGTTCCCACTTTCACTGTTTTTAGTAAAATATTACACATGGCAATAAAAAATAATTCAGTTCTTTCTTAAAGTAAGAAAATAAACATTGTACTGCCTAAAATCCAATAACTTGGCGTTCCTCTAGTAAATCTGAGCCAGTGGAGTTAAAACTCTTACATTTGAAAAGTAAGAGTATATATACCGACAAAAATATTTTTCATCTTAAATATTAAATTTGTTTTTTTTTTTTTTTTTTTTTACAGTTTTGGCTTAATTTACATAACTCTTGAATATGTTGTTTTTTTTTTGTTTGTTTGTTTTTTTAGCAAATGATCCTTATTTCAAGTCTGTATGTTCCAGTTACTGATCAATAATTTTCTGAATTAGCTGACAAGTATTTAAATAACTGATTAATCACAATTAATCCACTTAATCATTGAAGCCACATTCTTAGAGCCAAAGTTTCAGAACTGATTGTCACAGACGTGTTGAATGTTTAACGGGTCTCGGTGCTAAACTGGAAGGTCAAACAGGAACCAAGATGTCAACTTGTAAGTCTAAAGATTTTTATTTATTTTTGTCATCGTTTAGACACAGAAGCTTTCCTGAACATTGACTGAGTTGGGAACACAGTCTAGCCTGGCGCTGTATATTTATCATGCTCTTTGATGTCTTAATTTAGGACAGCTCCGGACACTTTATACATTTTTTTTTTTCTCAATTAACCATAGAAGCCAAACAAAAATAAATGTGCTGTTTGCTCAAGATGGGAACAATGAGAAAAGCCTCTGAACATTCAGCTCAGCTGGGCCTGAAAGAGCAGAGCCTATCCGGCCCCATCTGGGAAACTCACACACACACACACACACACACACACACACACACACACACACACGCATGCAGGCTCACACAAAAGCCATTGAAGAAGCGGAACGGACCCCCGGGAGAGTAGTGGGGTATGGGGGTCAGACATCGAGGACAGGAAGAGGATAGAAGTTCAAAGAGTCGACATTACAGTTCTAATAACGAAGGAGGAACATTTAAAGCTGCAGCTTTACTCTACATTCATCTGTTCATTAGGTTTTTTTTTACTCCGTTTCCTTGAAACATGACAGTCAAACTTTGTTTCTCCCCCAAAAAACCACAAAGGAGCCAAGAATCTCCATCATAAATCCAAATGATGTCATGTTGAAACTGTCTGGACTACAAGAAAACATATAGAGCCTTTTTTTTTTTTTTTTTACTTCAGAGTTGTGTGAAAAAGGTGATGTAATGCTAAAACCCAGAGTTAAATAGACTTTATGTAACACAGGAAGGGCCTGGTGAGGAGCCTCATTTGGAGAACGCTGACATTTTGTTAGAATGTTCTCTTTGTCTCTTTTTAACGCAATATTTAGAAAGGTCAGTGGAATCCAAGATGTTCACGAAACTCCTTAAAAGTTTGGAGTCATTTGGTTGAGAAAATGAGGAAGTTTGCCCTTTCCGTTTTGATTTCTGTTCCAACTACCAAAACTGTACACATTGATCACATTTTGTGATGCAGCACAACAAGGTTTTGCTCAGGTTTTTGTCCTACATGTCGGCCGGTGTGTACTCTCTGCATCAGCCCAGATGGCAGGTTAGTCCATCAATAAATAGACACAGTGTTAGTGTTTTTCTTTATTTTACTATTGGAGTAAAAAATGAGGAAAAATGTTTGTTTGTTTGTTTGAGGAGGGAAGGGAAACTGCGCCAGAGGCTCTCATGGTTCGGCAAAAGTTGACAAGAATCAGACTCAGCCACTGCAAGATGTTCCCAGAAAATATTCAGTACTTGTGGTCTGTCTTCTTCAGTCCTGGGAACTTTAGACTGCAGCCCACATCTCCAACTGAACAACCACAGATCACCAGTCATCACGAACAGATATTATCTTTGGCTCTGGAAGATTTCAGCCAAGACAGCTTTATTGACACTAAATATTTTCTGCACCGAACTTACTTTCCTGAAGCCGTTCTGCGCTGGTCAGTTTGGTTGGTTCCTGCTGTGCCGGCTAACGGCGGGCGGTGAATTTAGTCTGCAGACTGAGAGAGGCCAGTCTGGCTGCTTCAGCTTCGATGACCTTAGGGCACAGATCACTGACCCCCACAACAACAAGAGTCCAGAATGCAATTAGAAGAAGTTGTGAAACCAAACAGTTTATTTTAGATTTGCTCTTTGCAGTTAGGACTTAAAAGGCCGAGTCCAAACCGGTGGAGAGTCATGTGATGCCTCTGTACAAATAATTTTTTTCATAATCGATTCCTGCACAACATCTCCGAAAGGAGCTTTTATGACAAACACAGTCACATAAGTACCGTCCAGCTTCTTTCAAATGCACCATGAAAAGGTTTCCATCCATCCCTGCTCGCATCCTGTTTTGTTGTTTTCACAGAATGCATGTTGCAAAGTCATTTTCTTTTCTTCTTACTTCTCTTGTGAGAAAAAGTTCAGTGTTGCAACAGTGACATTGTTGACATTGGAGTATCAAGTGGCTTTAAAGCATGACAGCAGTAGTTGGCTAGTCATAAGACCAGTGGCATCCGCTGGTCTTATACACACAAACACACACACACACACACACACACAGAGGCTCTGTGTGTGTGTGTTTGTGCGTGTGGGTGTGTGTGTTTGTGCGGGTGTGGCGAAGGTCCAACCTCCTCATGAATGTTATTTTTAAAATATCTACAGCACTCAGTAGATAAAGACCACCCTAGATATAACCACGTGTTGCTTCTCCACAACTAGTTTCCTGCATTAAACTGCAAGGATCCAATGTGAAAATGATGGGAAGAAAATCTAAAATTTATTTCAGTTTTATGTATAAACTACGGGCTTGTCTCCTGCTAATTCGTCACAATCACATTTTTAATTGAGTGGCAAATAGTCTGAGAATCAAACAAACTCCTTGTTGTCGTGGCGCCTCTGCAGTAGAAGTGATTTCAGGCAGAGAAAGTTTATTTGGCTTTGCTTGGTTGCCTGCAGTGAACAGTGCCGTCACTCTGCTGCAGAGACTGGAGTCGACATGCTCTTCAGAACTAAGGTTCTCCTCCTTAGTTCTGAGGCAGAGAAAGGGAACTAGTTCCCTCCGGTCTGAGTTGTTCTTCTAGAGCAAGTGATTACTGGACAATAATGCCTCGTTGGCAGTGATGTGGACACTGCTGCTGCCTGTAGTGGTGAAGAGCTTCACCTAGTAGTGAAAGAACAAGCTGTTAGATAGAAGCTTCCTCTCTCACTGGCCTGTGCTCAGAAAAAGAGATTATTCAAGTGGAGCTGCTGGTGCAACTCATTGAAAGGAGTCAGCTGACTTAATTTGGCAATAGAAGAATTAATTACACTGAGCCATAAAACGGTATTTTTTTTCTACATGACTTCATAAATTTAGGATCAGCTGATGAAGGATTGCATTGTTGGGTTATATAATTTTATGTTAAAGCCACTGGACTTTTATCATTATTTTATTTCTTAATACCTTTGATCTGCAATTTAATTGTGCAATGAACTGAGCAAAATATGTAAAAATCAAACAGTAATCTGTGAATCCTTAGTGCTTTTTTTAACTTCACTGAACTGTAACTTTTTAAAAGAGAAAGTTGTGTAGAGCTCAGCTGTCCATGTGCTGACATGCTGAATCAGGCTCAGTCCAACAAAATGTTCTGGTCTCTCTCTCTCTCTCTCTCTCTTTTTATCTCTCTCTCCCCCTGAAAGCGTCGGCTCTGGCTTTATTGTGCCGGGCGAGACACTTCCTGTCGCTTGATGCTGTGTTTGCTTTTCTGATCCCACTCCCAGAGACCTGTTGTTGTCCTCTGCTGTTTTAGCGTTCTCGTCTCTCTCCCCCCTCCGTCCCCATGTCGACTCCAACAGTATGTGCCGACCTCTTCCCCGAATTCAAACATACCTACGGTTACGATTGGCTCCCGCCAGACCCGCTGACACCTGGAAAGCCCGTCTCACATTGTCCTCAGAAGCCCCCCGATCTGGAGACTATTTCTGTCTGCTTTGGGCTTGGAGTGTGACTGACCCCCTGCTGTTTCCCCCAGTGTAATGTGTGTGTGTGTGTGTGTGTGTGTGTGTGTGTGTGTGTGCGTGTGTGTGTGAGATTACGCATGCTTCACCCACCTCGGTGCTACTGAACCAGCTGTGAGAGGGAGAGGAATGTGACATCACTGCCCAGGTCTGTCCTTCAGCTGCGGACCTGAACTCACTGAACACATTTCCAACACGAAAGGACAGTCCATAAAGTGATGATGACTTCTTGTTACATTCTGTATCGATCACAAATTACAGCTTGACACAAAGAAAGAAACAAGAAATATTAACATGTGGCACTTAAAGCCAATATTTTTTAGGAAAATTTTCAATAAACTCAGTTTTGCATTAGCATAAAAAAGTGGAGGGATCTGTTGACTTTGTGTAAATCTCAGCGATTGCAGAATCAAAAAACTTAAGGGACCGATTGGTGTAATTTTGCAGCAGATAAAAGCTGCTTTGAGTAGATTAACAAAATATAGACAAACGGCTGTAATCTTGTAGGTTCCATTGATGCATCTGGAGTCTAGAGGACCTCATGAAAAGCATAATTCGGCCCCAAGTTTGACGCATTTGCTTTAAAAGATTTCACGGTCAAAAACCAGCCCTTCTGTTTATAGGAACTGATCATTTTAAACTAAGAAGGCTGGTGTCAAAGCAGGAACCAGAGACAGATATTTATTTACACTTTTATTTCCTGTTTAGACCATAAATGCTTTTTCAGATGGATCAACAAGAAAAGTTACTGACCAGTTACAGCTGGTCCAAACGCGGTTCTTCTTCTTTTCAGAGTTCATATTAAAATCCCAAATTAAACCTTCTGGGCTCTGCATGGTAAAGCTCCTTTAAATGTAATTGAATTGTTAAAGCCATGTAGCTCAACTTAACCCTGTTTTTATGTTTCATTGAACATCTTATAATATCTCTGTGGCCTATATAAAACATGATCTGTCTTAGATAATCAGACTTTAGTCTGGTCAGTTCTGCCTGCTTTAAACTCCTTTCAGAATGAGATGTTTAAGGGCCTCTTGTTCAAATAATTTGCTGCTGACTCGACGTCAAAATGGCTGCAAACACATGCGCAATTATGCAACTGTGAATCTTTGAAAAGCATCAGCAGGTCCTCCTGCACAGCCAACAAGAATGCAGCAATTAGTAAGTCAACAACAAAACACTTGTGTTTCCCAGGAGCCATTGAACAGCCAGCAGGTAAAACCAGCTGACCAAACGTTCTGGAGCTCTGCTTGGGTTGCTAGGTAACGGCGCTGTGGCAATCAGGAGGTTTTTGAAACGGCTCGTTTTCCGGACACCTGAAAATATCAACATAATACCAAAAAAAAACAAAACAAAAAAAAACAGCTGGATGGGTTTTTTTGCACTTGGGAGGCTTTTAAAAGCAGAAGAAATCCAAAAGAAAGTACAAAAATGCTAGTTTTTAATAATCAAGGATTTTAAATATTTTTATTAAGTCATTTTTAAACTTTCATTCTCTATCTTTGTGAACATTGCTGTTTCTTACCCATGAAAGGTGCTTTGCTCATTTCCTAAATTTAGCCAAAGATATAGTTACACATCAGCGACCTGCGGTAATCACATCATCAGTACTATCATATGTCCCTCTTCCTTCCACTGAATTTCCCTCCTCACCTTGAGAGTGCGTCTGGTTTAATGACTACGCTAACAGGCATCCAGACAAATGAAGGCAGCCAGAAATGCCCCCGTTTGTCTACAATTCCTCAGAGCTCAAGGGATATTCATTATTGCGGTGGCCGGGTGATTTAACATTTTTGTCCTCGGGTCTCAGAGTTGTGCTGTTTTTTTTCCATCCTGTCGGGCAGTTAATTGCATTCACCTGGAGTCGCATATATGGATCAGTCGCTGATTAGATTTGCAGAATGAAAATCCGCAGCGCTCCTGTCCGCAGGGCCCGGGCTGAAGACCACTGGCCGGGAGCAACGGTAAACAAACACGAGGCAGCGCGGCACGTCGTCAGCATCTCTCTGGAGTTAATTCTCTGTGTGCAAGACGCAACAGATGGACTCTGAGATATTTATTGTGCTCCAAACACATATCTCCTGGTACAGCAAGTCCAACCTTATTGTTTCGTTCTGTTTTTTGAGTTGTGAAAACAAGGCTCTTGTTTCTTGTGGGGGAAACGAATCTCGGCGCCCAGGTCGGGTTGGGCCCAACATCTCCAAAGCAGGTTCAGTAGAATCCAGATTTGTTTGTGCAGCACTTGTTTTCCTGACTTTTCTGCCACAGACTTGACTTGTAGGTTTTCGTTGGTGCTGAGAGTGACATGCGGACACCATAAACCCGAAATGTTATATTTGGCGGCGAAGCGGTTTCTGGAATGTGAGGAGGAGAGCCTCCTCAGCTGCGAGGCTGGTTCCCAAAAGCTCATGAGAGGCATGGAACAGGAAGACCCCGTAAATAACTTATCTGTCCAACGGGGAGTGTGCAACCTCCAGACAATGGTCCGCAGGAAGTCTTTCCTTCAAACTCGAGACTTTTCAGGCCCAGAATACACTGAATGCGTCGTGTGCGAGGTGACATTTCTGTGCGAATCCCACAAACAAAAACAGAAGGAGCTGGACGTGCCGCTGTGCACGTCCCTCACCCAGAGGGCAGATCAGAGACCTCGGCGACGGCAAATCTACGAAGATCCTCTTACCCGCCGCAGATGGAAACACTAGCAGCCTTAAATGGAGTCTGGAAAACCCAGAGTGCGACATAATAGCATTAGATTTTTAATTGTCGTGTTGTTTTCTGTGGTTCTTTGACTTAATGGGCTGTTCATATTTGCTCGCTCACCCGCCCGAGTTATGGATGCTTTAAGGTCACCATAATTACTGTCTGTGACTTCATCCTGTGATCTTGTGGCTTTCTCCTCTTTCTCCTGCTGGTAATTACTGATGAATAATAAATAAATACTTTCCTCTGTCAACAGAATATCGATGTGACCAACTTCAGCAGCAGCTGGAGCGACGGCCTGGCTTTCTGTGCCCTGCTGCACACGTACCTGCCTGCTCACATCCCTTACCAGGAGCTCATCAGTCAAGATAAGGTACAGGAAGCCTGCACAGGAGCCCACACTGTGAAAAATATCCCCTGCTTCCAAAAAATAAAGCAACGCTTCCCTCAATGCGGGTCAGACGGGTCAAAAAGCAACACTATTTAGAGAACAGAGAAATAAAAAAAAAAACAATAAAAAGAAGCGATAAAGGAGGACACTGACTGAACAGCTGGAACTCTGTGTGGGAAAACATTCGAGTTTCAAGGCAACAGCAGGTTGGCCTCCTTGTTTCACAATCGGTTATACAGTAGAGGGGTAAGCCTGCCGTCTGCACACATTTTAAAATGATTATTTTTTTACATATTAAGACTCACTATGTTCTGACAGTTTAATGTGAGCCTGATGGGGTGTGAAAAAAAAACACTGAGCCCCTCTGCCATCTGCAGAATCAATCAAGTTTATATTTCATGGCAGTTCAAAATGCTTTACATCATAAAAACACAAAAAAATACAAAGTCAAAGAACATCAACATCAAAATGTTTTGGAGCGATTTGTAATGTTTCAAAAGTAACTCTAAGCAGGTTCAACCACACCTTTATAAAGAAACACATCCCCCCTGGTCAGACACAACCTATCAGAGCCAGGAGCGGGGTCTTAGCGCTGTCAATCAAGTTTGTGTACATGTTGCTGAAGAAGTTTTCTTACCATTACAGGAAAACTATTCATCCTGTTTATTCATGTTAACTAGCCCAAACATTCACAGCAGGCTCCACTGTAGCCTAGCAGACAGTAGGAGTGTGGCGTGTGAGCAGTCCGTACACGAGGGTGATTGGCCGTGCTAAGACTGAGAGAGGTGTATTTCTGCAGATAGCAGTGGGACCACATGAGGAAGGTAGAAGAGCTCAATGTTTTCACAGATTCTTTTCTGTCTTAATATGATGCTGTTATTAACAAATGTATAAAAAAGATAATTTTTTATCGACGTTACCAACTGCATATTTAAGAGAATATCTTGATTCAACATCCTAATTACACAGTGGGAATGTTGACCATTTATCATTTGTGGAAGGTTTCCAATTTTCGTCATGTTACTTCCACAAACTTCAACACTTTTCTGGGTTTTGTGTGGGTGATCAACATACAGTTGTGCATCGTTGTGACGTGGAAGTCAAAAAATAGAGATCTGTAAAGCGTTCTGATCCATTCAGCCCTCATGCGCCTGTAATTTGTAGAACCAGCAGTGATTTGCATCATGTAGTGGTTCGCACGTAGGCCAGGCAATTCGGTTTCGCTCTGATTCGATCAGAGCGACTTCTTCTTCATGTTTGCTGCGTCTGAAAACCTGGCCTGTGGCGAACTGCAAACTTATTTAGATTTTCTTTTTGCGGCTCTCTGACAAAGCCCGTGTTTGAGGGTTTCATTATTAATAGCTGCCATGTCAGAAACGACATTAGCCGCTGATGTCTGCAGCTCCTCTGGCGTTACCATAGGAACATTAGCCACTTCTTTAAGTAATATGTTCAGTCTAAATTAACACCAAATAAATCCAAATAAAATAGACTGTGTGGTCGGAACGCGGAAAGGAACAACAAAAAGCTCAAAGCATTACAGAATCTGTGCACTTTGTCCTTTTTCTTTTGTTTTAAGCAGCATTTAAGGTTTTATTGGAATCAGGCTTTCATGGCCGCTCTAACCTCCTCAGTAAGTGGGTCAGTGTTTCACCAGCATGTAATCAGGGACTCGGCTCATCAAACCTAAGTGATTGGAAATCAATGCCTTTATTGAAAGGCGCGCTGAACGCATCCAGACCCGTCTTCACCTCATCCTGCTGTCGGACAAGATGCAGTTTTAAAGTTTGAATCACAACCCAGACAGTGAACTTCCACGAATTAAAAGAATCGGAAAACATGTCTTGTGAAAGGAGTTTGTTGTTATGACGCGTCTTGCAACATTATCTTTAATCAAGGCACGTGTTGCGCAGGTTGACAAGTGTGGCATTTTGCACGTGTCGACCCTCCGTCCACACAAATCACTCGCACCTCCAACTAAGATACTGCAGTGAGTCACAGCAGCTTCTGCAGCGTGAGCAGCTCCTTGTCAGTTTGCATCAGGACACCAGAGCGTCTCATACGTACCGAACGTTGCAGCACACACTTTCTGACTACATGCCAAGAAAGTCATTTCCTGTTTAGAGCATCCTCAGAGTCCATAAAAAAGGTTTGCAGCTTTAATGATCTGATCTCCTTCTTGTGTTTTTCACTTCCTTTCTCCACCTTGTTTTTTCACTGGATAATTTTGCACCTGAGAAAAGGTGCAAAAAGAAAAAAGTGCATGTTGGGCCTCTTTAGCTTGCAAGAAATGAACTGCCTGAAAACGATATTCAGGCAGTGGGATATGGAGCAATGGGAGAAAATTAAAGCATGAAAATAAACTTGTATGAGAATAAAGTCAAAATAACAAAAATAAATTCATAGCATTATGACTGTATTGAATGTTTTCATTTTCATATTATAATGGTTTTATTCTCACAGTATTATAACTTTAATCTTGTCACACTTTGACTGTATTCTCCCAATATTCTGACTTTATTCTCATACTTTTTTATTTGTGTTTTTCTCAGTACAGCCATAATATTCCATCATAGTGGTTCGTGTGAGAGTGACTAAAGTGGGAATCGTCTGCTTATGCACACCACATTATGAGCCGAGTGGGAAATAACATTTTTGATTTACACTCGATGTCGTCACGGACTCGTCTAATGGAGTTGCATCCATTTCATGGATCCATTTCATGGATGCAACTACAGCTGCGCTGTAAAAAAGCATGATGATGAATTATGAATGTTTGTGTAGTCATGCTTTACGTGATGCTGACAGCTCTGTAATACAGACAAGCTGCTGGTAAACAGTGACGCTGCAGACAATATGCCGCCTCCCTCCGTCACTTTGCTCTCGCATCGCGGCGATGGATAAACGCCTTCGACCAGACCTGACATGTTCTACCTGACGGATTAGTCGTGTGAAGGCGGGAGCGTACGGCCAAGTCGGCGTGAATGTGTGACATGGAGCTGATGACGGAGACGCTGCATGGCCCATCTCTCTGAATAATTCAATAGACGTGTGTTGCCTTTAATAACTCGTCCTGAGTGACTTTCCCTGAGGCCCAAACACCCAGTCTGCTCCCGGTGTAATCCATCCTCCCAATAATCCCATTACTGGCCTCCTTCACCTTTTGTCATAGATGCTTTTAGGAAGATAACACGCTGGGTCTGCTTAGATTTTAGGTAAAAAGGTTTCTGGGATTTGTACCTGGGTGACATAACTGGAAAATCAAAGAGATGGTGAAAGAACCATGCAGTACTCGCTTAAAACTTTGGGGTTTTTTTGCATTATATGACTATTTACATAAATATATCATTGCTCCATATCCCACTGCCTGAATTTATATACATTTTTTCTAATTGTACATGTAGGAAGAAGGTCCAATAAAGGCAAAGGTGTTTATATGTTTGATGAATTTAAGCTTAAAGTAATCTTTTGATCTTATCTTATTTCGTCTGACCAGAAGTGGTAACAATGTAATTGTCAGTAGTTTTAAGAACGGATTTGATTGGTGTGCTGTCAACAAAGATATTTTTTTTTGAGAAGCCTATAGATGATTTTCAGCATGTTCTCTTTTTTTGTCATGTTTGAATTTTTTTTTTTTTTCCACAGTTGTGGTGCATTGGTATTTCTCTCTCTTTCTACTCCTATCAGAAACAAATGAATCTTAATGGGTCACAAAAACATCTCATTTTGCCATAAGAAGTTACTTTGAGTTGTTGCTACAAATCTGTTGAAGGGAAGTGAAAACACAACCTGCTCATTTGGTCCAAACACTGACAAAAAAAATGTCTGTGTTTAGGGTACAAAAAATGAAATTATGGGGGGGCAGGTATTATTTGCTGTTTCTTTGCTTCAACTTATGATTTATAAAACAAGGTGTTTTCTTAGCTAGGGCACTTTATGTTCACAAACAACACCTTCTTTGTGTCTGACTGCTAACTCACTGAGTTTTCTGTCCCTGCCACGTCATAAACTTTGTTGACCATTAGCATTGATTTCCTTTCAAAACGTTTCATTATCCCGGGTGAAAACTGCTCCCTGCCTCCACTTTTGTGAATCTAACCCACTTTTCTTACACGTATTATATTTCATACATTTAAGGCTTTTAGGGGATTCTGGCTCTGAAACTTAAGCCTTTAGTAACCCCATTTACTTTCGATCTGACATTTGTACATTCGTTTTATTACCCATGTCAGAAACGCACAGGAAAATGTAACGCAGCAAGACGGTCCCATAAACAAGCACAGCCTTATGCCGGTTTTAAGCCCATGTGATGGGAGATTGTACTGTTTATTGGTGCGTCTGTGAGCTTATTATTGTTGCTGAGCGAACCTCCGGGTCTGATTTTCATGTCTTCTGGAAACCTGACGGTTTGTTTGTTTTGGTTCAGGTCCGGAATCTGACTCTAGCCTTCCAGGCCGCAGAGAGCATTGGCATCAAAACGTCTCTGGTGAGCGGAGCACACACACACACACACACACACACACACACACACACACACACACACACTCTCTCTCTCTTAGACTCTTTACAAATTGGAAATACTACACTTTGATTTTCTTAGATTTAATAGCAACTTTAATTTACCCAAAGGACGTTTTTTCCCAGATTTGTAAAGATTTTCCAGTACTTACTGCCGAGGATCTCAAATCCATATTTCTGTTGTGTTGCCTCGGCTATAACGAGAAAAATAACTAATTGGAAAACCCTTGCTATTTGTAAAAGTCAGCTGCCCTACACTGTTTACACTTGCAGAGAGCTCCTAGTATGTTTTGTGTAAACAGTCGGGTTAAAGTTTACTCCACAGTGAGTTTGAACCAACATTTCTGCTCAGTCATGGATGTTGCTGTAAAACTGAAAACCTGTTTGTTTATGTAAATTGTGTCTTAGTATCATCATGCAGACAGTCAAAGTTTCAGATTCTTCTTGTGTCATTCCTTTTATGCTTAACATACTTTTCATCGACTCAGTTATGGGATGGATGCTTTTTATAAGTAGCGCAGGATAAAAACATCTCACTGTAAACAGGTAGCAAAATGTGCTAATTCCAGCTTTTAACTCTTATTTTGAAACTGAGAATTATTTCGCGTTGTGGTTAAATTTGCTGCTGCTCTTTCCTCTTCGGGGAGTAATTATTGAACAGACATTGAGTGAACATTGGGTTATGGCCAAACATCCACTTTGTTCTCAGATCCGGTGATGAACTTCTGAAATTGCATTTGCATTATTGACAGTCCAAATGTATTCAAGCATCACTCAATCACCTTCAGATGTCATCTGAGTCGATGCGACACAAAAACGTGTGACTTTGGCTCAGCACTTTACAGTAGTTTTGTTTAAAATACATTGTGGATGAATTGTGATTTTTACAGATTTATTTCAACAAACACTGTTGGGTACCAAGCAGGGCTTCATTCTGTCCGGAGGAAATGAAAAGTTTTCAGTTTGACTTGGTTTTTTAAGCGTCATTGTGATGTTAAAGCTTTAAGAACTGGAAATGGGAACAAAATGCAGCTTATTACCTTCCTGACAGCGTTAAATGTTAAGGTTATTTTGCCAAATTTATTTCAGAAATGTGGATTAATAATCTCTCGTTTAAGATCTAAAACAGTCAGAGCTGCACTTGAGAAGATGGATTCGATTGCTTCATTGATCCGTCCGGATCACGTTTACAGCTTCCTACGTTCTTCTTGTGATTGGATCACGCAGGACTCTGATCAGCAGTAAATGACGACATTAACCGTTAACATGTGTTGGAATGAGCTGCCAGTCACAGGACAACTGATAGTTCTTGTTTCAGATGCCAGCAAATAATCATAATGTCGTCACCTTCAGCTGTGACCAAATTTATTACCCCTGCACAAATCCTCTAAAACTTAAATTTTTTTTTTTCTTCAACAGTGGAGTCTTGTGTGGTCATTACACATAACTTATTTTATGGATATCAGTGGTTTGGATTTGGTACGTTTGAACTGGACTGGTGAGAATTTTATGACCTTTGACCTTTAGAAACTTCACAGAGAAGTTCAATACGTTCCCGGTTTCAGCTCCATAACAAAAAGCTTTAGTGGAAGAAATCGACTTGATAGCCAAGATCGTGAAATGCCACCTGCAATAGAAACACAATTTCAACATAATTTTGCACTCGTATTGACATGTAAATATTTTCTGCTCGCCAACATAAGCTGGGCTTCGATACAACCGTTTCCTGTCCTATGAAATGAGCAACACACCATCCGTCATTCTAATGTATGTGGAATAAAAACAAAAACTCCATCACAATCCCGCAGCCTTTGTTTGCAAGCTCTCTACTTTGCATGTTTTTTCACCCCTGCTTTAACAACACACACACGAACATCAGCGCTTGGGAGTTGGGACTCATTAAAGTTTAACATTCCAGTCCAGGACGACCATTATTAGGAAAAAATCTACATTTAGAGTAATTGCTTTGTTTGTGGAAACTCTGTGTTTGGAACATGCTTGTCTGCTTTATTAACTGACCAAAATAGTACCTGCAAGAAATAAAAAATAAAAATAAAAATGATAATAGTAAGTATGTTGAGATTAGAATCGGACCTAAAACTCCCAGCGGAAATCCTTTTGTCCTGATGTGGCTTTTAAAACTCCAAATCTGGACGTTTGACTTGACCTAATTGCTGCATTTAGGTCAAAGGTCACGGTTTGGTTTCTTATAATTCTCTATTACGCGTTTTGTGGTTGGATTTGACTGAATTGTTCCCATGTCCACAACATAAATCCATTCTGACTCTCTTACTGCTGGTGAACTTTGGACCCCGTTACTTTGAACACATCCCAGAAATTAATTCCTTATTTTTTTTTAAGTTGTGGTCTCATAGAGGCAGCTACAGAAATGTGTCTGCAGAGAAACCTTGACTTATTTATTTTTTCTCAGATTCATGCCATGTCAGTTCTTGTTTTTTAAGGGAGAAAACATTTAACAAATCAACTCTGAGTCAGAGGAATTCGGGGAAACAATCCTGCGAGTTTTACGAGCGTTTTCTCCAGAAGATGGGTCTTTAAATTTCTCGGTAGACTTGTTGGACTCCATCATCTTCAGGTTCTTCCAGCGATGTTCTGCTGCGTCCAAATCCAAACTTTGTTGGACTGATTTACGGTTTTCTGCATAATTTCTCAGAAGCCTTTTCCTGTGCTGGTGTTCAGTTCATTGTTTTTGTTGCACCGTTATCTCTTCTTCTGCTGTCGCCAATTATTACGCCTTGTTCCAAATTATTATGCAAACTGGATTTAAGTGTCGTAAAGATTAAATTTTTTGTTGTGCTATTAAATTTATAGATAGTATTTTGCACCAGGGCTCTTTGACTCACTATAATTCATTTCAGAGATCTGGTTGATCAGTTTGTTGAGATTCAAGCAGAAACTTTCCACAAACTCACAAGTTCAATAGATGCAAGAATTGTGCAGGTGATACCAAAAAAGGGGTTAACATGTAACTCAGTCTGTTAAGATGTGTTTGATTGAAATACGACCGTTTGCAGTTCTATATAATCCATAAAATGTTTAGAAAATCTGCTGTGCATAATAATTTGGAACAGTGCATTTTGAGGTTTTTATTGTTGAAAAAAAAATATTGTTCTGATGGGGAGCTTTGTTCAGTAAAGTTTAGTTTATACTGTAATAATTCATGACTTGAAAATTATACTGCTCATCATTTGCATTGACCATTTAGGAAAATCTGAGAAAATGTGACTTGAATAATAATTTGGGAAACTGTAAAAACCTGGTTTCCGCTGCAGCGGATTTATTAAGGTGTCGTTGGAAAACTCCCAGTTGGTTTGCAGTGATAAACGGCCTCTTGGAAGTTTTGATGGTTTTTTTTTTGTTTTTTTTTCCAGGTCTGGAACATAAGAAATATAAAAATAGAGTCTGAAAATATATTTTCTCCTTGTGATCCATTCAGTGAAATGTTTCATGACAACTCATCAAATATGTGATGGCGTGTTAATGCAATATTAAGAAAATAAATAAAAGAAAATGTCCAGAAAAAGAGAATAAAATCAAAATAACACATGAATAAAACCACAATGAGGAGAAAGTAGTAATATTGCCACATTATGAGAATAAAGTCAGAATTTTATGTCTTTATTCTCCTAGTATGACTTTGTCATTAGTTTCTCAGTGAGGCCCTGATACTCCGTCGTATTCCCATTACCATCAACATCGTCTTAATCCCGTCTCACTTCCGCTGTTTGTCCCAAACAGGACATTGAGGAGCTGATGAAGACCGACAGGCCCGACTGGCAGAGCGTCATGCAGTACGTCTCCCAGATCTACAAATACTTTGAGACCTGACGTGTCAGGGAGCCGCACGGGACGATCAGGGCGACTTCTTCTGTGCCGTCTCCGTGTGGGACACCCTCCTTCCAGACCGGCGCTCCTGACCGCCGCCCATCAGCTGCCCAACAAGTTTCTGAACTCACCTCTACAATCAGACATGCGACCAAAAAAAAGGAGAGGCGCCGCAGTCGGCGAAACAGATTTCTCCCGAGATGTGCGTTCACAGATGAACTGATCCAGAGTCACTCTGACATCTTGTAGCAGTTTTACAGCACAGCTGAGATTTTTATTTCTATTTTACTGTTTGAGAAACAAAGAACTGTTGATGTCTTCCATGCTCTCCGTGCTGCCGGCGCGTTTCTAAAAGGCAGCGTTGAAACCACTCTGCTCTGTTTACAAATCAAAAGCTCCCGACAGACTCAGTTTTGTTCTCTTCTTGTTATCACAACACGACACCGAGGGGCCACCCATCACACCGAGGGGCCACCCATCACACCGAGGGGCCACCCATCACACCGAGGGGCCACCCATCACACCGAGGGGCCACCCATCACACCGAGGGGCCACCCATCACACTGAGGGGCCTATATGACGACAACATGTTCACCTGGCAATTAGACGTTATTCCTGACGTCACACTGCACAGGTTTTCACAAGTTTTCACAAGTTTTCCACATTTCCCATCAAGAAAAAAAAAAAAAGTGAACCAAACTGTGTGCATCTGTATTAGGCTGCATGCAACGTTGAAATATGGACGATGTTTTCCAGGACACTCCAGCTTTTGACGCGCTTCAATTTGCAGACGGTCGTTTTTTTTTTTTTGTTGTTTTTTTTATAAAGTTGTATTTATTTATTTACAAAAGTTGCTTATTGACTAAAAGACTAGAAGATGTTCCCTGGCGATGGATAGGTCTCCATGGTAACTTTAGGTTAATAAAGGATTATCCTGAATTAATTTTTACTCCTCGTCGGTGTGTCTGCTCTCACTTGTCATGTTTTGACACGTCGGCTGCTTGTGGGTAAATGGTCCAGCCTCTGTTTGTGCTTTAATCATACTGCCGTGATGCTCCATGGGTGATAAACTGCTTTTCCACTGGGCCCATTGAAGCCCAGTGCCAGGACTGGAACAACACTGAACTCAATGGGAACAATCAGCAGGGTTGCCATCTTTTTTACAGTACACTGTTGTTACTGTAACACATCTCTGTGGCTGCAGGTTGATCCAAGTAGCGTCGTCCTCAAGGACTGGAAAACGTGACTCTAAAGTTTTTGATGGATAAACTTCTTACTTCGTTTTCATCAAACATCCCAATAGCATAAAAAAAAAACATCTAAATTAAAAGTATTTTCTTCTTTTAAAAGGCCAGTGTGGTGAAAAATCACATTCCATCAAATCAATTTGGAGCGTTTTTTTATTCTTTCATGCATGTTTGAGAAGTCCTTCAGTCTCCCGTGGCAACCACTCAGCTGCGTAAAAAGCCTGGCTGGACTTAGCTCCGCCTTCGAGGGGCGGCTCCTCAATGGAGCTGCAGCTTCTAAGCTTCCAGTTTCCACCTCACAGAGCAGCTCCCCCCAGCCAGCTCCTTCAGACTAGCCAGCAGCAATTAGCAAACCCCTAGTGGAACTCCACAGCTGCTGAGCTCGTTATATGAGCTACTTCTCAATGCAAAGTTGATAAAAGCGTTATCGGGTTAATAGAGGAGTGACTTCCTGAAGGTGGTGTGGGGATTGTTACAGATTCCTTGTAAGCCAGAAACTCCACAACTTTCTCCCCGACCTCACTGGGTCTTCCTGATGCTGTTTGTTTACTAATGTTTTCTAACAAACCTCTGAGGCCAAAACAGCTGGATTTCTATTGAGACTGAGCTCCACAGACGGAGTCCCTTGATTAACCGGGTGACATTAGAAAGAGTCAAAGTCATATTCGCACCACACTTTTAAGATTGTGCCTTGTAACTGTTTCAAAAGCAGCTATTTACTTAACACCTCATAAATCAATAATGTTGTTGATCAAATAACATTAAAATCTCAAAGTTAAAGGAGCATGAACATGTTTGGGAGGCACCACAAAAAAAAAAAAAAATATATATATATATATATATAAACATGACAACACCTGTTATGTAACACCTGTCAGGAGTTCATAGATGTTTATAACTGTTGTCAATATTTGGTAAATAATTTTGTTTCGAACAGAATTGAAGTATAAAATCTCACATGAACAAGGAATGTAAGACAAATATTTTGTGCCACATATATTAAATAAAAATAAAAAAACCCTAAGAACTATTTTATTTGATTAAAATAAGGTATAAAACATTTAAGAAAGACATAGAAAAAAATGAAAACATGACTTTTAATACAGAAGTCCATTAAAGGGTCATTATTTACGGAGTTTGTGACATAAACGTTCCTGAACACTCAGGTCAGTCACCCTGTATTGGGCTTCTGGTCGCGTGGGTGCCCTCCCACGCGCGCGCGCGCACACAAATGAGCGATTACGTGTCGGGAACTCCACGTGGAAACTTGAACGCCGCTCCGCTTTAACCCACTCGTAATTACGCGCAGCGTGGCACCGGCGCTCTCAGGGGGAACTTTTTAACCGCGCGTGTGTGGAGCGGGGCGTGGCTCCTGTGTGAAAGTGATCCCCCCCACACACACACACCGCCCTCCTCCTCGCTTCCTCTACATGAAAACCGCTGTTTGAGGGAAGTTGCGCGACACACCGTGCAGACGTGCAGATGCCGCTCGGACGCTCCTCTGCGCGCGTGACGACGTCCTGAAGGCGAGTCGCGCAGACGACCAGGTGAAACAGACGGACGCTGAAGTTTCGTCAAGTTTGCGCAGACCTTCTCCTCACTTCGCAGCAGATGGCACCTCCCGCAGCCACTTGTGGAGTACCGCCGGACTACAGCGCGCGGGCTTGCTGCCTCCTCTGGGACTAGACGCGTCGCGGATGACCGCCGCTGATGTGACCCACCTGCCCGGTTTCAGGCCGGACGCGCTCTGCTGAGATGGACGCGTCCTACATCGCCATCGAAGCGGTGATCGCCGTCCTCTCCATATGCGGCAACGTGCTGGTATGCTGGGCCGTGGCCATCAACAGCACGCTGAAGAACGCCACCTTCTACTTTCTGGTGTCTCTGGCCGTGGCGGACATCCTGGTCGGCTGCCTCGCCATCCCCTTCGCCATCATCATCAGCGTCGGCTTGTGCCTGAACTTTTACGGCTGCCTGTTCCTCGCCTGTTTCGTCCTGGTACTCACTCAGAGCTCCATCTTCAGCCTGCTGGCCATCGCGATCGACAGATATCTGGCGGTGAAGATCCCGCTGAGGTGAGTCCGCGCCTCGTCACCAACTGGGGTTTTTATTTTATCCTGGCAAACAGACAGGGAAAGCTCATAACTCGGATTGAATTCCTGAACTCCCAGAGGTGGCATTATGGCTCTCTGCCCTGGGCGTCATCGCACGAGGGGGACAACATAACAGCTCGGAGCAACAACAACAAAAAGCTCTCTCTTCATTTCTGTCTGATATCTGATGGAGGGTTATTGGGGATTTTAATGAAACATGGCATAACAATGAGGCAGATGTTGTTTGCTTTGAGCAGATTAGATCATCATTTCAAACTCTTCGAAGAAATGATTTTACTTTACACCGAGCAGAGAGCCTTAAAAATAATTCCAGTTTTATAAAACCGTGGTTTTAGTTTTTCAGGAAGGGTTTGATTTGTATTCATGAGCGGTTAAAATATGAATCAGACTGGGGCCACTGATAAGATGACTAATAATATCCTATAAACTGTTATAGAGGCAGATGGTATTTTTTATGCTTTGTAATGCAGAACAATTGTGGTTCACTTTAAAGAGTTTTCACATTTTACATAGTTTATAAAATGACAGGTTTCATGTGTACTACTAACATGTTTAAAGGAAATAAAGTATGATAAAACATGACTAAGTTCATATATTTATCACTGGGAGTAATATTGCATAACTAGAGATGCACCAATCAATGAGCCTGATCATTTCTAACTTTGATCTGTAACTGGAGTCCAATATTTTACAATCACAAAGATGTGATGTGATTATAAAAGGATTTTGAGTTTAATGATCAGATAAGTGTTTAAGTCTGGTGTATAAATTATTTTGTTCTTGCTACAATATGTTTTCACTTTATTAGCTTGTTGAGAAGAAATGAAAGTCATATTACTTTTTTCAAAATGCACATTTGCTATTTTTCATCTGATCACCAATAATTGACAGTGATTGGATCTGATGTCCCAGCACGCTGCTGGAGTCGTTTTCACTTATGGACGTTAAATCTTCTGCTTCTTCACTTCCACGTTTGCATCCCTATAAATCTGTATTTACTCCTCAGAGACGAACCAAACTCCCGTTTCTCCTTTAAGGTTGAGGCTGAAGGAGGGAAATGAGATTCAGCCTTAACCCCATCAAGCAGTTCTCTAATTAATCATGTCATGATGATCTTTTATCTGCGGCGTTGGAGCTTCGGCTGTTTAATCATATATGCTAATAATGCAGGAGAAGCAGAAGCATGCAGACCTCCACATAGGAGATGATTTTTGTCTTCAGAAAGATGCACAGATCAGAATCAGATCAGGGATCTGATGAATCCATGCAGCTTATTGCCTCATATGAACTTGTAATAATAATTGCATTATTAGACTCTGTTTATCCAGCCAGTGCTTTGAAATTCATCAGGTGCCAGGATGCATAAAGTCATCTTACTTCCTTACACGCTGGATTTACATTTGATGGTAAAGCAACAGAAATCCAACAGGTTGACATCTGAGGAATAATCGTCAATTTTTTTTCGCTAACTTATTTTACATCATGTTTTTGTGATGGTAGAAAAAAGTTTCACTTTGGAAGCATTTAGGATTTTGAACTCAGCAATTTGACACATATCCTGTGAGTGAATTAAATGCCAAACGTTTAATGGAGCATCAATTATTGTAGTTGTCGGTAATAGAAATTTGTCAATTTTCGCCTGGACCAGCACTGACAGATAAGTTGGATGCACAAAAACCAGCAAAGTTTTAGATCCAGTTCAGAAAACCCAGATGAAACGTAGAGGAAACCTGCTTTTATGCATAAACGGGGATCATCTTGCATCTCTGATTGCTAAATTAAAATCCAGGTTCAGCTGAATGTGTTTGTCAGTCAAACTGAAATGAGCAAGACACAAAGGAAAATCAGAAATCGGTATTAGTGCAGGAGGTTTTTCTTATTTATTCTCTTTTTTTTTTTTTTTGGCTTTATGTCAGTCCTGGTAGAGATTCAACTTCAGGACGCAGCAGTGATTTCACTCGGTTCCTGAGCTCATCCTGTGTTTTCCGCTAATCCGTTTCCAACGCTGCGCCGCCCGAGGGCTCAGAGAGCAAAACCATTCCCGGCTGATTTCCAGGCTTTTCTGCTCCACACCGACGCCCGGCTGCGTTTTTCCCTCTGCGTTCTGTTGACGGACACAAAGAAAGAAGAATAAAAACACAAACTCTTAGAAAATCGTCGCAAACAAAAGTTTTTTCCCCCCCCCAAGCAATAATTTGGATGTTAATTCATCTTAACGCCTTTGAGTCATAGATTAACCCTGTTTTGATTGATGCTTTTTTGGAGTCAGTTCTCTGTGACTCAACAGAAATGGTTCCAACTAAATTAGTAGCAAATATGTTTTATTCTGATAAGCTAAAAGAAAAATATTTAGCAATATTTAATAAGTGTCGCATTTCTTTCCCCCCCCCCCTTTTTTTTTTTTTTTTTTTTTGATAAAAAAAAAGGCTGAATTTATTGACACAAATTGTTTGCACTTATGAAAAACAACAACAACAAAAAAATAAAACAGGGTCGAGTGATTAGAGACAAAAGGCGAAGCCTCTGGATCGATACTTGCCACTGAGTGTCAGAGCTGATGGCCGAGGCCAGCGAGCTGGTGTGTGTGCGTGTGTGTGTGCGTGTGTGTGTGTGTGTGTGTGTGTGCGTGTGTTCTCATGAAACAAACAGACAGATCGAGCTGCCAGCAGGGACAGCGTGGTGCTGCTTGATATTTCCATGAATTGAGGAGCAGCAGCTTTACGATCAGATGGGAAGCGTCTGTCTGCAGGTGTTGTTGTTGTTTTTGGGCCGGGTCAGCGCGTCGTGGGGCCCGTCCAGGCCGTGTCGGATCCGCTGTCATTTCCATTTTCGTTCAAAAACCCCGGCAGGAAAGGACAGCCTGACACAAAGTCGCGATGAAAGTTGCCAACCACAGAGCGGGGCGGCTTGTAAACTCCCCCATGTGCAACGTCTATTTCTGACCCACAGAGCAAAAACCTGAAGCTCGTCGTTTCCCCCCCACGCAGAAAACACTGACTGTTGTTTCGCCGAGAGCAGAAAAACACTCATAGAACTGTTCTCATTCTGAAACGTTTTGCTTTGTGGGCACCGAGGAATCCCTACAAGTTTGCTTTTGTTTTTAATCAAACAATTTTTCTTAGGCTTGTTTTAGTCATTGATTAATCTGACAATTAATTGGATTTTTTTTTTTTTTTAAATGTCACATTCTGCAGGTTTTTCATTAATCCTTAAAATGAAGTGTTTTTAAAATGAACTTTTTATTGCTTAAAATGCAATAACATGGCATTCCTGAACTGGGTGAAGCTGAAGCTATTTTTCTTGAGGAGTTTTGGCTAAAACATATTTACACTCAAAGGAGTTTTTCTATTAAATGTAAAGTATTTTTGTAGAGTTTTGGCTAAACTACTTGCTCTGAATATGTTTTCTTTTCACCAAATAGCATTTTTTCTGTGTGTCCAAGTTAACAACGAATCGATCACTTAATGAGTAAGCGATTAATCGACAATGGGTTAATCGTGATTAATCCGATAAGTTGTTTCAACGCTTCAAATTTTTATATCAAAGATGAACAAAAGCTTGTTTTAAAATCATGATTTTATTTGTTTGGGGAAAATATTTACAAAGCAACTTATTAGAAATGAACCGACTCAGCTGTTCAATCATAACTTGAATCTGATCAGTTTTTTGGTTTTAAAGAAGTCGAGCTTTTTTGATAATGTGACTAAAAGAGGTCAAATAAAGACACATCACTGCCAGATATACAGAATATATAAAAACGGATGAAACAGCAGAGCATTTAGTAGAGCAACACGAAGGAAAATACCTGGAGATTTTTGCACATACTGAACTTGTTCATGCTTGTTCTGTCTCCGCCACAGATATCACTATCAAAACATAAAAGCAGCTCCAGGTCACACTACAACAATCTGGAACTTTTTTGTGATATCGTGCTATGAAGATAACTATTCTTGCTTTCTTTGACTCTGAACTCTGGGGTTTCTATGCAAAGAGTGAGAATCAAAATGACATAAGCCGACCTTAAAATCTTCTTACAAACAGTCCAACCTGAAAATGTTGAGGACTGACCTGACAGCTGCAGTATGCAGCTTTTACAAGAATATGTTTTTGTTTGGGTTTTTTTATTTATTTTTTTGTATATTTGTTGAAACTCTCACTAGGTCTTGACAGTATAATACGATGATCTGTGAAAAAAGTCAACTTCCTCCCAGAGCTATTATCGCCATCTGCAGAAATGCTCTGCTCCCAAACAAAAACAACGAACCGGAGGCGGGAGGAGAGTTTTAGCGTCGTCAGTCACACGTGTGTATGCGCTGCTTGCTGGGTCTGATTGTTTATTTTTAATGGTTTTATTGGCTGTAGTGGCCTTTATTTGAGAGTGGTCAGACAGGGAAGTAGGTAATGAGAGAGGCAGAAGACATGCGGCAAAGGTCACCAGGCTGGGATTCGAACCTGTGACATTCTGGGCTGTGCTTTGGCCTTGGTTATTTCTAACCAAGCAGTGTCTTTCTGCAGATGGCAGTAGGACCATAGCAAGAGGGTCAGAGATGGGGGTTAGAGGAGCTTAATTTTGTTTTATTTTTTTTCCGGTTAGCTGTTGCAAATGCTTGACAGCTCTGCTAAGAAAAGGAGGAAACAAAAGAAATCTGTAAGGAGGAAACTCTTTACGGCTCAGCAGTTACCCGACCCACACAGCTGCAGACTCTATATGCAGAAAATAAGATCAGCGTGTTTGTTGAGCCCAAATGACACGTCCAGAGGTGCTAGTGTAGGAGTTTGGTCAGTTTGCAGGCCTGGAAACACCACGATTCGGTCCCAGAAGTCGTGCAGCTGGGTTTTATGGAGAAGAGAGGCCAGTTTCAAGATAACCGAGCCACAACACACTCAGGGCTCCCCCACCTGCAGCCCTGCTGCTCTTACATCCCCTCTGGCTGCTTTCTGAGATCAACTCACACACATCAGGCGACTCCTAAGAATTATTTGAACCCTCATCTGCGAGTCCCAGTCAGAGAAAATGAAACCTCGCTCTGCCCCAGGTGTCAAATATCGTGTTGCTGGGTCGTGTTTTTGCGGAGATGGAGCGTCTGTGTCGCAGCTTCGTAATGCGATGAGGCGGATTTAGAGTTGAAGAACGAGGTGAAACTCTGCTGGTGGCTGGACTTCGAATCAGCCTGATCCCTATTTGTGGATTTGTCGCACGGACAATGATGGGCAAAGGTGCAGCTTCGGGATCCAGAACGTGCTGTGAGTCTGAGGACCAGCTGCAACATAAAGCAACGAGCTGCAGTTTGATGCAAAGCCTTGCAGTGTGTGTAGCTCTGTGTTGGTGCAGAGGAGTGGCTGTTATTGTGGGTTTCTTGGTTTTGTTCTTACGGCAACATATCTTTGCTGCTCATCTCACCGTGATGTTATGATTTCGTTAAACTTTTTTTTTGTTTTGTTTTAAACCTTGCATTTCTTGAGCATCTTGAAGGTGACGCTGTTTCACAACCGAATGGTTGCCATGGGAGATTCAAGAATCAAGCCCAGAGGATCTCAAAGCTTCACACGACATTCACCCGTTCACTCACACATTCACATGCTGACGGTGGCAAGCTACCGGACAGTAGCCACAGCCTGCCCTGGGGCAGTCAAGGCCACGCTCCAGATATGTTTTTGAAGAAGGAATAACATAATAACATGACGTTAATCAAAAAAAAGTTCATTTTACACAGTACCACCCGTTTAAAAAGTGTCCATTAACCGTCGCCTTTTGCATTTTTAACCATTTACTTATGACCTGAATGTCAGTTTTGCTTATCGTTGGATGAATGTTTGCCCTCTCACTTCAGCTTTGAGCTAGATTTCTGTTTGGGAGTCAGCTGATGTTGTAAACAGAGAGAAAACTGTGTGAAAAAAGGCCGATCTGAGTCAGATGGAGGGGAATCCACCCGCCTGTCAAACCGAAGCTCGACGACGGCCTGTGGGAGTTTTAGCCGTGCTGTAACTGAAACTTAGCATTGCTGCGATGTTTTATAAATGTAAACTTTGACCTATATGGAGTGGATTCCATGTGCCAGAGGTTGGAAAGGAGGAATAGTAGAGGAGTCTTTTTATTTTTTGCTAAATTTTATCTTTATTTTCAATCCCAAAATGGAAATAAAATGAACTACAAAAGAACATATGCTCACCTGTCTGTATTTAGGCTCTTTTGTTGTTTTAACTTGATAATGTGTCTTTGATTAAGATTAGTGCATCTAAAGTAGAGCTAAATTCTCATCGCAGATGTTACACTTTGGTCAATTTCATGTAAAAACACAAACATTTTGAATCTCTGTAGGCAATAAATCAGTCAGCAGGGAAATCGACTCTGGAAATGACTTGAGCCTGAGACGATGAGGTCGACCCCCGCCAGCGATGACATTTTCACCACTGAGGGCAAATTCCTCCAGCTTCGAAATTAATCCTCCAACAAAGTCATTAAAAACCTAAAACCTGTTTCACTTTGAGAGATCGTGATGTAATCAGTTTCATTTATCTGCTGCTTTCAAGACATAACACCTCGATGAGCCCAAAGCTGAACTGTTTCACTTTGCCTCCTGCAGCTGATCTGTGTTTCTGAGCAGCAATAAACATTATCAACCAGTTGTTTATCGCTGTTTATTAAACGCTTCTTTTTTTTTTTTTACCTTCTGTAGAAGAAGCTTAAAGTCTGCCTAATGAGTGACTCTCAATCGATGCTTCTAAATTGATGCTTCAAGATTTTTGACATGATTTTTCTGTGAACAGATCATAAGCAGTTACTATCTTGCCTATTTTAAATAACTACACATGGAGACTTAATCCAAATGAGTTGATCCCGTAAATTAACCCAGTTAACTACTACTGTCTTAACACACCACGAGGAGAAACTAATCTTATGGCTGTTTATTAAAAATGGTACTTTATTAACCTTTGAATCACTATTCAGAGGTGAGTATACCTTTGAATGAAGAGTTAGTTACACACACTGCTTGTACACATGGAAAATTGAGGTTATTCTCAATCAATAGAACATATTGATTATAATAGGCGTCTTAATATTATGCTACTTATTTAGATTTGTACACAGAGACTTAAAGCACTTGGTAAATTTAGCACTTTTTAAAAGCCTATTGCGTGACGTATTTTCTCCACAACATGGATGTCTGGCTGGAAATGACAGTCATTTGGGACATTTGGGATCACTGGGAGTTGGGAGGCTCATGCCCGGTTTATTAATCGGGCTGCGGTTATCGTATTTAACCAGGAGACTCAATGAAGACGTGCAGACAGATTTACAGCAGAGACTTTGTCTCCTGCAGGAACTTTGGACCAGTTAGTTTGTGGAAGCAATCTGAATGGAGTTGATATGACTGAGGGGTTGTCCAGGTCACTGACAAACATCTGCTGTCACCTGTTGGACAGTTTGTGGGGCTCTTGCTGTGGACGCAGCTGGACTTTAAGGTGGATGTTGGGAGTGCTCAGGCTGCGGCACAGGTCGGTGGCCCCTGGGGGCGGAAGTGGAGTTTGGAGAAGGAAGCAGAACAAAGATAGATGCCGGTGGGCTGTCGTCATGCCAGGACTAATCCGTTCAGCTGCTGGTTTGCTCGCTGTCTCCTCGCACGAAAAGCAGAGAGTGTTCAGGAGATGGGCCCTCTGGGAAACGGATCCCATACTCGCCGTTGTACTCAGTGATTAAAAGGAAGAAAGAGCCGGCGACAAACAGCAGGATGTTATGGGTAATGAAGGATGAGCTCCTTGGTTTCCTCTGCTGGGCTGCTTTGGGTCGTGTGTTTTTATCATTCATGCCCCCTGGGGCATCCCGCCCGGGCCCCAGCAGGGGGTCACTGGACAGAGCCAGGGCTCATAAACTTATACTTATCAGAATTATAAAAAGGCAGGGGCAGAACGGGATAATGATTAAAAATAATTTCTGCTGTTATGGTAACCTGACTTTTGTTTTACAATCAAATTCCCCGTAAAACAGGAACAGTGGTTTTCCATCACGAAGCCCAGATTAAATCCACGTTTCCATCACCGCAGCGCCACAGAATGAAACGATTGTTCATTTATCATCATATTATGCTTTTGTTCCATCCAGTTAATGCGGAGACCAAATCCAGGAAGTGCTGCGTGAGGAGTTACAAAACAAAGCCCTGTAAAAGGCCTTGGACTGTTTCACGTTATACATAGAAAAACTCGAATGTATTTTATCGACATTTTATGTGACAGACCAACACAAAGTGGAAGGAAACTGCAGAAAAACCCGAAACAAATCTATTTTTATTTCTAGTGCAGATATCTTGGTACACTTAAAATAAAAAACTAATTTACAACTCACATTTTTTGCTTTTTTTGCAAAAGCTTGTTATAAGCCAATAGTTCCTCAATATTGATTAAAAAAGTGCCAGAACCATTGGGAGACAATTTCACTTAAACTAGAGATGCACAATCCACTTTTTTATTTTATTTTAAATACCGATACAGAAATCTGTGGTTTAGTATCGGCCAATACCGATCCGATACAGACAGAAATGTAACAGATTAAAAAATTATTTGATAACTCTGCACCGAAACAGAACACTTAAATACACCAATGGCTTCACAAACTTGGAAAACATGTAAAAATAAAACAATTTGTTCAGTCAGTATAACAGCCTATGTAAGATAAATAACAAAGACACTGACAAAAGCCATAGGTTTTACTACCTTGGACAAAAATATACAAATAAACTGCGTCAAATCTTTCAAAATGGTTCAGGAAGTGCAATTAGGGATTCTAAATATTATGTAAAATAAATAATAAAGTATGACAAAGAGCACAAAGCATAGAAATATTCTGATTAGACCTGCTCTTATGGATCGAGCACATTGTCACTAAAAGCTGATCAAGTTTTTTTCAATATCAGGACCGATACAGATGTAAATATTGGACCAGTCGTATCAGCGTCTCTCCTCAAACTAAGACGCGTTTCTGAAAACACGCCATCATTTTTTCATCTATATTAACTAATTATTGGGTTAAAACAAGCTTTTATATCTTGCTGGAAGGTTACTTGTCAGTTTGTTTTCTCTTAGTTCAAGTCTACTAAGATACTTTCAACAAAAAATAGACAAGAAAAGTTGTGTTTTTTCAGGGTCAAATCAATGAAATAGGCCTCTTCTGTGGTCTGCAGGCGTACGGCGGTTTTAACGCCTGATCCTTTCAGAGCTCTCCTCTAAAGAAAAGCGTCGTGTTCTTCCCTATTCAGTGTGCAGACATACAACATGTGACACCTCCAGCTCAGACTGACCCGTGTTTGGAAGCGTGTCCCTGTCAGCGTCCTCGTGAGTCATCATGGCTGTGCCATTGAATCATTTTGAGGAAGAGGCACGTTGGGCTCCCAGCGTGGTTCACGTGATCGGGACGGTCAAGACAGAAGCCGAAATGATTCGCCCAGCTTCCCGACAAGCAGCCCTGATGTACAGCTGCTGCTCTCGGCTTCAGGTTTCAGCCAGGGAACGTTTTTATGAGAAACCGACTGCAAGTTCCTGCTCATGTTTTGATGTGGGTTATCACTTTGAAACACCAGCACAAATCTTACATTTCAAAGGAAAGAACATGTAAAACATGTAAAACACCTGCTGCCTGCTCACAGACCAAGACTTTAAAGAAGCAGGAGACTTGTTACTTTCATTTTAGCTCTACAGAGGCACATAGAACATGGCTGCATGTAGATTCTGTCTGTGCAGAATAAATACTTAATGGAAAAAATACTTTTCGATTCCATTAAGCTATTTGTAGATTTTCTTTGTTTATTATGTATCCCCCTTTTTCTTGTTGTGCAGTGTTAGTAGGAATTGCATTTCAGCTGTAGCCATCTGTTTTGCTCAACTCTCTCATGGTGCAACCAAACATTTAAATTTGTGAGCCATCTACACTTTGGTTTTCTGCTGCACTTTGAGTCTTTTTCTGTTGTAGATTTGCTGCTGAGCTGTAGAACATCGTCCAGTTTGTCCATGTTGGATTGTAGAAAGTCTGGTGTGTAGCTCCTGGTTGACTCAATAGAGTCCCGGTTTCGTAGCTCCTGGTGTCCCATTTGTAGTCGGAACTCAGGAGTTCTGAATTCCCAGTCGGGGAAATCAACTGGAACGTTCCCTGAAGTCAGACTTCACTCATAAAGTGGTAAGACCAACTTGGCATTTCTTGGCAGTAACAGTGGAAAGCTGTGATGGAAACATATTTATTTCACAAGGCACTCATGTAAGACTGCATCTAAAATCAATGTTTCGTTCAGCAACTCTGAACGAATTAAAAGTGGTGTTTGCTTAAGAAAACGATGTTGGTAAGAGGTACTACGAACAACTTGGGTGTCACCATTTTGAAATGATGACTTGTCCGACTACGATGACTGGAATTCTGCTATCTTGACCAACTCCTTCAAACCGGACCACACTTTTCTGGTGTTTTTGTAAAATCCTACATGCTGACGGAAGTTTTCACAGTCTGACCTCAGGAGGAACGTCCTGGAAGAGTGAGAGCGGTCCTCACTTCCTTTCCAACAAGCTTTTTCTCTGTGGAATTGTGGACCTCCAAATCCTCAGAAAGTGCTCTCAGACAGATCAGACACAGAGTTTTATTTATAGCAGAGCTCATATTTGTTCATGATTAGATAACCATGTTGTTTGATAAGCAGCACCTGCAGACTAAACCTTGTTTTTCAGGCTGTTGCAGAATGTTGGGGGTACTATCCTCATAGTGTTTGTTAAGATCAGATGGGTAGACTATAACAAAGACTGTTAGGCTCCGTGTTGTTGCAGCAGATCTCTATCTGTGCTTTCCTGGCTTGATAATCCAAAGCTGGCTTTTGTGTCTGTATGCACATAAGCAACAGAAAATGAAGCCAAGAGCAAAATTCATTTGCATACAAAAATGAACAGTTAACAATTCCCTTGTTAACTGTCTCTTGTTATCGACTATTGTTGTCCTTGCAAAACAAAACAAAAGTTTGCATATTTCCATAAAGCCTTCTCCAGACTGGAAACCACCACACGTGTTCAGACACGTCAAGCTGTTGGCGCGGATTTGCACCGTCAGCTCACTTTTTTCCACGCTCTTCGCAGATTCTCAGAAAAACAGACAGCGACAGTGACCATCTCTGCTTCTGCCCCTGAACACGAAGCTGAATATTGATCAGGGAATGTATGATCTCATCGTGACTTTGACCTTTGAGATATTGTGAGTTATGGATAAAAATGTGTTTTGTGAGATCACTGTGACCTTTTTGAATAACACTAACCTGTGCCCCGTTTTCTCCAGGTACAAGGAGTTGATGACGGGGAAGACCGCCAGGAAGATAATAGCCATTTTATGGATCCTCTCCTTTGTCATCGGCCTCATTCCCTTCTTTGGGTGGAACTTGAAGGACTCGAGTTGGGAGAACAGCAGCTCGGTCAACAACACAAAATGCAAAGAGTGTTACTTTGAGAGCGTGGTGGACATGCAGTACATGGTGTACTTTAACTTCTTTGTGTGCGTGCTGGTGCCGCTGCTCATCATGCTGGGCATCTACGTGAAGATCTTCACCGTGGCCAGGAAGCAGCTGAGGCAGATCGAGCTCAAGTGTGTCGGCAACGGGGACAACCAGAACAAGGGGCTGCTGCAGAAGGAGATCCGGGCCGCCAAATCCCTCTCCATCATCGTGGGACTTTTCACCGTCTGCTGGCTGCCCGTCCACATCCTCAACTGCCTCACGCTGTTTTACGGCGATCTGAAGAAGCCCGCGTTTGTCATGTACGTGGCCATCATTCTGTCTCACGCCAACTCCGCGATCAACCCAATCATCTACGCTTACCGCATTCAGGACTTCCGGAACACCTTCCGCAAAATCCTGGTGCGGCACTTCCTCTGCCGAAAGGAGGAGCTTTACCTCAGCTCCAAAGGCAGCAGGCACAACAGAGACCAGGTCACAGTGACCATTGACCCCCTGCTTTAGAGGCGGAGGACTCCATCGACGTCAAGGCGTGAGGCTTCTAATGTTTACAGAACAATGTGAAGATGAACCGATGTCAATCCCACCTTGAATGTACTTTTATTTATCAATCGTATTGGGTTGGGATGGAGGTCTGTGAAGTGTTCAACTATAAGTCTTAAATAACTTCGGTTTGTTGTTGTCGTTGAAGGAGTTTTGTTTAAATAGTTGAAGCTAACTGGATATGTAGGACTGTGAGGATCCAAACTCAAGATGCTATTTATTGTTCTGAATTCACCCTGTTCCAACTACAAACATCCTCTTTTTGTGCCCTGCTCTTTTTTATACTCTCGACATTCAGTGCCAGTGTTAAAATAATTTATTTATTACAAGACCTTGTCTTTGAGAATGTATTGATCAAACAAACGTGCGTGTGTGGGCTACCTCTGTACTTGTGGAGCTAAAGAAAGGCTCGGTGGTAGCCATCCTTACCCTGTGGGTATTCTGCAGCTCACAGATCTTTGCTCCATCTATCTGCTGAGAGGAGGACACATTTTCTTCAGCCTGGATTTATTCGTTTAATTTGGAAGGAAGCAGTTGAGGTGAAAGCGTGAATCTCTGCATATCGTTCATCAGTACACCATAGTTTTCTCAAGACAAGCTGACCTCATGGTTCCTTAAATAAGCACCAAGTTTGTAGAGTGCTAAAAATGTCAAATAAAGGGACGGTATGGCCTTTTGTCAATGGTGAGTTTCTGCTTAAACTGCATTTAAAACATTTTCAAGACAAGTTTTATCTAAAATCAAGATGTACATGAACATTTGATTTTCCATCTCCTTAAATTGTCCGTAAAATCTTCAAAGAATCAAAGCCTAACTTGTCATTTATATACAATGACCAAGCAGCAGCTGGTTAGTTACTGTAGTGAATGTTTTTGATTTTATTGCCCTAACCTAGAAGTAGCAAACTAAAATTCATGTAATTCTAAAACTTAACCAGGTCAAGGGTCAAAATCAATAAGTAGGATCTGAAAGATTAAGATATCCCAAAAAAGATATCTTTTTTTGTGACGTCTTCTGTCCAAATATTTCTAAATATACATATACACCAATCTAAACGCGATGGGAAAAAAAGTAACAGGAAACCCTTCAATTAATTACTTAATATTGTAAGTCTGCATTTTAAAGATGTTCTAAGATCTAAAATTGGGATTATTAATTATTTTTATCAGTTTAAGACTGTAAAAATGTTTGTTAAAGTTAGTGACTTACCTGCTGTTAATAACTTAGTATCTTCAATTTTAAGGCAGGTTTAGACAGTTTTCTTCCTGGATAATTAAGCTAACGGCTAACCTGGCAAAGACCAAGACAAAAAAACAGTCAAAAGCAACCAGTTGGTTTAACGAACAACGCAGGTATGGAGGCCTTAGTCCTCAACGCAGAAACTTTAATAGCAGAGTAACTGTCCATACATAATATTGGATGAAATCAACTGTGATTATTTTATGCTAGTTGTTTTTAAATGACTAAAGTCTTTGTCTCCAACAGACTAGCCATTAGCTTTAGCCTATCGAACGAATTGATCTGGATTTATACTAAATTTAGGGAATGCAAAGATTGTTTCAAACCTCTTAAGAGAATCTCACTTTCAAATACATATATATTTTTAAAATAGGATGAATAACTAATAAGAAACAAGTCACTTTTCTTTGCCTTGCATTTTACTGTAACCACTAAAAACCAAACTGTCACCTTTGCATGTGTTCCACAGGAAACGGCTAAGTGATGGGAGTTGGTTTAGCTGCAAAACTCGCCTACAGTGATGTGCATTTCTTCAGACGTAAGCTCAGGACGTGGAAAAAGGATCGTAGCCTTTGAACTAATTTTGTGTCAGCATTGGGCCTTTATAGCTGCTTTTCACGATAACGTCATGCAAGATGACGCCTCAAATCGGAGTCCTTTATGTAACTCCACGTCGACCGGGTTCTGGTCACACTTCCCTTTAGTGGCTTGCATAAGACTTCCTAGCCATCATTGTTTTGGGCATAAGAGTTGGGCTTACTTCAAACCTTCAGCCACAGTCAGTGTTAAAAACCAGACAGAACAGACACAAGCCATTTGATTTCAGAAAACAAACGATTTGAATCTTTAACTCAGCCAAGTAATGTTATGTGTGCCAACAAAAGCAGGTTAGTAAATCCAGATTCCAGTGAGGGAGATTGTGAAAAGAAAATATTTTCCACACAGAGGCGTTATTATAATTCAAAGAAAAGCTTTTAAGCTGCATAAGAAGGTCTTTCTGCAAAGTCATGCCATGTATGAACTACCAGAGGGCATTACGGTCACCTGACAGTCATCATTATTGAAATTAACATTGCACTGACATTTTAATTTCCTGTTTCCTGTTGCGTCACTGGTGTGAAATAAGTGCTCTGACGTGGAGCCCTCTGTCTATGCTGCTGCGCTGTCTTTCTGCGTTTATGGATTTCCACCTCTGTCTGATTTCAAGGGCTAGAACACAGGAGAGTCGCAACGATTAGGGACATTCCAATGGAGACATCTATACTGTAACTGCACTGTAACGTTATCTTATCGTCTTTGTTGACCGATGTATGACAATAAGTACTGTAGCTGTCTGGCTTTCTGCTTGATGTCAAACTGTTGCCTTGATTTTTTTTTTATTTTTATTTCAAAACGTAATGCAAACAATGGCAAGTTCAACATTCCTGCCTTTCGTTCCCAAGTATCTGTGTGCCATCTTGTTGTTACTAATCAGGAAAAATGCCTCCACTGTGGTCGAGCTGATGTCCAACATTTTCCAGAGGCGAAAGTTCATTTGTTCAACACAAAACTACAACTGTTTAACATGATGCAATCTGTATGTTTGGTGAATTATTTTGTTAATAAAGGCAATGTTTATATTGGTACAGTTGGATTTTATTCCCACATGTTAAAGTCTTGACAAGTTTATATTTAGTAGCAGCGCATGAGAAAAAAAAAAAAAAAAATCATGACCGTGCAGTGAGACGGTTTGGAAGTGACCCCGATGTCCAGATGTTCTCTCACTCCAAAACTGATGGAGTGCCAGATAAAAAGCAACTAAAAATAAAGCTGTAAGTATTTGAGATCAAGAACATTTCTAAAAGAAAACAGAGTAGAATCTGTTATCTTTCAGATAAATGCAACGAGCCAGAGAGCCGCCCATGCAGGGGCTGCTACGGGCTCTCTGTCCCGCTCAGCACCGCGGACATCTGCTGATCAGAGACACTCTCCTGTTGAGTCACGGCCATGGCCTGAGACAGGTAGACGGCCAGGATGTGTTTGCACTGGGAGGACAGAAAAAAGAAAGAGAGAGACAAATTTATTGCACAGACGGTGGAAGCAAAGATGATTAATGTCACGGATATGAAGCTGCAAAGTCGGCGGTAATTCCAACAAGAAGATCTCATCAGAGGAACCTGTTGCTAATATTCCTTTGAGAATCCACCAGTCGAGGAGCGTGAGTCACGGAGCAAATGGCAGGCTAATTTCAGATATCAATCAAGATCTGCACCAAAATCCACAGAGTAAATGATGATGGGGAGTATTAGATTTTATTCATTTTTGGAAGCGATCTTTTTCCAGTCACTGAGTGTTTTAAAGCCGAGTGTTAGCAGGTTGTGGAAACGACACTCTAGTGTTTAAGTTGTTAAAGAGTGAAAAACATAGCTATTTTTAGCATAAGTGCTTTTTTTTTTCTTTTAAAATTAAATTAGATGAAGCACATATAGATATAAATCTGTTTAAAAGACATGTTATTTTAAGCTGCCTGAAAGCAAGAGAAAGCAAGACTTTCAGCAGAAAACAGGAAGGCTGAAAACTGGACGACGACGTTGTTTTTAATGGAACAAGCTGTATTTGAAAACGCTGGTATTCTTATGGGAAGTAACAGTTAGTAATGCTAATGGTATTTGCTTAATTTTCTTATATTTTTCATTTATTTTAATTTAAATAAACAGCATCCCATTTCACAGCGACTCACAAGTCAATCGTCTTTTGTTCTATCAAAACTTATAACTGCTTGACAAAAGATAATAAATGTGGATCTTAACTTTATTGATTGATTCAAAGATCAATCAATAATAGAGTTGGTATCTGCAGAACAATACATAAGATAAAAACTGAGATCAGAAATTCGGCAAAACATTCTGATCAGTGCCTCTAGTTTGAATATGATTCAATACTTGAAGTCTGGTTTTCAATCTACTTGAGTTTTCCATAACTCTAAAATTATTTTATTAGGAGTGGGCATTTATTGTATTGTTTATCAATCAGTAAACAATTTATGATGAGAATTTGTATTTATCTATTTTATCCAGTTTGTTCCAATAGCACATCAATAAATCAGAAAATTCAAAAACACGATTAAATGTGTTTCTTGTGTGCAGTTAAGTGATATAAATCTGTTTTTTTGGGGGGGTTTTTTGACGAAGCGGTATCCTCTTAAATAGGAATGTATTCATTTAATACTTGTGTTTGTGTTAGCTATAAATGCTGTGCCATGCATTCACAACTATACACTTACTTAAAAAAAATATCTAACTAGTTTCATTTTTAACACAACCTTTATCGTTACCATAAAGCACCTAAAAATATCCAGTAGATACAGAATTTTGCTTCTGCTGAAGGCAGTTTGCTGCTAGTATGGGAAAGGCAACACATTTTGTAGTTGCAGCTCAGTTATTTATCCTCTGACCCACTTATTGAAACAAAATGGACCTAGTCCATGTTGCACCGAGCCAAGTTTGAGCGTACATATTCCCTGAATGGACTCCAGCTGCTAAAAGTCATGCATGAAGGCCCATTATAAGACTCTGCAAGTAACTAATGCACTTCCCTATGACTGTTAAAGTAATTTTATTTTGCTGTGTGTGTCTTGTATCAGTGTTGCTGACATGCTCATTGGGAGTCTCCGTGGTCTGCTGCAGCTCTCTGTTTCTCACACTGGTTTTAGCTGCATCCTCCAGGGAGGCAAATCAGCCGCGCAGTCGGAGAAGGAGCCGAGCTTGTTTGTTTCAAGATATTTAGGGAGAGACCGAAGGGGAGACACCAATCAGTGACCAGACAAAAACACAACCTGACCACAACACATCTGCTGTGTGCTTTGTCTCACTTAGCGGGGCAAAGGGTTTTTTTTGTTCCTCAGAGATGCACGCTTGACTGAGAAGACAACGTCTGTGAAACGGGTCGTATGTCTCTAAGAGTCGCTGGAAAGTACACGATGTACGACGAAGTGATGTGAACTCTGACACGTCTAAAACTCCTCTGCAGAACGAAAGGGCTTTCTTTAAGGACCATAGGTTACTCAACTGACCCGTCATTGGAAAATCTTGTAATGCATCAATTTAAATAGGGCTGAAATGATTCATTGCAGTAATCTATTAGAAATAACCGTCAAAGTAATCGGTTAATCGTTAACCGGGGTGTGCAGATTAAAAAACAAATAACATACTCGGAGTACTAATGAGGCCAAAGCTGGATAAAAAAATTTACTTTTTGCATTAGAGATAAAAATTTTTTTTAAATGTGGCATAGTTTTAGTTTCACTTGGTTCAAACGCTGTACAAACTAAACATCTCCTATTTATCTATTCAATTATTAATCGGTTAATCCAGAAACCTGCACAGAATTTATCGCGACACTGAATTGATGTTCAGTCGAGAACAAAAGCCTGAGCTCAGAAGCTTTGACAGAAATATTTTTTACCTGCATTTACTACAAACTATTAAGCGTACACTAAAGTAATGCTGTTTTTGCATTTTAGGCAATAAAATGGTTATTTCACCTAAAGAAGGAATTGAATTATTTGTTTCTTTGCATCTTTTAATGCACTTCCAATATTGTATGAAAAAGGCTCAGACGAATAATTGGCAGAATGTGCTGACTTTTTAAAAATCTGATTAATTAATTAATCATCAGAATAATTGATAGCTAAAATAATCATTAGTTGCAGCTGTACATTTAAAGGGCAAAAGATAAAAACGCTGCAACAGTTGCAGTTCATTTTAAAAATCGTGTTTTTTTTTACATTAAGTAATGAACACTGAATATCAGCAGAAAATCTGATCTGGTCTAATAAAGTCCAAACGTTAACTTGGGTACACGATTCCTGAGGAGCTCGGAAAATGTTCTGCTTATTCTCCTTGGTCTCTAAAGCCAGGTTGTTTCCTATTGAGAAAGAGGAAGCTCAGATTGTTTCATTGTTGCAGCATTTTGCTTAAGATGAGATTTTGTAAGTTGATTTTATTCCAAGGTGTGGAAAGAGCAAGACAGATTGCTAGAGGTGCACCGATTGCAGTTTTCTGGCCGATCGCCGATTACCGATCTTTTAAAAAGCATAATTTACCGATTCCGATTTTGGCCAATACCGATTTTTTTTGTCTGAAATGTTGCTCGATATATCAAGAAAGTTGCTGAATTGGCAACAATGGGGTGACTTTTGTTAACTGCAAATGTGCAGACATGACCTGGTCGGCCGGTTTGTCAGTCAAACCTCTCTCTTGGGAGAAAAGAAAAGCACAGCAGTTGATTTCTAGACCTTTGACAAGGTTGATAATATCTGTGGAGAAGATTGGCTTCATATGTAAAAATCGACCGATCACAGATCTCCCAAAATTAAGGAAATTGGCACAGATAAATTGGTGGACCCCTAATTGTTACCATTAATAAAACAAATAGTCATAAAGTTTGTTCTCTATTTCCTTTATAAAATCCCCTAAAAGACTCTTTAATTTTAGTTTTCTCTTTTACTGCACCGCTCGATCAGAAACAACCGATCAGAGCCAGGAGGGTCTTGGCTCTGTCAATCATGCATGTGCATTCGCTGCTCACACCCTTCCCTTTTCTCTCTGCCACACTACAGCTGCTTCACCCCAACAGAGGCTGCTATAAATGCTAAGGCAGAAATGATGGCGGATAAACAGTTTTCCTGGAACACTAAGTTGTTTCTCCACCATTAGCACATCGAGCAGCACGTACATGAGTGTGATTCATACTCTAAGATCTTCCTCTTGGCTCTGATTGGTTGTTTTTCACATGGAGCGCTGCACCTCTTCAGACAATAGTAGCACAACATAGAGAGAGTTTCAGCAAATACGGAAAAAAACATCCTTTTGTAAAAGTTACATACTGCAGCTTTAAATGACCTAAATGGGGACACAGCTCATATGGAACCAGGTTCTGGGAGACTCACCAGCAGACCTTGGTTTCTGCGTAGAACGGTATAGGTAAACGCCGGGCAGGGGCAGTAGTGACAGGACAAGAAGCAAGTGTACAAACGGCCCGAGCCTCCAATGACCTGCAAACAATTCATGCAAACTAGATTAATACAAGACACAGCACTGATGTAAATTCCTCTCCTGCTGTGGGTTTATTATGTGCCAGGAGTCTGGCAGCAGACCTGCACACGTTGGTTTCACTAGAGGGTAGAATTACAGATTTTTATCCCTTGATTCTAATTACCAACTCTTTATCTCTGCAAACTTAAAAACACTTCTATATTTTCAGTCCTCTAATGAGCAGACAAACAGTGAATTAAACTGCGGACAACTCCTTCAAAAAAAGAACATTTCCCAAAAAATGGCAAATGTGAGACAGGACTTCGTGTTCTTATTCATCAAGTTTGGTTTTTGTCTCTAAATAATGCCATTTATGCCCGGTATCGTTCTTTTTTGTGAACTCTGACCTTAAAGTAAGCGAGGCCTGTAGAGCTTTAAATTTTGTTCTGGGTTCTGGATGAAAGAATCTGTTATTCATGGAATGTTACTCATTCCAAGAATCACACATTCTTGGAACGAGTTATTCCAAGAACACATTTTGTTCTTGGAATGATTTGGAGATCTGCGACTTTCACTGTTCAATTCTAATTTAAAATTAAAAAATACTTAACTGATTCCAAAGGGAAATTAAATGTAGCTCGTTTATTTGAAGAGCTATTGTAGACGGCGATGTAGACGGTTTGCAGGAAGGATCTCCTGTAGCAGTCTGTATCACAACAAATTTGAGGAAGCCTCTGAAGACATTCTCTATTTTTCTGTGACTCCATGTCTCATAAAGAGGTTCTGTTCCAATGTTGTCTTTGGTTGTGGATAATAGATGTTATTGGACTGAGAGGTGGCTTTTCAATTACTTTGTTTGCTACAAATTGTCTTTGGATCTGTTCAAGTGATTATTGATTCTAACCTTGTGGCAGTAATAAAACCTTGGTGGGGCTTGTCCTGGGAGACAGTAATTATATTGTCACGTAGTGCAGGGCTGATTTGGATAGATTTGCTTCCCTTTATAAACTAATAACCCTTTAAAAGCTGCATTTTGTATTTACTCTAATGATATTCGAGTACACAGATATTTTAACGATTCTTTTCTCTCCCAGGAGCTCATTGTGAGTACTGAAAAAGTTATGATCCAAGGTAATCTTGTTACCATTTTTTCAACCTCATCATTTCCTATGAGTTATTTAGAAGAGTGGGAGCAGAAATCATGTATTTTTAAACGAGCTGCGTGGGATGCCTAATGGCCCTGGGTGACGGAGCGTCGTGTCCACGGTGTCGGCATCCCCTCCCAGCTTTGGACAGTGATTTAGGCGCCTCTCTCTTGCTTGTGAGGGCGTGTGAGGACATCACATTGGCAAATTAGCATGACACTGCACAATAACTTATGCCTCTCAGACTTGGCACCATTATTCTGCTGAGATATAATTAATTACCTTCTCCTACGATCTACCAATGTAAAAAAAAGGCTCATTTGTTCAGTACCACGCTTCATTATAAATAAGGCACAAAAGAGAAAATTGCTTCGACTCAATGCAGCTTGAGGAAGACGGATAAAGCACCATGAATACTGGGATGTGGAAGGAACACTGTGGTAACTAAACCAGGGACTTTCTAAAGAGTTAGGCTGATTAAGAAGCAGCTCACACTTGGGCCCTTTTTGTTTTCTGTTGCTGTCAAAGAAATGTGGCTCTGCTGCAGCTCACACAGCAGCACTGGCAGCTAATATCATCAAAGCCTACAGCTACATGCAGACATGGATACATGTTCGTTTGGTAAACACAATACATCAAAATCTGACATGCAGTGGCAGCACACGGAACAGGAAGAGAGAGAGACAGAGAGAGAGTGCAAACAAACTTATTCACATGAGATTTTAACTACTTTTCTCATTTAATGGAAACACAGCAATTTCAAAATTGTGGGTTTTTTTTTTTAAATACCAGTGCTGGTCTGTTAAATCTTCAAGCAACTTCTTTAAGACAACTTTCCTCTCGACTTCTTCCTCCTCACATGATTGTTATGCAGTAATCCCAGTTTAGTGTTTCACTCGTATCTCCATCACCCTTTGACAACTTTCGCCTGAATTATTCTATTTCAAACATCTGACAGACTAAGAGCCCTTCAAAATCATTGCAATTAACATGATTTTTCTGATATCCAACAGCATGAATCATGTCATTTATCTCGTTGAGCATCAATTAAATGCTAAGGTGTTGCATGTTATTGTGATACTGTCAACACTTTTTCCTTTCTGCATCTTTGAGCTGTCTGTAAAAGTAACAACAGAGTGAGCGTTCAGGTCCTAGCGGCCTTCAGATTCTGAATGTTGGATGAAACTTGGATTAATTAATGGCCTGGTAATTTTGACAGACACATCAAAAATTTGTTTCAATAATAATTACCAGCTTAAATTAAGAGCTGAAGAGTTTTCTTTCAACTTTTTCAATAGAAAGAAAATGATCAAAATGTGCCTTCGAAGTCGTGACCTTAGTTTTACTTCCATTATTTATCCAATGGAAAATGTGTGGGTGGAAGTATTGGACATCAAATCAAATTAAAATGAAAAATTGCATAATCAAGAAGTTTGATTATTTTAAAGCTAATTTTATTAAAACTAAGAAAAAAACATAATTTTGATGTATTCATTTAGGTTGAAAGTACCAAAAAAAGGTGGAAAAATATAAAAATCTGCTTATATTTTTGTGTTCTGCTTCATTTAAGATTTTTTTTAATAACGCCACACAGTCTGTGTTTCTGTTCACAGTTTTGTTTCCCTGTAGACATCAGTGCATCATCCCTTATGTAAAGGTCAGTGGATGTTGGGAATGAGATAAGGTGAAAGTCCCAGTGGCGAAATGCCAAGTTCTCATGAGTAATTCATCCCTTCAGCGGAAAGAGACTGAGAGAGAATAAATACAACATGAGAAATCCAGTAGAATCCAGCAGAAAAGGAAGAGAAACACATTCACATATGTACAGGAAGCTACAAAACCCTCTGCTTCATTCGTTATCTCAATTCGGTAATGTACACATGCATGTCATCCAGCTCTCTCATCCTACATTAATCCAAGCAGAAATCTCCTGGATGACTAACTGTAGGTGGCTTTTTTTAAGGGTGAAGCAAAGTTCTTCAAAATGTCACAGTTAAGATTTATTTGCTAAAAGCTCCATGCCAGCTTCCTAAGTCAGAGCGCGGTGTGAAGATGATGTACCCTGAGCTGAAACACACATTCCAGAGTCCAGCTCAAAAGATCAGAGCTGTCAGAACAGAACCCCGAATCCTCACAGAGCCGATTTCAGCCGCTCACCGAGGAGCTTCCAACGGCTCATTAAAACTCACCTTAACACAGCCAGACAGCAAGTTAGGTTCAATAAACAAGCTTTTTTGCTCACCTACTAAAGCTTTCCTAAATACAGAGGCATAAAAAGACTGGCTGTCAGCTCAAATAGAAGAAGTAGAAAGAAAAAAAAATCAGTAAAAGGTTAAAAAGAAACATTTATTACAGGTTTTCTCAAAAAATTTGAGAATGTTCTTTGTTGTACTAAACAGCTGCCTGAGCCTTTATTGACGTCTGCAGCGAGTAATAAAAAGTCGTATTTACCGTCATAAATGAGAGCAAATATTTCCACATTAGTACCATAGACACTTAGATTTTTATTACAAAAATAATAATAAATCACAAAAAGAACCACAAAATCCTGGAGGGACTGAAAAGAAGTTCAATAATCATACTTAATTTTAAGAATTCATTAATATTTTAACATTTTGTGAACAGGTTCTATCAATAAATTCTGGTCTGGCCGTCCCTTTAAGAGCATTCATGATCTTGATTTGGCCCAAAGCTAAAATGAGTCCAACTGATCTAAAGACAACAGCCAGGAAGTTAAAGCTTGGGCAGAGATTGGTCTCCACACTGACAATGAGCCAAAGTTGTTACAAAGTGGCTTTAGCACAGGAAAGGGGAAGAGTCAGTGTGACCATCACAAAGTCCTGGTCTCAGTCCTCTGGAGCAGGAGAGTCAAACTCATTTTCATTTCGGGCCAAATTGATATCACAAATGTCCTCAAAGGGCAGATTATGGCAGAATGCATTGATAAAACGGCCCATTAAAAACTGCTAATTCTCTCATTAATGAGAGAAATAATATGTCTTTAGAAAATGGAAATAATTTTGGCGATTCTAACTGACCTGAAAAAGTTTGGTCTGATCTAACTTCAGACAGTGAGAAGGAAGAGATGTTTTGAGTCTCTTATTTGGTTTCTGGTTTCAACTGTCCTCACAATCAGGAATACAACAGAGCGCAATAAAAGTTTGGTTTCAGAAATACTATGACATGATGTTGGTTAGAAAAGCAAAAAGGAGAGTTATTTTTAGTGGTTTCTTTTATAAAGAAATTAGATTTTTATTCTTTTTGGATCTGGCCCGACAGGGTGCTGGACAGCAAATACCTGCCAGCCTTGAGGGAAATCACATAAAACAATCACAATTCAAGAGCAGAGGTGGAACTCTCCCAACAGAACCACGGTCCTGTTCGGCTTCATTGTCATTAAAAGGCTCTGTTTATAAAACTATTTTTATTTCAGCCTGAAGGAGTTTACAGGAAAACTGTGGCGCAATGACCACAAACTGTGTGGAGAACGTCGATTCTTCCACTTCGAGTAACGCTACGCCCTTCTGACGCGCAAACGGCATGACTCAGTAAAGATGACGGGTTTGTTTGTCTGAGAAATTCTGTGAGAATCCTGGATTTAGAGACATAGATAACATCCGGACTCCCACTTTTGGGAAGTGGGATTGAAGAGTGTTCAGACCTACTGTTGGATTTATTTTTAGTTATTTCCAGGATTTATAAAACATCTTTGTTGCTCTGATATTCAACAGAACTAATTTACGTACTGAGACACACATTTTTATTTTTCTTCTTTCATTTACATTTAAATCAGTCAGAATTGAAAACTGTCGTGGTCTTATCATGACTATTTTTTACAATTTATTTGCAACTTTCATAAAGATGAAAAACAGCCCTCCTCTCTCTGGCTGAGAACCATCTCCTCTGACTTGTGCTGACTCATCTGTTAATGGGGTCACAAAGGTCATGATTTGAAAATGGCAACAGCTGGAGTTTGTTAAGATCCTTCAGTGTTTAAAACCAAGTCCTTTTCTTTATGTGCTTTAGCATTTCTGTAATACGCTGTTGTAGGGCTGAAACGATTAATTGGATTAATTATTTTGAATCAATTACTGAAATACTTGTCAACTAATTTATTGTCGGTTGATCTTTAACTGGAATACACAGACTCAGATGTTGATGATACAGGTGTTTTTTAGATTCTGATGCTTCCTTCTGCTACAAACTATCAAACTGTTATTCCACTTTCGGCATTAATTTCTTATTTTAAAAAGTAAGTGACTGATTTGTTTATTAGCATCTATTAATGTACTCTAAAACTGCATAAAAAGTCTTAAGTAATTAAATGAATCTGTTTTTATCTGATTAAGTGTCAGAATAATCAATAGATTAATTAGCTGCAGCCCTGCACCACTTAGCACAAATATCTTTGCAGTTAGATTGATAGTGAGCAAAACAAACTTATTAGCAAAAATTAAACTACTGTCTATTGTCATACGAGACAGAAAATTGTCTCCACGCCATGTTTAGCAGGCGCCAAATACAGCCCAGCACCACAAACATATTGTCCCCACTGTCAAACATGGTGGGTGCAGCATCATGCTGTGGTGGTGCTTCTCAGCAGGAGGCCAAGGTAAAAGGTAAAAGGAATGCAGCAAAATATAGAGAAATCCTGGAGAACAATATGTCTTGATTTATAAGAGAGCTTTCCTAAATCCCCTAAGTAATTGAATCTCAGTATAAAATCCAGTTGTTCCAGAGGTCAGACAGAGGATGCAGCAAACAAAAGAGACATGTGTGAGAAAACATTACACCTCACCCTGAACACACCACTCCTGCTTGAAAAAGAAACCATCTTTATGAGACTGTTACTCAACCCGAAAGTCTTGTAATGCTGTTGACAGAAGAACCAAATTCATAAACAGTAATCATGCGGCTCATATATGGAAGTTGGTCTGTTCGCAGTTCAACACTCTGTAGTTTATAGAGATTGCGCGCTGTGCAAGCGGGGAGTCCTGGCTGTAAAACGTGCAACGTTGACAGCTACTTAACAGACCTGGAAGGCTTTTCGACCGCTGGGAGAGGACAGACACGTGACGGAGCGCTGGTCAACCAGGTCCAACGCCTGCAGCGCACAAGTCCCGAAGACAAACTTCAGCCTGCCAAGACGAGAGGAAGGCGGCGTGAGGGTTGAGGGAAACCAGTAAAGTCAGAGATCTCATGGTGTCAATCTCAGTGCGTGATTCAAAGTTATGAGAAAATACAAGCTCTAAGGATTAGTCCAGCAACAATAATTTGCTATTTGTAAATTCATTGATAATTCAAGATCCCTTTTATTGAGATGTTCTTCTGAAAGTCTTGCTCTCGCTCGCTCTCTTGCAGCTTGAATGAACCAGTGAATCAGATCGAGTTTAGCACCAAGTGGTCAACAATCAGGGCCCGTCAGGCAGAAAAGATTTCAGTCAATGGAGGAGTTTTGGTGCCTTTCTTAGGGGGGTGAGCGTGAAAGTGAAACCTAGTTTGTTTTGTTTGTATGTTTTTAATTCTGCAAACCACGAAAAAAGAAAAAATACACAATCTATAGAAATGAAGAAAGAAATAACGTAACCACGTTAAATTTGTCTTGTGATAATTCCAATCATATTTTGTAAGTAGTCGTGAAAAGACCAATATGGAGCGAAACCTCAACTTTCTGACAAATTTCACAAAGCCCAGATTCTCCAAGCATGAACCCCTAAACTGGTAACTTCCTGATGAACAAACAGGATGTGAAAGTGTTGCACAGACAGGGAGCAGCCCTCACTGACAGCAGCTCAGACCACCAGGGCAGGAAATGTCTCCATCAACACACAAAGCTCTGCATCATGTCTCTGTCTCTACGTCACGTGGGGTGAATCCAAGCCATAAAAATGCCCCATTCATTCTCATTAGTGTGGTTTAGCAGTTCACCATGACTCAACCTGAGGACCCTTTCCATCACCGCTTGGATCCCACTGGATGATTGATGTTAATGCTATTCTCACAGATATTTTAAATAGAAAACAGAAGAAAAATGTCCATCAAGCTCAAAATAATACCTTTGACGGAAGCAAATGTGTTATGCATTAGGAAAAAGGATACTTACGCAACAAGTAGGTCATCGGGTACTGCAAAAAGAAAAAAAAAAAAGATCTCAAGTTCAAAATGTAACAATTGATTCCTCGATCTGATTCATTTATTGAGGAACTGTTTAAAGGGGACTAAAGTCTAACTCCAGGTTATTGCTTTCTGGCCGTCACACTGGAACTGGAACACTGCAATCAAATGCAACTACTCTTCGGAGGATGATGTGTTACTCTGGCAAAGAAAAGGCATGCTGCCAAACTTTTTTTTAAAAATTCATCAGCTCGACATTCTGCCTGTGCAAAACATACCTGAAATATGCAATTATATTGTTGCAAATAATAAGACTTATTTCTTATTTTACGGATTACCTTTGAGGATAAATAAAGGTACTTGGGATATATATATATGCAAAACAAACACCAGGCACAAGTCTAATTTTGCAAATGAGTCTGCAGTAAGAGAGTACTTGCTGACATTAATGAGTGGTTGCAGCTTGTTGACTGAAAGGAAACATAACTACAAGAGAACCATCAGTTGATACAAAAAAAAATGCATTAAAAAAATCGTCTTCAAGCAAGAAAATTTACTCAGAACGGGGCAAAAAATTTTGGTTGTTCCTTCTGTTTAAAAAAAAAAAGGTGATAAAAGGGAAAATATCCACACACATTCCTTGGACCAGGGTGAGTCACCTTTACAATCCGGAAAGCCAATTGTTCCAATGCTACTTCGAATTCCACTTTTTGCAAAGGCATGATGCCAGTTGTTATTGCTAAGGATTACAGTTACAATGCAAAGTTTGAAAAGGGCTGTCTAAGCCAACATGGGCCTGTGAAAAAGGCTTTGCATTCTTAAAAGAAATCCTCAGTTGACAACAGCTGTTTACATCTACTCAGCTCATCTTTGTCCAATATAAAATTTTTTCTGATGATCTGAAACATTTACCTTTGGCTAAAAGAAATAACAGAAGAACTGTGTTTAGAAGGTAAATATTTTTTTCCCAAGAACTACTAGAATGAATTAAGAAACCACTTCACTCATTAAGTCTTGTCAGGAAAAAAAAAAGTCAACGTTGTTATGTGGATATATGCTACTTTAACTGATTTGCATTAAAGATAGGTGGTTATGGCCTAATGGCAACGTCAAAACTCTTCACAGCTCATAAAATCCAGTTCAAATTCTAAGACAGCAGTGCCCCCTACAGCTCAAATAGTTAACTACATCACCCTTCTAAATTAGCAAAAGCTACATTTCTTCCACTGTACAAGCAAAGTAAACATACTTTCATTTTATTTGAAGAAAGTAGCAAGCCGCTATATATATCCGATGATTCAAATTAGTATTGGTATTGAAGTGGGATTGAAATTAGTAACTCCCGTTGTTAGTTCGTAGAATTCAAGGCACTTTTCAGTTAAAACCAATCAAGCTAGCGCTCGTGTTGGCTCAAGTATCACCGCTCGCTCTTTTCTTACTTTGACTCGTCTCCTCGTAGATTTTCCGGATGTCTCGGAAAAGCTGTTCTGCTACGGCAGGCAAAAACGTCCGCATTTCCCCCCCAGTTTTGTTTTTTCTGCTGTTTCAGGCTCTACCGCTCTTCAGCAGCCAGTAAGGCGCGACCAAAACATTACGACTTCCGGTGTCAGACTGCCGAAACTCCTTTCAAAGTAAAAGTTATTTTCACCCTTGCAAATAAGCAGGGGAATGAATTCATTTTTCAAAATTTTGACTCAACTTTCAAAATTCAATAGCAACTCTTATTTTAGGGAGAAATCAGGAGCAAGAAAATATTTAAGTAAGTATATATATGAAAATAAAACGTGAAAAACTGAAGTAATTTTTTTTTGTAGCTTTCCTTGAGAAGGGAAAAAATACTTACCATATCACACATGGACGGTGACATTACCAGGCGACATATATATTTTATGAAAGAGATATTTCTATATATAAGAGGTATCTGTCAGTGTGTTTATCCTATTCTAACAAACTGTCAGACTTTTATTACATACTTTTCATTATATTGCAATTCCTGACACTTTTTTTTTAAATTTAATATTGCAATAACTTGCCAGTAAAGAGCCAAGTGACAGTTGCAAGTACACCTCAGCAACCAAGCATGACACTGTGCAGTCAAAAGAAAAAAAAAAAAGAAAGAAAAGAAAGGATGGCACATCTATAAACCTACAAATCTGTCAGTGGTGTAGAACTGATCCACTTTATTCGATTGGTCTGAACTCTTGTAATAGCCTACTAAGAGACATTGTGCGATACAAATATTGCATTTTAACATCATAGGACACATGGGGTTTCAAGTCTCAATTTCCAATAGACAAAAAGAGTCACCACTGTGTATTTGAAAGAGAGCTGGAAAAAAAGAAACCAAAAAAAAAAAAGAAAAAAAAAAGAAAACTGAGACGCTCCAATTTATTTTCTTTTTACGGCTTCATGTCGGATTTAAGATTCAAGTTTGTAAACTTTTTTTTGTCATTGCGTCTGTAAACACATAACATCCCTAAAAAGCAGGATGGAAAACAAAGATGAAATGAAAAATGGTGAGAAAAAAATAATCAAGTTTCAAGCAAAATGGGTTTCCCAAGTTGAGCAGAGAGACAGCTAGAATATGGCATTGTTACATAAAGAAAATGTGAACAGAATTGCTGCCGTTTATGACGTCGATGTAATAGGAGTCATCTCCAGAGCCATCTGTTGACGGACACAACGCAAGCAGATATTAAGTTATCAAGATTCTGTATCACTTTGACAGCAAACTCCTAGACATTAAACGGTACCATGCACTTAAAAACAGTAACTGATGCAGGTGTTAACACCAAAATATATTATGTACCAGCAGTGAGGAAAGAAAGGAAGTTCAAACATCCAGATTTTAATTGAGTGGCGGGGAAAAAGTTAAAGCACATCTTAGTATAGTCCTAGGCTGGAGGTTGATTAAGTTACACAGCAGGTAGTATGCTTTCTGTTGTCCGAAGCCACAAAGCAAACAAAAAGTGCAACAATGGTGCAGAGCATTCTTTACGTTTGGTTAGTTTCTGCGTTTTGTGTAATGAGAAGACAGTTTTACAGAGCTCAGATTGTTGTCAGGACAGGAAACAAGAGAAGAAAAAGTAAAAATAATAAAAAAGAAAGAGGGACTGCAGAAACAAATACAAATGACACAAACATATATCTCTGAGAAAATCGTTTTTAAAGCTGCCTTCTCTCTTAACTCACAAGGCGTGGCAAAATTATCCCTCAGAAAAGAAAGCTGAGAAGAAATCACATGTCCTGACACTGACATTTTTTTTTTGTTTGTTTGTTTTTTTTCTTTTTGACAAAGACGTTATTCTGGACAACTTGGAAAGAGAAACTGCAGGGATGCAACACACTGCGTTGTCAGCTCTATTGAAAGAAAAAGAAAAAATAAACTCATTGGCTCACTTTCATCATTCAGACAGGGTCCAGGAGTAGTCATAACGATTATCATTTCCAGCAAGCTTATTTCCGACTTTTCACCTTTCGGCTCTGATGCCAGTGATCTCAACTTGTGATGTTTCTCTGTTCCAACTGGGTGAGAAGTTGTCTCTACCGTCTGTTCATTTACGATCCACGCATCAGCTCCGCTGTGTGACGAAGACTGACTTCAGATTTTGACGCTTCAGTTTTTGTTTTTGTCCACACCGGTTCAGGCTCTGGTGGTGCTTGGTTTGACGGCGGCACAATCTGTGATCCGCAGAGGGGTCAAGTTTTAACAACAGGTCCGGTCTCTCTTAGCAAAGCCATGGTAAAAAAAATAATAATAATAATAAAGTTTCAGGTTGGTGGCGAGGAGTCTGAGAGAGCGAGTGCGTTATTAAAGATTACACCACACCTCTTCCCAATTAAAGTGGATCAAGTTAAAAGAGACGTTAAAATAAGAAACAAGTTAAGAAAAACACTGCAAAAAGGTTACTCTATGTACATACAAATTTTCTTAAAGACAGGCTGTATCTTTACAGAATCAGACAAAAAATTCAGAAACAGCTTCTTATGTTTCTTTTTTTTTTTTACACACGAAGGAACTTCTTCAGCTCGATTGGCGCCGTTTGTCGTCCTCCATGTTGGCGTGAACTTCTCTCGACAGGCTGGGTGAGCGCTCCTGGAGCAAACATGTAGTCTTGTTCCGGAGAACCCTGCCTGTTGCTTGCTGCTCCAAGCTGACCGCCAGGGGGGCGCCATAGCACCAAAAAACAACAACAGAAGAAAAAAAAAAAAAAGAAGAAGAAAAAAACAAACAAACAAACAAACAAAAAAAAAACAAAACAAAGCATGACACCACCGCATCCGATCCTCACTCGCAAAAAGAGTGAGGTTAGTTCCGGGAGGGGGTTGTGGACAGATCCGCCTGATGCGTAGGCCGTTTCCCTGGCAACCGGGCTGTCGACGGGTTTCGGGTTCAGTCGTCGCTGTCAGACAGGGTCTCGTACTGCTCTGACAGCAGAGACTGCCACACTCGCTGCTGCCCCCTGGCTGGGGGCGGCTGCTGTTGCTGTTGCTGCTGTTGCTGCTGCTGCTGCTGGCTCTGTATAGAGGCTGAGGCCATGGACGTGGGCGGTGTGCTCATCAGGGTCAGTGGGTTGTAAGGAAACGGCATGGGACCTTAAATAAGGGAGGAGAAGAATGAGACAACCTGGTCTAAACGCCCCCTATGCACTTCATCCGAAGCACCGAAATTGGCTCCTATTTAGGGAATCTGCAGGTCGTAGTGAGTCAAATTTAAGAAATTTTTATTGACCTTTTTAATGCAACAACTATAAATACAATGGATTTCCCTCTACAGCCTTAGTGCCAAGCGTATTCTTGTTTTTGCACAAACTGCACCTAGCTTTGTATGTGTTGGCAACAGCCCTGAGCCAGTGATAGAAAAACTAATTTACAGTTATTGGGGTTGACACACATAAGGTGACGTTACTCCCTGTTCATTCATTTCCTATGGAAATACATACTGAGACAACAATCACATTTATATATGAAAAATGAGAGATTAGTGTTGTCACGGCAAAATTTAAGACCTTTGATTAATGTACTCAAGGCCAACTCATTCTTTTATGGAATTAAAAATGTTAAGGGCTTAATTTTAGATTCACAAAATTAAAGCTTTTTTTTAATGAGCCTTAAGTTTCATTTTACCTGAAACCATGTAAATGCACAACAAAATTTGAGTGCGTCTGCATCCAACATCAGGCTCGTGTTGAACTGTTTTGTGCAAAAAGTGTGATTAGTCAGAAGTTTGTTGCAGAGATCTACTGATTTTTGTATCCGCATGAGATCTATTAAGCAAGGTTAATTTTGAAGCGATGAAGAATTGCGTACATTTGCACAGTTCTTCCCTAAATGACTAACTGTATTAGTAAGACTAAAAACTCCTGGATGAAAATTGCAACGTTGTCGCCCACAGATTGTGGCTTTGGCTCCCTGGCCACTTCGAAAAAGCAAAACAGATGCAAGGAGGAAGGAGGAACGGTTCGGTGAATGCGGATACCGTCGGTCCAGAGCCGCGTGACTTCGGATTAAGTATGTAGGAGCCTCAAGTCTCATTTTAGCAGTAATCATGTTCTCAGACAAATGAGCAGCTCACCTGTGGACGGGGGTCGCTCCTCCCAGGTCCACTGTGCTTGGGTTTGTCTGTGGTATTCCCCGTCAGAGTGGCCGAGGACGCTCCCCTCCCGGGTAGGCCTGACCCAGATTAGGCGACTTGGACTTCCGGCTGTTTGCTTTGCCCTGCTTCTGTTTCCCTGCGGATTCAAACATTTATAAATCAGTAGCATGTTTGTAGCATTGATGGAGACGCAGAAATCCTGAAATCAAATTCTTCTTTTATAGCAGGAGTATATCAAATTGAAGATTTTAGAAAAATCAAACCCAGAACTTCACTAAACACAAAGGTGTCAAATTTGCTTTTCAATGTGTTGATTATCACACAGAAAGTCAAGTTTGTTTGTATACAAATCTGTCACGGTAAGCAATTAATTAAAATGAGCTTGATCATTTCCATTCTGAGGATTAATGTTTTTATAGGAAATGTTGTTTACAGACACTTCAAAATCATCAGGTAAATACACATCAAATATATTGATTAATGTTTCAATTATTGTGAGTCAAAGGCAACTCTAAGTAGGTGAGTTTTTAGCCTTTATTTAAAGGAAGTCAGTGTTTCAGCAGGTTTGCAGTTTTCTTGTAGTTTATTGCAGACTAATGGAAGATAAAAAGCTCCAAAAAGCAACGAATCACAAATCTGGAGCCTACAAACAGAGGAATGCTTTTATTTTAAGATTTTTGACACATCTTTACCTGGGTTACTAATAAATATCATCGTGTCTCAGACGGTGGAGTTAATTTTCCTGTTTTAGACCTACCCATACGGGGAGACGGGCTGGCCTCCTGTCGGGTATCGCCGCCTGGGCCGGATGCGTTGTTCATGACGACAGCTCCTCCTCCTCCCTGGTGCTCCTCCTGCCTCTCCTCCAAGTTGCCCATTAAAGCCTTGCGGATGATGTCCTCCAGGCCCAAGTTACTGGCCGGGTCGTTGAACGACTGATTCCTTAGGTTGATGCTGCCTGCGGGTTACAACACAACAAATCTGCAGTGAGAGAGGAAATGGAAACTAGAATGAAGGTATCTGATCTGAAATTTTTTTTTTTTTTTTGGCTTACTGGAGCTGGTAACAGCAGGCAGGTTGAAAATCTCTGTCCCAGGCTGAGCATTTCCTACAATATGATGGAAAAATGTTGAAAACAAACGCAAGTAGGAAATAAGAATATGACATGAACAATGAGAGAGAAGAACTAGAGGGAATTATTCAGTTTAAACACAAAAGATAAGAGAAGACCCACTTACCAACGTCAGAATCCCCAACACCAGAGGTGGAGTTCAACTTACGAAAGATTTCCTGCTTCTTGGATTTAACCATGGGTGAAGTGCTCTCCAGTTTGGTGAAGAAAGCAGGCAGGTAGCTGACACTCCCTGGGGACCGTGAGTCGCTCCTAGTGGCAGAAAGAGAGCAGCTGAGGCAAAATCCTACCGAGTATTTACAGACAGAGGAAACAGTTCACCTGTGAGAATTCAGACAAGAAACTAGAGATAACTTCAAGCTACATGTCAAGCCAGTACCATCAAATGTTCCTTCTAAAGCAAAACAAAAGAATATTTTGAGAAATTTGTCTATGCGTTTTTTCCCCCCTCTCGTTTCTCTAGAAAAAGTCGTGATCCATTCTGACAATTTTACTCTTTGTATGAAGCCTGCAATTGTTAGAGAGAGTTAAAAATATCTCACATAAAAGGTGCTAATTGCATACCTGATCTCAGAGTTGTCAGTGTCCCGCCTTTGGGACGGAGGCCCACCCGCCTCCTGCTTGTCCATGCCTTGGTACCCCTGTGGGGGAGAGATGGGTTCATAGTTCTCCATCTGCCTGCCTCCTCGGTCCGGAGACTTGCCGGGTCTGAATGCAGAAAGCAAAAAACATATCTTAGACATTCTGTAGGAGTAGAAATCCGTCCTGCGTTTTTAACTCTACAGACCTGGCCCTGGATTTGTCAGGGGCGTTCTCTGGAGAAACCCGACTGGAGGGTCTCTGGTGGTGCGGAGGCTGGTTCTCAGGACTGTAGCGGCTCGGGGCTTTGACCCGACCCGTAGAGGACACCGGTGAGATGGAGCTCTGGAATGTGGTGGGTGCTGACGAAGAGACCGGAGGGTCTTGATTCCTGGCGAAGTCTTGGGTAATTATATGCTGGGTTTCCGGGAAAGAGACACAAACATCCAAAGACTTTATTTGGTAATATAAGAGCTGGGAATATCAGCCCGGGATATAAATATGCGTGTTTTAATAAATCATAAACAGTACAACAAACAGCCAAAAATACAACAAAAATCTTGTCCACTAGATGGCACACATTTTTATTTTTGTGGTTTTGAATTGAATACCTGGATTATATTTTTGTTTGCAAAAAGACCAACAAAATTGCACCGGATTCCTTACCGAAATATGGTCTGCCAAGGTCATGACTCTGTGGGTTTTGGGGACCTGTGAGTAGCTGTCTGCCTGGGAGGAGGGGGGCTGCGGCGGCTCTGCAGACGATCGGTACCGGCCCATGTCGTAGGTCCGCATGGCAACTGCAAGAGTGACCAGAAACAGGAACGTCTAATTAAAATAGTGGTGATGAGATGATGAAACGGAAAAGAACCGGCAAGATCCCGGAAATGAGTAACTACTTCACGTCTGCAGGGAGGCGATTAAAAATAACAGGACGCCAAGACATTTACATAAAGGTTTGCTCCACAAAGCCCTCACTGATGAATCTCCCATAAAATATTTAAATTATCTTTTGCAAAAGGTGAGACATTCTCAGACTTAACGCCTTCGCACCTGTTGCTTGTTGTTGTCCGTCTTCTGCTTTGTCCTGCTGGGGCTGCACTGGGGAACTAGCAGGACTTATAACCTCAATGGCTCCTCCAGCAGTGTTATCATACCGACTCGATGACACTGCAATTTAAACATGGATAAACAAAAAAAAAAAAAAAGAAAGAGTTAAGTTTCATTCAAGAACTTAAAAGGGAGGGGAAGATTGGATTCTAAAGGAGATAATGTTTGTGGACTTAACGTTTGAATTTAAAGTTATGTCAATTAACAGAGTTTATTCAGGTTTCATTCACTCAAGAGCTTTTTAAGACCATCATGAGTGGAATATAAGAAATGTATCTCCACAGACTTTGTCCATTTAACTGCCGATAAATTTGAATTAACCCTCGACAGATCCAAAAAAGTCAGCTCGATGTCCTAATGTCACAGAAAGTCCAGAGAGAAGAAAAAACATAGAATATATAAGATTTAATAGTTCTAATAGACACAATTTGAAACCTGTAATTAATGTATTTAAAGCCAATCTATTTTCTAATGAATTTAAGACATTTTAAAGGAGCAGAATGCAACTTTTATGAAAATATTTTTGTTTTACATATTTGTTGAATCTGTGACTCAGGTGTCACAGTTTTGTATGAGACAGAAAATTTGTGAAAAAAAACACTCCTCTGCCTTCTCCCCGTGCCATCGTGAAACAACCAATCAGAGTTAGAGGAGGAGAGTCTTGGCGTTGTGGATCACCAACCATGTGGTGCTGCTTATCACTTTCCTCCGTCCTCCGTTCTCTCTACTACGCCGCTGCTGCTAGTATAGCCTGTTGTGAATACTCAGGCTAGTTAGCATGGCCACCGATGACGGAGAATAAATAGTTTTCCTGTAATGGTGAGTTTATTTTTCTGACATTAGGACATACATTGAGCAGCCAGTACATTAAGTTTTGTGACAGCGCTAAGACCTTCCTCCTGGCTCTGATTGGTTGTTTCTTGTCAGGTGCATTTCTTCAGACGGCAATGAGGTGGACGAGATCAATCTTTTCACAGATTATCTGTCTCATAACATACTGTCATGACTTGGAGACAGTTTTAACAAATATTTAAAAACATTTTTTATTAAAAATCATATACCGCAGCTATAAAGCTTTAATATTAGGTGCATGATTTTAAAAATTCTTAAGGGTGCATGACCATCCTCATTAAAGGCACTCACAGCTGCTTGAAGAGTCAGAGCTCTGAGAGCCTCGCTCCCGCGACTCTTTGTCTGAAGCTATCTGCCGTGTGATGATGACGTCGATAAAGTTAGCGGCGGTGATAGTCGTCTTCCCGTGAGTCCGAAGCTCCTCTTCGATGCGGGACTTTGTATGAGGACCCTTCTCCTTGCCCCCGACGACCCCGGGGCCCTCGGCGTAAGCTGGATGCGGCTTTCCGCCCGGCAGAGACATGGCGTTATATGGCGAGTGCAGCGACCGCCTGTCTGCTTCCTGCTGCTGCTCCGAGAGGATCGGCCCCCGCCGCGACGCGGCCGATGAAGACATGTCATCGTCCCGCTCGTGTTTGCTCTCCTTGACCTTGGTGACGTCCATCTGCGGAGCTAAGGCCGCGGCGTCCACCAGCGCGGCCAGAGCGTCGGCCGCTGTGCTGTAGCGTGAGCTGCTCTGGGACGCTGATGTAGCCACAGGCGGGTGAGATCTAAGAGGAAATCACATAGCATAACATAAGAGTTTGTTTTTTTTCCTAAATAATTTGCAAAACATGTTAGGAGAACAGCTTGACTGCCATAGTGGAAACTTGACCACTTGATCACGGTATTTTACATTGTTGCAGATCAAAAAAATAATAGAAAACATGCAGCTTTTAATTAATGGTATGTTTGAGGTTTTATTTTTACAATATTACAACAAAACTATTGATGATTTAATACCTTTAACATGTGTAAAAGGTATTGGTAAGTTCTTTCAGAAGGGTCCATACTAAAATAAAATTCAAGTATTTGTCTTGTGATAATTTTCTATATTCTAGGTCAACTAAAATAAAATTAAACTTGATGTTTTGAAAAATCTCTCTCATAGACCGAATTCACCTGTCTGGTTTGAGAACTAATTTAACAATTTTTTTTAAAAATCACCCAATTTTAGTAAAATTGCTGAACATATAAAAAAAAAATAAGTCAACTTTTATTTCAGTTACACAACTCAATAAATCATTGAGCCATTAGGGAGTAATAAATATTCATCATACTGAAACAATCCAAACAAATCTTAGGAATAAATAATAAAAAAATAAATACTTTTTAAAATGCTTAAAAAAAAATCTGGTTTTAGCTGCAAATAAGATTTTCCAAATTTAGTCTTTTAATGAAACGTTGGACTTTGAAGAACTTCATACAGAAACCAAGCACTTTCCAAAACTTTTCAAAAACACCTGACTGAAGTTCAACCATTTTTTTAAAGGATTTCGAGCACCCATACAAACCCTGTCTTAAGAATTAACTAATTTTATGAGCTTACATTAGTGAGGTGATGACACTTTTTCCCTGGAAGATGCTCGGCCGCTGCTGAACGACCACATCCTGGGTCCGGAGCGACGGCGAAGGGGAGTGCAGATAACCTCGGCTCCCTGGCCGGCCAGGCTGCTCCGGGGCGCCTAATTGACACAGAGAGGGCAAACGTTGCAGCTTTGGTTCAGAAACTAGTCACAGAGCCGTGACTTACGAAACAGCTTACCTCCACGCATGTATTCATTAGTGCGCTCCCGCTCTCTGATCTCCCGTTCCCTCTCCCTGTCTCTCTGTTGCTCTCTTTCCTTTTCCCGGTCCTTCTCCTGTTGCTCCCGTTCCCGCTCTGCACTGGCAGCAAGGTGGACTGGATGGCCTGAGTAGAACAGGGACAACAACATGCACGTAAAACGTTAAACTTTATACCTGCATGACATCATCACACCCCTGGCATGGTGTATGATGCATCAGACTGAAGTCATGGTTTAAATACTGGTCCACTGCACCGGGGACTGGGTGAACATTTACCTCCTAGTAAACAAGAAGTGGTCATATTTGCAACCTTATGAGCTGAATTAGAATGGTTAAATATTGTTATTATGTTGAGAAAAGAATTAACAGTTTGAAACTAAAACCCAGGTCTGCCATCTTGTCAGGTGTTATTAAAAAGTATCCCATTTTATTTTATTGGTTTTCCATTTAAGTTACGACCACAAAATGCTGGGAATTTTTGTGACTTACTAACATGTGTATGTAACCATTTTGATTTATTTTAATATCTCTAAAAAACATGGAGAAAATAGAGTCCACCTGAGTGTAATTTAATCCTAAATTCAGCTGTTCTGTGCAGATCTCTGTAGGCAGCATCATGCTGTGCGGATACTTTCTTTTTCTTTAGTAGTAACAGGAAGGCTCGTCAGAGCTTATAGGAGGATGGATTGGAGCTAAACACAGAGCCACCCTGGAAGAAAACCCGCTGGAGGCTGCAGAAGACGTGAGACTGAGGTGGAGAAAAACCCTAAACACACAGACATGATTCAGACCAAAGATTGGTCTTGTGCTACAATGGCCCAGCCGAAGTTCAGACCTAGATCTTGACATTCCACAAAACACTTTCCACTTTCACTGCGGTGAAAAGATGGGTCTAAAAAGTGAATAGAAATTAAAACACATTTTAAATGCAATTTGAACAAAGAAACATGCATCACTTTCCTTCCAAATCACAGTTAGACACTTTGTGTTGGTCAAAGACATAAACTACCAATAAAAAACATGAGATTTGTGCTTGTAACTTGACTGAATGTGGAAAATTTTCCCAGGTATGAATACTTTTGCAAGGCACAGCACACAGACAAACACACAAGCACCTTTCGTGTTTCAGCTCAGTAAAGCAGATCGGGATGCGGTTGGTATGTAGTTAGTGTTTGAAAGCTCAGGTAGTTTAAATGTTGTCACAAGAAGAAAATTATGACTATTTTCTGCAAACAGAAGCAAGTTATACAAGCTAGTAATCATAAATAAACGGAAGAAATTTGAAATCTAAAATGCAGTTGTGAAGTTGGATGATCTTAGTGCTCATCTTAGAGAAACATGAAGAATTAGAGCAGAAGCTAACGATTATTTTAGTAATTCATTAATCTATCAATTATTCTGAGGATTAATTGATTAATTTAATTTTAAAAAGTCACATTCTAGAGGTATTTTATTTAGCCACATAAACATTTTTATAAATTTTTAGAAATATCTTAACTGATACAAATAAAAACAAATCCAGTGTCTTTTTTTTAAAGTCAGAAATAAACATTTTGTTGCCAAGAATCTTCTATCTTCTACTAAATCTGAATCAGGAAACTAAAACATATTTTCAGACAAAGGTGTTTTTAACTTTAATGCAAAAATTTATATTTTTTGTACAGTTTTGCCTTAATTACTGCACTGAATGTTTTTTTCTTCATCAAATTGCTTTTTTTTGAGTCTGTTAACGATTAATCGGTTACTAAATTAGCTGACAATTATTTCAATAATCGATTAATCGTGAATAATTGTTTCAGCCATATGGAAAATATTGAATTCTCCCAGAACTTCCAATTAAAATCTAAACGTTCCATCAGAACTCTTTGACAGTTGCATATGAGACGGATCCCAGCGGTTACTGCGGTGACCCTAAACCTCTCCGAGTCGCAGAGACTCGCCCCAAGAGTGCGAGGGGGAACACAGAGTTGGTGGCAGTAGAGATAAGGGAAAAACAGGGTGTAGGATTGGGAGGGGTCCTCACCTGGCGATATGGAGGCGGAGTTGAAAGGCCTAGGAGGGAAAGGGGGCTGAGCTCCAGAGAGGTAGGCGCGTTCCAAAGTGGGAGTACCTGTTCCCCCAGGGTGAGGCAACAGGATAGTTGGAGGCATCTGGGTTAGATCAATAATCCCTTTTACAGACAGAAGCAAAGGGCCAGTGGTGAACAACAAGAATCGATCCATCAATTTCTGAATGTATGTAGACACTTAGCTGTAACCCATCACGTTCATCCCAAATCCCGCTTGATCAGTGAGCGACAGGGCTGCACGGAGTGGAATAGTGGTCAACTTGTAAGAAGCAACCACTCAGCAAATGTGAGATGTCAATGACCACACCCGATAAATAAGTTGAGTAACAGCCAAATGAGTCGCAGCCCCAATTTAAAAGAGCAAATCGGCTGAATTTGTCAAATTTGTATTCAAAAGGAAGAAAAAGGTCATTTGCTTCTGGGCGTCTGCAAAAGGTAGCCACTACTTCACAAGCACACAGTCTGCATACTACAGCCCCCTGCCTTCTGCGGCAGATGAGAGAGACTTACCTCGAGGAGGTGGCGGGTACGGGATGGCGACGGGTTGTTCCCGTGGCGACAGCCCTCTGGCCATGTCGGGCCGAGGGATGACTTGCATCTGCTGCGACGTGATGTAATCGTTCAGGATGGTCTGCCGAGTGTTCTCCATGGTGTACAGCTGGTAGGTGTTGTGGTAGCCGGTTGGTGAGGGTTGCCGGGGAAACATGAACGCTACAGGATACAAAGAACAAAAAAAACAAAACAAACAAAAACAGATGAGTGAATATGAACAGACGGCTCACTAATACTCATCGCTGTTGCTGACGTCAATCACTGAAAGAGATCCTGTTGACTGGATGCCTATGAATTAGGGAACCTGATCTGCTTTTGTCAGCCATTTATAATTGAAGAAGAAAAAAAAAAAAAAAAAAAAAGTGAGAGCGTTTTAAAAACACCGTACCAGGATCGAGGCCTCTGTGGCGGAAGGCCAGGGTGGGATCCAGGTGTGGGGGCAGGTGGGTCTGATACACCTCTCCGGGAACCAAGGGCCGGTGGTGGGGGTCGAACGGGCTGTGGGAGGCTACAGGGTCGCCCACCGACACAGGTGATTTGGATGGGATGCTGTCCCTCTGCGTCGGGGTCATGGCACTCTTTCTGTCATGTGCGGCGGATTTGGCAGAACTCATGCCTCCTTAAAGGCAAACAAATGATCCAGAATGAGTTGATTTCATCATGTCAGAGAAAACGTTAAATCAAAATTAAACAGAGCAGAAAATATAAAGATGTACCAAGAAAAATAAAAACACTGATTCCAGAAGATTACTGATTTTCATTGAATTTAAATGTCACCAAAAATTAAAGAAAGAAATTCAACTCTCCCGGTCTTTGTTGAAGATAAAATAGAAATAGAAATTATATTCTCATTATATATTATTTTTCCATGATGACACACCTCACCTGCCTCCCCTGACCGCACGTCACTGGTTTGACATGAGCTTCACTGTGTACAAGCTTTACGAAATGAAGATTTGACACTTCAGGACATATACATATAACGTAAATATGTGAATCTTGGATTAATATTTAATGTGACACTTTAACATCTCCACTCATCATCCTATCTACTCAGACTGGAGCACAACATGAAGATCCCTTACATACTGACAGATTAAAACAGAAATCATTATGAATGATCGCTTTTTGACTCGAAAATTGGTTTTGAATCTAATCATGGCCCCAAAACTTGTGAAACAGTAAACGACTCCCACCCCTACTAAATTCACAAAGCATGAGTAAACAAAACCCTTTGCCCCTAAAACCCTTATGGGACTTACCCTCTGAGCCCCGACCCAGCATGGGGGATCCTCTGGAGACGGGATTGGTGCTGTAGTTGACGGGGGTCCTGCGAGCGCTGGCGTCCTCATACATGCTGGGGCTGTGCTGGGATTTCCCGGCCTCCTGGTGCGTGGAGCGCAGGACGGAGGCCGTGCTGTTGACCACAGAGTGCCGCACCGCCTTGTTCTCCTCGTACTTGGGCCGCTCCATGGCCTCCAGCTGGGGCATGCTGTGGGGAAGCTTGCTGGGGCTGGTGATGAGGGACTTGACATTGTGTTTGATGGTCGGCTGGCCCATGGCGTAACTCTGTTGCAGAGAGGAGAAAATATTTCTATTAACATGGTGCTTTTAAGGATTTACTGAATGACAGGTGCAGACTTGCAGGCGAAAAAAAAAAAAAATCTCAACAAAACATTCAGCTGCAGAACTTTGATTTAATTAAAAATAAATAGATTTTTTTGTTGGGAAATGTGTAAATTATTGCAGATCCAAAAATGAAAAAACGTTTTTGCAGGCTTGCCTCACTAAAAAAAAGGCATCCAGTTTTTACAAAGTTTTAATATCTTCACTGAAATAAATAAGAGAAAAAATTCTGAGCTCCAAAAACAGCATTTAGGTCACGACTTCTTTGAAAATGCTTCCAGTATTCGGCCAATTTTAGTAAATGAAAGAGATGCAGATTTGGCTGCAGCAGCATTTACGTTTGAGTAAAATAAGAAAGCAATAATCCCGGTTACATAGAGATATATAAAAATATAAATTATGGAGTCTTGAAGTGTTACATTAACAGAATAAATCCAAAATCTCCACAAAAGGAGCATAAAATTCCTACAAAATGAGCCTAAAATGTAGATTCAAATATAATACAATAGAAAATATTAGCTACAACACAAAGTAAGTTTGTAATTTGTGATAATTTTGCCTTAATTAAAAATAAAAAGTCTTGTATCATTATTGAATTGCATTCAGGGGCTAAAAATAATCTGTTTAAAGTCTGCATATGGCTCCTCTGGACACCAATCATCAATAGCGGGTTAATTTTGTCCACAAACCTGAGACATGGAGCCCTCTATCACCCTCCTGTCAGGCAGGTCAGGAGTTTTGCACATGTCCTGTCCAGACTGGTCCTGCCTGGGGATTTCGTGAATGGAGCGCCCCCTCTCTTTGATGGTGTTAACTCCTTCGTAGGGCTTGCCTTTGCCGATGGCCTCTTCGAATGTTCGGATGGGCGGGCTTTCGGTTTTGATCAGCTTCCCGTATTTCACCGCATCCTCATACGCGTCAGCGGTAGTTCTAGGTGTCCCTAAAATAAATAAATAAATAAATAAAAATTACTCCAGCCTTGCTTTGTTTTTGACACAGCAAACTACAAATGTGGGAAGCTTTCCAGGCATCCACCTTGCATAATGGATCCAGGGATCAGCGCTCTTTCCTTGGAGTCGCCATGATGCCCTTCTCTAGGTAAAGCCCTACTGATCAGACCTGGAATGAAAGAAAATATCACTCATGAAACAGAAAATACAAACCAGGACACACAGTACTAACACACCTTACACTTTCTGACATTACAGCCATGAGCCTCGGTGTATTTTACTGGGATTTTATGTCCTGTACTAGTACGACGTAGTGCATCATATAAGTGGAAGCTATCCTGTCTAGCATTTGGTCCAGTTTGAGTTGACATTTTTTCTTTTCTATTTTATGAAAATTAAAATATCCGTTTTATGCGACCACTTTGCCTTCATTTGTCTTATTTTTGTGCAGCACTTTGGGCAAACTTACTCTTTTTTTTTTTTTTTTAGAAATTGCTTTATACATAAATTGGATTTGGGAATGGACATGTTTCCCTCAGCGGTGGATCAGTGCAGGTCATTGGTTGGACTTTTTATGGGGGACAGATTAAAGGGGTCTGAAAGCCACAATTTACAGAATTTAATTTGCCATATGTTAAAAAGACATTCATAATTTTCCTTTCAAGTTGCCATTATGTGCTGCCTTGTGTTTGTCACATAAAATCCCAATAAAATGCCTTGAAGTTTGCAGTTGTAACTCAACAAATTGTGTTTTTTCCAAAGTGAAGTGGTAAAGTCGGTGACACACGAAGAGTACCCTCGAATGGAGCGCCCTCCCTGCCATGGTGTGCTCTTCCCATGGGACCCTCCATCATGTCATGAGTGCGTTTCAGGTCATGACCTGTTCTGGGGCTTCTGGTGTTTTCCCTAGGATTCTTTATACCTATTGGAAACAAAGAAATCCAGCCTTACAGCTTGGCAGAAAAAAAACAGGTCTTAGGTACTTCATCAGCAATAAATCTACATACCATCATAAGAGAGAATGTGGCCACTTTTGCCTTCATAAATGACTTTAGCTAGCTGCTCCCCCCTAGCTTTATCTGGGCTGCCCAGGTCCTCTGTGGCCAGCTTTGTGATTGTGCCCTTCAGGAGGTCAGCAGCTATGCTAGGCTGGGACAGAGCCGGAGTGCCCTGTGTTGTTGACAGCAAAACAAAGTTTAGTTCAATAGATACCAACACACACAGTGGAACCAATAAAGTGTAAATAATTTGTTTAATAATTGATTACCTGAGTGATGGATCCTCTGAATGCCAGGCCTTCACCAACCTTTGTCGGGTTGCCTCTGCCGTCCTGGATGGAGGAAACCACAGCTCCTGCTGGGCGGGACAGAAGAAGAGTTCAAGTGGAAATATAACAAGTTATATGACAACTGATGACAGACGCAGAACAAGTACTGAAACCATCATAAGAATATTTCCATCATATGAATACAAGGTTACTATGTCCCCATTTTTCCAAGATTTGTTTGTTGCATTTTATAAACCTTTTTGAAGATCTGGGAAGAAAATATAAACCTCTCTGCTCGAACATTAGCCGAGTCTTACTGTCTACAGATTCAACCAATCATGAAACTGGGTAACGCTAAATTTGGCATCCGATTTCTGAAGTGCGACTGAAGGGACTTTTTTGCTTTTGTCATCTTGACTGATTTGGATCGACTTGATCCAAGTTAGTTGGATCAAATGGATTCTGGTTGCCCCTTGAACCAAAGTCACCTAATGCAAAAAGAAATTAATAAATGAAAAAATAAATAAATAAAAAAAAAATCGCACATCCAATTCAACCTGAATTCAAAGTTTCCTCACTTATTGTTTTATCCTGTTTAAATCCATCTGATAAAAAATATGTATAATTTGTGTACAGTTGTAGATTAAGAACTGCTGTGAGTAAGCTGCCTTTTGGCAAACAGTTTATATAGTTCTGTTAACGATTAAGTGATTATCAAACCGAGTGTCAATTATGTCAATCATCGATTCATCATGATTAATCTTTAAAACATAATCGTATCTGAGTCTGATGTTAGTTTGAAGAGATAATCTGGTATTTTTTATTCTTTTGTTGTCTTAACGTTGATATTTTTGTGTAGTTGTGTGCCAAACGTTGGACCCACCGGGCTTGTTGTCTATCTGCCGTGGCAGCCCCAGAGAGATGGAGCCCCCAGAGCTCTTCGTTCCTTCTGACCCGTAGATGGCATGAGAGGGCAAATATGTGCCAGGAGTTCCCTGGATAAGACAGAGGACAAACCGTTCATCTCATGTTCAGGTCACTGCGGCTAACAGAATAACAAAGTGGTGTCAAGTGATACCGATCATCTTTTAGCTCCTGATGCACTGATTACGTTACGCTGTCGACTACCTCACGTGGTGTAAAACCAACCCAGGACGCTAATACAACCAGAATATTGTATTAGTGGAGCATCAATTACGCCTCTAATCATGAGCAGAACAAATGCATAAATAAAATTGGATTTGAAGGGGACGAGTGGGTCGCGTTGAGGTAAACAAACCCAGATTTTCCAATTTAAACGGAACCGTCCACGTGAAGCCTGTTAAGAGAATTAGATTTGAACATGAAGACGGAGAATATCAGCAACATGGAGAGACCCGGCTGTCTTTACCTGGGAGATGGAGCCGCCCTGGATGAAGGAGGGCTTGTCTGTGGGCTTGTTGGTTGGAATGAGCGGAGGAGGAGAAGGAATGTTGGGAGGTCGACTGTGTCTGTTGAACGGCAGACGGACTCCGTCGTTCATGCTCTGGACCAGCTGGGAGGGGTTGGGGTGGAGGACTGGAAGGGAGATGACACAAAATATAAACTCTGATTAACGACTGATTAAAGATTTTTTTATGGTGTTCGTCACAGAGCTGGGCGATGTTGCATAAAAATGAAGTCTTTTTTTATACCAGGCTTGATTTTAATCGCTTTGCTTTTCTCACTTTCTTTTCTAGAAATTAGTTTAGAAATGACAGAAAACATTTTAAAAAGGTGGCTTTTATTCCAGCCATCATTTATGTGAGTTGTACAACGGCGTATTAGGCCGATGCTATGAGAATTTTTGTATAATTACAAGAATAAAGTCATAATATGTGCAAAATAAAAACGCAATTTTACCAAAAGAACGTCTTAAAATTACAAGAAAAAAAGTTGATTTAACGAGAAAAAAAGTTTGGTTAATTAATTCTTACTTTTATTTTGTGGGGGAGTTCAGTATTCTTGTAATTTAATTCAAATTGAAAAACACTTTAATTGATCCAAAAGGAAAATTAAATGTTATAAATAATCTCATAATTAAAAATGAAAACAATATTGACCCTTATATTTTGTCATAGAGTTGATCTGAATTCATATTCCAAATAAACAGAAGCTCTAGAGCAGGTTTGTCAAACAAGATGGCCACCAAATTGGCATGCTGACATCACTTAACTATGGAAACCCAAAGAGTGCAACGGTGAAAAAAATTCCAGATTCCACACTCTTCTAGACTTGATATAAAGAGTTGTTTTTACTAGTTTTTAAAAATACACAGAAGTTTCCACAGTGGATGGGCAAAACGAACAGAACTATTAACAGATGGAAGGGAAAACAGATAAATGGTTAAATAGATTAACAGACTGATAAAAGAAAAACCAGATGAATAAATCAAACTTCATACTCGTCCATCCTACAAGTCTTTCTCAGCATCTTCGCTCCAAAAGCCCTCATTTCCCCTCAAAGCCCACAGGATCAAACATTCAGAGTCTGTCTGATAGCACTCTTGAGTGGTGAGGTAAGCCTTGAAGTTTAATGGCCTCTCTTCAGACAGAGGTAACTTTGGTCCATGCTCCCTGTCTGCTTTAATGCACCCTGGGAAAGCGGAGCAGACAGAATAGTTCATAACAAACCACAGATCCACAGCGGCGCAGACCGAGCGGCCTCGCTACAGGGGAGAGCACCTTGTGTTCTGCTCTCTGCAAAATAAAAAATGCAAATGGCTGGAAGAGTTCCTCCGACAGTCACAGACATCATAATCCTGTCAGTTCAAAAGGGGATGGATGAGAAAACAAGTCCCACGATATAAATTTATAAAGCCCTGCTCTGGGGAGACGGTTCGTAACGAACAGGCTGTTAGCGGCTGCAGAGAGAACGTCATGACAAACAGAAACAAAATCGAGAGAAATGGGAATATTGACACAGAAAAGCCTAAATCACATTGGAGTTATTCCGCCGCTTCATGAGTCAAAGACTTAACGGCAACATTTTTTGTACCACTGCCAGAAATAGATTTTAACTTATTTTCATTAATGCAAGAAGTTATTTCTGATTGGAGATCCCACAGGCGTCTACCGAAAGATGGAAGACTGACCGGATCATTAAAAAAATATATATTTAAGAAAAACAGCACTTTTTATTAGAATTTTATCAAAGCCAGACTACGAGTACAGCTGCAACAATGATTATTTTAGTAATAGATCATTCTAATATTATTCTACTATTTTGACGATTTCTCAAGTGACAGTATTTTTAAAACTAGGCAATTTCTGCAGATTTTTTTTAATCATACCATTTAAGCTTAAATCACGTTATAAATACCTTAAAAGTATGTATAAAATAATTTGATTCCTTTTTAAAATGAGAAAATAAATATTTCATGGACTAAAATGCAATAACTGGGCAGTAGATTTTTCCTAGTAGAATTTCAACCAGGTAAAGCTAAAACTTTGTACAAGAAATACAAAGCTGTATTCCTTGTACAGTTTTGGCCTAATTATTTCTCTGAATGTGTTGCTCTTTCAGCAAATGACCTTTGAGTCTAAACTAGTTGACCATTATTTAAATAATTGATAAATCACAATTAATCCGATTAATTGTTTCAGCCCTGGTTAGTTATGAAAAGCCTTTGTTGGAACTGCAGCAACGAAATGCTTCTCATCATTGCTGACCAGCTTTATGTTTGTTTCCGTCTTTGCAGAGGAACTCAAAAGTTTTTCAGTTTGGAAAACCTCCATGCCATCGCCTTAATCTTTAGCTTCCTTAGGATTCTCTACCAGATTCTGGCTGGGGAACTCCAACTTTATCATTTCTACCCAGAGGAAATATTCTGATAAACCTATAAGATTAGTTTAGACCTAAATCTGCGTGAAGTATGAATACCTTTAGACTCTATAAGGGTTGTTACTGGTAACTGGCGCAAACTTCAGATTGGTGACGCTCTAAAAATTGTAATTTCAATCAACAAAATTTTATTTTCCTGCTAGCAAGTTGGACTCTTTTGGTGAAACATTTCTGTTTAATTCTTAGCTAGTCTTACTTTACACTGTGCTAGTTACAACAGATTTCATAGACCTGAACCACATATTCATGCGGCAATGAAAGAATAACCTTCACACGTCATTTGGGTCACAGAGGTGACCAGTGCTGCCAGGAGGATGATTTAACTATTCATCTTAAAGTGAAACATAAGCAAAGACTACATACAAAACCCTACAGAATAAAGTCATGAATGGAGTCATTATCCCTGCCAGAGATGGTAAATATGTTCATGTTCCCAGTTAAACAATGTTCAAATGCATCTTGTATGGAGTTTATTAAACAGAGGAAATTCAAGACTTGTTCAGAGCACAGGAGGTCAGACTTCTTCCACAACCGTCATGTTTTCTCATTTGCTATGAAAAAATGCACAGTTCTACAGTAAAAACAAACCAAATATGCAATATTTTAATAAACCTGCTAACACATTTTTAATATCTTGTTTTCAAGGATATAAAAACATAACATAAATGTAAATTCATTGTCTTATTTGAGAATTGTTTATTTGAATCTTTAAATGTATTTCTAAAAAAGTGGTTAATTGAAAAATTTGAAGAATCTAATGAATTATCAGAATAATTGACAGAATAATCTATTACTAAAATAATTGTTAGCTGCAGTCCCAAACAAAAGGTTAAATAAGTTTAAAGACAGTGGGATCAAACATCTTATAGCAAAAAGAAAAAGACAAAACAGCAGCCAGACAGACAGAAACAGAATCGACCAGGAAAAATAAGGTGAAGACTTGCGGTTCCTTTACCTGGAAGCCCTCAGAAAGAGGAGGAAACGGGGACAAGGGGTTCAGGCTGAGGTAAAGCCTCGCTCAGGCCCACAGGGGAGAGTCTCTCATTAGAGAGACTAATAGCCATAATGCTGACCCAGAACGGATGGACCTGTGTAAATAACCCAACTCTCCCACCTGGACACACACCTGCTAAAACATCTGTGCCATGTAGCTGTCAAAGCTCGGCGGCTCACCGACTGCTCCGCTCCTCGCAGCACTTTGGCTTCGGGGTGCTAAAAGCTTTTCAGAGTCAAGCACATGATGTCACGGCTCTCTCGCACTCCGTGACTAAACTACATCTGACCACCCAGGAGAACAAAGCCTTCCGCTCCCAACCGGAGTCGCATCAGGAGGATCGCCGCCACAGACTCCAGATCGGTTTAGTCATGTTGTAAACAGGATCTGCGAAATTCTCTCTGCTGACATGCATAACGGCAGAACCTGCTGCCCCTCTGGGGTTCCAACATATTTTCAAGGCAAATGTCCATGATTAAGCTGACTCGATTAACAACATTAAAAATAGTAGATTACTATTAACTTACAAAAAACATTTCTACAGAAGTCAGGCTTTAAATACAGGATCTGCAAATGGTGGATAAAAAGAAAGACATGGATAGAGGGATGATAAAAAGGACAAGAGATGACTGATAGGATAAGTCCAAACATGGAGAGACGATGGGACAACGACTGACAGAAGGTGGACGAAAGAATGTAAGGACAAACTGTTGAAACGATAGATTGATGAAAGAACAGATTATTGGGAGAAGATGGACATGACATAAATATATAGATGGAATCAAGAATAATCTTCCATGTTTTGTTTTTCCACACCTAACCAGATCAAGAAAAAAAGTTTTCCAGACCGCACAGAAACCGTATTTGTCTCCTAAGAGACTCCACAACAACAATCAAGCCTTCAGCAACACAACAGATGCACAGCAACTAAAGACCAGCTCTTCTCGTACCGTCTCTGTCCAGCACAGACGGGCTGCGAGTGTTGAAGTGGGGTCTCCGCTCCAGGTCGCCCTGATCCTGCCGCTGCTTCTCTTCCTGGTGAGCCGAATCATGCGCTGCTTTGATCTGGTGCTGCAGCATGGTTAAACCGCTGATGGGAATGCCGCCAGGACCGTAAGACCCAGGCACCTGGGTTAATGCAGCAGGAGAAATCAAATCAGGACATAAGACAGAAGAAAAATAACAGATTAGATACATTTTAAGTGATTGAAAGTACAGGGTTTATGCATGTTTCACCAAAAATTTGATACTTTTAGAGACTATCAAGAATAAAATTTAGGACTTGTAACACAACAGTGGTATACAAAAGAAATCCAAAGGGCCAAAACTGTGAAAGCAGCTTCTCAGATAATAAAAATGGCACAAGGCCATATAGTTAGCGAAGTGGCTGACAAGAGAGCCATACGCTAGCTGCTAATGGCTTGTTTGCTTGCTAGACAGCAAGGAGATAACAAGCGAACTAGCTAGCTAGCAAATATTAGGAGCTTCTTACTGGTAGATCTCAACCGCCTTGTGTCATAGACCGCAGGGACTGAAGAGGTCAACGCACATTTAGAAAATATCCCACAAGATGGCAGTAGCTTGACTTCTGCCATGATAAAATATAAGACCTGCAAGTAACTTCTCTAAGGCCAACTTACATGTTCTGTAGTGAACATAAGAAATATTAAGGCCTTAATTTTAGACAAATTCATTTACGTTCACTTTTTAAACAAAGGCTTAATGAACCATTTCTTCATCTCAGTTGATTTGGACCACCTGGTTCGCTGAGAACTGGCTATGTCTAGTTCAAAAATAAGAGAGTTGACAGAAGTGAAGTTTCCCCTGCGTTACAGCTGCCTTCATCTTTGCCAGTGTAAATAAATCAAGTCGAAACTAACCATAGGAGGGATGGCAGCTGCCCTGTGCTGCAGCTGCTGGATGTTGAGCTGGGCTTGCTTGGGCGAGGGCATGAGCACCGATCCTGGAGGGTTGAGCAATGATGGTTTTTCCATGTTGTATATTCTGCAGTGACAGCCAAATAAAATAGGTAATTGTGTTACAGAGCCGTTATATTGCAAGAATAAAGATGTTTGGGAGGCTCACCTTTGCCGATCAGGCTCGGCCTCCACGTCTTCGTCAGCACTGCAGGTGGCGCTCGAGTCATTGTCTGAGTGGAGCTCCCTCTGCCGTTCGCCCGGCTCTCCCTTTTCGCCCTTCTCCTTGATCTCGGGCTCCACCTTGACTTGAACCTCACCGGTCTTCATGTCCACATCCTGAGGTTCGGTTTTGGGATGCACGGGACCAGGGAAGGAAGAAAGCTTGGCTTTTTCGTCCTGAGATCCGCTCTCGCTCTCTGGGCTCTTCTCTTCCTTGACGCGAAGCTCCCCGTATGAAGGCTCTGCAGACTTTCCATTGCTGGCTTGACCTTTGTCCTGGTCTGCGCCTGGAGCTTCGCCTGCCGTGCTCTCCGGTCTCTTTGAGTCGACTGATTTTGAGGAGTCGGGCTGAGAGGGTGAAGGTGCGCTCTCTGTATCAGAACTGTTATCACCAGCTAAGGAAAAAGAAGAACATGTTGAGAAAAGACTTCAAATGTTACAGAAAAAAAAAACATAAGCCATTTTTATACTTTCACAAACCAAACACAAACTGTCCAAATAGACAGCAGGTCAAATGAGATGAAACATGCAGATCCGCCTGCCATGATCAGCTTGTGTGTTCTCCACTGCTGCAGCTGTTGCCATAGCGATATCAGCATTTCCAGCTTAACTCAATATGCTTGTGTTTGCAAGTACACTTTCACATTCCTGTGTCTACCTGATCAATCTATCCAGGGTTTCTGCAGGTTTCACCACCTCAAATTTAAAACTAACAACTTTGTTCAAGTAAAAGTTGTCAATCAATAAGACTGGTGCTCGACCATCATGTTTGAAATCCACAAAATCACAGACTTGAGAGTTTGAGTCAGACCAAATGCTGCTCTTAGCTCAATGTTAGGGGCAGAAGATCCTTTTCTGAGGAGCTTTAAAACCCAACAGAAGATCAAAACTGTGACATTTCTGCCGTCTGTTTGTGGCTCTTGACAGTAGTTTGTTTCTCAACCTGCATATGGATCTCTACATCCTTAATAGTGTCAAGCCTTTAATAATAATAACAATAAGAAGAATACACAAAGCATCGAATGGGTTTACAATCAAAGTGGTGAAGTCAAACATTGTCGGGTTAAATGGCAGCAAATTTACATGCAACAAAACTAGCTAGAAAGGCTAAATGCGCAGCTAGTTAGCGGTAGCCTCAACTTCCTTGGATCACAGAATTAAGTAAAAGTTTTGTGTGACAGTCAGGGGCAGATTTGCAACAATGTAGGCCCCTATGCTGGAACTTGTTTTGGTGACACATCCACCGAAAAAACTTTTTTTGTTAACGCAAATTGCACATCATTAACACGTAGTTTAATGCATAATTATTTATTAACTGACAATACCAACTGATGGAGGTTTAATAAATCCATGTTATTGCCAAAAAAAAAAAAAAAAAACAATTATTGTACATTCATTATTTTCAAATACTTCAGTTTTGTTTATATTCATAAAAATTCCCAAAATATTATTACTTTAAACAGACTGAACTCAAGCTGCATAAAAACAGGAACTGGAGATGTAGCCAAAACCAAATGTGTGTGCACATGTGCAGCTTTTATTCCAATTGCCCTTGGAGTTGGACCTCTGATAAACAGGAAGGAAAGAATGTGGGAACATAAATGTGTGTGTGTGTGTGTGTGTGTGTGTGTGTGTGTGTGTGTGTGTGTGTGTGTGAAACAGATCACACGCTTCTTCTGTCTGACCTTCACTGTCATCTGCATTGTCCTCGTCATCATCAGGTGACGCCGTGGCTTGGCCTTCCCCTTGAGACGTATCAGCGCGAGCTCTGCGAGTATCCTGGGAAACAGACCCAGATTACCACCTTGCGTACACATGTTGCACGCTTCTGCGACGGCAGACCTTGACAGGAAGCGGAAAGCTGGAAGTTTACCTTCTTGTGCTGCTGGAGCAGGTTGTCCAGATTGTGGCGCCTCTTGTAATTGAAATAGAAGTTCTTGCACTGCGCCTCGCTTTTGGTGCCCACCATTTTGGCGATGGCTGTCCAGTTTCTGCCATGTTCAACGAGCCCTGGGACAGAAAGCACAAGGACAATTCGAAATGCGGTTCAGAGACTGATGTGATGTGGGAAAACCGCAACAATATGCTCTATATTAGTGACTTTCTGATCCATTCTCAATTATCATTGTCATTTCTTTTTTTTGGAGTAAACTCAACTCCCAATGTCTGTTGGTCTATTGCAGTTACAATTTGAATGACAAATTTATTTTTAAAAATCCACTAAGTTTAAAAAAATTGTTGTGTCTGCACACAATTAACTGGAAACATACTAAAATAAGTATTTTAGGCGACTGACAAGTCGCCTAAAATACTGTATACATTTTTTATACTGTATACTGTAATAAAAATGTATATTTCTTTTATATTTCAGATACCCAAGAAGATGCGTTTGACAAAAAAAAGCAAAGAATTAAACTTATACTGTTGGATCAGGAAGCAGTTGCATGGTTGCACAAAACTTTAACAGAAAACGTGGAACGAGGATCACACAAAACACTGTGGCAAAACTTATTTGCAAGTTTCAGAAAACTGGAAATGTTGCAGATCAACCATGAAGAGGTCCAAGACGTGCAGCAAAAATAAAAACGGTTGTCCAAAACAAAAAATTTACTTTTTTTATGCATGGAAACTTATGGCCCACCCTGTACACATATATCCAGTCATATATATATTCAGAAACAGAAGTTTTTAATCTATTAAAGCTATTAAAGCATATCCATGGTATTAAGTTTACGGCAGTATCTGACTGGGACACCGTTTCAATCATTTTAAATGACTCATATCGGTAAAGTAATTTTTTTTCTTGTATGAAAATTTCTTTACTATCTTTTTATGCTATTTAATTTAAACGCAACTGTAAAAACCTCAATGGTGTTTTGTTACACCGAAACTCTGAAAGTCAGACCTAAAATAAGTGTTAAAATCCTATCACTATGTCAGGCAACTCAGTATCTAATCAGCTCTGAGCTCGACAAACTTTAGAGACTGCTCAGCAAGCTGCAGTGAACTTGGCAGATGGCCATTTACCTTTGACATTAGGGTGTCTCTCTTTGAAAATCTGCAACCCATGGTTACCAGCTCTCCCTGCCAGCCCTACTTAGATGAAAGATGCTGGCAGCTTAACAAATTATCACAAAACACCAAAACTGTTCCAGTTAGATGATGGAATGAGCGCTGTGCAACGCAAGTAATAACCCGACCGGAACACAGTGCGCTAAATAATAAAATATAATTTAACGAAGCTTCGAGGCAGATCAATTTCCTCAAGAAATTGTAATAATCGAGAGACTCGAATCACTTCAGGAATTGTTTCAGCCCTAGATGTAATGTACGCAGTCTTCGAGAAACATTCAAATACTTGATGGTTCTTTCACAAAATGTCCTGCGTGTCTAAATATTACTATTCTCTTCAACAAGGCAGCTTTTTTTCATGTTCAAGACAAAAACTTAGGAGAGTTTTCCATCTGGTAGCTCAACCTGATCACCAACTGTAACAATCTCACTAAAAGGTAGAACAAGGTAGCTGTGAAGTTGCCCTTAAAAATGTGACTTTTTAATAAAAATTCTGAATTAATTTTGCATTTTTTTTTTACTTGTTTTTTTTAACCCACCATAAACCAAAACTGTGGATGTAAATGTCTGACTGCTACAGAAAAGTGATTTGAAATCACTGCAGGTCCAAAACACAAACAATATCCTCACATATTTTAGGTTAGTTTTCAATTATTCAGGCCTAGAAAAACATGCGTCTGTCCTCAGCAATACAAACAGGACATGGGGCTCTCTTTCATAAAATGTTTCATGCATAGGTGCACACATGTCTGCTTTTGAGTAAGAATCACTGAAAGTTTGCGGTCCTGTTAACTCTCAAATTAAAATAAAAACAAAAAAAGAAAAAAAAAAAGGTGAAAAATGTAACTAATATGTTCAATTTTAATTTGTAAGAAATCTGCCACAGACAAAAGCAAGTGCACATTTCCATCCACTGCCTGTCCTGGTACACAACATTTCTTAAACGTTCTCCTCACAAAATCACTCCAAGAGTTGTTTTCATATAAAACAACACAAGGTAAAATATCTCGCACTACTACGTTCTCTAACCAAGAGAGGAAACTGTTCTGTTTTTCTGAGCAGCCATGAGTGGAAGCTTAAAAAACCATTTCTGAACCAGGTCTTGTCATATGACTGGCTACACTAATCCAGCAGACAGATCTGAATGCCTAAGAAGATATAAAGCAAGATGCATTTTTGCAAAAGGGGGGGGGGAAAATATCTATCGAGCCAAGAACTTTTTAATTAATCTGCATTAATCCCTTTATTCACTCCCAGCCTAAAAGCCACCAGGATTTAGAAATTCAATTCAAAAATACTTTTATCACAAAACACAGAGGGAAACTAATAATAAAAACTAAAACTAAATAATAATTGGCAACAATAATAAATAATTAAATAGAAATCTGCTCTAAGTACCAAGAAAAAGAGTTCATACGATTTTCCCACAGTAAAAATCAAGCATTTTCAACATGTGTACAAATACGAAGTAAAAAAAAAATCGTTTCAGTTCAACATTATATAACATTATTATTGTTAACACTGTCTTGTCATAGTATTCCACACAAGATATTAGACTTAGAAGGACAATGTAAACTAAAGTACGGCAGAATTTTAGGTTTTAAGTTGTCTCCCTCACCCAGTTTATAAACCTGACTGGTCTGAGAAAGTTACAAAAAAGAATCTCAAAAAAAAAATTCTTGGCAAGTTTTCAGTCGTTTAGCAAATAGACAGAATTTTGGAAATCTTAACTGACCTAAAAATAAAAAACAAAAACAAAAGACAAGTTTGTTGTGATTTAACTTCAGGCAGTGAGAAAAAAAATGTGCATGCGTCTTTTTGTAATCTTGAAATATTGGGTATCAACTGGAAGTAACGCCTACCAAATTTTTATCAAACGTTAGTTTGCGCTTTCTTATAAAACTGTGCAGTTTTAATATCCAGGACTTTATGCAGAAATTAAGCGCCTTTCTCAGGGTTTATATGCATGTTTGTACATGCATACATGTAAAGTGAAGAAGGGGAAAAGTGAAGAAGGAGAATATTTTACTGAAATGTGACCCAAAAGTGATTATAGTAGTGAAGTCTCATATCAACTACCCAGACACTTGCAAGGCAAAAAGTAAATGTTAGTTGATCTAAATGTAATGTTCTGTTGCCCTTTCAATGATTGATCACTTCTGAGAAGCGAGTCAAACAAAAAAAAAGAGGAAAAAAAGAAGAAAAAAAATTCCTAATAGAAAGTAAAGTGCATCCAAGAAACAGATGAAATATCTATTATTCATAAGAACTAGCGAGTTGACCATAAACAGCTGAAGACCTGCCGCCAAGTGAGCGGCTGCAGAAGGGAAGGGATAGCAAAGAAAGGGGAGAAATGAATCAAACATTACCTTTTTTGGCAACCTCCATCTCCTCCTCGGTCCAGCGAGAAGTTTCTCCGCTTTCACCAGCGCCAGCTAAATCACAAAAGGACGAGATGCAAATCCATTAGCACTCCCGGAGAGGAGGGGAGGGGGAGGGGGGGGACGACAGAAAGTGAAAGAGTGAGGGAGATGAACAGACAGCGAGAGAGAAAAAGAGAGAGAGACTGTCTTCTCTTCAGCCACCTTCTTCTCATGGCCACTAATCTAATAATCTGTTTACATTCAGGACTGCTGAGACCTGCTCCCTCACTTACTCGCCTCCTTTCACCCTCCCACTCCCTCTCCCTCTCTCTCTCTCTCTCTCTCTCTCTCTCTCTTCTCCTCTCGGATCCACAGGGGAGGGGAGGGGCCGCCCTGGTCAGCTGACACAACGTCAGACACTGGAGGAACCGAGAGCTGCTGGCCTTCCTCTTTACGGGCAAATCGAGCCATCGAGCCGTCGGGACCCGAGCCCTCCCACCGCTCTGACTGTGACGCTGGGTGTTCGACACACACTCCTCCTTTGCTCTCCTTGGCTGCACAGTTCAAGCTAAAATTCACAGAAGTGGACGGTGAGAGCAGAGGGGAACAAGGGAACTCTAGCCCGCTCTATTCCAGGACGCCCCAATGAGGACGTGTAAACATTTGGACCAAAATAGCTGCAGATGTGCCCTTGAGATTAGGAGGAGGTCAACAGTCCCACCACCCACCCATTTTGCCCACCTTGTGAACGAAGATGAGTGTGACGGAAATGCAGACCGTCAACATAAACTCACACCACCGTCGTTCTCCCCCACCACTGAATTGGCAGCTTGTTTAACTTGCCTGGCAAGCCTTCATCTAGGCAACACTGACCCACAGCTACACTTTAAAACCAAAGCAACATAGTTCTAAGAAATAGAAACGGTTACAACAGAGCCAGCAAATACAATCTGTTGCATCATAAATATCTCCCTGAAATTTTCTTCAGATTTTGTCAAGTTCTGAATACTTTTGTTGAAATCAATTATGTAGGGGAATTTGTTGCGACACGCCAATAAAAACAGGCACCCATTTGTATTGCAGGGAGGAAATATTTTGTATAACTTTCTATTTTTTGGAATTGAGGCTGCTAGTAAGCTTTTTATATCTACATGAAGAACATTTTCTTTGTTCTTCTGTGCAAAAGAGCTCAAGCTCAAGACAGAAAGAGGAGAAACTACGAATATAAATGTTTAAGTTTTGCCTATTAATTATTAATTGGCTTTAGGTCTGGACTTTAGCCGGCGACTGCAGTCATTTGAGTATTTCTGCTGATGACTTGTGCTAGAAGTTGGAGGTGGGCAGAGAGAAAAGGAGTGGTTAGAGTACAGTCCTGTGAGGAACTCCTGGGCTGCTGACTTCCTGTTTGGACACACAATTCTTCAGTCTCAAACTGTGCTGTGTCTGTCAGGAAGTCATTGATCCATGTGATTGCTGAGGCCTCCACCTGTATCTTCTGGAGTTTCTGCTTTATTTGCGCCGCTCATGGTCAAATAAGCTCTGCTTTGTTAGTTCTGATTTGCTCGTTTTGCAGACTTTGGTACCAATTGTGTTTTTTGCTTGAGACACTGCATGTTGGCAATCTGATTATGAATGCTGTGCATCTGGAAGGGTTTTCGCTTTCAATTTTTTTTTTTTACTTTGGAACAGATCCTATGATCTGCAACCATAGCAACAAAGTTTTCTTTTTCAATCTGGGAGCTGCTGATTAGCATCTCAAATAATACTTGAACTACAACCTCAGATACCAGAGGAGTTGGAAAGAAGGATCCATAGATGTGAATATCGGAGGAAAAAGTTCAATCTCACCCATCGACCTTCGTCATCTCAGAACATACAGAGATTTAATGAGGAGCGGCAAAAGGAAATGAGTTCTATTTGCAGAGTTCACAACATAATAGTGTCATCCAGAACATGTTACTATGGAACATTGTCTCAACACAAATGTCTGGAAATTGAACTGTCAGCATGTTGTGAGAAACATGAAAGTCTTCAGTCAGAGGCTTCTTCAGACTCACTGTAAGACTGACAGCTAGTGCAGATCCTCCTGGCCCACAGCGGAAGTGGCATAAGTTGGAACAACATTTAATTCCCCTTTCGATGAAAATAAAATATTTCTGAACCAAACTTCCTCAAGCTGGTTGCAAATATTTAACTATCTTTCCATTAACTCTGACCAATTTCATCACACCAGGATGCTGCCACCACTATTTCACGATGGTGATTGTATGTTAACAGAGTTGGGCAGTGTTAGTCACACAGAGATAAGACCATCTTCTTCCACATGTTTTCTGTCTTCTCCATGGCTAGTAGAATGTGGAATTGCTAATCTAAAACGACTAATATTCAGATCAGGAATCATGCAAAATAAACCTGATTTGTAAAAGCATCCAACAGACTGCAGTGGGAGCCAGAAGCACAAATGTTTTTGTTTTTTTTTAGCGGGTAAAGTGAGAGTTTTCACCTTTATTAGCATCTGCTGCTACCGGAGTGAGGGATTTTGCGGGCTCCTTCATTCCCTTCTGCGCTTGATCAGATTTAGGGAGTTGTGGAGGATCTGGCAGGGCGGGCTCGGAGGCGGGAGGAGGCGTGTCCTCGGCTGCGACGGACGCAGCCTCATTGGCCATGGAGCGTGTGGTGATCCTTCTATTGCGGCGGCCCTGGCTGTTGGCAGTCTTCCTGCCACGCGGCGTGTTTTGCTCCTTTCCGTCCTCGTCCTCCCCACCGTCACACTTGTCTTTGTCCTTGCCAATCTCCCTGTGGTTTTTGGACAGGGGGATAAACACAGCTTTTAGCTGCTGCTGCAGCAAATATCTATTCCCTGATGACGCAGCAATAACAGGCTCTTCTTGTAGTCTGCTTTTTCGCCGTTGACTGAAAAAAGTCTGCAGCGAAAAACTTGTATGTTAAAACTTGTTGATAGAAAATACTAAACAGACACGTCAACAAGTCAGACACCTGCTGGCTTTTTAGAACATAGAATGTTTTTTATTCTTTGTCGTCAGTCTGCAAGCTGGATTGAGAGTTCCTATTATTTATTTTCTAGTGTCATGTAAATGGAAACTATCGAACTTGATTTCAGTCACAAACTGAAGGCTGAAGTGAAATGCAGAGTTTTTCATTTAAAAAGCTGAAAAGAAATAGCTGATCAGTGACACACTGGATTATTTCTTCACTGAAAATGATTTAGAACAAATTAACTCAAGGTAAGTCAGGAACGGTGATGTTTAACAAAGCTGTCTGACATTACAGCCACACCTGGACTGAGAAAAGCAAAGCATTACCTTGCACCTGGTCGCTATGGTGAGATTTAAATGGCCGGTGATATAAAATTAACAACTGTCAGTATGGATGCATGATTGTTGATGTTTGTGATTTTTTAAAAATATTGTTAGTGGTCCGATAAGTTAAACTGGACCAATATTTAATTCCATCTTGTTTCTGGAAAGGCGAGGGTGATAGAGAAGCAGAGCAGCAATATGGGAGTTCAGCTGCAGCGGTGTGGTTGTTTTTTCAGTGTCGAAAGAGTAGAGAAATATATGCAATATCAGTAAATATCGGTTATAACAATATTAATATTGGCCCAAATTTTCATATTGGTACATCCCCAAATTTCAGCTTAAAAAAAATTAAAATCAAAATTAAATACAATGCTTTTCTTTTGTAGCAAATGCACTGCACCTGATCAGATAGCAGATATTGCTAATCGCAACACCCTTCAGTATGGGAGTTGTTACAAAGAGAGGAAAAGTTTGCTACTTCAGTATTAGTGACGCGTTTTAAAATGTGGCAGAAGCACAAATGGGAGACCTTTAACTATGGCGCCTCAAGAAACATCAGCCATCTTATTTAACTCACCGGGAATCCTCCTTTTCATCTTTTTCTTCCTCGTCCTTCTTTTCCTCGTCCTCTTTTTTCTCAGACTTCTCAGCTTTGTCCTCTTCGTTCTTGTCTTCTGACTTGTCTTCTTGTGAGGGACGCGTTATTTGCTGCAGACAAAAAAAAAACATTTGGGGGGGAAATGAGTCTGGGGGAAAAATATATATTTTAAATACCCAAAGTGAGCACACAACAACAAAAAAGAAACAAACAAATAAAATGTATATGGAAGTCTCTGTAAACAAAATTGCCCTCCAAGAAAAGGACTAGCTGAGACCAAAGAACCATGCTGAAGTTTTTTTCATCCAGTCTAAGGTAGAAACATGAATTCATGTAAATGGAAATTATCAAGCTTGATTTCATTTATGGCGAGATTAATTGATTTCCTGATTGTTGCAACAAGCTTGTGCCGGTTATATCAAGGATTTTGTGATGGTTTTTAACTTTGACAATATGCAATATTTAAAAACCTTTAAGATGCAAGATGCAGGACTAAACCATACAAAGATGCTTGTTTTTAAAATGCACAGTGATACAGGATCAACACTTATAATGATTTTGAATTTGACACAGGTAATAAAACCGTGGCTTCTTGTCAAACAAAACTTTACTTCCCATGTCATTTTAGTTTCACCATCTATAAAGTTATAAACGGATACATAGTGCATGAATTTTACCAACTGGGCTGATGGAGTGACTGAGGACATAACATTCCTGATCATCAGTGCTGGCGCGGTACACCACAGAATGCTTCCTCCTGACTGTTTCATGAAAGCACTGTGCTGGAACAAGTCAGGCTATGCCAAGCCAAACATCCCATGCTGGTACCAGATGGGGCCAAGGAATGTGCTTCACTCAACGGTTGGGGAAGAAAGATATGAAATGAGGTAAAGAGAGAAGATAGATAGGGGTAATTACTTTTTGGAAGAGGTACAAAAAGTGGGGAAAAAGTATCAGGGATGATCCCACCCGCCTAAAACAGGATTACACAAGTTAACTCAGCTATGTGATCGATAATGACACACCAAGAATCCAGCTATCCACTTAAATCAGAGACATTTCTGCTTATCTGACTCTGCTTAATGATGAGTAGCTATTCAGAAACTAAACCAATCCACTCATTTTCCCAATTGATGAAAAGTACAACGTTAGTGCAACTGGGTCACAAAACCAACACTTTTCGGTGGAGGCTCTAGGACTCAAAGATTGTTCATTTCAGCATCAGTGATGTGTTTAAAATTAAGACAGAGGAAGAACATGGTTGCAGGAAGCTACTTAAAAAGAAACAACACGTGAAAAAATGTCTGCATGTCATTGAAGCTCTGAGGGCTCAAGAGGGAGAAAGACAATGAGAGAATGGCTGGATATATTAGTCTCTCGAACGTGTTGCAATGTTTTTGGTTTTTTTATTTTATTATTGCAGCCTAAAATTACAGATCTTGCAGCCTTTATGAGAAAAAAAAAAGTTGCGGCCATCGTTGCAAAATTTTTTTAAGCTTCCTTTTCAACAAACTTTTTGAAATTGCTGCATCTAACCTTTGTTTTCCTTCTCTTTTTCTCATCATCTTGTAATACCTCTTTAACTGAGAAGACCTTCTGCTAATCTCTTTTCTAATATCTCCTCTGTGATTCTTTGCTCTTTCTATTGTGATAAAGATATTTTTTTAATATGCAGAAAATAACAGTGGGCACAACTTCTGCACAGAAATGAAAGAAGAGTTGTGTCATTCTCTGCAACCTCTTTCAGGGATAGACCATGGTTTCTTTTGACCATAAGTCTGTCTGAGCTACTTTTTTATTAACAAAAACAACATTAAAATACAATTAGCAGAGTGTACTGTTGTTAGGTAAATTGGAATTGGTTAGAAGATTCAGGTACAGGCTATTTTTAAAGAATTTGCTCCTGTTTGTTTGGCTCAGATGCTTTAAAAACAAGGTGCTAGAAATAACTTTGCTCCTAAGGCCACTTCAACAATTTGTGTTTAGCTGACTAGAAACAAGAGTAACCCACTACTTCCTAGTAATGAAAGAGCTTCTTTAATTTTTTTCCATGTTATAAATATGTTACTAGATCCGACCTAGCCAGACAGTTGTTGCATAATGTAGAGGAAAGGCTTCGGGCTGCTCGGTGAACCATGCAGGTTAAGATGTTGCTATATTAAAAGAGAGCTGTACATGTCTGAGAGTGGCGGGTCTCCAGCTGCCTTATGATGCAGTAAATTCTGCAGTGTCTTTGATTTATTAAATAATGACAAGCAACACAACAACCTTAATAGTAGTTACCATTTCACTGAGTTCCTCCCTTCTCCCCCCAAAGAATGGCCATGAGAAAGTCTGCTGCAGCGAAAGCTACATTTATTTTTGGTTCTACTCGCTACGACGTGGCTGACTGTCGAGAGGAACTGGCCAAGTGCGAAAACACGGAACGAGTTCCATCGCAATAAGTTATTAATAAACTAATCAATTAATAAATCAAACTTGAAAATGCTCTCAAAATAACAGTAGTTTATTGCAGTAATTACCGAGGTAATTTATCATACAGCAATATTTGTTATTGTGACAGGCCTACAGAGAACAAAGCTATTGGTTGGATGCGCACCATGGAAACCGAACTGACGTTATTACTGACAGAAGAGTTACATTAACTTTTTAAGAAACTCTCCTTAAACATATAATGACCAATATCTCTACTACTAAACATATTTTCACAAAAAACACTTCCTTACAAATTTGGTATTACCTAGTGATTTACGGAGTGATTTATCTACAGCTTTTAAAGCAAATTCACTCTCACGTTGCATACGGCCAAGAAAATTTCCTCAGGTTAATCCTCGCCTATGACAACAATTCTCATATTATCTTTTCCGACTGAACCAAGAAGTTCATTCGCGTTCTTCGGGGATATTCTCATTGCACATGGTCGGCACTGACAAGCTGCACTAGCTGGGTTAGCGAGTGCTTATATATTTGCTTTGGCGCTAGAACCGTGGCGTTCCCAGCTCTTTTCCCACACTGAATCAACCGAATATCTCCGAGGATCTCCTCGAAAACTCAGTGAGGTGCCTGTGGTTCTGCGGTTCCTCTGTGTTTTGAGACAAAACAGTCGCCCTACCTGTCTGGAATATTTTAAGAGCCTTAATTTCTGCCCTCTTTTTGCTGATTCACTGGTTCTGTTTTAAGTTTGCATATGACAACCTTCAGCTTTCTACCACGGCATTCAGGCCACCAAAAAAGCTGTTCAATCTTGCGCCAACGGAGAAGACTATAGGAAAATGAAATGGAAAAACCAAAAAATGTCTTCAATGTTACTAAGTGAATTCTGTTCATGTATCTTTTTTCTCTTATTATGATACAAATATTTTGAAATGAATCAAAAACTAGGGTTACAATGAAGAACTATTTTAGTAATCGATTATTTTTACGATTAATCGCATAAAATATTGGCACATTCTGCAGATTTTTCATTTCACTATAGCTTTTTTGTAAAATATTAGAAATACATTGAAACATGGAAGTAAACAATAAGTCAATTACTTTTTTATTTTTTTTATATAAAATAAACATTTTATTGACTAAAATGGCACTTCCTTTAGTGAATTTGAAAAAAAATCTAAAACTATGCCATTTTGGGTTTGGGGTAAAACACATTAACAGATATCAAAGAGTTTCATCTTAAATGCAAAATGTTATTTTTTTGTACAGTTTTGGCTTATTTAGTGCTCTGAATATGTTGCTTTTTCAACAAATGATCTTTTATGAGTTTTTTTTCTCCTGTTAACAATCAATCAATTTCCAACTCGATCGACGATTATTTCAATATTGTGATTTCATCCCTACCATAAAAGTTTTACAGTTTGTATTTAAGGTTTTAGTACATGGATCGTGCAAATATTGAGGCCAATCTTTCAAACAGCTTATGCAATGCATTGTGAGAGATGTACGGGGGTGGTGAACAGTGTATTAGTGATAATGATTTAAAATTCCATCATCACAACTTAAGTTCTTTGCTGAATAAAAGGGTTAAAGGGCATGCATTCATAGAAAAGAACATTTTCAAACTCCACAGTCACTGCCTGTTACCATGGTAGCTGAGAGCTTTACACAGGAGAGTTACAAACGAGCAAAAACCATCAGACAAATGAAAAACATGGTCACAAATAACATTTTTGCCCTTAAGCAATCCCATAGCGTAAAAGTGACATTCAAAGTCTTTTAAGAGGCTAAAAGACGTATGTGAGGTGGTCTCTGCTGGGTTCAGCACATTGGTCGACAGAGTTATGGGGGAAAGTAGTGGATGGCAGGCAAAGACACTTGATGCAGTGTGAATATAAGCTGCTATTAAGAAAGATTCATCCATCTTACTGTGGAAAAATAACACATTCATTTGCCTTAATGTCTAATTTGAATCTAAGAGCATCAAAGAGCGAGGCATGCCCTGGTTTTATGGACTTGGAAAGAAGCGTTTTGAAGCAGAGAAGCCTCTAATCTTCTGGTGTTTTTCTAATAACATTTTGGTTTGGTTTTGTTTTTCAGAAAAGAACTTACACAAATACCAGCCATCTGCAAAACATTTACCAAAATGCTTTAACCCATATAAGAAAAGTGAAGATATTGGGGATTATTTTATTCCACCCACAAATGCATTGAGTTTAATGTTACTGTCCCTCATCAATATATACTTTCAGTATAGATTAAGATGATAAAATTTAACATTTAGGGTGACACAGATGAAAATAAAACGGTTTGTATTATCATTTCTCTTCAATATATAGAAAAGAATAAAGATTAATATTTAGTGCAAAGAATGAGGCTGAGGAAATGATGAAGGTTTATACACTGTGACAGTTTGACCTGCCAATAACATGAGAAGCCATCAGGCCCATGAATCTACAACGATGTAAGATCTTAAACAAAAACACAATTAAAAAGATTTTAATGACAAGAATCTAAAATCTCAGTAAAGTAAAACGTGATTTCACTCGAAATAATAATATGTATAAAAAAATGTTGAAAAAATAAAAACATCCATTTTCAAAATGTACAAAATGCTTTTAAAAAATAAATACCATTAGGTTCTGTTTTTTGTGTGTGTTTTGGTCTTGTTTATATTTTGAGAACAATAACCTGGTTATGACTCAACAAAACAACATGCAAATACTTGCAATTTCTTAGCCTACACTGATCTTTTATACTTTTACGAACACCACAGCTCTTTCATCCTTTGGTTCCACACAGAGGTTAGCTACGTCTTGCAATCACCTGAAAGTTCCCAACATGGAACAGGGGATGGAATTCGACTCATTAATTTTATGCACCTAACCAATAATAAAATGAACTGTACAGGGTGATTGTGGAAGCAGTGTGATGCAGGACTATGACTGCAAATGACCTAAGGCTCTTCTAGAGTCGAGCTGATCTGAAAAATATGCTGATCAGTAAATAGAAACATGTCGAGTATCCTGCACAACAGCTTTGCATGCATTCAAAGCACCGACTGCATCTTAAAACCCTGCAGAGGGATCACAACACAGAACTCAGCCTTTGGGGCAACCCCCAGCATCAAGCAGGACATCTTGGGTAACAAAAAAACATTTTTTAACGCTGACGTGAAGAAAACCGACAAATAGAAATATTGCAGCAAGTATGACCTCAGCAAGAGCTCTTGAGTGATCTTCGTGGTGTGCAGTGGTCAGGACCTAATAAAACGAAATCGCTGAACTAACAACAGAGTATGGGCAGTGAAGACTCGATGCACACAGGAAAAGAACACCAACCCCTGAATTACAGTAAGTCAGATTTCTTAGAAAGTGAATACTGACATGAACAAAAAGGCTGGTTAGATGATATGGTTTAATTCAATTTACAGCATATGACACAGGAATCCCATGCTGACCCTTTCCCACTGCTCTCAGTTAGGGCTGAAACGATTAACAGGCTTTATCATGATTAATCGTGAAATACTTATCAACTACTTTAGTAACCAATTAATCGCTAACTGTAGTTATCAGTTTCCATATTAGCACTTCAAATAGGACCAAATTAAATCAGTTTTATTACTTCTCAATTGCCAGTTTTTCTAATTAAATTCTATTATAACCATATTTATCAACCCTTCGATCGTTATGGTGTGAATGAAAAAAATGCAACATGTCAATAGCTAGAGGTCAACATTTTCTGTATCACAAATGAAACAAACTGCTGCAGTTCAGCAGAACATCTTGGTTTTATAGGATGTTAAAAAGTGCTTCCCCGGGCGCCGCATGGAGCTGTGGCTCAAGCAGCCAGCATAGAGAGGCTACAGACCTCGTCGCAGCCATCCCGAGTTCAAATCTCGTCCTTGGTTTCTTTGCCACATGTCTTTTTCCCCTTCTCTTAGCCCTCAACCTGTCAGATTACTGTAAATAAAGTAATTTTACTTGCAGCCAAAAACAAAAAGATATTTAAAAAACATAAGTGTTTTCCCCCTTCAATCTTTAATGAACTCAAACTAAGAATCTAATTTTCAACATAAAAAGAAACCTCAATTTTGAAAATGCTTTAGAGTTGAACAAACCACCACATAAAAGAAAACCTTTAAAAAGTAAAAGCCTGTGCGCGCTTCCATAATTTCTTCCATGTGCCACAGACATCTCCATTTAAGTAATTGGTCCCCGTGTTTTTGGTGATGCTTCATGTTCCTGCAACTGCACCCCTCTCAGCGTTCCCTAAACACAGTGGCATCTCTAAGCAGGGTAAAGTGCAATGTCATGCAAACTGGTCTGCTTTGAGAAACTTAAGCCTGAGGTGTTGATTGAGTCTCTAAATTTGGTAGATCCTAATCCAACGGAACAACACTCAGATGTGGACAAATTAGCCAGATCCAAGGATTCAAATCATCACAGCTTAGAAGAGCGAGAGGATCCACAGCAGACCTGCAGAGGTCTTGGTGAGCCCTCACACCTAACAAGGAATAAAACGTGACATTTTATGACAAATACAAAATCTTAAACAGTCTGTCCTGGCCTCTAAAGCAGTATCAATTTGAAATACCAAACAAGTGGCTAATTTTGCTCAAATTTGCTCGTACAAAAAAGAATCTGCTTTTTTGACCCATATTCGCTTATGAAACCTTCCAAAAAAGTATAAAAGAAAGTTAAGAGCCTCGGGATATTTTTGAAAATGGGAAATAACGCCTATCCCACAACATAAATACATATATATGGCCGCAGAGGTTTGATTTGAGCGGTAAATAAAGACCCTGCCTTCACATGTCCCAGAAAACCTAGCCTAAAATAGCTGTGTTCAACTGCCTACAGGCCTAAAATAAATATCTAGGTTAGGAAACTAGCCAGCCAGAACGCAGTGAGACACAGATGGCAGCCAGAGCAACCTGACCAAAAAGTAAAAGGCTTTGGGTTTAAAAGTTAGTGACATACCTGCAGACTCATTTGCTGGCAACAAAAAGCCCTTTCCTCCGCCGAGCGCCAGAGCTAACTCGTGTTCCAAGTGGGAATTTAGCCTCCAGTGCCTCCATGGGACTGGTAGCAGTGGAGGGGCAGGACGGCACCATCGCAGAGCTCCTTAGAAGGGCTGCCGGGCCGCAGCACGGCCGCACATATTCCAGGAAAGCGTGTCATCAGGCCGCTTAAGCCGCCCAAAGAATCGTCCATCTCACATGCACGCACTAATCTACGCGGGGTCACTCAAGGTAATCCCTGCTGAGCACTCTTTTTTGATTGGCACTCACAGCAGCACAGGGAGGGGTTTTTTGGGCCCGTCAGCTGGTCGGACGATACCAAGTCGGGAATTTCACGGAGGGGGTGGAGCTCTCACATACTCCAAAGAAATAAAAGTAAATGGAAAATGAGAAGAAAAAAAAAAAGAAAAGAAAGAGCACACAATCAGCAGACAGGCTGCCAACGCTGACTCGGTCTCACTGAGGTTTTTTTTTTTTTTTTTTTCCACTCAGTTTCACTCACTTGCCCTACATTCCACTGCTCTTTGCTGCTGCTCCTATCCCACTCTATCGACTCACTCTGCTCACTCAGTTGCTGGACCTTGGAAATCAGCCTTAATAAACAATTCCTTAAATTACAAACGACAAACAAATATCCCATCGATACATGTAAAGTAAACAAACTTTTCCCTCCATCTTCACCACAGTTTCACTTTAACACTGGCGTCCTAACTGCAAACATTAAACACTGAAGAAACTCATCCAGCCACTTGAATATGAAAAATATTCTTGTACTCAATAGGGATTCTGAAAACTTTAGTTCGCCACCTCCTCTTATGTAAAAACGTGCTCTACAACCACACAGTTCTGTTGCACAGCAGATGTACTGGACACAATGTTCTCTACAAGGGCTTGTGGCACAGGAAGCAAAGGGAAACAGCCCAGAAAGGATGAGACCTGTCCTTAGCCTGGATTGCAATATTTTCTCTGAATCAGTTCAAGCTGGAGGTTACTCTACCCTAAATAGGATAAATAATGAACAAGACTGAATGAATGAATGACGTTTTTCAATGATTGAAAACTAATGTTTGCAGAATACTGTGGAGACACTCCAGTGGGATAAATACTAACAGAACATCCTCTAGATTAAGCAGGCTGATCACCAAACAACATCCAAGAACACTAGTAACCAAACTAACAAAATAGCATTTACTAAATTTTAATTTCTGTCTTTGCATTATAAGGTTTCCATCATATTGCAACACAAAGCCAAGTTCAAACTTTCAACACATTTTCAGCATTTACATAACTTCCACCTTTGGGGTTGTTGGACTTAGACACAGACAGTGGAGATCAGGAACTAATTACCAAGCTTAGAGTCAGAATAAAGCATGCAAAGATTAAGACCTCACAATCTATTATTGCAATATTACTATAGGGAACATTGTTCAGGTTTAGGTTGAGGAATTTCCTAAACTCTTCAGAAAATCCATGACCTCATCCCAAAACAGCAGCTTGGGTTATTTTTTAATGTTTGTAATTTGATAAATATTTCCTTACAGGGACAGTATTGTGTAAAATAATAATGTTATTCCCTCATCAAAAGAATACCTGAAATGATGCCGTGATTCTTTCATGCATGTTTGAGAAATCTTTTAATCTGCCATGGCAACCATTTAGCTTGGAGCTAGCTTCGCCTTCGAGGCGCGACTCCTTCTCAGAGCTGCAGTTTTTGAGCTTCCACCTCACTTCCCCAGTCAGCTCCTTCAGACTAGCCAGCCACAATTAGCAGACACTTGGTGAAGCTGCACATCTGCTGAGCTCATTACATGAGCGACTTCTCTACACAACACTTCTAAAAACATGGAAAGGTTAATAGAGGAGTGACGTGATGACTTCCTCTAGGTGGAATTTCAGAAAGAGCTGGAGCTTTTAAAGAGACAGAGACTCCATTTCAAGGCATTTAAATTAAATGATGCAAGTCACACTTGACATACGTGGTATTTTTGTAACAAATTAAGGTAATGTAGTTACTTGATTATGCTTTAAAATGGCACTATGTGCCTGGAAAAAATATAACAGTGCCCCTTTAATTTTGGGCAATCAGCCAACACATGTGAAACTGATCTTTTCCACCTTAATTAAGTTCTGAAGATCAGCCACTGACTGCTTTTGCTCCGCCATGAGAGCGATAGTAAAAAAAAAAATATATCAGTATTGACAGGTCCTCTTAAATCTTCTTAAATATTGGACTTACCTGGTTCCGTCCTCTCCTCCTGCCATAGTTTCTCCTGACCAACGCCTTGTAATTTTGGTTCTTTTTGGTCAAGTAGTAAAACAGCACACAGTCAGCGACACACTAAAACAAGGAAAACGAACATAATTTACATGTTGTTTTAACTGGTTTCTAATTATTAGATGAATTACTTCCAGCTGATATTTATTCAGACAATAAACTTCACATTTACCTTCCTTTCAAGATACGAGGCAATCAAACCAAAATTCTTGGGATGTTGTATGAACCTGCAGGGCAAATGCATTCGTCACTCATCTAAACCAAACTCCCACCGTTGGGACTTAATAAAACCGGGGTAATAATTAAACACGGACTCACTTCTCCTTGAAGATCTCCCTCTCGTGTTCCGTCCAAACGTTCATGAACTGCCGAGCTTTGTACACCTTCATCGGGTCGTCCATCAGGCCGTTCATGTTGATGAACTTCACCCGCCTCTGCTCCGAGTCGTACATCATGGGAGGGATGACCGACAGCTGCCTCATTTGTTTCTCGTTGTTCTGAAAGGCACAAATGGGTCAGAGGTCAGACTAGGCTTGTTGCATAAGACCTTATCCAGAAAGTTGTAGTTTAATTGTGAAGACAAAAATGCAACATTGGGCCAATTTATTGATTTGACATTTTTTTCTCAAAGCCCAAATCACTTCCAATAAGCATATCAAAAAGACAAGACATACAATATATACAATCGAAATGTAGAGCATGTCCTTGGCGACATGGAGCTAGTACACCATTATTGTTTGGAAAACAGTTTGGGGAGACTCGTGACTTTAGGAATACCGCCAACAACTCCTGTCGTCGTTATGGCTTTATTATTCGTAATGTCACAGCGGAGCAGCTTTACTCTCTCCACTTATGAGTTAAGAACGGTCTGTGTCGGCTTGTCTTTATGATGCAACTGAGTTGTGAAAGAAGCTGAAGCTTCTATTGTGGAGAAGTTGCAGAAAATCAGGTGCTGCTGAAGTGCTAAAATACTTTCCCTCTCGAAGGAATGCAGTGGAAATCTCCCAATAAGAATCAGCATGATTACGACTGGAAACAATTAAACCCCTACAGAGGAAGAGCACTTCAAATGTTCTGCAGCTGGTTCCCACCTCCTGTTCCGAGAGACCATCGATGATTTCAGAGATCTCATGCTCGCTCCTTGCTATTGTTGCGGAAAGACCCGTTCCTCTTTGTCCAACTCTGTGGGAGAAAAACGGGACAAACTGAAGTACCGACAATAATAACATTGAATTTGTCTGCAGTGAAGATCCGGCTTTAATACAATTGAAAAAGTCTGAATCTCAACTCAAGTGGTATAGTTTTAGCTTCCCTCTGTTCATATTAAGAGGAACGCTATGGTATTGCATTTTAGAAAATACAATGTTTATTTTATTATTTTTAAAAGGAACTTGATTATCTTTTAACATGTTTATGTTTCATAAAAAAGCTTAAGTGGTGAAATGAAATATCTATGGAATGTGATTTTTTTTTTATCCAATTAACCATCAGAATAATTAATAACGCAGATATTAGGTGCAATATATTCTTACTTTATTTCATTCTCTCTTTTTTATGTGTCCTTCCATCGTTCTGTAATATTTAGCCTTTAGCATTATGGGTAACCTCCTTGTCAGGCTGGGTCCAATAGGCTAAATATTACATTAGCATGAAAGTTCATAATATTAGAAAAATACTATCAACAGTTATTGCAGTAGAAACAGTCTTCTGTGATATCAATATCGGACACACTAATATTGCTATGGGGATGAATTTACATCAGATACCACCATGTTTTCCCTACTTATAGATACAACTTTACGACAAGCCCATTTCTTAAAATATGTAAAAATAAAAAATACATTTTCACTAATCATGCTTTTTATGACCGATTTTAGATTTTATTTGAGATTGCCAATTTTTATATTCTAAGAACAAGAACACATAAAAGAGAAAAATATGTTGCATTTCTTTTATAATGTTTTTAGTCTTGCATAAACAGAAAAATGAAGGAATTGAAAGATTACCCACCATTTGTGCTTCAAAGTGTAAATTCTAATGAATGATGCTCACCTTTGGAAGCGCTCCTGCTGCTCTCGCTGCTTGCGGATCTCGGGGAACTGCCGTTCGTAGTACTCCCGTGTTCTGCTCTCCTTGGCTTTACGTCTGGGGTTGTTCTCCATGCGCTCCACCTTCTTCTCCCATGCCTCCATCAGCTGGTCGTAGCGCTGGCAGATCTTCTGTTCCTGTGCACCAGTAGGGGAAATGACACTCTTGAATCAGGGGATGTTGTGGATGGGGATGAATCACAGCATGCTGTGAGCTCTCTGAATTCAAGTTGAAATTTCTGTTTGGCTGCACAGTTTTTCCCAATAAAGCCAATTTCTGATTGTCCATCAAAGACTAAAAAAATTGTTCAAACCTGCATTTGTTATTTTATCTATAATAAAAAATATTAGTGTGTTCTTTATTGTGGAAAGTCAAAAGAGCCACATGGCTTAGACGCATAAGTAAAGATAATCTTTCAAATTTTTTTTTATTTTCTGACCAACTTAAATTTATGACCTGAACTTGTTCCTACTTTCTCTCCTTCAAGGGGTGGTGCATTTTCTAGGCACAGTGCAATTTTGTAGCGTTTATAGCTTTATAAAAATGTTGTATACATCAAATATAACTTTAAAAAAAAAACATTGCAAATGACTTTGCAATGTAACGCCTTAAAATTGGGGCGGGGTGCTCTGTGAGGCGGAAGCACAGCGTGGAAGCTGCAGCTCTGGGGAGGAGGTGCATGGAAAAGGCGGTGAGAACAAACATTTTACAAACTTGAATGGTTGCCATGGAAGATTAAAGGATTCCTCAAATATGAATGAATGTTTGAGGAATCATGAATGATTGAATGAATGAGCTTTACATGACAGGATGTAAAGCTCAAAAAGGTCAACTTTACACAACATTGCCTCATAATGTCATATTAAAAACTGATCAAAACTAATTTCTCCGTCTATCAACTATGGTCACAACTATTCTCTGTAGGAGACCAAGCTACAACATGAGCACGTTATTTAAAGCCCCGGGCCGCGGACTGTATTATCTGTATTATCTTAAAATGAAGGATCATTTATTTTGAAAATCCTTTAACTGGATTCTCACAGTTACGTCTTTCACGCCAGCATTGAGCCCACAAGCAGCAAAATGAGTAAGAAACAGATCAAATGTCTTTGTAAAGTTTCTTTGCAAAGGGGAAAAGGCCCAGAGAAGAGACAGGAGAATGGATTTATCCCAGTAGGTGATTCCCACATTCCAAGCCTGCTCTGCATGATATGGTGACCGGCTCGTTAATGAAGCAATGAAATTTCAAACTGCTTCACCACATAGAGACCAAGCAGCACCCTGTGCATAAGCAACACTTCAGGTGTCATTGTCTCCATCACTCCCAAATGAGACCGTCTCGTTGCAGAGAAACCAGCTCAGGGCTCCCATTAGTCGTAATCGAGAGTTACAATTTTCATGAAAATAAAAGGTTTGTTTGTGTGGTGCATTTGTATCTTACTTTGAAGGGATATGTAAACGTTACCATAGCGACCAGAGTCAGAGCGCGTTAGGGCAGTGCTCGAGACGTGAGGAGAGGAGTAGAGCTTGTGAGTTTTAGGTCTGGTTCACACGGCACGATTTAAGGATTGTCAGCCGGTTTTCCAAACCTCTGTGACCACACACGACATGAGACGATAAAAGTACAACAGGTTCGATCAGTTCATATGTCCAGCCACACGGCAGGAACATCAGACCACACACGAACCGATTCCACTCACGAACATCCATAACAAAACGAAAAGGTTTAATTGCCAAGCCTTGACCGGTCTGTGGTGGTAAAAAGGTTGGGAATCACTGATTTAAACGGTCAACACTGCCGTTTTTTTCTTTTTAAAAATAAAAAAGTAAACAAATCAAGCAAGTTGGTTGAGGCCAGAGCAGGAGCGAGTGAGGAAGTTTTGTTTGTTGTGGGTTTCAGTTTGTTATCAACTCCATTTCTGTCTCCTGTCCCATTCACAATCCGCTCCGGTGCAATCGTTATGTTTACAAACCCTCTTCAACGGATCATGACATTTCTGTTGAAATCATCAAATAAAAACATTGTTTATCACCCAGGTCAGGAAAACTATTTAAATCCATAAATGACTCGATGGGAAAGAGTTAAAATGTTTTGAGAAGAGGGTAACAAGGACAAAATAGTCCTTTTTTCTTTTTTTTTTCCTCCGACCTTCTGCAGCGAGAGACCAACAATTCACCTTCCTCTTGGCACAAGGCCACCAGCGCTCTGCCATTGTTCACGGTCCAAAAGGTCTGCCTGAACCCGACAAGGAGCTGCCAGAGAGGCTAGAGTCACTGAACCGCAGCAACACAAAAAAGATCTGCGCGTTTAAACACAAGGTGATTCTGCAATATTTAAATAACCGATAAGGCTGCGGTTTGGCAAGGCACTTCTCAGAAAGGCTGTTTGATGTGACAATATTTATTATTCCACTGCAGACAAAAGTTGTTATTGCCCCACACAATGCGTCCAAACAAACGGGGGAAACCGAGGCGTCTCCTGTTCCCTAAATAATACAGCGGCTGTATAATTCTCAGCTTCCACAACCATGACCCACAGAGTCAAAAGAACCTTGGTGAGCAGGTCCAGCTTATCGTCGCCTTGTTTTGAAGTTGATTTGGTGCCGAAGCAGCGATATATGGCTTTTCATGTGATTATTTGAACAGAAATGTTTGAAAACTAATTTTTATTGTTGTCTGTCTACTTCAGATACATTCGTCATAGAAAGTATATACTATCACTGTGACGTCCTGTTGCAGCCAACTTATTTTATTTATCAGTTAAATCAGATAAAAATTGGCGCCTCCTGCAGGTTTTTCTCTTAACCACTTAAGATTTTTCACAATACTAGAAAAATAAAAATAAATAATTCATTTTTAAAATATGAAAATAAACATTTTATTGCCTAAAACACAAAGATGTAACGTTTTTTTTATTATTCCACTGCATACAGTTGATCATTTGTAGCAAAGGAAGCGTCTGCAGCTAAAAAAATACTTCTAACATCATGTGAAAATTTCAGCCCTTTCTGCTTGACTTGACGTCAACTGGACCACAGGATTGATCAGTTGATTATTTATTCTTTTAAGCAATTAATAACTGGATACCAAGAGCTATTTGGTAGGATTTATTTGCACAGAATTTGAAGCAGGTAAAGCTAAAACTACGCTACTTGAGGAGTTCTGAAAAATATATTTTTCTTAATTACAAAAGGTTTATATTTTTTGTACAGTTTTGGCTTTATTACACCAGTGAACATGTTGTTCTTTCAGAAATTGGGCTTTTTCCGTGTCTGTATACCCGTTAAAAATTAATCAATTACGAAATTCGTTGCTGATAATTGTTTCAATCATAATATTTTATCTAAAAGTGCATCGCTGTATCATTTCCCTCTAAAGACATATCCGCGTGAACATTCATAAATAGTCACAGTCCTTGATAAGCTCTAGTCTTGGTCCTGCTGACAATATTTTTAACGGAAACCAGTTTGCAGATGTTCAGTCTCTATTTTGATACGGCTTGTTGATAATGTTGCAAGCTGTTCAAGTAATTGCTCCATCATAGCATGCACAGCAGTTCAGACAGGAAGCTGCAGCAGTCAGATTCAACAGAGTTTTTTGGTGTGAATCAGGGGAGTCCAAAGTAGGTTTCAGGGGCCATTTGAAGCCCTCAGGAGGAATTTATGCGGCCCTTGACAACAACTGAAAAAATGTTTGCCGACTCAGGCCATGATGCAGGTCCAGCAGTTAGACTGCTTTGGCTGTTTCATTAACATATTACATGTCTGGTTTATTGTTGAGCCAGTAATACTAGAAAAAATAATAATTTGATAGCAATTTAAATAAAAACAATAATATGCTAAATTGTGTGGCCCCCTGAGTACATTCAACTTGACATTTTTGGCCCCCATGGCAAAACGTTTGGACACTCCTGGTGTAAATGTAACAGGTGAAGAAACACTTGGATCATTAGGGAAAACATAACAAAATAACGTGAATGGCTTATAGTACAGTTTTAAAAGGACATTATGTGAACACGGGTTCTGATTGGTTGCAATCACCTCCTTGAAGCTGGGGGAACAGCAGACATGAAATCCAGTTTTAAAGAAGACCAGATCCAGTTTTAGAGATCACATGAGGACATCCACAGCCAAAATAAAATAAAAAAAAGACTCTGAACTCCACTCTGCTGTCAAATATATTTCTCAGAAGTCATCTTGGGTTAAACTGGCTCCAAAACAAATGTGACGCCACGTAACATTGTTTGAGAATGACCGACTCTGCAACAACAGGTCAGCAGGTTTCTGTGGACTCATAGGACAACACAGCGGCCCACGTCAGTAATTTGCTTTTGAAATAATTGGCAACTAATTTATAGTGTTTTGTTCACTTTCTAAGGTAAAAAGGAAGCATATTGTAAAGCCAAACTAAGTGCAGCCGGTCATTCTTAAAAAATGTAGGAATAAATTCTAACCAGTGCTTCAACGCTGGGAGCAGAGGTCATAAGAGGACAAGTGGTCACATGTTGTATTGTGCTGTGTCTGTTACACCGACTATGGGAAAGGAGTTATCATGGTGTATCCATATATCGACACACATATATGTAAAACAAGATGCAAGTTTGGCATTGTGCAACTCCAGCGTGAGGAAACTTACCCTCTGTTTACGTGCGTGGTTCCTCCTCTTAAAAAACAAAATCAGCTTCTTCCGCATGACTTGGTTTCTGAAACAAGTAAGTTTTTATATTTATACAGGAATATTACTGATTGAATGTTGAGGTCAGAAAATGTAAAAAAAATTAAATAAAACAATTATAATAATAACAATAAACGCCTATATGTTGCAAATGCAAAATAGGACTCCTTGTACACATTTGGGAATTATCACACTGAAACAATCCAAACAAATTGTCTGAAGGTAAATTACCATCCTGCGCAAATTCATTGCTTAAATATAAAATACAAAAAGTCAGAAAAAATCTCTGAAAAAATGTTTTCGGTAAGTTTCCTGGCATTTAACAAATACAAATAATTTTGCTAATTTCAGCTGACCTAAAACAAGAGAAGTTTAGTCTGATTTAACTTCAGAAAAGAAATGCATCCATGTCTTATTTATTAGGTTTAATAACATGTCTGGTTTTAAGTATAAATAACATTTTCCAAATTTAGGCTTTTAATCAAACCTTAGATTGCACTTTATTACAAAACTGTGGAGTTTGAATATCAAGCACTTTCTAAACTTTGGAAAACATCTAATTGAGATTCAAATATGTTGAAGGATTTTAAGCACCTAAAGTCAAAAAGTCTCCTATAAACATGCTATGTCTCCGTTTATCGGGGACCTTTGGGGGGAAAAAAAAAAAAAGGTATCTCTGAATCTTTCCAGTAATTCATCCAGCAATGATTTGCGTTTAAAGAGTGACACACACAAAATACCGGGAACTCTTCTATTTACAAATGTTGGTGGTGTGTGTGTGTGTGTTTGTAGGGTGGGGGACAGTGAGGCTGTTGACCCTGAGAGCGTGGCCTGTTCACTCGGTTCACACAGAATTGCTCTCAGTCCTGATAAAAGGCCGAGCCAGATGGGTCGCTCTTGTGGTGCACGCTGATAAGAGGTCTTTTTTTTTTTTTTTTTTTTATGTTGTTCCAGATGACACAGCCTTCAACCCCTCATGCAACCTATTCCGAACACACGCGCGCGCACACACATCGTCGCTTCCTCTCACAGCCTCTCTCCTTGGTGTGAACAGTAAGTCAGCCAGGTGACTCAGCAATCAGATTAGACTAAATTATCAGAGAGGTTGATGAGACCTCGGGTCGGAGTTGAACGGTTTCCATGGCGAGCGCCTGCAGCGGCACGCTAACAAAATTAATAAAAAAAAAAAAGATACTCACGTTTTGATGTTGTCGTGGTACACCTTTGTGTCTGACGGCTGGTTGTACAAAGGCTAGTAAAAGAAGAAAAAGCAAAAAAATAATTATTATGGTTGCTGTGCAATATGTAATTCTTGTGCATTAGTATTAGGGACACACCGAGAAATCTGCTGGTAACTGAAATTAGATCATTTTTAGCTTGACCGACCCTGACCGGTCAATAAACGCGTCATATGTGAGCCACTACTAGCTTCTGCTAACGACAACATGTTTTTTTTTTTGTGTGTGTGGCCGCTGACACAATGTTGGGCGGTGAGGTGTCTGAACATGATGGAGGAAGAAATGATGCGTGAGAAAGTATTTCCAACATGTCTGAATATCATTTGAATTGAAAGAGAGAGCGAGATTTTTAACAGATAGCAAGAAGGGTAAAAGGAGGTCTTATCCTTTACATCTTGGAACATCATTTCATCATACAAAGATACACGATCTTTTGTCTTTGATGTAACATATAAGTAAAAATGTGTTTTCTATGCATATAACTAAGCACCACTCATTGCTGTAAAGCAAGAATTAAATGTCGTCCTTATTTACACCTTCCATTCTTAAACAGAATCAGGAAGCAGTGAAAATCTGAGTTGTATAATAACTAGCTACATCAACTTAGGTAACATTTTAGAAACAATTTCCTTGTATGAGTAGGTTTATTTTGCTGTATTTTTCACTTTTATTTGAGTGATTTTATTTTGAAGAGCCTCTGCATTTATTCACATACAATTCTTGGATATTTTGTAGTTATGTCATTTATTTTGGTCTTTAAAATGCCAAAATAACTTTCAATTTTCAGCCGTCTCAAGATATAATGTTTTAACATTAAATGATTTTTTTTTTTTTTTTTAGTTACTCATTACTTGAGCAGCCTTTTTACCAAATTTTTTTTTTTTTTTACTCGAGTAAAAAAAACGGCTAAATTTTACTTTTACTTGAGTAAAAATATGTTGAAGCAGTGCTATCCTACCCACCTCAAAAACGGTCTAAACAAAATTTGAATTGGTGCATCTCTAATTATTTAAAATCCTTAAAGCTCAAGAAAAAAAAATATCCATAAAATAATCACAATTAATCAACATACCAGCTCAACTTTGGGGCCAAGACCTTCCAATATTTTATGGGCCTCCTCAGCTTTTTTCTGAAAAGAAAGCATTGACATCACAACAGACGCTTAATGAGTGACTGAACGGTTTAGTGATACAGATGACACTTTCTGTGCGATTGGTGTCCTGATTAAAATAAAAATTGTCACTTTTATCATTATCACAAAATATTGTGACAAAATTTTATGTTTATATCTCCACCCCTAAGTCAAATTATTCCATGAAAAAAATTGAGAAACTCTCCAAACCTGCATAACAAAGTTTAGAAACATTCGTTGGTTCTTCGCTAGTTTTAGCCAAAGTTATTAAGAGCCATTGTGGCTCCTGAACCGCAAGCTGCAGACCCCTGAGTTAGTGCAATAGTAAAAATCCTAATTAAATACACTAATATTGATAGCTGCGACATGTCAACAAGTTGAAAAGTTTAAGGCCCTGCAAGTGAGCAGCTTGCAGGGCTGCAGGGGGAAAAAGAGCAAAAAATGGTGATGCAAGAAAATAATTATGGAAGCTGGCAAGAGATTCTTCCTGGGTCAGAGCAGATTTTTAGCTGAGACAAGATCATTAGGAGAATAATAACTCAGTGTGTAATTTCCCGAGCTCATCTACAGGCGGGACAAACAGGCGCAGCTTCCAGACTAACTGGCATGAGCGAGCGCCTTCACATCCTCCAGGGTTAATGGTTGACTGAGAAGGAGAAAGAGTCTCAGCACTCTCCGACCACAACGCTGTCTCCCAGCCATGAACTGCAGTGACCCCCACAGAAATGGTTTTCCAGCTCCATGAAACGCAGTTCCTTTAGACCAAGGCTGTTCAAAGTGAGGCCAGGGGTCCCATTTGCGGCACCTGGACTGACTGTTTTGCAGTCGCCCGACCACAATCGTATTCCACCTCCTCTGTCTTTTTTTAACGTTTCAATACACAATTTAAAAGAAAAACACACATTGCTGACAAAAAATTTGAATTATGATTCACTTTTCTTATAAGTACAGCAAATTATCAAAATCAAAACAGCAGAATCTTTCTTGTATATTTTCCTAAAATCATCTCCACAGAATTCAAGCTGAATCTGCAGACAAACCCAAAAGAAAACAATCAAACCTTATTGTATATATCTAGCAAATCATTTCTATCCATTTTTATTATTATTATTATTATTATTATTATTATTTTGAGTGAAAAACTGTTTGAATGTCTCATAACTATTCACACCCGAATCCCTCTAACTGTAGTACAGTTGTTTTAAATATTTGTTTAGTTTTCTTTTCAAGCCATTGTTTCCTAATTCTTAGTTTATTTATTTCATGTTGAACCGTGTCTGTGTGCAGTTTTTGTAAACTTTGTATATAGTCAATGACATTCTGAGCTCTATTAAATCTGAACTTTTTAAAGTGTTCACTTCCAGAATGAAGTAGTTCTTGTAGGACAAATTTTCTGGTTTCCTTTTATTTTCATGGTAACTACGACAACATCGAGTCATTGCCTTACTCTCTAAACTAGACCCATGTGAACCAAAGCCTGATGTCGGTTTCTCTATTAAAACTCAATTAAATACTGCAGGTGTTTTTTAAACGAAGACTCTGTTAAAAGTAATATTTTGTCTGAAAACAGACAAAATATTACTTCATTTTCTTTAGTCAAGGCCAAAATAAATTTGTTTAAATGGAATAGTTTATGCTTAATTTATTGCTGTGTAAAGATAGAATAAAAATGTTATTTTTGTTTGTTTCTTTGGAGCTGATCATCTTGACCCGAGTGACAAAAAGTTTGGAAGCCACATTTTAAAAGGTAATTTTAAGTGATTTTTAATTTAATGGTCAAACTTTTTAAAGACTCCATTGAAAAAACATCCTAATTCTCTTCCACTGCAGCCAAATTAATAAAAAGGATTAAAAAAAAAAGAGAAAAGAAAGTCCAGCAACAGTGGATGCAGTTGAATCCTTGTTCTGAGAGTTAAAATCCAGCCGTGTTTTGTGGTCAGGATGTTTGAGCAAGAAGCAGAAAGAAATGTTCATTTCATAGTGGAAGCAACTTAATACAGCTCCACGGTGGTTCAAAGCAAATGCTTCATTTCAAAAGAGAAACAAGCAGAATGGAGAAAAACTGAATTTAAAGAGACGGTTACAGCCCGTCTGCTGCAAGGATTGAGGAGAAATGTCCCAGTTAAAAGCAGACAAATTAGCTTTATGGGTGGCTGCAGCCAAGACAGGAAAACTGAGTAACTCCATCAGAGATGGAAGGCGGTGTGTTCTGAGGTCGTACCCTGTTCTCATCGTAGATGATCTGAACGATGCTGCGGTGCTTGTGCTCCACCGGAGGAGGGGTCACTGGCTTTTCTGGCTCCACGGGCTTCGCTGCTTCTTCCTCGAGTTGTTGCTAGGAGACAACGTCGAGATGAGAATTTCAGACCAAAAAGCTTAATATAAAAAAAAAGTAAAATAAAAATCACACAGTCACACATTTGCATATGTTGAAACTTTGGAATTTCAGTATTTATCTTTTTTTTTTTTTTTCTTTGCATGAAACAGCATAAAGCACCTGAATGCTGCCTCAATAAACAGCTGATGCTCATTGGAGTCCCAGCAGTTCATTCATTTTGTATCCAGTGATATTCATTGTTATATTCATTAACTTTATTAAGTGCTGTGTGGCCAGCTATCACAAACAATTTTTAGGACTTTTAATTAAATACAGTGATATATTGTGTATAGACAAAAAAATATACTACTTAGAATTAAGGCAGAATGTAAAATTCACTATTTTGTTACCTGAAACTCTGGCTATTTAAAAAGTGGGTCTCTCTTGTTTTCTTTTACTGCCACTGGAAACAAGATTTTCTTTTTTTTCCCTTGAACAGGATCATTATGAAACATTTCATTAAGGCCAAGGTTTCTTATACAACAACCTTTGTTTTCCAGCCTTGCTCAGTGACAAAACGCCTGGCTCGATTTACCCCCACCTGCTTTTTCTTCAGCTTGGAAATCTGCTGTTCCACTTTCGCAATCTCCCTGTCCACGCGGTCCATGCTCTGAATCAGCTCCTCCTTGGACAGCTTGGAGGGAGACGTGTCCTGCTCTTCCCCCATGTGCAGCGCAGGTCCTCCCGGCGACGGGGACTCCACTTTGATGGTGAACGGAGACTCCTGATGAACAACATTTGTTTAAAACGCGTGAACCGTCGGGCTTGATTTTCTGCCAGTAACCGAGTAAAGTTATAAAACCTAGATTCAGCTGAGAGGGGAGAGAAGGACAAGCTAAAACAATCAGGCCCCACCTTTTTGACTTCAACAGTGGCTCTTAAACTGTCCTGTACAGTGTGGGGCATGGGCAGCACAATACCCCCAGCAGTGGGAGCTGTGCGGTTGATATGGGCCTCGGCAACAGTCTCCATGCGAGGGCGTTTGGCCTCCAGGGCCTCGTGCTCTGCCTGCGCTGTGACGGAGTGAAACTGCTGCTCGTAACCATGGCGTCTCTCCGGAGGCCTGAAGTACAAAAGCATACATGAAACGTATTTAGAGAACGGTTCACCACAAATTGTTCGTAAAATATGAACAAATCTGAAAAGATCCAGCAGGAATTGAAAGAAAATCCGGTGCCTAGATGACGAGGCGAGAGCACCTTTCGGCTCCGGGGTGGAACTCGGAGAGCAAGGACAGCCGTCTGCGGCCCTGCGGATCCTGCATGTGAGTGCGGTAGTCTGGGACGGGGAAATCCTTCAGGAGGAAGAGGAAGGAAACAGAAGACTTAGAAAGCAATCTGGTGAAGACTAGAAAAGCAAAAATATATATATTTTTTTAAATATGGAGGAGACTCCCCACAAAAAAAACAAAATATGAATTCCTGCAAAATGAACAATTGCAGTTTAAACTCCTCAAATTTCCCATCGAACTATTTCTACGTTTGAAAGTTGTGACTAGAGTTTTCTCCTGCTGTAGTAGCGTAGAGTAACATAGATGTTTTGGTTCTATTTACCCAAAAACCTCTGGGCACATATGTGTTCAAACCACACAAGACTTCATTTCTACCGAACTGTTCCCTAGGTGGACCAGAGTTCACTTTTTTGGTCCGCATCGGAGTTCGATTGCACATTCACACCTCCCCAAATGAACCAAACTTTATAGCCAAACGAACTAGTTTGATTAAAGTGAACTAAACAGGGCTGGTGCAAACGCCATCACGCATTCTTACCCTTATATCATTAAAAGTTATTTCTACGTCTTGTTTATACTTTCGAATCTTGTGAGGAGGAGCAAAATAAAAAAAAGTCATCACTGCATCACTCTCTTGACCTGCAAACCGGGTTTAGCCCTCTACAAGTCAGCTGATCAGAGTTATGTCTAACCTCAGCTACCGTTAACCACTTTGGTCACTTCACAGAACACATGGAGGCAGCAAAAAGGAGTCTTGAAGTATTTTATTCAAAGAGCCTCTAATTCTTAACAAAATAAATAAATCAAGGCTGTTTAACGTTACAGAAAGCAAGCTACAAGTAACATGCTTGTAAAGCAGCTGACTGCTTTACTGCACCTGTTTTCAGAGTGCAGCTCTGACAACAGGTGCATTAACCTCTTAAATTTTCCTACTTATTGCTGCACACCTTTCTGATCTGTCTGAAGCAACATCGTGCAGCGTGCCACTAGAATGTAATCATATTTTTGCTTAACTCTTTGTCAACATACAAAAAAAGCAAGTCACATTATTACCACAAGCAAAAATATATATTCTAATTCAGCTGAAGTAGGAAAAACTGTTATTTCTCTACTTTAAATAAAAATTATTTGGATCACATTAAATGTATTACTTTCTTTTTTCAATACCCTGCTGTTCTTAGGCTTTGACATTACAAGAATCCCATCGTAACTTCTGGCTGCTTGCAATTAAATCATTCAGCAGAACATTTGTGGTAAAAAGCAAAGTAAAACGGATAAATCCTCAAACTTTATTTGTACCTACAAAACTATGTCCAGAGGTAACATTTTCGCTGTGAAGAGTTTTGCAAGTCACTTGTGTATTTTGTCTGAAACATGGGACCTTTAACCCCACCCAGTCATTTTCTGTACACTGCCTGCTGTTTATTATCCCATAAAAGCAATAATTCCCAATTAACTCCTCGGTCAGTCAGTCACTCTGAATGGAAAAGTAATGCTGACTTCATTTAGAAGTTTGACTTTAAGAATTCACAACATATTGTTGTTGTTGGGTTGTTTTTTTTTGTTTGTTTTGTTTGTTCAAATAAGACTTTAACCGGTAATCAGAAAAAAAAAAAGAAGCAAACAATGTAGAACAATTTACCGGGGAAGTTCAAAAATGTTATCAGCGCAGTGCGACTGCCAAAAAAAATCTGTTTTCAGGAAATATTCAGAAATCCCTATCCTCTCCTGGATTTAAGCAAACAATCAAATGCCTGGAATTTTTCAGCCAATACTTTCCTGTGAAAAAGAGATTCCAAGAAGAATGAAGTCCAAAAAATGCCAAGAAACAGGATCCAATATTTTTTTTAAAGTTTCCCAGTTTAATTTAATTTAAAACAATAATATACAAAAAATATATTAAAATGGCTGCATCAGAAAAAATCTCTCACCAGGATGGAATATAAAAATTAAAATTGAGCCAATTTTATTGTCTACAATTTGTAGAAACAGACCTAAAATGTCAAAAAAAAAAACAAAAAAAACTTTAAGTGAAAGGAAATAAAGAAAAAATAAACAGGAAGTGATAAAAACCAGCTGCAGGCTCACGTCATTCATTTATACTCTACTTGTTGCTCATCTTTGCTTTTTTTTTTTTTATTATCCTCCAGTCTATTTAGTTCTAAAATGATAATAATCATCAAATTCAGTTACTTCCTTTTAGATTTAAAACAACTCAAGAAAGAAAGTGGCATGTCTTCTTTTCTCTTCCTCTCTGAGAGAACATTTCCTCCGACTGAGGACGGAAGCACCAGAACAAGCCCACGCATGTGCATCCAGAGCAGTCCGATATGCTTTCAATGCTGCTGCTTGCTCTTTAGTCAACCAGGATAAATGAGCCGTCAGACCAGAACTGAACATTTTTGGACCAAACTGTCTCAAAATGAGCGACTAGAGAATAAATAAGTGTGTCAAATTTTCTTAAACGTTGCTGAAAGCAGAAACATAATAATTTAACCTTTTTGAGATGCAACATGTCCACAAACTAACATTTTTACATTCAAAAAGCTGAAAATCTAAATATGAATGTTTAGTTCCAGTTAACAAATGTCAAAATACACAACACTGTCTTTTTGTAAAAACACTTATAAATGCCAAATCTCCATAATCTACCTTAGAAATGGAGCAGGGAAAATGAGGGCAGGGAGGTTGCATCACACTCATGTTGCTCATGTCACAACTGAAGAACAACAATATTTGTGTTTACAATTAATTTCAGACTTTTCACTTTCAGTATTTAGTATCACTTCTGCTTTATTTTAGCAACACTAGAAACGTCATATAATTGATGAAAATACAGTTAGAAACTCAAATAATGCATGATGCCTTTGATTATGAGATTCCATGTTTCACCCTGAAAAAATATGTTATTTAGTTTTATCGAGTTTTATTCACATCATTGCCAAATGTTATGGCCCCTGGTCTCTTGAGGCTGTGCAGGCTTCTTTTTGTTATGCAGGTTCAGCTGTGAGGGCACACTGTCCTGATTGGCTGCCTGGAGGCTGCAGGAGAGCAGCCACCCCATTGGACTAGCAGAGAATTGCAAGCCAATCAGACGATGGATCTCACCTGCTCCCTATAAAACGCTCCTGAAATCATTCCTCCAGTGGGGCAGCTAATAGTAGTTGGTGTTTACAACTGCTTAGGGCAGTTTTGAACTATTTTGTTTCTGCTTGTTCAATTAAGCAGTTTGTGTCTGCTCTAGATTGTTTTGAGACAAGCTAGTAGCTTGTGTTGAGAGGCTTGGTGCTTCCTTTGTGTGTCCTTTTTTTGTAAAGGAGGAGAGCAAATGGCTCTACTGAAGTTTAGTTTTACCTGTTGGTGGCGCGATCCAGTGAAGGTGTACTGGACACCAGAGTGTGGTGGGTATCGGCTCTGCTCGCTGCTGAACGACCCCTGGCTGGGGGGGTAGCCCGAGCTGCTGGACATCCTGGTTTGGTGCTGGCGGGCTGCTGTTGCCTCACAAAATGGAAAGTTTGGCTACACCATGTTTGGAGACACGAACCACCTGCACACAGGAATGTGGCAATAAAACATGGTGCATTTTAGACATTGGGACAGGTACGTAAAATACCTGAACTGATCTGAAAGAGAGCAAGAAGTTCAGCAGATAGCAGGAAGGTAGCAGGAAGGAATGCTACATTCTGAAGATTTGTCACGTAAGGAATTTTATGTGGCATTAGAAATACATAGGATGCAAATTAATTTAATTTATTTTTTAAAAATGAAAGTAAACATTTCATTAGAAGAATAGCATTGCTTTAGTGTATCCCTGGTCATTTGTAGCAAAAGATAGTACTACTTCTAAACTCAGCCCTTTCTGCTTCACTTATTAAGACAGTTTACTTGATTTGTACTTTATTTTTTGGACTACAGATTAATAGCAAAATGTGCCTAGCGGAATTTATTTTATTTTATTTTTTTAAACACAAACTGAACCTGGTAAAGCTTAAACTTTGCCACTTGAGCAGTTTTGAGTAGAACATACAGTATTTATTGGCAAAGGTCTTTTAATCTAAAGTGCAAATTGTATGCATGTTTTGGACATTTTGGCTTATTTACTGCTCCAAGTATGTTGTTTTGTTCTCCAAATGTCCTTTTCTGAGTCCGTCTACTCCGTTAAACAATTAATTGATCACTTAATTAGTTGACGATTATTTCAATAATCGGTTAATCGCAATTGTTTCAGCCCTAAAATAAAATGCAATCTTTTATCAATTTACAATAAAAAAATGATGAATAAGTATGATAAACACTCTAATATTCTGAGATGATTTGGTCAAACTATTAACATGGTCTATAAAGGCTGATGCTTTAGCAAAAGGGGCGATGTATGTGATTGATACAACATCCCCCAGGCTGATTTCCATAGGTCATTTTTGACAAACGCTCTTTCTGGACCCAAAGAAACATGTCTGAATGTTCTACGAGTTAGCATGGATCAGTTACTAATGTCAAAGTACACCAAGGACTTCAAACTTTTCAAAACCGCTGACATATCTTCTCTCTCTCTCGCTCTTCCCACTTCCCATCTGAACACTTCAAATATAGGCCACTAAAAGCACAAACACCTGTCATGATTTTTGTCACACTAAAAATAATATACCTTTTCCCAAGACGTATAAAGCAACTCCCCTGCATATTGCTGCTCACTGCCAATCAACTGTTAATAGTAAGTTCTTTGACATACAAAACAACATGAACATACAAATCACAAACTGTATTATCCTTGAAATGCTGTGATTTTATTAGATTTTTATGTTTGAATTTGACCCGTCAGAAAGAAAATAAAACTCTGGAGTTTCAACCACAGCGCTCACAAGGTTTTGTTTGGCTGAGCCTGCGTCTAAGCTACTAATGAAAACGGTTCCTCTGGAACAGCAGCTTAATGAGGCTGGGATGACACTGGGTTTTTGTTGCTAGGGTCAGAGTTTAAGAACTGAAAACAGGAAGAGCTGTGATTTAGTGAGTTTAGACACCAGTTTGAAAGAAAAAGCTCCAACTAACCAACCAGTTAGTTTCCACTTGCTAGACTTGTGATTCTCTATACAGAGCAAAACAACAAGACGTAGTATATAGTATAAGCCTGTCGGGCCACCAGGCTTTACTTGTGTACCACCAGGCTTAGGATTGTTTATTTATTTTAGTTTTTTTTAATTATTGCCTTTTTTTTTTTTTTTTTTTTTTGCTTTATAGATGGTGTTTAGGTATTAATTTTCAAGTCTTCCAATAACACATAACTATCAAGTGATATTTTCAAAGTTCCTGTTCACTTAAAAAAAAAAAAATCTAACTCAAAAACATGGCAGCCAATTGGATGACTGCCCTAGCGCCCTGTAGAACCGGGCTGAGCAAGTTTCTGGGGGAAACCCTCTTATTGCTTTTGATCTTTGAGCAAAAACTGATGATGTGTTTTTATTTTGTTGCGTTTTGTAGTTTGTTTGTTTTTTACGCTGGGAAAGCTTATGATGATAATTTAATCTCAGATAATACCTCATAGACAGTTTATTAAAAATAACTGTCACCGTGAGTCAGATTCAGGGACTAATTTTTATGTTACCACATTCTATAGAAAAGCAACTACAAACAATCTGAGCAGAAGAAAATCACAAAAGTAGTAGGCATGAACTGATTATCTGTGTTATGGTATAAGGTATGAAAGCAGGTCTACGGAGCATAAAGTAGCACCGCATTGTTTCTCATCCACCTGTTGCAACACACTGCAGGTCAACTGGCTATTTTCAATCTCTAAGAAAGACAATTAGTTAATATTGTGATACCTCAATGATTTTAATTAAGGTTTTCATGCAATTTAAATTTTACACTGGTCAATCTCTACTGTAATTGCCAGATATCTACATTCAACTGAAATACAGACTGAAGACTGAACATCAGTTTGGAAAGAAAAAAAAAAAAAAAAGATTTAAGCACTTTAGAAATGTTTGCAAGCCCAACATTTAATCCCTTTTTATCTCTATTAAAAGCCCACCCTTTAGTAAGAAATTCTTCAGCTTAGCAGGACATAGAAATATATATTTTCCCCTACTTTTTTTAAAGTCACATGGCAATCAGGTTTTCTAAAGCTGATTGCTATTCCTTTCTAACTTTTTTGTTTTGTTTTATGGACTTCTTTTTTTTTAGCTGGATTTCTACAGACACCTAATTTTTTTTTTCCCCTGAAATAAAACGTGGGAGAAAATAAAAATGAGTTGCAGGCATTTCACCCTCCACTGCATCAGTTTAATAGCAGCTCCAGAAGGGATTTGAGGCATATTGGGGTTGTAAACATAAATCTATTTCAGTGAAGCTTTAAGGTCGAATTAAAAGGGTGCAATATCACAATGGCTCCTTCAGACTGTTTCCATGCAAAGTGAGCAGGGCTTGCGTAAAAAAAGAACAGGGTTAGTGCTGCTGCTGTCTTGTGTTTGTGTTGTCACTTAAAACGACATTATAACGCAGTTAACTGCCACTGGATTAATACCACATCCTGATAACGGGGTAGGGGGGGATGGGAATGCTTTCACACAACAGGGAGCGTCTACAAAAAAAAAAACGAACCAAACAATAAATGTCAACTCGTATTACGGCGCTTTAAACGTACTTTAGCACCATATTAGGACGTTTAGGATGTCGTTGTGGCTAGCTGGCTAACCCAGCCTGTATTTCACCTTAAACCACGTCGCCATCTTGCAAGGCAGATTTTCAGCGCACGGCGAGTCGCTTAAATAGTGTATTGAGGACAGTCGCTGGCTGGCTGCATGCAGGCCATATGTACTCACCCCATTTTTGAAGTTTGTCGGATAGGGAAAGAATGGTGGCCCGTGCAGAAATCTGTTTGAATTGTTGATTGTAAATCCGCGGGTTGTGGGCTGTGAGCGACTGAGCAGACTAAAAGGCTACGCCGCATTTGTCGGTCGACGTCCTAACAGTGACGAGCAATCGTTTTCGTTAGATTTTGAATTTAGAACGCTGAATAAAAATCGACATACATACGAAACGGTTGTTTATATTAAGAGTGACACAAGGCGTTGCGCCTCTTTTCAGTTTTTGCTAATATTTAAAAACTACGACCCAATCATTTTTACATATCTGTAAGGACAGTTCGGTGTTACACCTAAATCGTCCCCTCAAACAAGGTAATGCCGAAGAGCTTTTAAAATGGGACTTTTAAAATTAATCGCCCACTGATATCAAAAGTTAGACTCTTATTTTACGGACGTACATCTGATGTTTTTAAAAATCATAATCATATTAATTTTATTCTTAAAGTTGTTCAGGCTTTAGTTAAGTAAAATGCGAAAGTGATTCTAATTGAATATTAAAAGAGAGCGACACGTGTGGTATCTGGTTACTTTTGCTGACGGACGAGTTTTAGTTTTTTAAACAACCCTAAAATGTATGCACTTTTTATTCTTTTTCTTTTTTTTTTTTACACTCGGAACCATTGACGGTTTGGAATCGTGTCCTTACACGGACCGTTTACGGGTACGGTCAAAATAATGTATGTTTACCTAGTCCTCTTCGCCGTTTTGTCCTATTTAGTGTGTATAAAATACATTTACAGTCGACAATGGCACGCTTTGAGGAGCTCGCTGAAACGGACCTTCAACGTTTCGTCAGAGAGAAAAACAGTTGGCGCTGACGTCAGAGCTCTGGTTGTTACTGCGCATCCGGATGATGAATGCATGTTCTTTGCCCCAACGATCATACGACTAGTGGAGTCGAATGCCAGCGTACACCTGCTGTGCTTATCTGAAGGTACGAGAAGACAACACACCGACTGATATTGATAATAACAGTGAGGCGGTTTAAAGTTAAGTGGGCACTGACCACGTTTTTCATCGAGAATGTTTGGTTTCAGTTTTATCCACCTGTTTGGGTTTAGACTCTGAAGTAAATCTCCTTAGCCAAAAGACCCAAAGGTCAAAGATCAACAAAGCATCACCTTCAAGCTTGAAGCTATAGAAAAGGTCATCTTCAGGTTGAAAACATATTGACCTTTTCTTCAAGGTGAGGTAATAATTAATTAGGGTGTAAAAGAAATAGAAAGCTGATGTTCCCTGACATAATTTGAGAGATGAGAGGACGGTTTGTTGAATGATGGAAAGCTAATCAGCGCCATATTTTAATCAGACCTAATTAAATTGACAATACTATCATTCACTAGTAACATAAAGTTCATAAACTGTATAGGGGCAAGTTATACTTTTTTTTATTTTTGATAAACCTGTAGACTCAACTTTTTCTGCAATTTTTGGACAGGGAACTTCTATCATCAGGGATCTGAGCGCAGAGAAGAACTTCTCAGAAGCTGTGCTGTATTGGGGATACCAGCCTCCAGAGTCACCATCATAAACCACGAGTAAGCATACGTTCGCAACTACATGCAACTCGTAAATAACTGCTTTCACACTGGTAAGTCAATATTAGATGTCAGTTTTGCGCCATGGACCTGATTAACTTACTTGAACTCTGTTATTTAATGGGGGGAAACTTATGAAGGATTTTTAAAAAACAAAATCACTAATGGCAAACCTATGTTCTTTGTTTTTAGTTTGATCAGTGTCAAACTGAAAAACACTGATCACGTTTCCTGACTTCCTATTTCTGACTAATAGGAAGTCAGGAATTTAGTTAATCCTGTCTTTCTATTAGCTTGGGCTATTTGCACTAATTGACACATTTCTTTTAAAGCTGTAAACTACTACAACAGTGACAAACCAGACTTAATGACAATCAGTGTTTTTTGTTGTTGCTTTTTTTGTTTTTAGCAAAAGACAACGTAACCAGGAATACGAGGGAGATAAAATAATTTAAAAAATAAAACAAATGTCCAAATATCATTCAAGAAAAACTGCTGCAAAACCTTTAGATTAGGATTATTGACAAAGGTTTTGCTTTAGAGGCTTTTTGAACAGCTCTGACAGGAATGTCAATGAAACTGCAGGTTGCTGTAATACTTATTGAAATAAGCGTGTAATAAGAAAGAATCAGCAATAATAGAATACAAGATTTTTTTTAAAGGAGTCAGCTCCACTCTCGAGAAAGAAATAGGCCAGACTCCGGAAAAGTCAACAGAAAAAGCGCAATATTGATTTCATCATTTTCCAGGGATGGATGAAAATGAAATTTATCTCATAAACCAATCTGAATTTCTAAACATGTTTTTTATTCCTTTAGATGTATGTTTCAATGACACAATAAAATGTTTTATTTATTTTTATTTTGTTTAAAATAAAATGTGTCTATCATCATCAAGATAGACTGCTTAGGGGCCAAATTTGCTTTATCTAGACTTCTAAAATCACTCAGTGTCGCCCAGAGGGATGTTCTTTGGACATCCCTCTGGCACAGATTGTTGTACAAGCAATTTCAAGTAAATGTTTTAATAATAATACTACATTTTATTTGACAACGCCTTTCAAAACACCCAGGGACATTTTACAACATTAAAAACACAAGTTAAACAGCAAAGAAATGGCTACTAAAAATGTGCTAAAAATTCCAGAATGTTGTTCAAACTAATACAAATACAGCAATAGGGGAATCTGTTTAAGTAAGGTAAATGTGCTGATTTAATGTTCTTTTTATATTCCAACCCACTATTATGGTCTCCATAAGGTGGCGGGGCTTTTGGGAGGATTTCTTAACGGGAGGAAGTTTGCTTGGCAGAACTAGAATGCTTTGGGATCCCTTAGAACAAGCTGACGAGAGGCATACCTGGGTTTCAGTGCTAGATTTTCTAGAGACCCAACCTGATTGAAGATATGTACAAATGGATGGATGTTCTTTATTTAGCTCATCGCTTAGCTTCTTAGCACGTCTGTCTCTTGGAAAGCGTCAGATTCTTTCCTTTAAGCCAACGTCTGTCAAAACACAAAGCGCTGACCACAAATCACATCCTGGCATTCTGCCGGCAAGTGACGTCATTCACTTAGCTCTGAGCTGATGTATTATGTAAGGAGGTTAATAAGTCTGCCCTGTGGAACACCAAATTCACCAAAAAAAAAAGAAAAACTCCCCCAAAAAATCCCAACACCCATTCTACTTCCTGTTTGTAACGAAATATATTTTTATCTGTACGTTTTTGCAAAATATTGTAAAGCAAGTTTAAAAAGTCAGCTTAAAGCATTTTTTTTTTTTAATCTCAAGTTTGAAATAACGATTCTCTAGTAAAATCTATTTTTTAATGTGGATAAAATCTTCAGCCTGACTTTGAAATGTTTGGAGTTTCTCAGAAGGCCTGAGCTGCCTCCATGTGAGTCCCGGCATTTTGGCTCTCCAAGGAGAGCTGGGTGAACTTTGACACTCACCTGGAACTCCCAGTAATGAGCTGGCCGTCTGCCCAGACTGTCTGCCCCAAAGAACAACCGCGTGTGTTTGTGTGCGTGTGCTTGCTTCAGCACTCTTGCTCAGACCTCACCATTTTACCATCATTTTGCTCACAGAATGCAGCTGAACTTTGTTCTCCGAATTGCCTGCACTTCTGCTGAACCGGAGGGTGGTCCATTTCCCCCTTTCCATGTATTCCCTTGTTTGCCTGAGACACACACCTTAACACACACACACACCTAATCAGCACTTTGAGAAGCCCGCTCACTCGCCATCAACCGATCCCCCTTCCTCTTCTCTGTGTCCACATCTGCTGAAGGCAACCGCCACGGACTGTCGGATACATTGTGGCGACACACTAAGCACTGCTAATGTAGGTCATTGCGAACTGTTTTTCTCTGCTTGTGTCTGCACTCGGCCAGCCACACTTTGGCTTTGCTCCCGACCTCGCTCGCCGGTTCAAGTATGCTCTTGTTTTTCCTTTGCTGTTCATTTTGTTCTGCCCAAAGACGGAAACAGGACAGGGTAACCTTTAGTCCACATTGATCATGCGAGTTGAACTAGTTGTTTTGGGGCTGTAGCTTTAACTGTAATGAGGTCATATATTTGGGCTGGTTCTTTATCCATGTGAAGGACAATTTATATATATCTGTGCAACAACAAGACAGGTCAAGTTTATTTGTAGGGTTTTTTTCCCCTACCTTCATCCCTCGCTGGCTAATTTATTTGCATCTGCAACAGGAAAGCATCCCCACAGCATGATAATGCCACCACCTGTTTCAAAGTGGGGATGACTTGATCAGGCTGAAGCACAGATTTACTTCTCGTTCTCCACAAAGTTTTGTTTGTATGTCAAGTAGTTGCTGTGGTGGCTTCATCTCATCGACTGTGCGCTATGGTTTAAGAATAAAATCTACAAGTTTTGAAAATACCAAATTCAGTTTCTGATTTTAATAGATTTTTTTCCTCGCTATTTTTCATCAAAAACAGCTTACTGGGGTCAGCATGGGTGCTGGAACATGCAAACTCCGTGCAGAAAGACCCCGGGCTGGGAATCGAACCGAGGACCTTCTTGCTGCAAGGCAACAGTGCTACCAACTGCGACACTATGCAGCCCCCTATATATGTGTTGAAACTTTTTGTTTGTTAAAACAAAAACGTTTTACTTTCCTTCTACTTTACGCCTAAGTATCAAGTCAAACAGGTGACTTCACCTGTATTTGTTACGGAGACGCTGCCTCAGACAGCTGCTGCAGCACAACAGTGCAACCCGAGCTGTCCTCTGTGCTGCGCTGCGTTGTTGATGAGGGAGGAGTTAGTGCTGTTACATGACGACAGATCTTAGTCAGACAAGCTCTCATGCAAATACAGTTCATTTCTTCGAATAGCAGGAATAACATTAGAGCTCCGTTTCAGTTCAGTGCCGCTGGGACAGCTGTGCTGACAACATGAGGGTTGGGGGACGCCGGCGGCACACCGCGGTCTCTGCAATCAAATTCGATCTGAGCACGCTCTGTTGCCTCCTTGCTTGCCCGTGCTTGACCTCTCCCTGCTCCCTGGGCTCAATTGTAGCTGCCCGCTGTGAAAATCCCACTGCCCCACGTCGCATTGTCCATCAGACTGAACTTCTATCGATGTCCGTTTCTCACTCTGACGACTGCAATGCCCGGATTTGCTTCAAATCTTCTCTCGCTAGCAAATCAAACACTGGATGCTGTGGTTTTCAGTAGGACATGTGCAAACCACTGCAGTGATATAAACATCAAGCATGATGTTTTTCTGCAAAAAAAAAAAAAAGCCTGTCATGAACTGCCAGGTTCAAATATACACTGATCAGAGTCAAAAATAGCCAAAGCTGATTTATACTCACCTGGTGGTGGGTGACAACTAAAAACAAAAGGGCTGAACATGTAAATTTGTTTGGGGCACAACTGACATGTAAGTTATAATTTTTTCATCTGGTGCTCATCTGTATCCCTCCCTCTTTTTAGTACCGCCCTGAGCAACTGCCCATATGAGCTGGGAAGGACTCTCCAGTCCAGTACTCAGTCGTTTCGAATCTTACAGGAAGAATAGGGATTTCTTTTCGTCAAAAGGTAACTTCTCATTGGAGAGGACAGAAGTAACATGTGGGGTCTTCTGGTTTTGTTCCCCAGAACCAGAACCAAACATGGAGCTTCAGCTTCTATGCAAACCAAATCTGCAAAACTGTAAAACAGATTAAATCTAAGTTCCTTTAAATCAAGGCTATAAAAACCCACCTGTTTAGCATTGCTTTTGAACCATCAGAAATGGCACATTGACCAACATGCCATTTATTATTGATGATTTGATGATCTCATGGGTCAGAATGTGATATTTAACACTGGTTTAGCAATTATCAACTGTTTTTTTATGACTTTTCATTTTTGTGTTTTTATGATGTAAAGCACTTTGAACTGCCTTGTTGCTAAATTGTGCTGTTAAAATAAGATTTATTGGTTAGTTAATTAATTGATTGATTTGTTGATCGATTGATAAATCAGCCATTAAGCATCACATCCATGCTTCTTCACGCGTGAATGGTGATATGTAGAAACTTCCTGTCAAAACCACGACACTAATCCCATAGCTATTTATTGAACGTGTGAAGAGTGGTAAAACCTGCAGGCCATGAGTGCCATGTAAATAATAAAACAACATGTGTCAGTTGCCTTAGCTACCGCAGCCACAGTCTCCTTGTTACAGTGGCTTATTGTGGGTGTTCTGTCAGCGTGCAGTGGCATCTCGGCTGTTCCCAGCAGGACATATTATCTGACCATGTGGACAGCAGTCTGGCAGTTTCACAGGCCTGTAGTCCATGTGACCAGACTAAACAAGCCCTCTCTAACACACACGCACACACACATAGAATCCTTTTACTGGGCCAAAGTTCAACAACTGCGTACAGATGCCTGTAAGCAATTAGGCATCCGCATGCAAAGCTACAAAGAGGATCTGGCGAGGTTACTTTGGGACAGTTCGTCCTGTTGCAATGGTGAATCTGACAGCCTGCATCCAGCAGGAGAAAGGTCAGGTCTGTCTGTCCGTCCATCCATCCATCCATCTATCCATCCATCCATCCATCCCGGACACCAAACACAGCATCATGGAGACCAAGGAACAAAGCAGACAGGTAGATAGCTGTGAAGAAGTTGAAGAAAGGGTTAGGGGATAAAGCCATACCCTACGCATGAACATTTCTCACAAGATTATAGCGAATCAGTGAAAAGTAACACTGCTCAGGTGAGATAATCCGTTCACAGCTGTTTGTGGTGCGCTCTAGAAATGTTCTAAATCTTAACTGTGTACGAGTGAGTTTCAAGCATCTGAAACCAAAGAGGTAGGAGAGTAAGTGTTTATTTTTCAACAGAAATATACATTTAAGTTCACGGTAGCCTGATGAACTTGCTCTCACTGTAATTTTAAGTATTTCCAGTGATTTTTGAAAATATTTTCTATCATCAAAGTGTGTGATTTTTTTAAATTTTTTTTCAAAGTTGGGCTACATTAACCAACGTTTAATTATTTTGTGTTACCATCCAAAGTAAAAAAAAAAGTATCTATCTATTTTATAGCTTATTTGAGATTTCACAATTCAGTTATTTAATTCCATTTTTATAAATTTGTATAAACCCTCAGATTTTATTATCAGCTTCAAGGGTTTTATTTGTCAACACACAACCACAACCTCTCATTTCCCAGTTAAGTGCTAGCTTGTGTTGGTCTGCCGTGTAAGATCTGAGTAAAACCCGTTGAGCTTTGTGGACGTAAGTGTAACAAGATGTGAGTGGTGTGAAAACTTTTCCAAAGGTGTTTGGTTTGTATAGGATGCTCCTACTTATTTGCTTTCATTCAGTTTCAGGTTGGACAAAAGCAGACATAACCTGATGCCCAGGCCTCATTATTAGTAGGTCACTGGTATCAAATTGTCAGGGCATTGCATTCAGTCCATGATGGACAGTTTTAAACTATCTCTGAACCCTCATTCCTCCTCGCTGTGGCATTCATAGCCCCCTTCCCCCTAGCGCCTGACCCCCCATGGCCCCGACAGCCAATAGAAATGTGTTCTAATCCATCACTTCCCTCTGCGACCTCCACTGTCCTGGCTCTTTGTTTGCAACAAAAGACGGGGAGACAACTGCTGACACGAGGCCACCCCTGCAGCTCACAAGCAAGCAGGGCTGCGGCTCGCACCAGACGTTTTATATTTAATTGTTTTTATTCTTTAAAAACTTCCCCAAGTAAATTAAGTGTAGCCCAAACGTTTTCATTCTTGTTATGTGTCGAGCTCTGGCCTGACATGGAAAATTTTGGCAATGTATGCAGTAACCTCAGCACTAAAACCTTCTCCTTATTTTTTAAAAGTTTACAGCTACACTCTTCCTTGCAGATGTCAGCAACCTTTTGTGGGTTTTATCAGCTAAAAGCAGAGAAGTGAAAACGGCATTCACTCCATTTATGATTCAAGCCTGTGGGTTTTTGCTGTGAACCGTGTCAGCCAAATTCATCGCTAAGCAGATTTGAAGCGCCTTTGCTCTTATTTGTGTGTGTGTGTGTTTTTCCCTCTTGAGTTTAGGATGTTGGGAAACACAGGAGATCAATACTCAGCGTTGTATCTCTGCAGCAAAAACGGGGGATTTGTGAACGTTTAGTGGGTCAGCAGGGTGGGTTGGCCAACCTTGATGTTTGATTTGTGCTTTTGCGTCGCCTCCAGGCTACAGTTTCAGATGAAGGAGAAGCAACGGGGCTATCGACCCTTAACCTTTGAACTCTTCGGTACTCGGCTATTTTTGCGCCCAACAAAAGCTCACTTTATAAAGCACTGTTACAGAAAAAAGATGGCGCTTCGGACAGAAATAATGTCTTGTATGTTTGAAGTTGCAAAAATAAAAGATTGCACACTTGAATTGGTCTTCTGTTCTGAGATGCATTTCAGACTGCAGCCTGTTTTTTCCAGTGAAAGAATGCGCTTTATTATCAGCCAGTGACATTGGTGGATTATTGGACGTTCATGGCTCATAACAGTCTGTTAATGTTAGCTTCACAATAATCACCACACAAATGTCTCTCCAGCTGAATGTTGCATTAAATGATTTTGGATTTAATACAACAGAATACAAAGGACTCACGACATTCACTCGTTCTTAAGCTACATGGTAACAGAAGGACACTTCGGCTAAAAATATCAAAACAGTAATTTTCTTACTAAACTTTTATCAAAATAATATTTTTTAAAAAAAGCAGATTTTTGGATGCATTGATAACTGCAAGCCAATTATTACATTTTTCCACAAATCCTCAATTGGACTAAGATCTGGACTTTGCCATTGTGAAGCACCACTCCATTCTTTCACAGTTCCAAATGATGCATTGACTGTAGGCTTTAACACAACATCTTTCTTCTTTAAGCAAAGATGTTGCTTAAAGTCAAATACCCGATTTGACTTTTTTTCTTTTTTTTTTTTTTTTTGGAAGTCTCCTCGTTTTTTCATTTTTTTTGGCCCGCTACAGAAAACTTCCAGATGATCCCAAAGCCCAATGGAGCGTCTCATTAGTCTCCTCTGCAGTACTGAGGCACATTACAGATCACTGCATCAACATGGTAGGTCCACCTCTGAGTAAGGCTCTTATAATTTCCCCTTTGTTATTTAAAGTTTCTCTACCTGTTGTTTTGTATTATGCATATGTTTTGGCGCCCCAGTTGCCCAGTTCATTATCCCTGTTAGACTGCGGCGTGTGTAATAATCCCTCTTAGCCCTGCCCACTCTGCATTTTTAGCCCTGGAAAAGCAGAGGAAATGGCCTCTGCTGCAGCAGAAAGTCCAAATCTGTTTACACATAGATTCTTATCGGCCGCCAGCACAGTTCTGTGCTATTAGCTAATGGGAATGCAGTAAATTTAGAATCATATTCTGCTTTTTTCCACACATCTGTTTTATATCAACAAGAGCTTAAATCGGAATTACCCCCAACCAAAGACAACACGGGAGCAGGAGAACAAGCTCTTTTTATAAGATTGTGGAAGTGCAATCAGGCTCCCTCGACTAAAGTAGACAAACAAACTCTCCTCCTATCCTGTCCAGCCCAGCTGTTGAAAAACGCAGCCCAAAAGTGGGCAAAAGACTCATGTTAGTCACACAGAAAGAAACATCTGTTCTGAAAATCCAAAAGTGGTAACATTGCTTCTTCGGCCTAATGCATCGTTGTTCTCTTGTTATGCAGTCAAAATTTATGTCTTGCTCATCGTTTATGACCTCAATAGTCACAATTTGGACTTGCAACAATAACCATATCTGAGGAACCCTGAACACACCAACATAATGGTGGAAGCATCATGCGATTGCAAGGTTTTCTGCAACTGCAGTTGGTCAGAATTGATGGGAATACGGGGTGCGGTTGAGCACAAGGAGGCCTTACTACTCGACGCAGCCGTCGCAGGTTCGATTCCCGGTCTGGTGACCTTTGTCGCATGTCTTCACGCTCTCTCTTTACCAACTTTCCTGCTTTAGCACTTTGAAATAAATAAATATGCAATGTAAAAAAAAGAAATGTCTAATTGACAGTAAAATACCGGCACCTGTGGTTGCCAGAATTTAACTGTATTTACCACCGCTGAAGGTATTTTACCATAAATTAGATACTTTTTTTTACATGTAGATGGAGCTAAATACTTTACATAGATTTTCTATAAGAAAATCTATGAAAAGTCTACAAAAGACTGAAGACTTGAGATTCCCTTAAGAACAATGACCTTTGGACCTCCACAATGACTCTTAATTGAGTAAAAATTATCTAGCTAATGTCTTTAATTGCATATATAACAATTGCGAGTTTTTAGTATTCCTTTTTTGTCATAGAATGATTATATTAAATTTCTACAACAGATGTTTTTTTTATCTTTATTTATTATTTGTCTTTAAATTGATTTTTTTTTACTTAGAAATAAAATAGTAGTTCTTTAAAAATTACAACAAAATTGCTATTGTAGATATTCATCTTTTTTTTTTTTTTCCTGAAAGTTCACAAAACATTTGTGGCTCTGAAGGAATTTCACCAAACTGAGGGCAAAAAACATCTCTTTGGATTTTTTTAATCATGTTTTCAAATGTATCTTATTGAACAAACAATGGAGAACATAGTAAAAATAACTATCCTGACAATACTGGGCGTTTGGGGGGATTTTAACCTTCATTAATAGGAATTTGTCATGATATCAATGAAAACAAATCCTATCACATTAAATAATAAACGATACGATACTGTTAGAACAGTCTAATGTCCAGATAGATGCTCTGTCTCCAATCTGAGACAGGGCATCCAACCATTTGAATATTTCTTCTTCTGTCTTACATGATGTCTTTCTCTTGAGCGTAGGAGAGTTTCGCAGAGAAAGTCGTGGTAGTGTAGTCCTGAGCACAGCCGCTCACATCTTCAGTCACGCGCCTTCTGTTCTCCCTTTGACCTTATTTATTTATTTTTTTGTCTTGTTTCCTCCCGTGGCGTTCAAGTATGCGCAGAAAAACGCTCTGAAATATCTGGCTGTCAGCTGCCATGCAGCTCCATGGTCAGGCACCAGCATGCTTCCACTAACCCCAACATCTTTTCTTTTTATTGCTTTGGTTTCTTTAACTGTACTCTTTGACACCACCAATTTTCTTCATTATTCACCCAAACCTTGAGCAATTTTGTTGTTCCAGGTGCTGACCTTTGACGGAAGAGGTGTGAGCGGTCATGCCAATCACGTCGCCGTCCATAAAGCTGTCAGGTAAGGGCTGGCCGTGAAGGACGTAGCCAGAGGACCGACTCTGGCAACCGCCAACGCTAAAACCCTAAAAGCAGTCCGCTCCGCAGTCATAAAAGTCTTTCCAGGAAAATGCAGAAAATTTGGACTCACAACAACAACAGCCATCCCTCTAAATGCTTCCCCACAAAACCCACACACGCACACACATGCATAGAGATCATGTTTTTCAGAATTGGTCTGTTACATAGCTGAGAGGTCATCCAAACAGAGTCCTCTGAGGCACTGGGCTTGGCTCTTAGCGAGCGGCCGTAAATCCTGTCCCCCCGAAGTGGTGAAGAGGGAGGAAGAGGAGGGTGGCTTCGGTTTGGAGAGGCTGCCTCTAGCCAGACTGTCGGTTTAAAGAAATGTGTTTGTGAAGAGTACATCACAATCCCTAGAAGGCTCTTGGATCTCTTTCTAGCAACCGACTGCACCTTCATGGTTACAGTTCTCTGTTGGCCTCATTTGTTGCTTTAAAAAGTGAGCCCTATAAAACGCCATCTCATGATTTCCATGAGGCTGGAGCCCAGAGGGAGAGTGTGTTAGTTTTACGCCGCTCAGGATCTTAGTGTTTTGCTCATTTGTAAACAGATTACGGAGAATAAATGTGTGAAAAAGTCAGCACAGTTGGAGGTTTTCATGAATACCATCAACATAAATGCAACTTATGCAAGTTCCTGTGAGATGAACAGTAAACCGTCTTGTTTTCCCTTGCAGACATCTTGCTTCTACTGGTGAATTGCCTAAAGGTAAGGTGTTACATGAAGACAGCTTGTAGAAGATTGACATGTTTACTGAAGGCTCTGGGATGTCCAGCAGAGACTGACTGATCTTTACCTATTTAATGAGTGTTTAGCGCCCTCTTCTGTTCAAACACGTTCAACAATCTTCTCTCTGCTCCAGTTTCCTTGCAGCACAGTTTGGCCTGAGGTTGTGTAGTTGTGTGCTTTCAGATTCTTCCTCTTCTCGTCATTTCAGGGGTTTCCATAGAAGCATCGTTGCCTTTTAGTTTTACTTTTGTTTTCCTTGAAACATTTCTAAACAGCCACCGGATTAAAAATTTCTTAGAAGACTGAAATGAAAATAGAGGAAATTCTTCTATTTAGTACACAAAAGCATAAAATATAAATGAGATGATCATAGAGTAAAGATCTGTGATTGGCCGATAATGACATTTGAAACTGACCTTATCCAAGTATGAAAATCAGCCACTGTGCCCTTTTGCTCTGCTGTGAGACAGGGCTGACTGATGGCTCACCATGTCACTCCTGCAGGAACGCTGTTAACAGTAGTCTCTTCACTGTTGCAAACTTTTCAGACAAAAAAACCCCCCAATCTGCTCCGCTCAAAATCAGAATCGGTAGGTCCCCCGACCTGGTAACTTTATTTCTGACTCAGACCAGGATATACCAACTAGCTACCACGCTACCATACAGGAAAATCTGTTTGTACCAGGAAGTGACTGGCAATAAAATTCTCCACATTCTGTTAGACCACAAGCAGGCGAGCCCAGTATCATTACTCTCTTTCTGTCAACCATTGCTTTAGATTTAGCCACTCTGTCATCATTAAAATGACCAAAGGTAACTATCCCTCAGTGCCTTCTTATTTTTATTTGTTAAGAAAAATAGGGAATTATTGTTTTCCTTCCACTTAAACACTACTATGAGCTGGTTACTACATAAAGATAAAAGAAAAAAGAAAAAAAAAACATTCCCTGAATGTTCGTGGTCATTATGTGGTAAATGGTTCAAAGGACGAGAATAAAACTCTACAAAGTACCGTCTGCTTCACCCTGACGACCCGACCTGCTGTTGGCTCAGTGTGAAGCAGCTGACGATTAGGCCTGGCGATAACCCTACTGGCCATCAGGCTGTAAGGGGATCTCAGCTAATCTCGCTGCATGTGAGGGGAAACCGTCCGCGCCACATCAGCAGCCTGAGATCTTCTATACGATGTATTATTCGAGCGCTGTACATCACCGGCACACTTCTCGTCTTAAGAACTTGAAAAGCAGGTTGACCTTACTGTCTGCCTGAATACCGTCCGCCCTGAGCTTTTAACATTACCAGCTGTCTGAGTCTCCCTTGTGTTTGTTCACAGAGTGTGTGTTGCTCGCCCTGGAAACTGTAGGGCTTCTAAGAAAGTACACCTCCTTCCTGGACCTTCCCTTCAGCTGGTTTCTATCATCACACCTCCATTGTGTTGTTGGTCTAAAGGGCTACAAGCAAGCCAAAGTAAGCCTGAGGGCAGACAGGTTTGCCCACAAGACACGTCACATTGTATTTTTAGACTCAAAACACCCTTTTAGTGCATTGTGATACGAATATGCACTAGGAAAGCATATCTAACAGTATGAAATAAGCTGTCAGAGGCATAAATGACACAATATTAGTCCTTTTCTAATGTTCTCATCATGTCTCGAGTTAAATGTCAACATGTCCCTCACAGGCTGCTATGCTGTGTCATCGCTCTCAGCTTCTGTGGTTTCGATATCTCTACATCACCTTCTCGAGGTACATGTTCACAAACACGTTCCAGATCGTCCCACAAGGACCGAAGAATCTGAAGATCTACTGAATGTTCCAGCTTGTGACGGCGTGGCTATTGTTAACCTTTCCTGCTTCCGCATTTTCATGTGACAGTTTTAATGAATCATGTGGCGTGTTTAAGAGACTCAAAGAATGTTGTCAGGACACTGTACGAAAACACTAAATCAGACTCTTATTGTTCTGTTTTTGATATCATGTTTATTAAAAAGAAGCGGTTTTCAAAGTTGTGTAACAGCAGTTATTTTTTACAGCATGTCCCCTTCAGGTTTAGACATGTCTTTGATGCTCTTGTGAGCTTGAATGCTTTCTTCCCACTTCTCCCCGCAAAACTTCTCCACGGTGACGCTGCGCACAGTTCCTGGATCTAGACAGTGTGGAGCAATGCCTGAGGAAGTCAACAGAAACATAGGAACTGAAAAACAACAACAACTTAAAAAAAACCCGCTCATGTTCGGTATGTTTCAGTAACACCTGGTTTTATCAGATGAGTTTACCGTCAAGTTTCAAGGGAATTTTCAGTTCCCAATATTTACCCCCCTATTATGATCATAAGACTTTTGTTTTCTACATATACTGTAGAAGTAAGCTCTGGAGGAGTTATTTGCTGTAAACACAGTCTTGTTGTGAAATGAGACAAGCCATGAGTAATGGTCATGAGAGTAATGTGGCCATCTCACATCTCATGTCAATACTTGAGGCTGGGGTCTTACCATATCCATCGGGATTGGATCGTGGTGAGTAGAAACTTTGAACTCCACAGGTTTTACAGAAGGTGTGTTTAGCAACATGAGTGTGGAAGGTATAGGTGGTCAGATTGTCAACTCCCTACAGAAATGAAGACATCACAAGCATTAAGACTTTTTTTTTTTTTTTTGTTTTAAATAACCACTAACGTGTTTGAAGCACCCCAGTTACCTGTAAGAGAGTAAAGCGACTCTTCGGGACGATGAAATGGTGGTTTTGTTTTTTCGTGCAAACACTACAACTGGAGAAAGTGATCAATTAGATTCATATTTTACAGTTCCTTGGAAAGCAGCGCCCTAGAACTTTTCCACGCATTATCACTTTACAAATATAACCTTTAAAGTGTTTTACTGAAATTTTGAGTGGCAGACCAACATATGGTGGAACACAGCTGAGAAGGATATGTTTGTTTTCAAAACTGGTACAAATACAAACCTTCAAAATGTGACGTGCATTTCTATTTTCCCCCTCCCCCTCAATGATACCCGTAAGTGCAGTGAAGTTCTCCAGAGTCCTGCTAATGACCTCATTATTTGACTCAAGTGTGTTGAAGTAGAGATGCATCTAAAAGTTGCAGGCGACAGACCCTCGAGGCCTGGAGTTGCCCACCCCTGCCTTAAAAGCATCTGAAGTAGCATGTAGAAGTCATCCAGTTAGTGAATTGAGTCAACCTGTGTGTCATTTGATCTCAGTCTAAAGATCAAGAAATGAGATTGAGAATACACACTTGCAGTGAAATACATGAAGGTCAGGGGAACTCCAGACTTCAAATCTAACAGCTCCACAGTGGCATCCACCGGAGTGTTTCACAAGCTCCATTCTACAAATGAGAGAAATAAACAAAACCGCACATAAACATATGAATTATCCATGTCCCTTTAGCCTTACTTTAGGTACATCAGTTAAATCAACTCCAGGCCATTTCCTCCATCACTTTTGACATGTTTGTTGCGAAACCTGCTTATCTGGAACGAGCCAGAATATTCAGGTCGAGCCCGCTCAAAGTGCAACACTGATAAGTTTCACAATCACAATTAAGACCTTTCACTGAGATCAGATTTATCACAACTGCTGAATACGTTGTTTTATGTGTGGACAGATCATTACAAAAGTAGACTGCTAGATTGTACGTACAGTATGGACTAGGCGTAGTTCTTCCTTATGTGTTGTTTTCCTGAAACTCGTTGAGATAGCTGATAATTGCTTCCAGCAAGGGGAAGGGCAAAGTACAGCTGACGTGAACAAACACATTCCTTGGAGGTTGAACCAGCCTGCATGATGTTGGCCAGCAGTGATGTGTCAGATCACGGGTTTGGTGTCATATGACATTGTCCCAGAAGGGTGGGATAAGGGATTGCGGTGACCCAAATACATAACTTATACATGCTCTCAGGTCAGTTATCCAGTCTGTGGCCCAAAAATAGACACCAAGTAGGTTACAGAGCCCCATTTGAGCTTGCTGTTTTACATTATGTCAAACTAAAAATGGACTCTGCTCGTTGATTCTGTGATTTGTTTTTCAAAGTCTCCATTTGTTTCTGTGACTCTACGCAAGCTACAGACGAAAAAGCTTAAAATATTAACCACATATTCCAGTCAATGAATGTTTCTACAAAAATGACTAAAGCTAGTGGCAAGCAGTTAATGCATACATGTTAAAAACAGACATCTATTCAAATGAGAAGTTACTTTAGTTCAAGCTAAACCGATTTAAAAAAAAAAAAACATCCTGATATAGACTATATCATTATTGCCATGAAGCGAACTGTGCACTATTAAATCCTACTATTTTCATGATTTGTTTGGTTCCTGTCACAAAAATGACCTCGAAATGGAAAACTTTTTTTTTTCAGTGTTAGTTTTGAGTTGCTGCCATTCACTAATACATTTTTCAAGGTTAAATTCGAGTATGACATTTTAAAATGGCATACATTCTCTATTACAACTGCTACAATCAACATACTATATGTATTAATAGGAATCAGTTGGGTGATACATCTTGGATTTTGCCTGGTCATGTCCATGTGGTTATTACCGTCTGAGAAATGCTGTCATTCGACTTGACGGAAAAAAAACATGATATATCGCCTTTTACTTCGTCTAATCGAAAACGAGGTCGCTGAAAGCCTCATAAAACCTTACATCTATTCAAAAGACGTGAACAAAATGCTGCATATAATCCTTAAATAAGTATGCCTTATAACTATCGAATAATATGCTAGTCATCATGCTTTACTTACTGTAACTCAGCAACCAATTACAAGGCAAACAAACATCCCTGTTATCCAATCAGAAGAGAGGAGAAAGTTCTTGTTGTCGTGGCGTTTCTGGCAGATTCTGGAGAATTACCATTCACCACCACTAAGATATCATTCCGCAGCTGAAGAAAATTAGATTTTTTTTTTCAATTTCAGCGCATTTTAAAACATCAAATATAATTAAATGTTAGGCTTTCAAAAAACGCCTCACAGTACATACTTATATTTTTTATGGGAAGGGTTAATTTCAGGGCTTTGAGAACTACTTTTGTATGCGGACTGATATGCATCTCTGACGTGTTCAGCTCAGTATAAAACAGTGTCGCGCTTCAGACTGCACCAATTCTTTAACGGGAGAAAGACCGTCAGGAACAGACGATTACAGAAGTAACTTTTACAGTTTCGACAGCTGTAAGTACACTTTAAGTACAATTTATGTAATACAATGTGTACATCGTATTAAGCTTTTACAAATGAATACAATAGTAGTAGTATTTAATATTTGTTGTTTGCTTTAATTCTTTTTCGAAGTGTAAAATGATGTCAGTTGAGGATGGTAACGTATACCGACTTAATTTTGGCCGGAGACTCTTTGGTCTATTTAATTAAATTTACCATTACTTTGTTCTCCGTTGTTTGTTTAGAGAAGTGCTTAGTGCTTGCCAGCACTGGCAGTGACTCGACATTTTGGTTTCGGCCATTAGAGGGGAACTGACGAACAAAGAGTCTATGAGCTCAAAATGGCGCTCCGGCTGTTAATGGTTGCTAAGGCGCGGTCCTATTTTTGAGAACATTAATGCATGCAGACATATACATACAAACACACAAATATACATATATATATAAATACATACACATTTCGTTTTTTTCCTTTGGTCTGATGTCTTAATGTCACATTATTTTTTTCTTTTTTATTATTATCACAAGTTGTGGCCACCCTGTCCGACTACAACATCCAGAAAGAATCTACCCTTCACCTGGTTCTCCGTCTCAGGGGTGGCCAGTAAATGATTCTTTACAAAAAAAGAAAATGATTCCATGTTCTCTTAATTTGTTTCCCATGTCAACATTTAGTGTATGACATGTAAAATTTGCAAAAATGTTACAACTTAAGTGACCAAAGTGTGTATTCATGTCACATAATAAAACGTTAAACTTATCTTTCTGTTGTGGTTCATTTGTCAGAATTAAGGAGACCGTTTATTCCATAATGTGTTAAGAATTTTTTCCCACTTCCATAAAACAAAGTTTAGAATATCTAAATTTGCTTTTTGAAAGCATTAAGCTCTAACCATAAAATATTTAAATCAGTAATGAATACAAACTACTAGGCTTTTCCTTTAAGAGTATTAGCAGATGTGACTGTCAAACTGATTAAAAGACTTAAATGTGTCTGTGTGATAAACTATGCAGGGATTCAACTTTACACTCTTGAGTGTGATTTAAAATGTGTAAATTTTCAGTGTAGCTGGAGTTAATGTTAAAGCAACTCTAGCTGCCGAGAAAATTAAATGTCAGTGGACAACTCGAGCATGATGAAAGTATCAATTTTTCACATATTTTACATTTTTAGTAGAGTCAATTGGCCAAAAGGTGAAACAATTAGCTTTTTGAAGGAAAGCTACTACATTTTACTGAAACTTGATATATTTTGTCAACTTTTTGATAACTTCCAACATTCTGAATTGGTTAGGTATTATCTTAGGCAGACTAACTATGGTACTTTGGCACACCTCCATTTTGTTAGTCACAACATCACAAACATACCCTAGGTCACATAATCAATGAGAGGTGGAATAGACACAGCTTTAGATAATTGATAAATACATGAGATACAGTACATAGAAGTTCTCAGACTATTGAAATTATGTTACATGGATCTCACTATCGCTCCTATGTACCTGCTATCATTAGCATTATTTGTAATTATCATATATTATACCAGTACTATTATGACTTGATTTCAACCTTACTGGAGTAACAAATTAAAAAAAGAATTTGATTTTAAAATGCAGAGTGGTATTTAAGTACGCCATTTTATTTTAACTATTTGAAAGTAACATCAACTGATAAACATTAAATTTAATGTCTATTTCCCAACAGTGGCAGCATCCATCAACAGGAAGAGATTAATCGTTATAATCTATAAAAACAATAAAGTAAGTATTGCCTTATTCAATGTTATTTTAAATATATATTTTTCTATCATGCTAGTTTGTTGCTCTTTGGAGCCCTATGGTGGCATGGGGACTCTAAGCAGCCGCTTACTTCGCACATGCCTTGGGCCTGCCCTGGAAGCTGCTGGTATTTGATTCAATATTTCTATTAGTTAATTCAAGAGTTAATATGCTGCTCATTTTTGTTTTAAAGGGATCTGAACTGCATTTCAGATCCCTTTAATACATTCAGGATATAATACAACCCAAATCTGCCCAATCTAGTAAGTTTTTTTTTATTGGGATCCCCAGGTTTCTCAAAAATATTGTAAGAAAATCAATGTAAAATCAATTATATATTCTAGGCAGAGAGGTAAGTGGTCTCCCAGGTTTTCAAGAGCCACCGCTGGTGGGGCTTGTGTGAAAAGTTTGGCAACCACGCATTTTTAGGAAGCGGATGCCTGTAACTACATTTTTGAGTGTGGTTCATTCATTTTAAAACTGCGGTTTTGCGCACCTTTTTGAATAATATATGGACTCAGGGATTTTAAAAATATATCTAAAACCGGGCTATGTAATAAAAGTAATTAATAAAATAAAAAAAAACGGTATACAGAACAAAACATTTTAAAAAAGGGGAAAAAAAGGGACTATTTTCGTGAGCGGATGAATATCACTTAATGGGTATAAAAACGCTCGCCTCTTAGCAACAGCAGTCAGAGAGCGGAATTTGCCGTTTTTGAGCAATTTAGTGGACGAGCTGTGAAAAATTGTAAGTCTGGTGTTTTGTGATTTATGTTTTCTGCCACTATACAGTCAACAGTTTTTTTGAGTAGCTTCTGTTTCTTATTGTTCGTTTAAATTACTTTTTAATCCGGGCGGCTTCATTTGTTTTTCCCAGTCAGCTGACGTCTTATAACCGGAAAACGTATGGTGGTTAGCAACCAGGAATAACAATTTCAAGCCATTTGGTTGGCAGGTTCTCTTTTTCTGTCGGCAATTTTAATGACGCCGTTAAACAGAACAGCTGTTGGTCTTCAGAAACAACACGACTGTATTTCTAGCTGTGTCATCCATTCGACTGAAAGCAGGAAGGCAAACAATGGCTTTTTCCAAAATGGCGTTTATGCTTGAATCGCCGCCCTCTAACCAGTCAGTTCGCTCTGTACACTGAACCCCACAAACTGTTCGACTTGACGGTTTTTAAATGCCGTGTCTTTCATGAATACACAAGTAATTAAATTATGACGATAGGTTTATGTAGAGTCAATATCGACGGGGTGATTATATCTACTTCTCCCACCTGAATAGTTGAAGCGAGATAAACGGGTAGTTGGGGGGGGAAAATACCTCGGGATCCTCATTTTCTTTTCTCCGCCTGAGGGGTGGCCAGTAAATGAGTTCAATATTTTATTCACTTGACATGACAAATGCACCTAATAAAGTGAGATCACAATAAATTGATTTTGTTTGCCTTATTTCCTGTAGTTGTCTTTGAGTATTACATGAAAGTATTGAGTAAATTACCAAAGAAAAAAAAAATTCTTTGCCTTCAGTCGTTTCCATAAATCTGAGGAGATTCATGTAAAAACCTCTAGATGGCGCTGTATTACCACTGATAACTGTGTCTGTTACACGCCAGTCGGGCTATTCTGTTCAGATGTAATACCAGCCTGTTGGAAGGGGGCACTAGGAAGTAATTCTCAAAGTTTTGAAGACTTTTGTTAATGACTCTTATCCAAACCAATTTATATGCCTAAAGTCTTGAATTGTAGTCCCACCTTTGATTAATTACTGCCAGACTTTAAAAATAACAGGAATAAATGGTGTCTAGAAGCCCGAAAGACAATTTGACTTTTGTCTTTCAGCTCCTGAGACAAGGGTCAGCCATTAGAGCTGGCAAAGCCATTAAATGAAAGGCCCCCAAAAGTTAACCTGTCATGTCCTGATCTAAGGAGAAATATCTTTGTGTGATGTTAAAACTTATTGAATGATCTGAAATGTGTGTTAATGTTAAAAAAGTAGATCAAATGTGTAATGGCGCAATATTTCACTAAAGTTTGGAACCAAGTCCAATATTTATAGTAGATATGCCCAATACTTTAGATTAACTTCCAAGCGTAGTGGTTGGGCTTTTGAACACACTAACCTTTTTTTTTTTTTTTTGTGTGGCCCCAATCCAAATGAATACAAAACAAAACAGAATACAGGCATGCAGTAAGTCTACATCATACACGAGTTTCTCTTTGTGGAATGAGTGACGAAAAACATGGATTTTTATGTCCCCCAAGACATTCTATGGAGACCCGTTTCTGCCAACAATGAGACAGCATCTCATTATTTTGAGACGCTATTTCATCAGAATGAGATCATTTATTTTTTTTATTTTTTATTTTTTAACAGAGTGGCTTCCATAACATTCTAAGATGTTTTTTTTTTTTTTTAGCTGAACTTGCAAAACTATTATTGAGTGAGTGAGAGGACCCCACCTCACACTGTCTGTCTGTCTGTCATGACAAGTGACCCAGCTGCAGCATATCAGCGGGCATACAGAGAGAGAGACAGAGAGAGACAGAAAGAGAGAGAGAGAGACAGAGAGAGAGAGGCAGGGACCTGCTGCTGTCTCATTCCGGTGACAGAGGCGTCACAAATGGCGGGCTGCGGGGGCTTCTTCTTCTCTCTCCTCAACTTCAAGACGGAGAAATATGTCATCGCCGAAAACAGGAAGATCGGGATTTTGTTTCGGCTCTATCAGCTGGCCGTGCTCGGATACATAATCGGGTGAGGTCTGCTGCGTGGACCACAGAGGCGCAGAGTGGATGGCCAGGTTAAAAATAGGAAGGCTTATGGGACCATTTGAAACAGCCGGAGGCTTTAAAGTTGTTTTTTTTTATTTTTTTTTTTTACTTCATTCTGAAGCAAGTTAGGATTGAATATTGTTTGTCTACTATTTTTCCATAACACCACAGATTTTATACTATGATATATAATTTATTTATTGATATGAGATTACATTTGCCATAAACTTGATCCCAAACTCAAATATGGCAAAGCCTCTGGCTGTTGTAAACTGTTTTTTTTGTTTGTTTGTTTTTTTCCAAATGGCATGCAGGTCTCAGGTTCAGGCATTGTTTTGTGTGCCGGTGTAACTCCTGGGACATGCATCTGCACAGACAAGTCACCTCAAACCACCACTGCACTCAGAAAACATTGACAGCAGCCTGTTGGTCCATGCTGATGAGGACCGTGTCCTGTTGAGGCTGCAGAACATTGTTGCAGCTTGAGGGGATTGAAAACACAGTGAGTGATAAAGATGATGATGATGTTTCAGATGGGTGTTTGTGATGAAGAAAGGCTACCAGGAGAGGGAGGAGGCGATCCAGACGTCGGTCATCACCAAGCTCAAAGGCGTGTCCCTGACCAACACCTCGGAGACGGGGCCTTACCTGTGGAGCGCAGAGGATTACGTCATCCCTCCGAATGTGAGTATTTTATTGTCAAATTCTTACATTTCAAACGTCAGTGTTTGAGACTTTATATTATAGGCCAAATCAAAAAGTTCAATCATCATCACTGCTGCAAGTCTGTTTTTTTTTTTTTTTTTGGGGGGGGTGCATCTTTTCCTGGCATCTACATCTGGTCTGACTTTTTTGCTCAAGGTCAGTCAAAATGAGAGTGAGTGTGTTTGTGAACATAAATTTGAAACTAGAAACTTTTAAACTCTGATTTTAGGTATGGACTGGGCCACTACTGTAAGCCAAACCTGCTCGAGTCCAGTCCTTTAAAGCTACGTTCATGCAATTTATAAAACACTGGACATAAAAAGATAAATAAATAAATAATGAAGGCAATTGTGTGTTTTGCTTTCTTAATGATACAGTTTCATTTTGGGCCTAATCAAGAAGTCTGAATGTTCTTAAAAGGCCAGTTGTGCCAGAATGTATTGATAAAACCATTAAATTGATAAAATTTTAATAAATAGCTGCTTGTTTCATCTTCAAATAATACTGAACATATTTTGACACTGGTCTGTCAGTCCAGGATTTTGTGATTGTTTTTTTTTGTTTTTTTGGCAATCAAAGTCACCAATTTTGTGATGCTAATTTAAAAATATTTGTAAGAAAGTTTCACAATATTTGCACAAATGTAAAATGTTAAATGTGACTTTTTATTAATCGCCCCATCAGTCACGGACTCCAACTTGACCTCAAGTAAAATCAAGGTCACTTAAACTCAACATTTTTGGACTATTTTGAGAACAAATATTGCAGTAAAATCGGGGGGAAAAAATGTGGGGATCGGTTGATTTCTCTGTGAATTTTGTAGAGTTGTGGAAAATCTGGAGGGACTCGTCGATGTCATTAGGAGTCTCCAGGGCCACATAAAAAGCTAATGCGGGTCAAATTTGGCCCCCGGGCGACACACGCGCTTCAGAAAACAGCTGCATTTATACTGAGATAAAATGACTCTATTGACTATTTAGGTGAGACGTGAAGGCGGTTAGTTATAGTAGATTTTATTTAGGGGCATCAGAGTAAAGGGGGCTGAATAAAAATGTACACATACATTTTATTAAGTATTGAACCCATATCATTTCCCTTCTAGTTTACTGTGCTGTAAAAAATTATTTTAGTTTGTCGTGCAATGAAATACATTGAAGTTAATGGTTACAACTTGAACAAATGCTGTTTCAAAACCTTCCTTCTCCCTGCCAAGCTGTTAATGAGAAGTGTCTTTTTTGCCATGTGGCATTAGCCTCAATGTCTGTCTCAGCAGCCTGAGCAGTATTGAACAATGTAATGTGCTTAACCTTCTACTTTCTTCTTCTAAACCTAATTGAATTCTGCAGGGTGAGCAGGTGTTTTTTATTGTAACAAATTACATAGAGACCCCGAATCAGAGGCTGGGCTTCTGTGCTGAGGTGAGAACCTATACTGAGATTTTTAAAAAATTAATTTTTAAATGTAGCAATTCCATTGTGAAAACTTTTACTGCTCCTCCTTTAGAGTTTCAAGGTACCAGATGGACGATGTCAAAGCGACGACGACTGCCCTGAAGGGGAAAGTGTGACAGCCGGACATGGTAGGAGTCATTCTTTTTAGAAACGTCAGAAATACAAATCTGAAAAACTATCAAAAACTTTAACTCAAAGATGAAGTCGATTTTTGAGTCAAGGCAAGCTACCTTCTAAAACTGCGTGGCATTTGTTAATTTGTAATATTAGAAATGCTGCCGCTTGCATGTTATTTATATGAAACCGAAAGTGAGGTACCACAAACATACAGGATGACAGACATATTGTTGTAAATTGTTCAAAAAGAAAAGAAAAATTTTTTTACACACCATAAAAATATCAATTGAACTTTAACTGTAAATTTTTAAAAGTTTACAGTGTCACCATTTTTGATGCTTCAATAAATTTAGATGTAGTCCTCTTTTAGTAGAAAAAATTGCCCAAAAAAACTCATAAAAAGGAGCATAATTTATCTAAGGTCCCAGAAAGCAAAAAGTGATCATTTTAACTAATATAATTTTTAAAACGTCTTAAGAAAAAGCTCTTTATTTGAAAAAGCAGGTGTTTAATATTGACCCATTTTCTACATGAACATTTGAAAATGGTGACGAGAAACAATCATTTTATGTGACACAGTGAATTTAATTTATAGTCTGGAGTCAGAATTTCCGTGTTCAATGTTGGGGATAATAAAATCAGTGGTCAGCTTGAGCTTGGAAAGCCTGAGCTTCACAACCAGTCGAGGGTTTAGATTCAAGATGGCCGCCGTGCATTTAAAACATTAGAGAATATTTCAACAACAAACTGCTTACTACTTCATCAAAGCATTAATTTGGGAGTATATTCCATCCAAGTGTGAAATGTTGCCATCAGCTTGTTTTGCTACATTACAGAGATTAAGAAAGGGATGTTTGTCTGTTTTTAGGAATAAAGACGGGTTTGTGTTTGAACAGCACAGGGACCTGTGAGATTCACGCTTGGTGTCCTATTGAGTACAGCCAGAGGCCAACGTAAGAACCCTCCACCCACTGTGAATCATAATAAACTGAACTAAATATTCCTCTGATATGCAGCAGAGGTCAGGGCAGATTTGATTGATTAACCAAAGTTTCTGTTTACGAAGATTTAATTCTTGGAAAATCTGGATTTATTTATTTATTTTTTTTTCTTTCACCAATGAACTCCTTGGGTTTCTGCCATTTTGCTTTGGAAGCACATTTTACAGCTTGTATTTGGTTGGACTTTGAGTCCAGGTCGACATAAATAAAAGCAATTTAAGAAAAAATATTTTTTTATTTTTTCTTAATTAAAGAAGAGAAAAGGGAGAGGGAAAAAAAAAAATCTAATATGGAAAACCTGAGATCCTATTTTTCAATCATGTCCCAGCAGAGCTCTTATTTCTGAAATAGCCTCCTTATATCGGCTTCTTTTTTTTTTCTTCTCTCTTACTTATTTATTTATTTTTACCACAGAGAGCCGTTACTGAGCGAAGCAGAAAACTTCACCATCTACATCAAGAACTTCATCCGGTTCCCCAAGTTTGAATTCTCAAAGTAAGTAGCTATAAGTGTCCGCTGACGGCTCCTGCGCCTGCGGTTCTGAAAGCGGCTATACATATTTCAATGGCTGCTTTAAATAGCTTTAGGGTGCTGAGTCGTCTATTTATACCAGCATGTGCATTGCTCTCAGCGAGACAGTGAAACAGTCATCTGAGACGTCCTTGACGGCAGCCCTCGGTTTGGACAGGTGTCGGATCAGACTGGGTTCGCCCAGAGAGCGGGACCGGTGCCGCTTGCCGTCCGCGTCCCTCAGGAGGGAGCGGGCCGCTGCTGGACATCATTCCTAATTCATCAATCGGGAGCTCCATCGGATTACACATGCATCTTCATGAACTGTAGCGTGCTGAGACATTACGGCAATAGAGGAGTAATTTGACGCCACTTGGTGACCAGCCACTAAAAATGGCTGGCAATACAACACCTCCGACAGTGAGACACATGCAGTTACACCGGGAATCTTGTGTGCTGCTACAGGAGCAGGTGTTCAGGTTACAGCAGGTCTTAAATAAGAAATATTACGAGTTCTCCGCTTTCCAAAAGTTTACAATAGAGGTCAGATGGCCTTGAGATGCGGCCTCCATTTAGTAGTTTGCATAAATCAGGTTGCATCTATTGTTTTTAGCGACGAGTCTCTCTGCAGCTTTGTGAAGGAGGGAAGCATTGCATCAGAAAATAAAATTGTTGAACCTATTAAGGGGCACCGTTATGTAAAACTGACTCTTTTGGCTTTACATCATGCTATAGTGTTATTCTCTTATCAAAAACATACCAGCAACATACCACAGTGTGGCTTTGATTCCTTCATGCATGTTTGAGAAAGCCTTGATTCCACCTGAGTGGCCCAGCAACAATTTTGAGGATGAAACTCCTCCTTCCCACTCTGTCACTCAGCTCCTTCAGACTAGTCAGCAGCAATTAGCAAACGCATGATGGAACAGCACATCTGCTGAGCTCATTATACGAGCTACTTCTCTGCAGCGCTGGTCAATATGTTGTTAAAAGGTTAACAGAGGAGCCATGTTGTGATGACGTCCTGAAGGCGGAGTTTCAGAACGAGCAGGAGTTTTTAAAGCAACAGTGACCCAATTTCAAGGTGTTAAATCACAAAATCTAATTTCTTTTGAGCGATATTTGTCACTATTCATATCTGAAAGAATGGCCCATTTTTTGCTTCTTTTCTCCCTTCTTAGGTCAAATGTCCTTGAAACAGCTGATGAGGGCTACCTAAAGAGATGCTTCCATGACACGGAGAACCATCCCTACTGCCCCATCTTCCACCTCAGTGATCTGGTCAGCAGAACGGGACATGACTTCCAGGAGATGGCTGTTAAGGTAGAGAGAAGCAACTGGATTGTTTTTTTTTTTTTTTTATTATATAATTTTTTCTTGCAGCATTCATAAAAATCCCCCTGGATGTTATGCAACACATACAAACTAAAGGAACTGTTCAGCTCAACATCTCGTTAATGATGGGGTTCATGAGGGAAGGAGAGAAATTTGAATGTCAGTCTCTGATTAAACTAAATGGAGCCATATGCAGTTTTTTATTTATTTTTTTTTTAAACCAATTTTGCTCTTTCCTTTGTTGTTGTACTTTCTTCTAATTTGTGTAAAGCACTTTGAGCAACAAGGCACTACATGAATAAAATTACCTAATTGGCAAGTGGCAGGAAAAAAAAGCTTAAGTTGAATAAACCCAAATGAAGTGGAGGAACACAACTGCTCAGGCGTTAACCGTGGCCTTCTTAATTTCATGATGCTTGAGGCCTGTCACTTTGCTGTCCATATATACCGTCTTCCCTTAGGTTCACTGTGTGTGTTCGACAGGGCGGCTCTATCGGTATTCTCATCGAGTGGAACTGCGACCTGGATAAGGATTCATCAGAGTGTAATCCACAGTACAGCTTCACCCGTTTGGACAGAAACTTGAACAACTCCATTACATCAGGATACAACTTCAGGTGCGCCTCCACGATCCTTCTGCTTAACTTTCTCCTTTTTTTTTTTTTTTTTTTACATATTTGGTTAACCTGAACCGTTTTCCATTTCTCCTCCAGACATGCGAGATATTACAAAGATCAAAATGGTGAAACTTTTCGCACGCTGTACAAAGTGTATGGGATTCGATTTGACATCATGATCAATGGGAAGGTAAAGCAGAAACATGAGCAACTCATAAGGAAAGGTACAGAACGTAAAAGAAGTGTTGAACATATGAAGGAATTAATGTGCAAAAGGCATTGAAAGCAAAGAAACCAGCTGAAATCTGTTGCTATTTAGAGACCAAACCTGCTGCTATGTTCAAATCTGAGTCAATTTAATATGATCTAATGGAAATGAGAAAATATTTTTGGTTTCAATCTCTTCAATCAAGTTTTATATTTTGTTTCAAGAAATTCTTGTCTTAACGAGCTTTTTATCTCATTTTAATGAGTTACTTCTCCCCAAGTAATCCATTCATAGCAACATTGAAAATACTTAAATGAAAACAAAAAACACTGATACATGCTGTGTGTGATTCTGCAAATAAAATAAAATGTTGATGTTTTGCAGGCTGGGAAATTCAACATCGTTCCTACAATAATTGCGATTGGCTCAGGTGTTGCCTTGATGGGTATCGTAAGTAATTTATTAAAATATGCAGTGGATGCAGTGCACCGCAAATATATTTAGACACTTTCAAACTTTTGTTTTTTTCAATGTCAGCTCTGTGGCTTTGTCTTCCTCCCAGCAATCTGAGTTTGCAGTGTAACTGATGTCGGTGCACAATCTTTTGCAAACAAACTATAATTAGGTTTCTTACACTTTATCGCTAAAATCACGTCTGACGCACGCTCGGCCTTGATGTTTCTGCTCCTCATGTATGGAACACCAACAAGGCCAAAATGGTGTGAAATTCAGGTCTTCCAAAATACATCAACTGGAAAACATGAGTGACCACGCCACCAACGAATGACCGATTTTTTTTTTTTTTTTTTTTTATCCAATCAGCATATTCCTGGGATAAAAAAGGGCCCATCGCAACCAGCAAGTTGAAATACCCCAGGAAGTGACAGAAATTACAAATCAAAACTGCAGAATTTAAGAAAAACGCAGTAGAACATAGAACACTTAAATTTTGTTGCCTAGTCATATGTAGTGAAGGAAACAAATGCGGTTTGTGCATTTCAGGTAATATTTCTACATTTTCTTGAGTTAGTGTGATATGCCACAGTCCCAATCATCTCACACCCTCTGCACTTTTGAAAAGCTCGCCACACCACCAGTTTCAAGCCATGCATGATTTCAATTCCACTTCCCAATGATGCAGGACATTGTGTTGGTTTATGGTTGTAAAATCTCAAAGTACATTGAAATCTGTGGTTACGTGACAAAGTAAAAGCAATACGAATAGTTTTGCAGGGCTTTGCTGTACAATTTCTGAAAAGAAATGAATATCCTGCTGTGGGTTTGAGAGTTCAGGTCTCATGTTTGTCTTGCAGGGAGCCTTTGTGTGTGACATGATCCTTCTCTACATGATGAACACCAGCTCCTTCTACCGAGACAAGAAATTTGAAATAATCAGCTTTAAGTATGGCTCAATGGCACAAGGTTCTCCTCAGTGATTCTTTTCGCCTCCATTCAAGCTTTTCTGTTTATTTATATTTTTATCTTTTACAGAAAAGAGAAAAATAAGCAGAAGGACGATAAAGCAAGCAACCGGGATAGGAGATCCAGAAAAGCCGGCGTGGACAAAGATGCAGCCAACTCTATCAAAAAGCCAGAGGAAACCGAGCTAACGGTGGAGACGTCTGCTCCTGAGAGCCACGCGGAGAAACGGGGCCCCACCGTCCCGCGCAACACGGGGCAGCGATACTCAGCCGTCCAGTCCAAACAAGGTGCGGCGCCAAAGCATCACATCAGTTTCTCTTCGCACAACTAGCCTGGGGGGGGGGCAACTGAAGACTCCTGGACTGAGGACGTCTCTTTATCGCTGCGGAAGGTGGATCCCAGAGACACACTGACGTCTGCTGATGGCCTGGTCTTTGACTGATGTGTAGACGGAGGGAAATCTCAAATGTTCTGCAGCACAAGGAACCAGGCAGTCATAGGAGGAGGGTGTTATGTTCAGTGAGTTAAACTAAAACTTTGTCAGAGTTGAATGTTTATCAAGACAAGAATGTGGGGCAGGCTAGTGAGGGTTTGAAAATGACTGTGAATGGAGATGGTACCAGTGGCCGTGAATGGTGACATTAAAGGGTCCGTTTGTAAAGTTGCATGACGAATTGCGCCACAGGCACATCTGTAAACTCCAAAGGCTCGGCAGTCGTACGACACCAGCATCCAAACCTCATATCAAACGTGTATCCGTGTTGATAATGCGACTGTCGGATGTTGCGAGCTGTAAACTAATCGTCCAACTTGTAAAGTCAACACTTCCTTTGGTAGCTGTTTCACAAAAACTGGATCGCTTTAATTTACGTCACTGGTCTGACTGGAGGCAAATCCACTATATGAGCCACTGCAGACAGAAAAAAACTCAAATTTTGAGACTAATCTTAAAAACTTGTCCTTAGTTTCTTAAGTTTCTAAGCTTTCTTAGAAACTTAAGTTTTTAGGAAAAGTTAAGTTTTTCTTAAAACCAAGTCATTTGTGTAAAATGTGAACATTTTTGAACAGAAGATGTAGAAATGGAAAAGGTCGGGGCACATGACTTGTAACAGACGTGTCAAAGATGCTTTTGGAAGCAATAGGTTTAAAACAAAAAAAATGGGTTTTTGTGTTGGACACTAACTATTTAGTGAAAATGATTTATGTGAACTGTTAATGCTGCTACTTTTTATCTGCAATTTGATTTCCAGCAGGTGGCCACAAAGTGTTTTGACCATGTAAATGAAGCCGACTGCTGTTTCTTCGTTCTCTGTGGTTGGATGTGTTTGAATGGATGCTGAGTTACTTACTTCTTCAAGAGATTAACGGAAAGCAATGTGTAAAGAGGTTTTTATTTCAATCAGTTGCAATATTCAACATGTTTTACATGAAAATGTTGCCACGCTTTATTAGGACTTCACAAGCTAAGCTATTAATCACTGTGGTCATGTTACTGGTAGCTGTAGTGGGACAAATAATGCTACCTACAGTAAAACTGACTCTTCCTCCATTAAACCATCTACTCACAACAGAAATATTTAAAGTCTTTTACTACAGGATTGAGCTACGAACAGCAGCAGGTTAGACAAATCTAATCATTTACACAGCTTCATATCGAAACATTTCAGGGCTGATTGTGGGCGGGCGTCTCAGTAAACGTGCACCATCCCGTACAGGAAAGTCCAGAACAGGACGTAGGTGAAAAGCCCTCCGACCAGCCCTCCGGTGAAGAGCAGCCGCCGCGATTTGAAGCACTTGTTCCACCGCCGTCCGGCCTTGAGGATGAGCAGCAGGGAGAGCAGGAAGGAGGAGAGGAAGTAGAAAACGAACCCGTACAGTCCCGTCAGCCCGAGGATGCCGGCTGTTGCCCCCGACAGGGCGGAAACGGAGGTGCGGCAGTAGTCCAGCACGGCGGCGTTGCCCCTCACCGCCACCTCGCTGATGAACTGTGGTCCCTCTCGCTTGGCCCCAACTCCTGCCATCTTGGCTTTGGTCTACCACCAGAGGGCGCTGTCGTTAGAGGAAACATTTTTGCAGGGTCAGGCTACTCTTAACTAAACAATTGCTGTTTTTGCACATTTATATTGCCACGTTGAGAGTGAAGTGCACCACAAACAGCTGTTACAGGTTTTAAAAAGGTACATGGACACATTTATCTGATTAATTCCAGTTCCCTTTTGCCCCATGACAATTTACAGTTTTACTGAATTCCTTCACTTTCACAGTCTATAGAAACTGAAAAAATTTACTCAGATTTCAAGCAGCAAAAACAGACAGCTCTAACAGTAATATTACTGTCCATTTATATTATTAACTTATCTTATTGTCAGAAAGGCATGTCCTTATATTCATCCAGAAATAAAAAAATAATAAATTATGTGTAAATCTTGCAGAAAAATCTGAATCCAAAGTCAGTATAGACAAGTCAGAGCTTTAAATAACACGCAGATTATTTGATCAAAGCGTCTAAATAAACGTTGCCCCACTATTATAGCGTTTGAAATAAACCAGGTAATATATTAAACCTCTCCTTAATGAGGCTACAGTTGCTTAGTTAGTAAGATCAAACTGATGCGTTTAAAAAAAGATTAATCACAAAGATAAAACAACTGAAGTACAGAAACATCAAAGGAACCAAATATTGCTATTGCAAATATTGGCTATTGCTAGTTTAGGCCGAAATGGAGCTACTAGCTAGCTTCTGTACAAATAAACAAATCTCTAAAATCACAGTAACATCACCGGCCGGGACGCCAACCACCATGTAAGCACTCGGTTCTCCAATGTGACCATGAGTTTTTCTGACTGCACTTTAACTCTAAACTGCTGCTTTACATTCCTGTCACTTCTGCTGCTGACAGGCTAGCGCTGTTAGCCCTCGCTAACAGTCACGAGCACTCACCGGATTTTAACGAAGTTTTCCGATTGCACTCGATGAAATTATTGCGGCATAATAATTACAGCACACAAGGTCACTTCACACCGACGGGCATCTGGGGATTTAGTAAATATCCGCTGCTCTCGCTCGGACGCGGCGCATTTATCCTCACAGGACTGACACTCCTAGCCGAAAGTCAACCATGCTTCTCCGCAATGCATTGTGGGTACAAGACAGTCATCAAACAAGAGAGGTGTGTTTGCAGGACGGGAAAAAAGTAGGATATTATCATTTCAAAGCAAACGATCCAGCCAAATTTAGTCATAAAATAGATGTCACTGTGCTAGACATGCTATATGGCCACGATATTCAAATCTACAGAAAGATGGGTTTTATTCAAGTGCTAAAATTTTAAACGTGAATAAGCTATTGTGTCCATATTTATAAATGTAACAATTCCATAAAATGAATATATTTATATAAATATAAATATGCAATGAATAGATCATTATTTTCTTAACTATAGTTATTCAATTTAAGAAATACATAATGAAAATAAATCCTTACTTATTACATTTTTACGTTTTGTAAGCCAGCATATGTACGCATAAAAAAAGGACCTGTCTTCAACAACTCTTCATCTAAGATCAAAGTACGTGAAATTTTTTAAAGAATCCCAAAAATCTAACATGCCTGCCCAAATATAGTTATTTATTGTATGTATTTATTAGATTTTCAGCCTGTTTACAGTCGCTTCTGCTTTCTTCGAGATTTCCGAAGTATTTATTTCAGCGTGAACGCCACAAAGTCGACTTTGCCTCCAGGATGATGTTGTGCTGCAGCTAGCGGAGCCCGCAGCCATGTCTGACTTCGTCCTGGGGGTAGATCTAGGCACCACGTCGGTGAAAGCTGTGCTGTTGGCAGCGGGCTGCAGAACTGTGGCTGCGGGTCACTCGGAACCAACCGCTGCCGACGTCAGCGACGGCAGCGGCGTGAAGGTGAGCCGCTCGCTCCACTTCCCTCCGCGGCCGAGGGACGTGAACGCAGCTCAGCCTCTGTCTCTGTGTCACCCAGGCGAAAGAGCAGGACCCCCGTCCGATAATAGACGCTGTGAACCGGTGCTTGGCTCGGCTGCCCGGAGACAAGCTGCAGCGTGTCAGCAGGATCGGCCTCTCGGGGCAGATGCACGGGGTTCTGTTCTGGAAGGCAAACAGCGGTAACTGGACTGCTCTGACATTTCACAATAAAGTTACATTGCAATAAGCTGCGAAGAACCAGCTTGTCTTAAAAAAAAGTATCTTGTGCATACTTTGATGCTGGTAAGTTCTTCCTGAAGAGCTTGCTAAAAAATAAATCAAGAGTTTTGTTATCTCAGTCATAATCGTTCAATATCAACGGTGGACATTTCTGAACTCTGCACACTTCAACTCAGGCCTCAAAGGCTGAGTGTGAAATAAATGGGGGCACAATTAAGAGGGAGTGTTTGCTAAACTTACGTCAAATCATTTGTTATCCCATCTGTGAAGGCACATTTAGTTTATCCATAAAAGGTTATGAATAATTTCTGATAGCAAATGTGAAGCAAGATGTGCTATAAAATATTCAAAATATTATGTTATATATTGAAAACTTCCTCTAAGTGAAGCAGCTGTTTGTTTTTGTTTTCGTTTGTTTCTCAAAATCAGACTTTTTAAAATTTATTTATTTATTTTTACAAAAGTTATCTTTGTTCCTTATTAGTTTTATGTTATTTGTTGTCTTAGAAAACTTGCGTGCATGGTGTATTTGATGAAAGGTTTGGAAACAGATACAGAAATTGCTGACACAAAACATGGAAGTTGAGAAGTGAAAGTATGCATAATCCTATAATTCTGCCTTTTCTCACACACACACACACACAAATATAATTCTATATACATTAAACTTCTGCGTAATCTAAACCAGTGGTAAACAATATATCTAATTTTTTAAAATAAAATTTCGGGCTTTCTACAAATAGTTGACATTAATTATTTGTCCCAGTTGCAGAGGTGATGTCACACTGTGAAAATTGATTTTACTTACACATCAAAACAAAGACAAAATGATAATAAATTAAAATCTTACTGAAAAAACCTATAAAATGTTTTGGTATTTGCATCATTCATGGCTGTATTCACTTCACACAGATATAAATAGGGGAATTTTTACTGAATGATGTTTACATCCAGTTACACATAAAGTATGGGGGGGGGGTTTTCTGTGTCGCAGGCTGTGATTGGTCAAATGGGAACTATTTCACTCCCAGAGACACCAGTCGGCTGGTCACGTGGCAGGACGGACGCTGCAGCAGTGACTTCCTGTCTTCTCTTCCAAAGCCGGAGTCTCACCTTGGCGTTTCCACGGGCTTCGGCTGCGCCACGATCTTCTGGTACATGAAGCACAGGTTGGTGCTCATCTCATCCAGGCTACGCTCTCCTCAGTGATTTGATCAAAATCAAAATAAAACAGACATTTTTTTTTCTCCCACCCCCTGGTTTCTCTGCAGGCCTCAATTCCTGGAGGACTTTAGCGTTGCAGGTACGATCCAGGACTACGTGGTGTCCATGCTGTGCGGGTTGGACTCCTGCGTGATGACGCCTCAGAATGCAGCCAGCTGGGGATTCTTCAACACCACAAGCAGTCAGTGGAATGAGAGCGTGTACGTCAAAAGTCATACTCCTGCGTCTTGTGCATGTATGATTTGAGCTGTAATAGCACCTAACGGTTCCCAGCATCACCACCAGAGAGGTGTGTGTCTTAACAAACTACCCTGTGTGCATGCTGTAGTCTGAAGGCTGCTGGCTTCCCCATGCGCCTGCTTCCTCGGTGTGTGCCGCCTGGTGCCTTGGTGGGAGAGACGCGTTCCGCCTGGCACGGCATTCCTGCTGGTACACCAGTAGGGGCCGCCCTAGGAGACTTCCAGTGCTCCGTCTACTCCTGCATGAGTTCACCAGCAGACGCAGGTGAAACAGGAAGTCAAGTCTGCACTGTGATTTAGTGCGTTACACGCTACATCTTTATGTGTTTCAAGAAAGGAGATCAATTTGTTTCCACTAGAGCACCTAACAAAGCTGATCTGATTGATGCGTGAAACGAATTGTCCCGTACTCCTGTTTTTGATTTAGTTTTGTTAACTTTGAGCACCAAAGAAGAAGTGTAAACATATTTGAAACTCCGTATCTGAGAGGCTTTGTCGTTTTTTTTGGAAATCTCCCAGTTCTCAACATAAGCACATCAGCCCAGCTGACGTTTGCCATGCCAGCTGACTTCACGCCTCCTGACTCTCCTCAGCTTGAGTCGTCCATCTCCTACTTCCCTTACTTTGACTCGTCGTACTTGGCTGTGGCGGCGTCGCTCAACGGCGGGAACGCGTTGGCCACTTTTGTGGAAACGTTGACCGCCTGGATGAAAGAACTCGGTATGTTTTATTACACAATAGCACCTCACAAAGATGTGTTTACTCCACTAATATTTTCTCACCTCATTGTGGTTTATTGAGACTTTATGTGACAGATGTGTTACAGAGTAAAACCAGGGTTTCCCATAGTGTATAATAAGCCTGGCGGGCCACCAGGCTTAGCGTTGTTTATTTATTTGAGGTTTTTCTTTTTATTGCCTTTTTTTAAGACTTCATAGTTGGTGTTTAGTTATCACTCTTCTAGTTTTCCAGTAAAGCATATCTATCAGGTGATATTTTCAAATTTCCTGCCAACTTTAAACTTTTTTTTTTTAACTCACAAACATGGCGGCCGGCTGGATGAATGACTGCTCTCACGGTCTGAGCACCGGGCTTAGCCAGTTTTACCCTGAACACACACACTTGTTTTCAACACTTTTATCAATAAACATCTGAAAAGTGTGCCTGGGAACCAGGATGTGTTCAAAGTTTATACTTTCTGTAACTCACTTTAGCGCCAGGACAGCTGCACGACTTTCTGAGTATCGGCCAGTTGATAGATTGACCCCAATTTCCTTCATTTTGGGAGTTTGTTGATCAGCTGATGCATAAACGTGAAGCCAATTGTAGCCTCCAATCTTATCTACATTGGCAAATAAAAAAATCTAAAAATCAAATGCTGTTCCCTGTCGCTCCGCTCTGAGAGAGGTTCTCCAGTTAGAGTGTACTTTGGAGGACGAAGCAAAGTCATTACTGTGGTGAAAATGAACTTCTGCTCCTTTTTAACCCTGTCAGGTGTGGAGCCGAGGGACACTTGTATGTATGAGAAGCTGATTGGCTCAGCCCTGAACCAGGAGAGCAGCGACCTGATGGTGAGTCCCACCATCCTGGGGGAGAGACACGACCCCCTCCGCCTGGGTCAGGTCACCAACATCTCCGCCTCCAACCTCGGCCTGGGCCACGTGTTCAGAGCGCTCTGCCGCGGCGTCGTGAGCAACATCACCTCCATGATGCCCGTGGAGCACCTGCGGCGGGCGGGCGTCCGCAGGCTGGTGGGCAGCGGGAGCGCGCTCGCTCGCAACGAGGTGCTGAGGCAGGAAGTGGAGAGGGCGTTTCCTCTCCAGGTGGTTTACGGACAGAACGCGGACTCTGCTGTGGGCGTGGCCATGGCCCTCTGTGACCGAATCTGAACGATCGATGGGGGAACCCCTGCATGTTTATTTGATTGGCCGAGATTTTTTGCACAACTTTTAAGACTTTGATTGAATACAATTGTTTTTGTTTTAACTAATTGACATGTTTGCTTAAAGTAGACTTTGCCATTTTATTGCAGTCATATAACAAAGCTAAAGGGGAATTATTATGTGCTACTCTTTTTTAAAATCTGTTATAATATCATATATATCAAAAGCATAACTGGAATGCTGCTTTGATTCTGTCATTCTTTTTTGAGAAATCCTTTAGTCTCCCATGGCAACCATTCAGCTTGGCAAAACGCCTGGTTGCTGCCTAAAAATTGATCTATCAACATGTTTATCCCTCAGAAGTTTTCTGTGAGACTTAAAACACTTTGCTCTGATTTTCTTGTCTGGAAATAAATGTTTTTACAATGCACCATAAAGTCTAGAATCTCAGATGAACATAATTTTGCTGACATTGTATTTGTTTTTGGGTTCTTTTTAGATCGTCGGAGTTGATGTAAAATAATGAACAAGAGTAGCGCTTATAAAATTGGTAGATATTACAATATCAATAGAAATCACTTACTGATCCCAATCTGGAAATCAATAAACGTCGCTTTCTGACAACACGTCTGTGTACGTTCCAGTCCTAATTTGAGCGAAGGTCTAATAAACTGCAAATGCTACACTTAAGATAATCTCATTTGTGTTATTTTATTGAGGTAATAAACTGTTTTACACAAAACCAGTAGGTCGAGGCTTCGGTTCCTGCTGTTTTGGGCGAGAAAATAAAAAAAACTAGGAGCACTTATATTTTGAGGCAGATTAAGAGACTGGAAAATTGATCTCCCTAACATTCCATCAGGCAAAGATTTTGAAAGTGTTGCATGGACAAAAAGAAAAAGCTTTTGCTAATTTTGAGACTGGAGTCTCTGGTTAGGAGTGTCTAACGCAAAAATACTTAAAGCTCATCAAGCAGAAACATTTTTAGACAAGCAAAAATCTGAAGAAAATTTCATCATCAGATCAATTTGTGCTCCCATCAGACGACAGGGCTGATGTCTGTGCGGTCCACGCATGTTGGGCTGATGCGTTGCTGGATGTATTTGTGGTCAACGCGGCAGCCTTTCAAGCACTCAGAGCCTCAGTAATGTGCAGGACCTTATCTGGGTTGGGCCACTGTATCCCAATCAGATTTTCTTCTCTCCACTTGACTTCACGTTAAGTGATCATCTCACGATGCAGGATTCACGCGCCGGAGAGAGGACTGTCGTTTACTAAAAATTACGTTTTCGTTTTCGGTAAGCAGGAGGAAAAGGCTTTTTCTGGTGAGTTAACTTGCACATTTATTAGCGTTCTAATTTTTACAACAGAGCAATCTGAAAATTGTCTTAAAGCACGGAGGCCAGTATGAATGTGTTAATGGCGTCTGTAACCCAAAACAGTATTGATTTACTACAACTATTCCATGAAAATGGCTTGTGCGCCACATTTGCATGGTTGTGGGACAACCACAGTGTTGGAGAGCTGAGTTAGGACACTACTACAGTATTTGACTGGTTTGAGTTTTACTAAAGAATGGATCTCATAGCATCAATTGGGAATTTCTGAACCGAGGGACAGAAGTCAAGTGTGAGGTACTCCAAAGTTCCCCACACTTATTTAATATATTATAATGATAAAATTATTAGAATAATAAAATTATAATGATAATAATAATAATTATATTAGGAGATCATAATTATAATTATAGATTATAACAAATTGCAGATGATACACAGTTTCACATCACAATGTCACCATGTGAGTCTGAACCCCTGAAACAAATCAATGTGTGGATGTGCCATAACTTTATCCAGATGAATAGAAACACAACTCAGGTTATTATCTTTGAACCTAAAGAAGAACGATTAGGAGTCGGCGTGCAGCTTGTTATTGCGGGTAAAAACTAGTGATCTGCCCTGAAATACGGGTGGACTCAGACCTGATTTGAGTCCAACTTTCAGTAATGAACCCTCTTTCACAGCATGATTTCTGTGCAGATACCATACGATTGGATTAGGTTAAGATAAGAAAGAAATTTAAAGGGGTTTAAAGTTTCATTTGAAAATTTGTTTATGAAATCAGGCTACATTTTTAGCTGTTAAAAATCCTTAATAGCCTCTTTGAGTTTAATCACATTCAAAGCCAAGTGATTGACTAAAGTAGACGGTCTCATTGTCATGACACCAAGATTACATGGGTCTAACTAAAGCCCAATTAATATTTGTAGTGATTAATATTACTCACTACAAATCATCAGCCTTGGGGAACCCCAATCTACAACCAGCTGAGTTAACCTGGATTTGTTCTGTCTCAAAACTACAACCAACTGGTAATTGAACTACACAGGCCAAGAGTAGTTAGCTTTCTAACCTGAAAGCTATTGTTTAAACACTACAGTAGTCAAGAAACGACATCATGGCATGCTTCATAATACTCAGGAGTTATTTACCCAAAAATGATTACACTACTGCTCCGTTTGAGACCAACTGAATGTTAAAACTCTTGTCTCATTCCAGATTACCAGAGTTTTACGTAAAGATGAGGAAATCAGAGATTTCTGATTTCCATCTGGAGGCGGACGACAGAACGGAGGAGGAGAAACGGAAGCAAAAGGCCCCAAAGAAGGATGGCTTAGCTTCTGCTTTAGGTTTGAGCAAGGAGGCTCCAAAGGCCCCCATGGACACCGACTACCAGGAGGAAATGGAGCCGGTCAAGCCTCAGATCCGATTCAATCTCAACTTTGACAAGTGAGTCTCAGCACACAGTCATAAACTGATTCTGCCTTAATTTACCATTACATTACCACAGGGGTACTGTGAGCTGTCAAGCCACTTATTACTGACTACAATGGACTAAAAAAACTGCCTGAGATATGCAACAGCTTTTGTTTGCAGAGAGATTCGAGGTGAGGCATCACAGCCAAAGAGAAACAGCTCCACTTTCACCATTGAGCGTCTGTTTGAAGCAGTGGCCAGCAGGGACGTCAGCAAACTGGGCGGCCTGTACCAGTACTTGCATCAGAACATGAAGAAACTCTCTGACTCTCTGTGTAAGTGTGTGAGGTAGCCATGACCCAGCAGGTGTCCCAAACGGCAGATCTGTGTTCTGACTCCCCCGACATGCGGTCACATCTGCAGATCAGTCGTACGGTAAAACCGCCCTGATGAAAGCTCTGCTGCACCTCAAAGATGGCAAGAACGAAACCATAGAGGAGCTGGTCAAAGTTTCAGAGAGGATCGGAGACATCAAAGAGTTTGTGAACGCCGCCTTCACCGATAGCTACTATAAAGGTCAACTTTCTTCTGAAGAAAAGCTTAAACTTGTCAGTCTGCTCTCTATTTTCATGTTCCATTGTTTTGCTATGTTTATGACAGGTCAGACTGCTCTACACATAGCCATTGAGAGGAGGAGTATGTCTCATGTAAAGCTGCTGGTTAGCAAAGGTGCAGATGTTCACGCCAAGGCCTGTGGGAAGTTTTTTCAGCCTCATAATGGTCCCAACTTCTACTTTGGTAAGTTTGTGGGGAGAAGGTTTGGTTTTGATCTAAAAAAAAATGAGCAATTTTGGCCAATTCCAAAGTCTCAACATAAGAAGATGCAGGAAGACCATTCCAAATTATGTTTTGGGAGTATGTGGCCATTATTGAGTTGTCACACCATGTGAAAGAGTCACAGTAAAACAGTGTTTGGCTAATATCTGAACCAAACTATCACAGAGTTGTTGAGTCATCAAAACCAAACAATTCTGTTGTTAAATAGAATTTAACAACAGGGAATCAGAATTTTAATTTTCTCAGCAATCGACATTCGCGACACCAACTCTTTAAAGGAGGGGATAGTTAAGCATAAATAGGCATAACCTGTGTCAGGTAATACAGTCATTCAAGCTTTACTGTAAGTTAATATAATGTTTTCACCATGGGACATATGGTGTAAGGGTTATTAGCCAAAACGCACTACCCTTTAGCCTGACCAATTGTCATCCTCTGTAATTCCGCTTGAAAAAGATTATTGCTTCCGGCGAAAGTTTGGGCTTTCTCCCCTTGACTTGGATTGTCTCCAGTAGAGTTTTTTTACTGGGCCAATCGGCGAACAGCAAGAGAAGTTGTGAACGATGACGTCAATTTTCTGCGCTGCTTTAGAATCGTAGTCTGCCTGAGTTGAGTTAAAGTTAACAGTCGCCTCGTTTGATAAGGCTCTTGTCACTTCACAGTGGACGATTGTTGACAGGTGATTTCCGGTAAGTTTGTTAGCGTTAGCAAATAGATAAAATTGAAAACCTCCAGTCCACACCATCAGCAAGCAAACGCCTCTCAACAGGTGAGAGCCAAGACCTTGTGAAGGACACAGGGCTGGTATCTAACACCTGAGGCGAAAGTTTACCACATGTGAATCTGTTGGTATGCTTTATCCAGTGAAATACCAGTTTTGATGCATGTTTGACATTATTATGTCGATGGAACGCCAAAGTGTGTCAATCATCTTTCTGGCAATATGAGGTAATGTTGACAGATTTGAAGGAAGCTCCACTTTATTTTCCCAATTCCTTTGTGAAATTCACCAGTAACAGTTGCCGTGTAACAAACTCTCAGTACGACGCCTCAACCACCATTAATCTCAGAGGCAGCACAGCATATGCTGTGATTCATGTTGTTGGATTATTCCACTATAGGTGAGCTGCCCCTGTCTCTAGCAGCCTGCACAAACCAGCCTGACATCGTGAGCTACTTATTGGAGAATGAGTATCCAGCGGACGCCAAGATGGCAGACTCTCACGGCAACACAGTGCTGCACGCCCTGGTGTTGGTGGCCGATAACTCGAAGGAGAACACAGAATTCATAACGGCCATTTATGATCGTATCCTAAAGACAACTGCCCGACTGCATCCCAAGATAAAGCTGGAGGAGAGAGAGAACAACGATGGACTCACACCTCTCAAACTGGCTGCCAAGAATGGCAAGATTGGGGTAAATGCAAACCCAGAGTAACTTAAAAAAAAAAAAAAAGACTAATATGGGTGAAGCCCTCAATTGTGACTATATTATAATCCTTTTGTCTCTAACCAGGCGAGTCTAAACTGTCACAGTCTGTTTATAATTTCCTTTTATATTTGTCTGCAGGTATTTTCTCACATCCTGCAAAGGGAATTCCAGGAGAATCACTTCAGGCACTTGTCCCGAAAATTCACCGAGTGGGTTTACGGACCCGTCCACAGTTCTCTGTACGACCTGTCCTCTGTGGACTCATACGAGAACAACTCTGTTCTGGATATTCTAGTCTATGGCAGTGAAATTCCCGTGAGTCCCAGCGTTGCAGGCAAACTCGAAAAAAACCTTACGCCGTCATCAAGGTCACAAGGTCGTGTCTCTTCTCAGAACCGCCACGAGATGCTGGAAAAGGAGCCGCTCAGCTGCCTCCTGGAGGATAAGTGGAAGAAGTTTGGAGGTGGGATGTTTTTTTTCAACTTCCTGGTCTACCTTGTGTACCTGATCATCTTCACTGTTGTGGCCTACAATAAAAAAGATGCAACACAGGTAAACAGATTTAAACGGTGATTAACGGAGCCTGAGACGCCCTGAACTAATGTCTCCTCTGTGTCCCACAGCTTCCATTTATCCCTAAGGACGCCTCGGGTTACCTGTATGTTTTAGGCCAGCTGATGACTTTACTAGCAAACTGCTATTTCTTTGTCATTGGGGTATGTGAGACACATTTGGTTCATATCACTACCTAGTATAAGTTTAAGTTTAGTAAAACCTCTATAACAAGTGTCAAACCAAAGGCCTGGGAGACAAATTTGACCCGCCATAGCTTTTAATGTGGCTTCATTAAGAGGACTTTCAGAAAAACAGCATGAAGATGAGTAGAAATGTATTTTATCAATTACATCAAAGCATCTTTATCTGTATACTACCAATTTGCACCAATGTGAAAAGACATTCAATATCATGGATAGAGAGATAACTATTTGTTAGTTTGTTAATGGGTACTCTTATCAATACGTATACGTATACTTCGAGGACATTTGACCTTGTTGTGGCCCAAATGAATATGAGTTAAAGATCTTTTTCTATAATGTCATAATCCCAGATTGTGGGCATGACGAGGAAGAGGCCAAAGCTGCAGACACTGCTGATTGATGGATATTATGAGATTCTCTTGTGAGTAACGTTTTCTGCTATTATACTGTTACAGATTTGATCAAAGTGTCAGACTGTCTAACATGGAAACACTGTGACATTTTGAGGACTTTACTGGGTGTTGGGTTTTAAACCAACACTTAGCAGATTATGATTGTTAAAAGTGTCTCCCTATGCACAATTATACACTACCATGTATTACTTTGTGATACAAATTACCAAGTCAAGACATAAGTTTGTGGTTGTAACAAGTCAATATTTGAAACATCCATCCATCCATCCATCTTCTGCCGCTTATCCGGAGTCGGGTCGCGGGGGTAGCAGCTTTAGAAGGGAGGCCCAGACTTCCCTCTGTCCAGCCACTTCCTCCAGCTCCTCCGGGGGAATCCCGAGGCGTTCCCAAGCCAGCCGAGAGAGGGAGAGCCCAGCCACCCTACGGAGAAAACTCATTTCGGCCGCTTGTATTCGCGATCTCGTTCTTTCGGTCATTACCCAAAGTTCATGACCATAGATGAGGGTAGGAACGTAGATCGACCGGTAAATTGAGAGCTTCGCTTTTTGACTCAGCTCTCTCTTCACCACGACGGACTGGTACAGCGCCCGTTTCACGGCGGACGCTGCACCAATCCGCCTGTCGATCTCACGCTCCCTTCTTCCCTCATTCGTGAACAAGATCCCGAGATACTTGAACTCCTCCACTTGGGGCATGACATCTCCCTCGACCCGGAGAAGGCACTCTACCCTTTTCCGGCTCAGGACCATGGTCTCAGACTTGGAGGCACTGATCCTCATCCCGGCCGCTTCACACTCGGCTGCGAACCGCTCCAGCGAGAGCTGCAGATCACGTCCCGATGAAGCCAATAGGACCACATCATCCGCAAAAAGCAGAGATGCGATCCTAAGGCCACCAAAATGGATCCCCTCAACACCTTGGCTGTGCCTAGAAATTCTGTCCATAAAAGTAATGAACAGAATCGGTGACAAAGGGCAGCCCTGGCGGAGTCCAACCCTCACTGGGAACGAGCCCGACTTATTGCCGGCAATGCGGACCAGACTCTGACACCGGTCATACAGGGACCTGACAGCCCGTATCAAAGGGCCCGGTACCCCATACTCCCGGAGAACCCCCCACAGGGCACCCCGAGGGACACGGTCGAACGCCTTCTCCAAGTCCACAAAACACATGTAGACCGGTTGGGCGAACTCCCATGCACCCTCCAGGACCCCGCTGAGGGTGTAGAGCTGGTCCAGTGTTCCACGACCAGGACGAAAACCACACTGCTCTTCCAAAATCCGAGGTTCGACTATCCAACGTACCCTCCTCTCCAGTACCCCCGAATAGACCTTGCCAGGGAGGCTTAAGAGTGTGATCCCTCTATAATTGGAGCACACTCTCCGATCCCCAACTTTTCTAAACAGGGGGACCACCACCCCAGTCTGCCAATCCAGGGAACTGCCCCCGATGTCCATGCGATACTGCAGAGTCGCGTTAACCAACACAACCCTACAACATCCAGAGCCTTGAGATACTCCGGGCGAATCTCATCCCACCCCGGGGCCCGGCCACCGAGGCTTTTTAACTACCTCGGCCACCTCGTCCCCCAGAGATTGGAGAGCCCAACCCAAAGTCCCCAGGCTCAGCTTCCTCAATGGAAGGCATGTTGATGGGATTGAGGAGGTCTTCGAAGTACTCCGCCCACCGACCCACAACGTCCCGAGTCGAGGTCAGCAGCACACCACCCCCACTGTAAACAGTGTTGGTGCTACACTGCTTCCCCCTCCTGAGACGCCGGATGGTGGACCAGAATCGCCTCGAAGCCATTTCTCCATGGTCTCTCCGAACTCCTCCCACGCCCAAGTTTTTGCCTCAGCAACCACCTGAGCTGCACGCCGCTTCGCCCGCCGGTACCCATCAGCTGCTTCCGGAGTCCCACAGGCCAAAAAGGCCCGATAGGACTCCTTCTTCAGCCTGACAGCATCCCTCACCGAAGGTGTCCACCAACGGGTTCGAGGGTTGCCACCACGACAGGCACCGACAACCTTGCGACCACAGCTCTGATAAGCCGCCTCAACAATGGAGGCACGGAACATGGTCCACTCAGACTCAATGTCCCCCGCCTCCCCCGGGACGTGTTTGAAGCTCTGCCGGAGATGGGAGTTAAAGCTCCGTCTCACAGGGGACTCCGCCAGACGTTCCCAGCAGACCCTCACAACACGTTTGGGCCTGCCAGGTCTGACCGGCATCCTCCCCCACCACCGGAGCCAACTCACCACCAGGTAGTGGTCAGTGGACAACTCCGCACCTCTCTTCACCCGAGTGTCCAAGACATACGGCCGCAGATCGGCGAAGCTTGATGACAAAATCGATCATCGAACTGCGGCCTAGGGTGTCCCTGGTGCCAAGTGCACATATGGACACCCTTATGCCTGAACATGGTGTTCGTTATGGACAATCCGTGACGAGCCGTGACGAGCACGTGACGAGTCCAGCAACAGAACACCACTCGAGTTCAGATCGGAGGGAGCATTCCTCCCAACCACGCCCCTCCAGGTCTCACTGTCATTGCCCACGTGAGCAATGACAGTGAACTATTTGAAACAGTTCACTAGATATGACTATTTCTGCAAAGACTCCAAGTAAACTTGGGTCACATGCACTGAGTCAGTCTAACATCCATGCTGCTGTTAGCTTCACTCAGGGTTCACTGTTCCTGGTCGCCACTGCTCTGTACTTGGCGGGGAGGCAGGAGTACCTGGGCTTCCTGGTGATCTGTCTGGCTCTCAGCTGGGTGAACGTGCTGTACTACTCCAGGGGCGACAAACACATGGGCATCTACAGTGTCATGATACAGATGGTAGGGGTTCCACTCAGCTGCGACTGACGTTGAAGTGGATTGTTTGCCGTCTAACTTCTGATTTCTTTGCAGATGATCGTCAGCGATATCCTGCGCTTCTTTTTTGTTTACATCGCTTTCCTCTTGGGATTTTCAGCAGGTATTTTATCTCAGCTCCAGTAAATAGAGAGTTAACTATTCTAGGCACGTCTCACATGTATTTGTCTCTTGTTACAGCCGTAGTCACACTGCTTATGGAACCTGGACCCAAAAATCAAACAAAACAAGGGAATCCAAGATCTTCTCATGACCCCACAACCCCACAATGTGGCACAGCTGAATACCAAGGCGTCGCTCATACCATCCTGCAGCTCTTCAAGTTCACCATCGGCATGGGCGACATCGAGTTCATCCAGAAACACGAGAACCTGGAGGTCTTCTACCTCCTCCTTATTGGCTACATTATTCTTTCCTACATCCTGCTGCTCAACCTGCTCATAGCCCTAATGAACAACACTGTGAAAAAGACCACCAAGGAGAGCGCTGGCATTTGGAGGCTGCAGGTGAGTGACCGGCATTCCTTTCGTCATTTATTGAAGAGAGCAGTGGCTAAATGGGTTGCTGTCGTCCCCAGAGGGCTCTCACAATCCTGGACATGGAGAACCGAATACCCTGCTGCCTGAAGAACAATTTTCGCTCTGGGGTGGAGAGGAAACTCGGCACCGCTTTTGGAGACGATCGTCGAAGGTGTTTCAGGTAGGCCTCTTTATGTTTATTTCAGTTACTCGAACACACAAAGGGCTGTGAAACCTGGGTTTATACTTTCGAGATTGGTCAAACCTGATTCTTTGCCATCCACCATCCAACTGGGTTAAATGATTAAATATATTTATCAGTTCATTCCATTTATCCGTCCTTCGTGGATAAATTTCTAGGGGTTAGAAACCCAGCTAGTGTTTCTAGCACTGATGCTGCGAGCCGACAGTGCTAGAAAGACTGTTCCCATTGGTGATTTTTTAATATTCATTATTTTTATTTATTTAAAACTTATTGCCAAACCTTTGGTCAAAGTGTGAATGCTCAATATAGCTAGCTTGCCCTATGCTGTTATAATGAAGGTCAATATACAATTTAATCCAGTGGAAGAGCGTCACTGACATCTGATTGGAATTTGTATTTGCTGAATACCACAATAATGAGATAGGGAACATATGAGAGAACATAGGGAACATTGTCAAAGCTGCATTATGTCACTGTGTTATATTCCATATTATCATATTAAGTAGCACATACACGAACATGATTGACAGCACTAAGACCTTCCTCAAGGCTGTGATTAGTTGTTTTTTCACCAAGAGCGGGGCAATTATGCAGATTGCAATAGACTAGAATAATAAATATGTAAGAAACATTTTAGAAAGTTTACATATTTTACAGTTTTAATTTCTTCAAAATCAAAAGTTTGTATATTATATTGAGCCTGGTGGGGGCACAAGTAAAGCCTGGTGGCCCACCAGGCTTACAGTACACTGGGGGAAACCCTAGTATTAGTGAGGAAAAATAATGAACACAGGGTTTCAAGCTATTTAGAGCTACCTCATGTGTTGCACAGCTGGAGGCAATGGTAGCATGTTTTGCTTTGTCTCCTCAGCGTTGAGGAAATAAACTGGAACAAATGGAACACCGACCCGGTCAACATCAGTGAGGATCCAGGATACTGTGATCTGAGCCAGCAGCCTTATTTGGAGAACCCTTTCAGAGGATTTAACAGAGGTTTGAAAAGCTTTTCTTTTGTCCAATACTGAATATTTTCAGATCTTGTAATATTTCCTTGTTTTTTTCTCCACAGGAAGAAGCTGGGGAGGCTTTTTCATGGCGAGCACAAGGAGGAGGATGCCTCAGTAAACTTACATGAGCTCTCGTCCTGTATATCTGAAGAAGAAGAAGAAAAAGAAGAAGTTAAACATGGCTGCTTGGCTTGAGTGACATGATCAACAAGGTTTTCCCAACTCAAACATATTGTTGTGTGAAACAGAAGAACTTTAACTGATTCCCTAATTGACTTGGAAGCATTTGTTTTTGTATTGTATTGACTATATGCAAGCAAAAAAAAAAAAAAAAAAAAAAACAGAAACTTGAGTGATCAAACTGAAGGCACACAATGAAATGATCACCATGGGTTTGTGGTTTAGGCAGCTCAAAAAAGGTTGAAATTGCACTCTGTGCTTATTACAGGCAAACAAAGACGTACATGCCACAGGATTACTGGCTGCTTCGCCCGCTGGCTGACTGACAGAAATCTTATTTTAACACCTACGTGCATAAGAATCTACCTGAACCCAACTCATTTATACTGCAAGACGAAGATACACATCAAACAAATGTATCTATTTGTTCAAAGCAGTATGTTGCTGCTTAAGCAGTGAATAACTGCATGTAATGTTACAAAAATACTGGAAACACAGAACAAAACAAAACCAAGTGCAAAAAGACAGCAAGGCTATAGCGGTGAAGTGAGGGGAGCAAGCAGCCAGGAGTGACAGCAGACGCGTTTTAAGTACTGGGAGGCTGAATGACGGAACAAAAGACCAGGATTGATTGGCTAACGGGTGATAGGTGTGATGAGAGGGAGCAAAAGGCAGGTGCTCTGCATGAGTGCAGGTGGAACAGGAAGCCAGTCCATCATTATCACCATTAATGCATCTTTATCTTCATGCTTATGCATTTTAAATAATCAAGTAAATATTTGACAGATTGTGTCCACTAGAGAACCTTTCTGCTATCAGCTGTCTGAAGTCCAACAAATCTGATCTGATGAATGCATGACAGTCTCCTCATTACCTTTGAGCACAAAAGAAGCTTAAAATAAAAAAATGGTATTTACCAATGTGTTACTGCAAGTATATTGTAATATATTCTAATGCATTTTGAAATACATTATATACACATACAGTATATGACTTGTGGTTATATTGCGATATATTGGAAAATGTAGATGCAAAATCTCATACATGGAAATATGTTGCTTAATGTATTGAATGATATTTTCCAATATGCAGCGTCATAATTTTGTTTTGTGAAAGCAGCTGACCTTCGCCCCATGCCAGCTGACTTCGCACCTCCTGACTCTCCTCAGCTTGAGTCATACTTCCCCACAGCATGCTGCTACCACCAATATGCTTTTTAAGGTTTGGTCAGCTCTGAGATACTGGTCAGATAGGATCGTGGGTTATGAGAGAGGGGAAAGACACGGGGCAACAGTCGGCAGGCCGGGATTCAACACCCTGAAAAATTAATAAAATGAATATTATTTCATTTAATTGGGGTACCAACTGCAGCATCTCTTGAACCTTGAGAAGGAATGAGTTCAGAAACTCGTCACACCACCAGTAATGATCACTTGACACGAGTATTTCTAATCACGTCTGAGCATTTATGGACAAAACAGCCCACTTTATAGCTGAATTATCCATAATGGATTCCAACAACATGAAAGCAGAACAACTTTAATGGATTGTAATGCTGATCATTTTGCCATGGGGTCATCCCAGTTGGTTTTCAAAGTGAAAACAAATTATTTACATTTGATCTGCACATTTAACGGAGCAGCGATCCTCCATCCAGGTCTGTGATGCGCTTCATTGGTTTCACTCTCTTACACAAAATTTGTAACGAAGAGGGAAAAAAATTCGATTTGAATTTGTTTCAGATTGAAGGTAAATATAAAAGTCTAAAACCAACATCTTTCAATCAGCAATTTCAAACTGAAGAAAGTAGAAATAGTAGGTAAGAGTTAATCATCATGTTTTCAATCTCTATGAATAACTCAGTGGAATAATTTTACTACTATGTTTATACAAATCAAAGGTCCACTGGATAAATAAATATGTAAAGGCAGAATAGTCTGCTGAGGAGTCTTTTGGGTGAAATGTATCATCTGCATACATCTTTGCAATTTTCAAGCATTTTCATATGCAAGCAATATGAAAATATTGTAATATGGTCTAAAATATGAGGAGTTCAAAGCAAGCATTAAGTGTATTGTCATCCATGCACCTGCATCCAAGCCTCCTCAACAGCTGCACAGTTTACTAGCTGGTGCTGTCGGTGCCCCTCTGGTGTGGCTCCTGTTCCGGTTTTGTTTTTAGCATATTTCACATCCACTGGCCAGACATTGGAAGAAGCAACTATTAGCCGATTCTCAGTCAGGCTGGAAATGACCAGGATGTCTCCGTCTTGTCCTTATTTTTACTGCATATTTTAATTAAGGCAATATGGACCCCCTGCTGCCCAGGTGAATGTTCAGTTTTGGATTCTGTTGTTTGTGATCTTTCAGACTGTAATGAATGATTAAATTAAAAATGATTAAATTAAAAATGACTGTAATTAACTCTTATTGTTTCTGTCTTATGACTTCAAACTTATATTTGTAATCAAGATATTGGATAAATATCCAATATCTTCATCTCAATATTTTTTTCAATGTAACTGTTTCACCATAAACCATCAGCGATATTTTTGAAACAGTGAGCGCCCTTCTCCGTCAGGTCATTTTCTCTTTAAGTTGATTGTGGAAATAACCGTTTTGAAGTCATGAGTTACCACAGATTCTGCTTTTGGAGTTTGGTATTTGACTAGGCCATTCTAGCAGACGAACAGGCGTTGATCTGTCGTATTCGATTGCAAGCTGAATGCTTTGGGTCATCATCCTGGTGGAAGACGAGCCTCCTGACCCGCCCCGATCCTTTTGCTTCCTCTTGTCGTGTTCAGTTTCATGCATTTCCTCATGAACTAAAGGGGTGGTTTTTCTTCTGAGTTGGTGTGTTCAGGATGAACTGCTGAATGCAACGTATAATCTCATTCTCATTTGACCAGAGCAGCTTGTTTCACGTTGTCACTGTGTCCCCTATGAATTTTGTCGATGCAGGTTCTCTTCTAGTAAAAGATCGGTAGATCGTCGAAGCTCCACCAGAGTTAAGGTACGCCTCTCAGCAACTTCTCTGATCTTGATAAACACATAAAATTAGAATAAAAGCACATTGAACCTTATATCTCTAACGAAATGTGGAAAGCTTAAAGAGGTGACTGATTGGTTATCAGTCGATTTTGGTCTCAATATCTATCAACTCCACCGAATGTGTACAGACCCACAGACAAAAGATCCTGGATAGTTTGTTTGGAAGTGGGACAGTAGTTGCACCATCTTATGCTTCCTATATGCATTCATGTTTTGTGCACCATTCAACCATTAAAGAAAGGGAAGTCAACATTACTCATAAAGACAAACCTAAGTGACGCTGGCTGGCAGATGCTCTCAAACCACAAAGAGTCACAGGACCAGAGCAGCTTTGACAACACACACACACACACAAGCTGAAAACTGAAATGAAAGCGCAAAGAGTTGCACACAGGAAGCTCTGCAGCGACTTCATCAACTAACAAGAACAAGATAAGAACGGCGCCTCAAATGCCAGAAAACCAGACAAACGTCCTCGGACCTTGAAGGGCAAGTAAGTGTCTCTTAGGATTTGTATTTAGTTATTTTAAAAACATGCGGATCCTTAACTTTCAATATATTTGAAAGCATCATTGATGGAGATTTTTCAGTTCACTTAAGTAGAAGTTTTTTACGCAGGAGGAAACTGCTGAAGTCATCATTAAGTCAATTTCGCCTGCAGTCTGAGCGGCACATACATGTCGAGTCCTGCTGACGTGATGCATTGTGTTCTTGGAAGGACTGATGGTCAGTGCAGAAGCCTTTTAAGCACTCTGAGCCTCGGTAATGCGCGGGATCTGGTGTGGGCTTGGTCACCCACTCAGGCTCTCCTTTCCTCTTATAGCCTTCTTGTTAAGCGAACATCTTATGATGCAGGATTTACACGCCCTGATCTCAGCCGGACAGCGGGCTATTGTCTGAGTTTTCTTTATTTTACTAAACACGGCCATCAGGATTATTCTGGTGAATCAGGTTATACATTTATTTCCATTTTGATATTTCTTTAAATCTTTAAATTGTCTTTAGAGGCTGTGGGAATGCTGCAGGGATGGTGACGTATTGTTTTCATGACGTGTTTAGTCGTTTTCAATGTTATTTTGTGCTTTTGCAGAACTTATCTCATGTTTCAGAGCTTCAGGAATCAATACATCCTCTAACATTACGGAAAATTCAGACACGCGGAGCATGCTCTTGCACAGACTCCTAACCACAAAAAAAAAAATGTTTATGGAAAAATGTTTTCCTTATATTTGTGGCACGACTGAATGATTTCACAAATCAGACAGGGTTAAAATAAAACAAACCTACTTCTGTTTTCCTCTTCTTTTTTTTTGTGTTGCTGTGCTGATGTGTAATAATCATGCAGTGCGGGAGCCAAACTTGTAATTTCCCATTATTTTTGGAAAGGAGAACAAGGAGCCGCCGGTGATGTCTGTGAACCTCCCCTGGCTTCCTGAGCGGTCTGATTTATGGTGATGAACTGAACTCTGGGAGAATATCTCACATCTTGTGTTTGTTGAATCAATTCTTTCGTAAAATCTGTCGTTGAGGAATTCGATTTGACCCCGGAGAAGCAAATGGTTGTCAGATCAGGTGGTGCGTGTGTAACTGCTGCCATGGAAATCTTCTAAATAAGCAGCTTTGTTTGTCACCAGGAAGGGAAAAAAAATCACATGTCCGAAAGAAACGAGAGTGTATTTAAAGGCCAGAGATGTGAAACTTTGTGGTAAACATGATTCGCGCTGGATTTGAACGTTCTCAGTGGTCTGTTCCTCATTGGTTACAGGAAACTGCTCTGCCATGTAATCGATCTAGTCGAGAGAAGGGTTACATGTCCAAATGTGATTGAACTGTTTTGAGATTTCAAGCAATTAATCACTGTTAAAGACATACTAAAAAAAAAAAAACTTACAATAAATTAATGGACATACAGAGTTAAAATATCAAGCCGTTAATTCGTGCACATTTATTTAGTGGTGAAACAAATTCCCCTTTGATATTTTTCGGTTAGTCAGTCATCAATTCCTTTTTTGTGGGACAGATAAATGGGAAAGACAAGAGAACATGCCATCCAGATGAGGCAGAGTTTGTTCAATCAAGAAAATGCCACAGGAAAATAAGCTCACCCATATTTACAGTCGTGGCAGAGGGATCAAAAATCTGCAACAGTGACAAATAATGCCGCTTATAGTCGGAAAGAAATGAAGACACGAGAAATCAAATAGTTTCCAAAATTGCAATGCCTCCAAAACAAACAAAAACAATCTTCCTCCCAAATGATATCAGGGGAAAAAAAGCCTTTTCCATCACAAATCATATCCATGATTTATTCTGGAAAGAAAGATGTTGATCTGCCATATTCAAAATGTGAAGTTTGTCAGGATCTAGTGGGGGTTCAACTGGAACCGATGTGACTTAGATCAAGCTTAGTATTGGCAGTAAACACTGTTTCTTCATGGTATGAGAAGTGAAGCTGATGGAGGGGTGTAAACACCACTACAGTGAAACCTACATTAAGGGACAGAGCAGGCTGCACTTCATAAAGAAGCTTAGGTCTTTCTAAGTTTACAGTAAGACGCTGTGAACATAGAAGAGGTCTGTTATTGAGAGCGAAACATAGGCTGCCATCATCTGTCAGGGTAGAAGCACCGGAAAAACCTGACAAAAGAAAGCTGGGTTTATTCTGGAGAGGAAACTTCTAGAGATAATTTTATACAGAAGGATTCGTCATAAAACTAAGATCATAATGTACAACACTGAGCATTCAGAGACTGTAATATAGCCTCTGAAGTTTCTTCAGCAAGAGAAGAAACCTGGCTTTGGCACACCCTTCCTGCTCACAGCTGTAACCACCGTCAATAACTGAAGAAACTGACTGAGGTGAGCTGAAATTTGGATAGAAGAAGAGAAGAAGCAGAAGTCTAGACCGTCTGGAGAGATTGTGCAAAGAGCAATGGGCAAAGACCCCCCTCATCTGTAGGAAATGTTATGAAATGAAAGCAAAATTTATTGCGAGGGTTTGTTTTTTTTTACACATTTGACAGGGCGCCGAAATAAATGGGTAAAATTTCCCAAAGCGCAAAATGCTGGCTACTTAAAGTACAAGTAGCCAGCATGTACTACTTGTACATGCTGGCTACTTGTCAAACCTTTCCCGGTTGTGATGAGATTAAATAATTCTGGCTATCTCTTTTAGCCAGTTGCAAAGCTAAAGCTGAAAGAATTGACATGTTAGGAAACCCCCTCAAAGCTACAGTTAAAGGATATGATGCTGTGCCTTCTTTAGGGCACAGCTTAGAAAGGCTAACAAAGGAAGTTACCAAGTCTTGCTTGTTGCCATTTTGTCCTGCTAACTCCTGAAAATAGCATGAGAAAGGGACCAGCTGTACTTTGGTATAAATAAACAGAATTTATGAATTCAACTCAACTGACTCTTCTTCAACCTCATACATCAAAAACTCAGCATGGAGAACGGATAAATTCTCCATAGTTGATTTTTAGACCTTTGACGAGGCAGATAAGATCGGTGGATAAGAGCGGCTTCACACCCAATATCGAACAATCACCAATCTCCCAAAATAAAGGAAAATCTGGGCCGATTTATTGGTGTGTCCCTATTAATAACCACTTTGAGTTTAGTCCTATTCATTCCCATTATCATGACACCAGAATTATATGGTTCTAACTGCAGCCCAGTTAATTTTGTTATAAGTCCTGTTAAATAAAGCAAGGGACTGAGACATCAGCCTTGGGGAACCCCAATCTACAACCAGCTGAGTTAACCTGGATTTGTTCTGTCTCAAAACTACAACCAACTGGTAACTGAACTACACAGGCCAAGAGTAGTTAGCGTTCTAACCCGAAAGCTATTCTTAAAACACTACAGTAGTCAAGAAACGACATCATGGCATGCTTCATAATACTCAGGAGTTATTTACCCAAAAATGATTACACTACTGCTCCCTTTGAGACCAACTGAATGTTAAAACTGTTGTCTCATTCTAGATTACCAGAGTTTTACGTAAAGATGAGGAAATCAGAGATTTCTGATTTCCATCTGGAGGCGGACGACAGAACGGAGGAGGAGAAACGGAAGCAAAAGGCCCCAAAGAAGAATGGTTTGGCTTCTGCTTTAGGTTTGAGCAAGGAGGCTCCAAAGGCCCCCATGGACACCGACTACCAGGAGGAAATGGAGCCGGTCAAGCCTCAGATCCGATTCAATCTCAACTTTGACAAGTGAGTCTCAGCACACAGTCATAAACTGATTCTGCCTTAATTTACCATTACATTACCACAGGGGTACTGTGAGCTGTCAAGCCACTTATTACTGACTACAATGGACTAAAAAAACTGCCTGAGATATGCAACAACTTTTGTTTGCAGAGAGATTCGAGGTGAGGCATCACAGCCAAAGAGAAACAGCTCCACTTTCACCATTGAGCGTCTGTTTGAAGCAGTGGCCAGCAGGGACGTCAGCAAACTGGACGGCCTGTACCAGTACTTGCATCAGAACATGAAGAAACTCTCTGACTCTCTGTGTAAGTGTGTGAGGTAGCCATGACCCAGCAGGTGTCCCAAACGGCAGATCTGTGTTCTGACTCCCCCGACATGCGGTCACATCTGCAGATCAGTCATACGGTAAAACCGCCCTGATGAAAGCTCTGCTGCACCTCAAAGATGGCAAGAATGAAACCATAGAGGAGCTGGTCAAAGTTTCAGAGAAGATCGGAGACATCAAAGAGTTTGTGAACACCGCCTTCACCGATAGCTACTATAAAGGTCAACTTTCTTCTGAAGAAAAGTTTAAACTTGTCAGTCTGTTCTCTATTTTCATGTTCCACTGTTTTTAAATAATGACTTTTTTTCAACAACAATAACAAAATAATAAAATATATGTTTTGCTATGTTTATGACAGGTCAGACTGCTCTACACATAGCCATTGAGAGGAGGAGTATGTCTTATGTAAAGCTGCTGGTTAGCAAAGGTGCAGATGTTCACGCCAAGGCCTGTGGGAAGTTTTTTCAGCCTCATGATGGTCCCAACTTCTACTTTGGTAAATCTTTTTTCTGATAGGACACTGATTTGCTTCTGACAAAGGTTGCGGATTTACCTACAAAACACAAGCAGTTCTGACCAAACCTAGTTTCTATCACAAGGATTGAGCTGGAAAACTATCTGAAGTGTCTTATTGGAGTTTCATTAAGACAGGCGTTGCCTAAATCTATTCCAAATCAACTTTAAGTCATCAAAATAAACAACTAAAACATATTATCTCAAAATCTCTATAGTGACTTGAAAGAATTTTATTTTTAAACTTGCTAGAATGTCCAGATTGGAGATAAGAACATTTATTAGAAATGTTCCTGGGAATCAGAATTTCTCGCCAACCATTATTTGCACTTTGTACCATTTAAATATTTTAAACTTGTCGAATACGTCTTTGACCAGGTATAAAGTGACTTCTTTCAGATTTTCTAATAAGTAGTAATGTTTTGTGCTAAGAATATGGCTGACGTCTCATTTTTCAAACTCATATCTTCACCATTGTATTCATTCATTTATAAATGTCACCGTTGAAAACAATAACATTTAGTTAGCTAGCTAAATTAGTAGTACCTGTTTATGTAATATGTAAATATAATAAACAATACGAACCTCTTTGTCGCTGACGAGACTGAATTACTTCCGGTCTCCTCTTCGTCGTCGTTTATTTTCTCTAGCTATCTTTTTTTTTTGTACATTTCAGCTCAAAACGAAGGACGAGCAGTTTTAATTTCTACAGACGTCAACATTAATCATCAACAGGAGTTCACAAAACTCAGCTTTTATTTTTATTGTCCACTTCCGGCTTTATAACGTTTATATTAGCTTAAATATTTAGCCGCTCCCTCCGGGGTAAATATTTAGCTTGAAGCTCAGTGCTTGCTAATAGCTGATCCACAGTGAACTAAATATTCAGCTTGCTAGCTAATATTTAAATATTCAGCTTGCTAGCTAAATATTAGCTTCAAACTCAATATTTAGCTTGCTAGCTAAAACATAATAGTAGTTAGCGGCACAAGTGTGATTTTGCCTACATTTTCTCCACTCCACACTGGCTGAAAATAATTTCTACACCATCACTAGAATTTGGACATATTTACATTTAATTTCTCAAATGACTAACTATATATTGTCATCGCAAAATCAGTGTGAGAAACATTAACATCACACCTACTGTTTGGACTACAATGGCTAAAATAGGAGTTCTAAAGTTGTGTTTTTCATACTTATGCAATAATCAGCCAGTAGGACAGACATGGTGGCAAAAGCTCAGTTTTCTGGCATCCTGTGTTTGTAAAGGAAGCACAGTATATGCTGTGATTCACGTTGTTGAATTATTTCACTATAGGTGAGCTGCCCCTGTCTCTAGCAGCCTGCACAAACCAGCCTGACATCGTGAGCTACTTATTGGAGAATGAGTATCCAGCGGACGCCAAGATGGCAGACTCTCACGGCAACACAGTGCTGCACGCCCTGGTGTTGGTGGCCGATAACTCGAAGGAGAACACAGAATTCATAACGGCCATTTATGATCGTATCCTAAAGACAACTGCCCGACTGCATCCCAAGATAAAGCTGGAGGAGAGAGAGAACAACGATGGACTCACACCTCTCAAACTGGCTGCCAAGAATGGCAAGATTGGGGTAAATGCAAACCCAGAGTAACTTTAAAAAAAAAGAAAAAAAAGACTAATCTGGTTGGAGCCCTTAGTTGTGTGGTTATAGACAACTCACCTGGTTGTCTCTAACCAGGCAATTCTAAACTGTCACAGTCTGTTTATAATTTCCTTTTATATTGGTCTGCAGGTATTTTCTCACATCCTGCAAAGGGAATTCCAGGAGAATCACTTCAAGCACTTGTCCCGTAAATTCACCGAGTGGGTTTATGGACCCGTCCACAGTTCTCTGTACGACCTGTCCTCTGTGGACTCATACGAGAACAACTCTGTTCTGGACATTCTAGTCTATGGCAGTGAAATTCCCGTGAGTCCCAGCTTTGCAGGCAAACTCGGAAAAAACCTTACGCCGTCATCAAGGTCACAAGGTCGTGTCTCTTCTCAGAACCGCCACGAGATGCTGGAGAAGGAGCCGCTCAGCTGCCTCCTGGAGGATAAGTGGAAGAAGTTTGGAGGTGGGATGTTTTTTTTCAACTTCCTGGTCTATCTTGTGTACCTGATCATCTTCACTGTTGTGGCCTACAATAAAAAAGATGCAACACAGGTAAACAGATTTAAACGGTGATTCGCGGAGCCTGAGACGCCCTGAACTAATGTCTCCTCTGTGTCCCACAGCTTCCGTTTATCCCTGAGGACGCCTGGGATTACCTGTATGTTTCAGGCCAGCTGATGACTTTACTAGCAAACTGCTATTTCTTTGTCATTGGGGTATGTGAGACACATTTACGCCCAGTGGTTTATGTTGCCACCTTGTGGCAGTTTAGGTTTAGTAAATCCTCTATGATTTCAAAATCCCCAGATTATAGAAATGAAGAGGAAGAGGCCAAAGCTGCAGACACTGCTGATTGATGGATATTATGAGATTCTCTTGTGAGTAACAAGATTATTGCTATTATTGTATTTCTGCAGTGTCTAACACACAAACTCGCTGACATTTAGAGAATTTTACTGGAATAACGTTTCCAAACCAAAATAACTGAAAACGAGGCAAGTACACACTCTTCTCCTGAGAGAATGACCTCATTGTTATTGGCACTTTCTTGCTACACACAGTTATATATCTATCAGTATTGTTTTATTATATAAAATCCAAACAAATTGTATGGTTTTGTCACAAGTTTGTGGTTGTAACAAGTCAATATTTGAAACAGCTCACTAGATTTGACTATTTCTGCAAAGACTACAAGTAAATGTGGGTCACATGCACTGAGTCAGTCTAACATCCATGCTGCTGTTAGCTTCACTCAGGGTTCACTGTTCCTGGTCGCCACTGCTCTGTACTGGGCGGGGAAGCAGGAGTACCTGGGCTTCCTGGTGATCTGTCTGGCTCTCAGCTGGGTGAACGTGCTGTACTACTCCAGGGGCGACAAACACATGGGCATCTACAGTGTCATGATACAGAAGGTAGCGATATCAACAAGCCGCAACTTACATCGCACTGGACAGTTTGCCGTCTAACAAATGATTTCTTTGCAGATGATCCTCAGCGACATCCTGCGCTTCCTTTTTGTTTACATTGTTTTCCTCTTTGGATTCTCTGCAGGTATTTTATCTTATCCTGAGTTAAGTAGAGAGCTAACAACTCCAGGCTTGTCAGTGTTTTCACTGACAAGCCTGGAAACACCTGTTTCCAGGCTTGGAAACAAGTGTTTCCAAGCACTTGGAAACACTTCCAAGTGCTTGGAATTTGACAAAACAAATTACGTTTTGTCCCCTGTTACAGCCGTGGTCACGCTGCTCATACAGCCTCCTCCTGAAAACAAAACAGGACAAGGGAGGCAAGGATTTTTTACTACCTCCAAACCCGACACAGAGTGTTTCACGCCCAGCTACAGAAACATCTCCTACACGACCCTGCAGCTCTTCAAGTTCACCATCGGCATGGGCGACATGGAGTTCACCCAGGATTACCAGTACATGGAGGTCTTCTACGTCCTCCTTATCTTCTACATCATTCTCACCTACATCCTGCTCCTCAACATGCTCATCGCCCTGATGAGCCGCACAGTGGAAAAGATCACCATGGAGAGCGCCAGCATTTGGAGGCTGCAGGTGAGTGACCGGCGTTCCTTTCGTCGTTTATTGAAGAGAGCAGTGGCTAAATGGGTTGCTGTCGTCCCCAGAGGGCTCTCACAATCCTGGACATGGAGAAGCGGATACCCTGCTGCCTGAAGAACAGTTTTCGCTCCGGGGAGGAGAGGAAACTCGGCACCGCTTTTGGAGACGATCGTCGAAGGTGTTTCAGGTAGGCCTCTTTATGTTTATTTCAGCTACTCAAACACACAAAGGGCTGTGAAGCCTGGGTTTATACTTATCTTAATGGCTTAATGTATTCTGTGCTACTTAAACAGTTATAAGACTTAGATAATGGGTGTATGCCATTACAACTGGGAAGTAAGGGCAGCACCACTCAAGGGGTCTAATCGAGCGTCAAAGACATAACATGGTCCAGAAATGGTGACCAGATTCTTGGAAATGTGATTTGAGAGCCTTAGGAAAACATTAGAGTACGCCTAATGTTTTCCGGTTTCCTTGAACGAAAGGGCATCTTTTATCCAATGAGAACGTGAGAGTGGGAGAGGATTCTTCCAGTGCATCAGACTTTGCATCAGTCGAGCCAGTAGCGTGTCCTGCTCACTCTTAGCGTACAGCTTGATGTCATCTATGTAGAGGAAGTGACTGATAGTTGCCCCATTTCTTAGTTTATACGTAATCTGGTCTGTGCAGATCAGCGTCGGAGACAGAGCACTGGCTTAATCTGTTCTACATTTGAGGAAGATTTACACAATTGGCTTAAAAATGACCTCAGTGGTGGTTTTCCGGGTTCTGACATTAAGTCGTCGGCTTTCTTATAATCGATCCAGGCAGCTCATATCATTCCAGCTGAGCAGCCATGTTTGACTCTTCAGACATACAAGGGCCTCGTCGCCTTAAAAGCCTAAAAATAGGCTTTAGAGGCAAATAAATGATCTATTTTAACAAAAGACCCTCCAAAGGTAAGAAGAAGCAAAAGTAAGTGGACAAAATTAAGAAACACAAACATTAATAGTGAACTGCTGAGCTGGAGATCAAACCTAGTTTAGGTTACTTTGCCAAGCAGTTCTGGATCAGATATGAACCAATTCATTTATTTGTTGATTTAACATACTGAATTACTCTTCACTAGGTTAGATTTTTAAGTGAATAATATGTTAAAGTGAAGTGGGTTAAAAGCGGTAATATTTAACCTGGAGGACTGAACAGGTCACGTTTGGCTAAATATAATTGTGCGTCTAGTTCCTACTGTATTAATCTTTTTTTTGGACATTTCTTACGCTGTGAAGCAAAACTCCTGATACTACTGACTCGTCTTCTGAGCAGCTGAAAACCCCCCAGCAAGGACTAATCGGAGAGCTGAGACAAAGGTTTAGTGCTGCATATATAATGAACAGAAAATTCAGCCGTGTGTTCAGATGCACAGTTCACAGGGTTTCCAGCTACTGAAAGCCACCTCAGGTGTTGCACAGCTGGAGGTAATGGAAGCACGCGTCGCCCCGTGTCCTCAGGGTCGAGGAGATGAACTGGAACAAATGGAACACCAACCTGGCCAACATCAGTGAGGATCCAGGATGCCGTGACCGGAGCCAGCAGCCCGGTCTGGACAGCCCTTCCAGAGAATTTAACAGAGGTTGTTTAAAAAAGAGAGAGAGTCTCCGAGACTGTAAATAAATTCAGATGTTGTAATATTTCCTCGTTTTTCCACAGGGAGGAGCTGGAGAGGCATTTTCCTGGAGGGCACTTGGAGGATGAGGAGGCGGACGCCCGAGTCCACCGAGATGAGGCCCCTGAACATCTGAAGAGTTAAACACTGTTGCCTCAGCCTGAACGACACGAGCAGCAAAGGCTTTCCATCATAAAACACATTGTTGTTGAGCAGAGAAAAGCTGGAACTGGTTCCCTGACTTGCCGTGTTTGCGTTGTTGTAAATACAATTTGAAAAGAAACATTCAAATAATGTCAACGGCAGCAAGGAAAATATCGGGGGTCTTTCTGTGTTTGACGTCAATGGCTCCATTTAAAAAAAATAAAAAAAAATAATTACCTTTAGGCATGCTGTAACAAGATTTGCTTAATCCTGGATGAAATGCTGTGTTTTTAATTAAAACGTCCTGTGATGTGTGCGTCGATGGGCCGATTTCGAACGTGAGCGGCGCAGAGGCGCCCCGACCTTCCAGCGCCTCTGGCGTGGCTTAAAATCCATCATGGCGTTCGACTGATCACCAAGGTGCTGATCCTGCCTCGCCTGCTGCGTGCCCTTTATGCAGGCCCCATTTTCATCACAGCCAGACAAGCTAAATCTACTGCAGTCAGATCAGGCCCGCAGATTTCACAGCTTGCTCCGTCTACTCGACTTCCCCGAGCTGCGAGGCAGAGGCAGGCCTGGATAAAGGGCATGAAAGCGCAGCAATCGGAGCAGCAATCGCCACCTTCGGCACCGGCTGACACAGTTACAAATTATACGTGCTCCAGACCTTTTTGTTCAGTCTGCGGCTGTGCGTCTCTAGTTGAAGTTCCCTGGTTGTTATGTAAATAAAAGGTGATGATTTGGGCTTTTTAACAGATGCATTTGAGCTTTTTATTTTTCACCCACTTAGAATTTTAATATTTAATCCAAATAGGTTAAAATACACAGGTATGAGTTTGACTAACATGCATTTTGTGGAGATGCATGTTAGCCAAATGTTCTTATGAAGCCAAAAGAACATTTGGCTTCATATTTGATCGCTATTCTTTTTGAGGTTAGAGTTCGATTAAATTGGTTGGTCTCTTGCCATGCAGCCAGCTTTTGAGATTAGTCCATTATTTTGGTCTGGGTCACTCCAGAAGCTCAGTATTAACCTTTTATCCATCCCAGAACCAGACTTGGCTGTATTTCCAGCTGTCTCAAAATTTCAGTCTTCTTTTGATTTGAGGTGAAGTTGAATCCTTCGTCATTTTTAGCTATTGGAGTAACGCTCTAGAGAAATGCATTTAATCAAAAAATGTCATGAATACGTGTCCATCTTAAGTAGGGCTGCACCGATTGCACTTTTCTGGCCGATCCCTGGTTACCGATCTTTAAAGAGCTTGACCTGCCAATTTTGATTTTGGTTGACAATTTTTTTTTCTCTTAAATGTCACCAAATATAGCAAAAAGGTCAGTGAGTTGGCAACAGTGGGGTGAATATTAAGTGCAAACGTTCAGACCTGGTGGGCCGGTCTGTCAGTCAAACCTCTCACTGCAGAGCAAAGAGAACAGACGCCGATTTTTAAACCTTTGCTGACGAAGATGAGATCAGGGGAGAAGATCAGCTTCACATGCAAGTATCGGCTGATCAAGATCCCTCAAAATGAAGGAAATCGGCGCCCAGAAATCAACTGGTCGATAAATCAGTTGGCCAATAAATGTATCCTATATTATACATGTATGTAAACAGCTCTGCCAGAGATGCAGTAAGTTTATAGTAGGTGTGTGAATGATCTAATGATCAGACTGCTGATTGCAGCCAGTCCACATTGTTAGCATAAGTAAATGGCCCCAAAACCAGATTTCGCTTAGGGCCCCATAGAGCCTTGGGCCGGCCCTGCAATCACAAAACCTCTGACAAAAATACAGACGGTAGTTGGAAGACACACAATGCAGACTAAACAATCACAGTGAAGTTTAATAGAGACATAAAAAAAAAAAAAAATGTGTCTGCGATATTCAGTGGCGCACAGTGGGTTGTTTGACAGATTGGGTCAGGAGAGGAGCAACGATCCCAAACACGAATAAAATCCTCTAAAATGTTCAAATGACAGTTCTGACACATTTCAAAGCATAAATTAGAACTTTATTTTATTATTACAATATTACAAAAAGAGTAGCACAACTCTCACGCTCTTGCCTCTTATCTGTCGTACAGAATGACACAAAAGAAAGGCTCATGGACCTTCTTCCATTTCACAGCAATAGCACAAGAAACCAAAGAGGAAAATGAAATTTAAATAACAAGCAAATCAAGTATCATAAATAGTCACAACTGAAACTGAAGCTTTGAAACTGAAAAAAAAAAAGAAAAAAAAAAAAGTTACAGCTCAGTAACTACACATTGCTAAAAATATATAATTACAAAATATTCCTCCTTTTTCCAACCGTAAGGAATCTAAGAAATTGCTCTTGATGGAAACAAAAAAAAAAATCTTCATTCAAATAAAAAGGCAAAAAAACAAACAAACTAAATTGCTGTTTCTGTATGTCCTTTCCCTCCTTCTCTTTATTTGGGTTTTTTTTATTAAAACCATGCTCATTGTCAAAGGAAAGTCCAAGGACCAAACACTTAAGGCTTTTTAAGGGCTGTTAGGGAGTTAGGTGAACAAAACATAGGTGTCATTGTAGGATTATACACACACGCGCGCACACGCACACGCGCGCACACACACACACGCCAACGCTCACTTTTACCGGCGCCGGCAACATTCACACACAATCATTAAAAGTTACAGTAGTCTAGTAGGTAAGCCAGTGTACAAGAAAATAAACAATGCATTTGCTGTTTTTCACGTCGAACCGAAACGCCGGTTTCGTTTACCCTCCGAACGATCTTGCAAGTGATCAATTTGGTCTATTAGAGCAGACTTCACATCAGCATCAGTAGCAACTCGCGTGCGACTCGGTTTCTGACCCGGTCGGTGGGTCAGAAAGCTCCGCCTTGGCTTTAGGTTCTGCATCGCATTGAAACAAACGTCTTCAGTGTCCAACAAAGCCGACAGATCCCTTTTCGATACCTGCAAAACGAAGAGCCTCGACATTCAAGTAATACAACTTGTTACAAAAACGATAAAAAAAAAAATCAAAAAAAATCAAAAAAAAAAAAAATCAAGACGTCTAAAAAGTAGACAAAGATGTGATGGCACAATTTCACACTGGTGTGTCTTCATCAACCTGACTTTGGCCATTTGAAGGTAGAGGAGGGAAACGGTTTTCATTATTTTCTGCCCTTAGTATTTCTGAATCTTGTTGCCAAATGAGGCTCTAGCAACAAAGCTTATTTTTTAAAATACCTGAATTCACTGCAGCATTATAAGCAGAACAGAGCATTGGCTTTTTTTTTTTTTGTCACGTTTGCTCCTGCTTCATCTTCATAATGTACAAACAACCTGATTACATGCTTCTCTTACCAACTGAAAGGAGTTTATCTGTAATAGTCCTATTGTACAAATAAATTAACAGAACAAAAACATCTGCTGACATGTATCCTACTAATTATTGTAGCCCCTTTCCCATCAGTCTCCTTTTCTCTGCATGGAAGTGATTGTACTTAATTTTAGCGTCGCCACCAAAGTGAAGTCTAAACCAGTCGCAGCCAAAAAATTCCTGATATTGTCCTGTAAAATCACAAAAAAAAAACCCAAAAAAAAAAAAAAAAACCCGAAAATATCAGTTGACGCCATTTTTCTGTGAGCGATAGCTTTTACTTCTTTCTTACATGCATAAGAAAAGTCAAGGATCTGAAGTAGAAATAACGGGGAATCTGTTCAAATCCAGGCACAGAAATTCAATGTATGGTTGAGGAAGAAGCAGAGAGGATTACGTGTACACACACACACACACACACATACATACACACACACACTCTTCAGGAAATAATAGCTACCTGTGGAGCCAGGAAAAAAGCAAAACTAAAGAAAAAAAACAAAAACAAAAAAAAAATCAAGGAATTGATCACTTGCAAGATGAAACAAAAAAAAAAAAACAAAAAGGAGAAGAAAAAAAAACAAAAAACTATTGTTCTGCATTAAATATATTATTTTACCCTCTTTAATACTTGATGTCCTTTAGGTTATCTGTTGAGTTTTATTTATGTGATTCCTTTCTTAAGACTAAACAAAGGGGCTTGATAATGGTTGTGGAGACAAGGCCATAGCTTATCTGTACCCTGGGTGCTGGATGAGAGCGGTTCTGCCATCTCCGACCTCTGGACCTACCCTGCTCAGAGGGGGCCTGTGCATCTTGCCCATCAACCCGAGATTCTGATCGTGGAAGTAGGGCGTCTGGAAGTCCCCACCCAAGTAATCTGCCGTTTGCATCAGATTAGTCTGGCCGGACGAGGACGTGGTGGAGCTTGTTGCGAGCCTGTAATGGGGAGCCCCAGGGGGCCCACAGTCCAGCGTGGTACACCCTCCTGGGCCGGCGTTGTGGAATGGCATGGCTACGTCCTGAGACCCCGAGCTGTCACTGTTGGGCGTGGGAAGGATGCTGCTGTTCCAGATGTGGGACTGGAAGTAGTGGCCGTTGGTGTAGTGGGCCATGGGGCCGGGCATGTTGCTGTTGACAGGTGGGGACGGGGTGGGCCGGTCCAGCGGAGGTTTCAGCGAGTACGGCTGACCCCCTAGCACCTCCCCGGGGTAGCCCATGCCTTTGAACTGGAAGGATGGATCCCTAGAAGGCTGTTTGCAGAGGTGCGTCATGCTGTTCTGAATATGGGGGACGTGGGTCAGATGATGGGGGTTCCAGGAGCGCATCTTCTGCTGCTGGGCAGTGTGTTGGAGCGGAGTCGGTTGGGGGTGAACGTGGTGATGCAGATGATGTGGGTCAGCGTGATTCGAAGGCAAGTGGTTCAAACCGGCCACGTTGGGCGGGGGGTGTGCTCCCATCGGAGCAGTGGCTTTTTCTTGGGGGCCAATGATGCAGTTGGGTGGGGGAAAGCCGGGCGTGGCTGGGTTGCTGTGCATGGAGACCCTGGAGCACGCGCTGATGAGCAGGTTGCGACTGATGGGACTGGGGTTGGCGATCTGGCCTTCGCACATGGAGCTGGGCCCCAGGCCCTGGCCCCGCGCTTGGCAGAACTGGTTGAGCTGATGCACGATGCTGCTCAGGTCAGCCTGCCGGACTTGGTGCAGCCCGGCGGCCATCGAGAGTGGAATGGCTGAGGTAGAGACGGTAACGTTAGGTGGCGCGTCGCCATCCGGCAGCTTCCTGCTCGCCTGCGGGCCGGGCGGCAGCTGTTGCTGAAGCATGACTGCGGGGGGGCCCTGCGGGTGGCCGAGGGCTGGGTGCTGGGTCAAAGTCTGGAGTCTGCTTGGCCCCTGAGGGTGCAGGGCCAAAGGGGGAGGGTGTCTAAGACTCTGAGTGTGAGCCTGCGGCTGAGAAAGGGGTAGGTGTAAAGTCTGAGGCAGGTCCTGCTGTTGGTGGGTCAAGCTGTGCTGGGGCCGGCTGGGCAGAGGTGGGTGGTGGTTTAAAGTGCTGGTTGAAGCCACTTGATAGGGTCCAGTGGGAGGGTTCATACTGACTTCAGAGTGCAAGCGAGCCCGGCTACCATCGAAATCTTTCAGGACGCCTTTGACCGAGGGTGCCTTAACGATGGCGAGGAGGCCCGTCTTGGCACTGGCCTGAGAGGGGGGGTAAGGGCTGTAGCGCTGGCCTGACGTGTCCAGCCCGTTGACCGTGCGGCGCACGTGGTTGCGCTGGGGGACTTTGACACTATTGGGAAAGATCTTGATGGTAAGGGGGTTGTTGGCAACCTTCTTAGCATATGCGTCCAATTCTGCAGGGGTTGGAAACGGAGCGGATCTCATCCTTTGTGTGGTGTCCCCTGGAGGAGGAGAACCAGGATAGACGGAGTTAGGAAGGCAAGAAGAGAAAACGAGGGAGGCAAAATGAAACAGACAATTCAATGGAGGTGAAATATTTTTATGTTTCGCATTTTGTCATCTTATAACCACAGACGTTAACATAATAAATGAACCAGGGTATCTGTAGGTTTCAGCAAACCCAATGTAAGCCCTTTTTTAGAATTTTTAAGATAACCTTGAATGAAATTTAAGACAGAAAAAACTATAAATATGCATTACAACAATGCATAGCAAAGACATTTGTGGCTCTTGGCACTGCATACGTTTCTCTACAGCCGTAAGCCTCATATTGCAAAGCTCAAACATTTTTGTTTTTGTTTGCCCTGAATGTACCTAGAATTATGGTAATAAATTTATGTGTAGAATCTCCTAACGAGAAATTTCCACGTTGTAAAAGAGATGCAAAACTCGTTAAGCTAAAGTTTCTCGTTAGTTTCTCATTTAAACAAGAGACGTTTTGAATCTTATGGAGAAACAAACTTTTTCATAACGAGATATAAAAATGCTCCTCTGACGGATTACAACTTGTTAAAAAGACATAAAGCCGTTTCTTCCAGACGACACTTAAACATCCCAAGAGGTGTTGTTCTTTTACTGTCATTACCTCTCATTTGAACATGATATTTTGTTTTCAGCTAGACAGAAAGTGAGCTAGTGGCAAAAAAATGGCAATAAATTTGAACTCATCCATGATGGACAAAAAAAAAAAAAAAAAAATGGCCTGCGGAGTGTATTAGCAGCTAGCTACTGGTAGCCTCAACCACCTGTATTCATAGGACGCAATGAAGATGTCTGCGTGCGACAAACAGTAAAGTCCCATCAGAAAACCGAAACGTGAAAATATATAAGATTAAATAGTCCTGCCACAACAACGTTTAAGAGCAGTAATTAGCATATTTAAGCCCAACTTTTCTTTTTTTTTCCCTGTCAATTTAAGAGTTAAGGATGCGAGGAAGCCCTGCCAAATTGTCCGTCCTTCAGAGGGAGATTTCTACTATAAAGTTTCAAATTTGGCCTCATCTGACTGTTCTTCCACAAGCTTCCCGATTCCCCCTTTTCAACGATTTGGAAATAGTTAAAAATGTGTACATATTTGTACTGAAATTGAATTAAAGCGCAGACAGACTTTCAAGGACAACTGTTTTCACTGGACTTTAAAAAGCAATCGTGCGTAAAGGTCCCATTGGCATGATCACCAGATGTAGATGAAGTCGAGGTTTTTCCTCTTTTCAGCAAAAATCAAAGCTGACGTATTCGGATTCCAGTGAAATCCAGTAAAGTACAGTTGTTGGTGGCTTTTAGGTCAAAAGCCATTACCGGGGTCTAATTGACACATTCAGGCCAAGAATAAGTGCTGAGGGTGGGCTGCCATGTAGTGGGTGAATCACAAACCAAACAAAGAAGAGACGCAGTAATGGTCCCCTGTGGCTGCTACAGGGAGAAATGAAAAAAGAACACACAGAGTGAACGAGAGATGCAGAGAGCAGCCCCTCCATGACAGCAGACAACTAATCAGAGACACAGGCGGCATCTCTGATGTGCAGGAACACCTCCTAGGACTCGGCTCACACACTTCTGCTGCACCTGCTAAGCACTGTGACTAAATTTAACAATGCCAGAGTGACAATGTGAACATGATTACCTGTTTGCGAATGTGGGAGGGTGTGAGGTGGTTCAAAAACGGCAACAGCCACAAAAATAGTTGGTTTATATGCCAAAATGATCCATTTAATGTGTTAGCTTTCTTTTTGTTGTCGTTTCAAATCTGAGCAGATTTCAATGCGCAACCCAATTTTAACATTTGTTGGCTACTTTGTTAGACGGAGTCAAATAGATGGACATTACATTCTTTGATTTGATGATATTTTTCCACAAGGGTCAATCCCATAATTGTACAATTACTGGTAACTTTTTTTAAACTAATGGTGACCGAAGCATTTCTTCTATTTTTACTTTGAACTCACGTAAACTTTGTAAGTTGGTCACATTTTCTAGGAAGTCCTATTTATTAATTAATGACTTCCTGTGTCTCTGAGGAAGAAATGATGCATGTGGTGGGAAACTGACTCATTTTGTTAGTGACCGGCTGGATGATGACCCACATAGTCATACTCAATAAATTATAACATGATCTCTGACTAGGTTCATTTGTCACTTTTAAACTACCTTTTAAAGTAATCTTTAAACTGCATACTTTTCATTAAACCCACATTTCTGTATTAAACATATTTTTATTGATCTGATGTAATATTCTAATTTTAAATGTCATGTTCTCATTACTGTAAACAGAAACAGGTGGGGAACACCAGTTTGTGCGCAATTAATCTAAAAATAAGTTTCACTTGGCAATAAAGTTCCTGACATTAATGGACTTTTTCATATTCCAGCTTGTTTAATGGTTCATATGTTTTGCCCCCTGCATACAGAGAACACAATGGGCTTTGTAGGGAGCTGCACCAAAGAGAGGCAACTTGGGGTCATCAAGTTTCCAGAACAACCATGAGAGTGTAATCATGCCAAAAACGTGATTAACTGTCCCAATTTTATGATCATCGAGATGTGGAGTTTGCTACTAGTAATTTAGCTACTTTTCTGGTTTGAAAAACTAAATCTGAGCTTTTGGAAACAGCAGCCAAACTTTAGGTTGGTTTAGAATGACCCAACAGCTGAATACGTGGAAAAGTGTTCAGTAGAGGGAGGACTTATGATGCTGTGGGCCTGTTTATCTTAAACAGATCCTGGGTCTTTGAAACACAGTTTACACCTTTTTTTTTTTTTTATTCATACAAAAGTCATTCCTGAAACACTCGTTTCTGTTACTCTTGTAAGTCTGACGCCCAAGTAACATCCGCAAGGAAAAGCGATAGTCGACAAAGCTGGTTCTCTTGGACCACTGAGGTTTAATTCTTGGAAACGAATTCGTCCATCATTGAGCCTTTTTAAAACAGCATCTCGATGCTTAACATGTTTCAGCATCAGAGACATTCCCAGCGCTGAACGCCCATCGTTCCCATTTCTAAAGAATTGTTTCAAAGCAGTTACAGGAATGACAGACAAAATGAAAGTATGAACTACACCTGTGAACCAACTGCATTTCGTTTTCTCTGACCAGGGGAGGAGGTACAATTAGCTCAGGCAAAACCAACGTCTTCACAGCTAATTAGTCACCTGACTTTGGTGCAGAAATAGGGATGAATAAAGTATGTGAGATTCTGCTGGAAGTCTGCAGTTTCCTGTGACTGAGGGCTTCGGCTGAGTCTCGGCAGTCGGGCCAATCTGGTGGGACGAGGCTAAGAGCTAAAGCGGCTGAAGTGAGGGGCACGGACCAAGCAGAGCCAGTAGTCGTGCCAATCGGCTGATTAATTCCTGCTTTATTTGTGAGCAGGAAACAATGGGTAGTGATGTGTGGGGGCTGGTATGGGGCGGCACACAGACCCGCACACGGAGGGGGAGGCTCCGCTGAAACAAAGTGTTCAGCCCACTGATGGCACCCTCATTAATGCAGGGGTCCGGGCCAAGGAACTGGAGGCTGACACCCGCCATCGTTGAGCCCCAGTGTCTGTCTGTCACTGAATAAATGCCAGGCTGAGCAAACGGAGAGAAATGAACACTTCCACACAAGCACACCGACATGCTGAGGATAGGTTTCGCCTGTCAAACACAAGGAATGATTAATGATCTTGTTGGAAATGATGTCTCGTTGTGACAGGAACAGACTGAATAAATACAGGGCTGATTTTACTGGAAAATGTAACCACAGTTGGGGATTCTGACAAAAGCCCGCATGGTGTGAAAACCTCCCGCCGCCTTGTGTGTTGCAGAAGAAAGGGATGGGAGTGAGAAGGAAGAGAGCGCCACGATCTGCCGCAAGTCACAAAACATCTTGAGCATTTCATAATTAAGATTTATTTGTTTTTAGCCATCACAATATTGGGTCAAATCATCCGATCACACGGCTTCTGATGCTACTGCTACGCTGATGATACACAGCTTTATTTGTCATTCCCACCTGAGGACCACAAGGTCTCATTAAGGATCTCAGACTGTCTCTCTCACACGGATTACAACCATTAACCTCCAACTAAACCTCTCTTTCTACACTGCTTGTCTTTACAGCCAAACTCACTATACGCCCCAGAATCGTAATCAAAAATGAATCCCCATCTTTTGCTCCAGTAAAGGCAGCTAAAACAATGATTGTTGACCAGCTGACCTATAAAGATCATGTTGCCTTTGTTGCTCGATCTTGCATCTCTGCAAAGTTAAACATATCAATCAGGACCGAACCCAACACGTCACGCGGCTCCTGGTGCAGACGTCTCCCATGACTACAGTGGTTTCAAACTGCATTCCTTGAGGGCCACAGTGTTGCAACTTTTAGGTGCATCCTTTGTCCCACACACTTGAATTAAATGGCGAAACTGCCTCACTGGTGCACAGAGCTATGCTATTTGGAGACGGGTTGCTGAAGCAAAGTGATATCTAAAGGTTGCAGGATGTTGGCCCTTGAGGACTGGAGTTTGAGACCAGTGATCGACAGATAGTGGCTGGACTAAAAGTTTTCATTGAGCCTCACTGGCTACCCTTAGTCTAAATTAAATTCAAGTTACGACAAAATACTTGAATGCTAAAGCCCACACCATAACTTCGTCACTCCAATCGTCAAGAGATTGTCGGCTAGAAGTTCCCACACAGAGGCTCTTCAAATTCAGGGCTGGAGATCTGGCATCCTGCAGTTAGAGGATGCATCTCAGCTTCAACACGTCTGAGGCCAATAATGAGGTGATTAGCGGGACTCTGGAAAACCTGACTGCGCTGACGAGTTAATTCAGGTGTGTTGGACCTGGGACATCTCAAAAAGTTGCAGGACACCAAACCTCAAGGCGTGGATTTGAAGTTCCACACTATGCTCACGACGATCCAGATTCTATTTCCTGCTTTATTCCATGATTGGGGAATGACCTACAGAGCACCGCTGTCTGAAGAGCCTTGAAGCCCTGAGCTCTTCAGACACCATCTCTTATCTTAGCCTAGCACCTGCCCAGTACTTCCCAACTGCCTCTAATGCTCTTCCCTATGTGCTTGCACTCTTTTCTACGCCATCACCTCCCTCACCTTTTACAGAACCCAACTGTCAGTCTTGTTTGACAAAATCTGGATTGTTATATCCTCAATTAGGATGACAGCATGTGCAAAATACAAAAACGTCAACTGGTTTACATCATGGAATAAAGAGACTGATGATTTCTCGTGACAATCTCATGAAACCTCTTTTCTATGTGTGAAACACAAAGTAATGATTCTTGGTTTTCCCCTGAAATTTTGCCAAAATCCTGAGGTGGGATTTCTGTGAAAGCATTGTGTGTGACGTTAATTGTCATTAAATCCCTATTCAGTACAAATAAGACGGAAACAAAAGGCTGATAAAGTGAATTACAGTGAGAAAGGATCATGCTAGTGGCTTGACATGTTACTGCCTTAAAATATGCAACGGAGTGGACAAATCATTGCCCAAAGTCAGCCTTCAACTGTGACTCAAATGGATCTCTTGCTGGTTAGATCGGCAAAAATCCCTGTCGGCAGCTGATATATCCTCTGCCAAACAAATGTAGCTTATTAGCAATAACCTGAAACCTGGATTATTTGAAGAGCTACGAGCATGAAGGGAAGGTTAATGAGGAATGCTAGTGGCATGGAGCACATTATCTCTCAGATCTCCAGCTAAGTATGTTGCAAGGAGGAAACAGGGGAGAAAAAAGGGCCCACTCTGACCAAGCGCTAATTATCCCACTGCTAGAGAGCTGATTGGAACACAAGTGCACAGTCAGCAGGCACTAATTAGGGTTTCTTTTATTCAAACTACTGTTTTTATTGAGAAAGGTCTAAGCAGCGGGGAAGCGGGGGCTCGTGCTGCTGGAAATTGCAGTTTTCGCACATGAGCAGGAAATTAGAACTGAAGGCTCTGTGTCAAATTAGACAAGTGCTATTTTTTTTGTTTGTGGGTAGAGGAGGTGGGGGGATTTCACATGCACCCTCTTCCTGCCTACTTTTTGCACTTTCGAGGAAGCTGATACCAATAGAGCAATACAACCTTTATAAATAAACAAGAAGAAGAAGGGGAAAAAAAAAAAAATAGTTTGTAGCTCAGAAACAGCCCAGCTGCGTTCCTATAAGAACCGAGGAACAAGAGCTCCTTCAAGGCTCTTGAGTCTTCCTGAGAGGAAAATGGGCTGTTTTCTTCACTTGATATACTCCTCCGACAGCCTTTACACTTTACAGCCATCATCTGTTAACAGTCACTCCCTGATGATAAATAGAGCAGTTGCTCTGGCCTCGTCTCTGACAGCAACCCGCAAGCTCGTAACTAAACGACTCGCATCCCCAGATTCAGTGGCAGCAGAAGAGGCCGGCTGGTCGGCCGAGCGACGCAGAGCACTTAAGAGCGAAGGGTTCAACAACAAGATTCATCTGCTGATTCAGACTGTTTTAAAACCTGCTGGCAGTTTTGGTTCACATTTTCCTCTGCGAGTAAGAGATGAGACGTCTGAGCAAAGAGCACGTTGTTAAACCCTGCAATCTTTTATGCCTACATGTTTATGAATCAATGCTCCCCTTCTGTAAGAGAATCATGTCTCGTCTTACTACCTAGTCATTTGCCCTCTCTGAAGGAATCTCTCAAACAAGTACCTCAACTTCAGGCCGCAGCAATTTCTTTTTCTTTTTTTTTTTTTAATACAATGTCAGCAAATTATATATTTCAACCGTCGACAGCACCCGGTGACCTCCAATCAAACTCGATTCGCCTTTGAGTCTTTAAAGTCTTGGTTTAGTGAAAATCTGAGCATTGGAGAATTGTGGTGATGTTTATTCATCTTTGAAGGGACACACTTGCGTTATTATGGCTTTATTGTTATATTAATTGAAAACAACATTATCGTTTATCATAATAGCTTCTGGGACAATCGTCCAGTGAAATTAGTTATTTTGACAGGACCAGGTAGAATCGCCATTTGCATCAAGTCCAGCAAAAACACAGGTGATGCCAGATTTTATCTAAACCCCCCCAAAAACAGCCAAAGTTCGGCCTATTTTCTCCCTGCTAATACTGAGACTCTGATGTTTTTATTTCCAGCCATGTAGATTATTGTAATGTCCAAAAAACAACAACAAAACCTGCACAGCCTTCAGCTGTTATAAAAACTCTGCTGCTCAAGTGCCGACCAAGACCAGAAGGCAGGCTCACATCACACCAGTTTTAAAATCATTGCATTGGCTCTCAGTACGTCTCAATATTGATTTTAAGATTCTTTTACTGGTTTTTAAATGTCTTAATGGTCTTGCACCAGCTTATCTTGCAGAGCTGATATTACCTTATGAGCCCTTGAGAGCCCTGAGGTTCTCTGGCACCAGACTATTAACAGTTCCCAGAGTCAGAACACACACTGATGGCGAAGCTCCTTTACCGTATTACGGACCCGGTTTGTGGAACGGGCTGCCAGAGAACCTGCAGCAAACGTTGCCGTCGTTAAGAGCAGCTCAACATATTTCCTGAACAATCATTTCTGCTTAGTCTGTGCATTTTCCATGCAGTTGTGCGTTTTCCCAAGTCGGGGTGGATTATTGTTTGTTTTTATTGATCTGTGCAGCACTTTGAGTTGCTTTTAGCATGAAGGATGCTTTAGTTAATCCAGAGTTAGCATTGGCCAAAAGGTTAGCGTTAGGTCAATGCCAGTGGTTTTGAGAACTTGTGGTATTGAAAACTTTATCCCAGGAATTGTTTGCAATGGTTACATTGCAGAGGTGTGATACATCTGTACCAAGGAGAGACTGAGTTGTGTGGATTGAATGAAGATGCTAACACAGAGCTACAGGTGCTGGGTCCGACTCTGCACAATAGCTCTGAGTGAACTGAATTTTTCTTTGGCTCTTTGATAAAACAATTAAGAGCAAACGAAACAGGATCCATGTCTTTTCATGTAGCAGCCACTGTTTGAAGAACAGATGAAAAGGAGAGACCATTATAAAAGTAAAAGGGATGGAAAAATGGAGCGAAATTACACTTCTTGGAATCGCCGCGCTACTCGCGTCTCTCACTCCATCACGGAAATGCATTACAGGGTTGGGCAAGAAAAAACAAAATGAACTCCAGTTGTGCTCAGATGTGTCTTGGTGTGTCAGAAATGAGGAAAGAGCAGAGAAACAGTTCGGGCTGATGGCTGCGCCGTGTCACAGGGCTGCCTGAGAGAGGCAACAGACGCCGGCACTTAGCAGACTCCCTCGTGCTCGCTGATCTCCTGGGGGTTGGCTGATTACTGTGATTCTGAAATTACAGTCTTGATGAGCAGGAGCATTTCAGGAAAAAAAAAAAAAATGCTGGAATGGAATAGAAATGGGTCAGGCTGGGACTGAGCTTCCATCCCGAGAAACAGACGGGAAGAAAAGGAGAAGCTGGAAAACGTAAAGGATGGCCAGCAAAGCCCGGTTTTATTGTGATCTGATCAGACGTTTGTTTGATTAAATGTATGTTTATATATAATGATGGCGCATAAAGCTATACTGTGAAAAAAAAGAGAGAAAAGTCATAATATTACAAAGTCATGCAAAAATAAAGCTAAAAAAAATCAAATAAATTGATATGTCAAGAAAAACGTCAGCATTACAAGATTAGTTATAATAAAAAAAAATTGAAGAAAAAGTCAAAGTAATGAGAATAAAGTCATAACATATCAAACAAAGTTGCATGAGAATAAACTCATACAAAAATAAAGTCGAAATAAGAGAATAAAGCGATAACATTTCAAGAAAATCGTCAGTTTTACAAGAATAGAGTCATAATATCCCAAAAATAAAGCTAAAATAATGAGAATAAAGTCATAATATTTCAAACAGTTGCACAAGAATAAAGTTGAAATATCACAAGAATACAGCGATGTCATGACGATATTATCGTGACTTTATTCTCGTACAATTCTATTCTTGTAATTTAAAATTAAAAGCCCTATTTTTTTTGCAAGCAGTTCAAAATGAAACTAACACATTTGTTTCCATTATGCATTCGCCGCTCCCTAAGACTCGGCCTCTGCTCTTCCTGACCTCAACTTCTCCATTTCCATTTTTCTCCACTGCTGGCTAGTAATGCTCAAAAGTCTCTAGTTTGTCAGCAGTCGCATAGTAAAACTCAAAGACGTTTAATTCAGCTGGCAGGCACTGACAAGTCTGCTGTTAAACCAGGGCAGCAGATTGCATCTTAAATTCATTCGCATTACAAGATCAGCGGGGCAAAACCACTCAGCCGCAATCTGTCTGCGAGTCTGACAGTAACCGACTCTTCCTGATTGTGAAAATTAGGCGAGATGGCTGTGTTTAACACTCCGCCGCGACGGCTGCGTTCTGGTAAAGCACGCGGGGCCGCGCTGTTGTGACAGACACGTCTTCACGGGGGACGAGGGAGAGGGGCGGGGAGCTAGTTCATCAGCAAATTAATGGCGCAGTTCATCCTAATTTCCCTTGAAGACAGATTTGCACTTGAGGAGGACAAAAATATTCCCGCACGAGTGGGGAAAAAAAAAAAAAAAAAGAGCTGGAGATGTGGAATTTTATCTGCTTGCCTAGTGATTGTGATTTTGTGTGTGTCCTGAGATCAGTACTTACATTTCTGCGGTCCAGTGTTCATCTGCGTGTGAGGGAGAAGCTGGAGGGGGAGGTCACCTGGCCCTGGCAGACAGGCCAGCATTTCACACAGACACTAATGCAACATGGGACACACGCTTCTCCTCACACTGCAGGGAGAGAGAGAGAGAGAGAGAGGGGGGAGAGGTCAGACATAACTGCAAGGCAGCACATGGTGCGTGGCGATACAGAGCCTGGGTCTGGACTAATAGAAGTCTGGAGCTGCTCCCTGGAGGCATGGGGCTGGGGAGGACATAGTTAGCTTTCAATTAGAAACTGATTCACACCTGCAGCATCAGGTAAGGTGACATTTGAAGCCAATAACAACTTCAATTAAACATCAAACAGCTGAAGTGAAACGGGCAGACTGGGCCTGAGGGACTGGCTGTTTTAAATCGACCCGGTCTCCCCGCCTTCTCCTTCGACTCGCCCTGCATGTAAGCCAGTCAAACCTCGCTACCTGGGCCTCGTCGGCTCTGCACCTGCCTCAGACGGCGGCAGGAGAAATCAGTCCTTCAGGTAGATCGTCCTGCGACTCAACAGGCTTGAGTGGATTTGATTTGGCTTCTACGCTTTTGTGATAAAACTTCGTCACCCCTCAAATTCTGCCGGAGCCAGTTTCCTTCAGAGGTCATCTAATCAATTAACTGGAGATTTCAAGTGATTAAAAACAGCGCGAGTGTTTGGAAAACAACACTATACGTTTCCCACAGTAAGATTCAAGAACTTTTTATTTTGAAGGCAAATTTTCACACCTTTCCAGCATCACACAAACATGTGAACTAAAAAAAATAAAGTCTCAATTCATTATATAATTCATTACTGTGATGGTGCTCTATACTGTTCACCAGGGACAAAATAAGCTAACATATAACCAACTTGTATTTCTGAAAGGCTTTCTCAAAGGTCAGTGGTCTAGAGGAATTACAAAAAAAAAATAAATCTCATACACAAATAGTTTTGGAAATTCTGACTTAACACATGAAAGTTGGTCTGATTTCATTCCAGACAGTGATAAATATGTGTATTTATTAACTTCAAATATCCAGTTTAACTAAATAAAGCTTTACAAATTTAGACTGAAACCTTAAAAACACCTACTTTGAAATTCAAGCATTTATGAGAATTTCAAGCCTCCATACAAACCCAAAAACATCTCCATCATGAAACATTGTGGGTGGCAGCATCATACGTTTGTTCAAAAAGGAAGCTGATGATAGAGCTTAATGCAGAGCAACACTGCAAGAAAACGTGCTAGAAGCTGCAAAAAGCTTGAGACTTATCCACGTGTCGGCAGGTCTGCATTCACACAAATATTTCCTCCATGTTGTTTTAAAAATACTGCACACACAGCGTCGGTTTCAGGAAAGTTTTCACCCACATAAACCCACACAAATCTGCCTCCGTGTTGTTTTAAACATGCCAAACAAGCAGGGGGCAGTGTAGCACAACGCTAAAACCTGCCAGCCAATCAGATTGCTTCAGAACAACCAAACTTCCTGTTAGGAATTAAACATGACGCTCATTTGTGTGAACAGATGCTTATAAGCAGTGTATTAGAATCTAAAGTTAGGTCGATTGGGAATTGTATTAAAACATATAAAACATTGATATATTGGTGCATTATTTGTAAAAATCAGTTCTCTTATGTACGCGCTAACACAAATACAGAGTTTTCGTATATCTCCAATGTTTTAGTGAGATGACAAATTTTATGTGGCTGAAAGGCCAATAAGCATAAAAATGAATTCGTTTTCCCCAGATATCCAGCTATGTGTGGACCAGGCCTAAGGTGAAGGTTCCTGTTCCAGCTGGACAACAACCCTAAACATACAGGTGGGTGATGTGTCAATATGAGATCATTAACAGTGAGGTAATGTCTGGTAAAAAGCACAGAGACGATGGGATCCTCTAAAGGGCAGATTCTATGCGTTTCATTTTCAGGATCGGAAAGCGTTTGCATTTGCTTGAGAGAATGTTTCTGAAAGTTCTGGTGGATCTCCAGAACTAAAAGAGACCTTTGTTTTAGGGACATAAAAGCAGTGAAGCCAACGTCAGGAAAATAAAGGAGGACAGCTGTAGCTCCTATAAATGTCAGCCACGTCGTACAATAACTCGGTTCGAGAAGGAAGGCGAATAGTTAGCCATGCTCCACTTGGCTCGCCGCTGTATTCCAAACACAACAGATGCTTGCTTAATCAGCACCGGGAGAACAGTCAGGGAGCAAATTAAGTCTACAGAGTCCGTGCCCTCCCCGTTAGCTGTGTGGCATCACAGGAGGGCGGCAAGTGTGCGCAGACAAAAAGCTTCTATGAGAGAGGCAATTACCAACAAAACAACCTTGGCATGCCTGCCTGCCGCAGGGTGATGGCTTAAAAGTGTCTTCCCACCCGCAGGGAGGATAGACAAGAGGAGGAAAGAGTGACAAAGCCGGAGAGAAAGGCGGTAAGACTGAAAGACGGGTGGCTCTAAAGGAAACAGGAGCTCAAAAAGGTCAGGATGACAGCTCATTTAAATCCTCCCAGCGAGAGAAGAAAAACAAGGCTTAATGAAGCTGCCAGTAATACACAGATACCTGAGGGCGTTGCACCTTGGGGTGCAGCAGGGGCACAGAGGCAAAGGGGAGGCAGGGAGAAAATGGTGGGTGGTAAGCAGTGGGTGGCGGAGCTGCTGTCTTCAGACGGATCCGAGAGCCTTGGAGGTGCTGCGTCACCTTCTCCGTTCTCCTGATCCTCCGCCGCCCCGGCCTGGACGGCCATATGGCGGCGATCCCTGCCCTCGATACGGCGCGTCACCGTGCATTAACTCTAATTGGCATGATATGTTATTCTTTTTCCCCCCTCCGGCCTTGGAAGGGTTTTTAGGTACACGGAGCCTTGATGTCAGCAGGCAGGATTTCCAGCACTCGTTTATCAGGTTGCCAAGATTTCGAACAAAGATAACAGCAATCTCTCTGACAACAGGCAGATCCAGGGGTGGAGGAGAGCGGAGTATCAGACGGATCAGAGTCTGTTTTTCAAAGCTTCCAGAAGCGAAAAGAGAAACAAAAACAAACAGGAAAAAAAAAAACAGTGTCACACAGCAGAAATGATGCGGGGACAGAATACAAAATGGTAACGTCTCCACGGACAATCTGAGGAAAAAAAAAACCGTGTTTATCGCATCGTTTATCACTTATCGAGAAAATTTAATTTAATGTCTCAAAATATTTCTAACAGCATGGTTACAAATGTTATTTTCTGCTATTTCCGCTTTCCATGACAGCATCAACAAACAGTAAATTAAAACATATGGTTAAAAGCAGCAACTTTGTGCAGCTTAGTGATATTAATCACCTTTTTTCATTAAGTGGCATCCTGAGGAAACCTACTTCTAATGGGACTTGGGGTGAGCAATACTTTAACTTTGACATTTTAATATTGTATTGCAACTGTCTGTGTGTCACAACACAAACAAATATGGCTCTTAAAACCATTCTTGTTTATAATGTGTGAATTCAGCCACATAAAGTGGGATTTTATCATTAAACTGAACAAATGTTCCGACTTTAGTCACATTTTTTAGATGCATTACGATTTATTGACACTTAAAAAGAATAAAATAAATAAAAATAATCCCAACAATATAGACAGTTTTTTGGGTTTTTCAAACATTAATTGGAAATTATCGTGACAATGATGAATTAGAACCATTATCGTAATGATCGTATCATTATAAATAAACATAATCAATGCCCTCCCAGAATGGGGATATCTTCAAGAACAGCATTTGTGTTTGTGGTCCATGAATGTTGCGACATGGAGTCACAGCCACACGGTTACAAATAAAACATTAATAAATCTGGCATTTTTAAAAATCACAATCTCCTAAAATCACAGCAACCAACACAAAATATCGTGATAAAATTCTAAGTTCATATTGCCAACAAGTACACACACCCGTCAACACATTACAGGCATAAAAAAAAACCCAACATACCCCACACATGCAGCAGACTGCCCCCCGTGCCCTCCTGCTGCCCCACAGCGCCCCTGAATGTCAGAAAACGGTGCGGCGGGGAGCGCAGCGGCAAAGGTCAGTCTATGGTAATGCCTGAGCTGACTGTGTGCTTTACGACAGACAGCAGCCTGACGTCCACCGTGACTTCAAATCCAGCAGCACACACACACTGAACGCAGACACTCCCGACAAAGCCACAAACCCCCCGCGGAGGCTTTTTAACGCCGGCTATTTCTCTGTGAAGCTGCAGGTCGACTTGACCCGACAATCAAATGCAGACGGGAACTCTGCTAGTTACAAACAGCTGACTCTGAGTCCTAATTGGTTTTAGCTAACAGGTATTCTGCTCGGTGTCCTGGTGGCTTTGTGATAGAGAGTCAAGCTCCCACCTGGCATGAGAAGAAACGGAGCTGGGTGTGTGGAGACGCAGCAGGGCCAGCTGGGCAGGCCTGTGGAGTTAAGCCAGGCGGCTCAAACTATCAACCTCGCGCAGACAGACACCAGGGGGCTCTGAAAATATTACTTGCGTCCCCACGCCCCCCCTGCGACTCTGCAAGCCTCCGCCAGCTACTTATAGAGCTGTAATAAAACTGTGTGAATAACTGTGGCGCTTCTATTATAGACAAATAAAAGCGAGCAGACGAAAGCAGGACTTGAGCAAGTGATGCGCATGGCTTGTGTCATGTGTCAAATTGCTCCCATAAAAGCTGACCTATATTTTCTTTTCATTCCTCGTCGGGGAAGGGAAACAAGAAAGCCAGCTGAAAGTGGGGAAAAAAAAAAAAAAAAGAATAGGAAGAGGATCAGGAGGGATGGAGGCGATTGAGGTGGATTACAGCAGTCACTCCCATAACGGGACTCCAAAGTATTCACACCCGTTAAAAGTTACAACCACAAGCTCCATTTTATTGTGTTATTTATGACACACGATCAAAAAGTCATCTGTAAGTGTGAAGTGGAAGGAAAATGAAATGCGCTAGTTAAGGATGCACGATGTTAGCATCATCGGCCGATAGCTTTACATTTTTACATCGACATTCCGTCAAAATAACTCACCAATATATGACTAACCAGTGACAATAATGTCTGCAGCACAGCACAATGTCAAACTTGCACTGATTGAGTGTTGTCATTGTCTTAGAGAGAGAAGATGCCATGAACACATTTGACATTAAACAAAATGCAAGTTGAAGGTTTACATAATTTTCGGCCTCATTTTTAAACATTTTTATTTGGCAGCAGGCTAAATCCACAAAGATAATGCAGCATTTTAATTCACACTAGACAAAGTTTCAGGAAGTAGGTACAGGAAAAATATGTCGTACTGGCATCAGTCATCGGCTAAATGAGTTTTACTATATCGGCACATTAGTTATCGACCAAAAATCTAATATCGTTCATCCCTAGTTTACATTTATTTTGTAGTGAAACAATGAGGGCCTTTGCCGATATCCGATACAAATATTTCTATAATGGTATAAAACCGATATTGCATGTTATTTTGCAATCCTTTTGGCACTGCTGGCTTTACCACTGCTTCAGTGGGTGCTGCACAATTCTTTGCAGCATCACCGTCACATGACCAACCTCTTCCCCTCCCCTTCCTGAAACGGCAAGGGGAGGGGAACGGCAGATCATATCAGCCCAGTTTTATCAGCCCAATACAAACATGTTAAAAATAACTAATATCGATGCTGTGCTGATATATTGTGCATCCCTATGTAAAAAAATTTTTTTTTAATTTCTGTCTTTCACAAAAAACTGTAATAAAATCATCATCATTTGATTGTAACTTTATAAAATCTCCATCAGATACTAAAATCACTGAAGAAAATTAACTGCAAAAGGAAAATCATTTGTTAAAATCTCCCCAAGCATTAATGAATGGGATCTGTAAAGGAGAAATCAGCTCATTAGAAGATAAATAATATTAGCAAAGAAAAAAAAAAAAGAAACAACAAAGGGTGGCAAATTAGATGGGAACACATTTGTTTGCCGTTTGAATGTTTTTTTTTTTTTTCTTTACCAATTATTAGAAAAGGTAATTGGAAGAAGCCAGTCAGCACACTGCACATGACTTGTGCTCATGGCTAAAAGAGGAGAGTGGAAGAGTGGAGGAGAAAGCAAGCTGCTGTTATTTTAATTGCATGTTTACCCCCAGGTTATGGGTCTGAAATAGAGCCAAGAAAGGAAAAAAAAAAAAAAAAGTATGTAGCTTCCGACATTCAGAGCAACTTCACCGTGTTGATTCTCTCAGGGACAGAGGGAGTGAAATTACTTTGCGAGGCGAGTCTCTGAATAGGAGATAAAGAAGAAAAAAGGAGCACGAAGATGAGAACAGCTTTTTACCGTTTAATACCGAGCCAGAGTAGTTTGTCAAAAAGAAACGGTTGAGGGAAGGGAGGGTTCGCCTTGGCTGTCTTGAGGATTCTAGGAAAGAAAAATAATTGTTTGTTAAGACCTTCATTAGGCTATTAGGCAGTTTAGACCATCAGATTGAGAAGGATTTCTGCTGCTTTGCAGAGGATTGTAGCCAAGTTACAGCAGGTCATCATTTCACACAATGCATATTGATGACATCCTGTTTGAGGGGGGGGGGGCAGCCCATTGGGGTTTTCTCAGGCGGGAGTCACCCCGTCATCACCCTACGGCGATGGATTAGCAGAGAATATTTAAAAACAAGACGACCAACGTCAGGCACAGAGTTGCGATGTCACGATGCATTTTCTGCTCAGACTCTTTTACTTCGATAGTTCTACACAAAATCCAACCAGGCCAATCAATTACACTCAGAAATCAGCCAATGTCAGAGTCCAGTAGGATGTTACGTAAAGTCTGAATGCTGCTGTTCTGCCGAGGTTTGTAAGAGAGAATTAGCGAAGGCAAAGAAACGCGACATAGATCAAGAACGTATTTGTGGATCATTTTCAAGTTCAGGCCATAAAATAAAATCCCAACATCTCAATAAGCACAACTCAGTCCATCTAAAAATGGAAAACGTACAGCAGGAGTGCAAACCTCCCAAACCACAGAGGACACAACAAACAAAGAAAAGGTTAGACCAAAACTCAAACTTTCTGGCAAATGTCCAACAACGTTGTGTGGTGGAAAAACTAACTACACATCAAAGATGTCGACAAGTTATTTCTCCCATGTCCAAGTCAAGTCTCTTGTTATCGATATGAAGCTTTGAGTCATCAAAAACGGGTCACCTGCTCTGCCAATAACGCTGCACTGATGGGAAACCAAAGCCAATTTTTATTGGCGTTAATTAATGTTAATCTAAAAGTAAATAAAAGCCTAAGATCTGCACTGCTTCCATACATACAAAGGCATCTGGAACCTGTTAGAAACAACTAGCTGGAAGTTCACCTACCAGCAGGACAATGACTCCAAGCTCACCACCAGGAATACTTTAAATCAGGGGTGTCAAACTCCAGTCCTCAAGGGCCACTGTCCTGCAGTTTTTAAATGTGCCACAGGTACAAAACACTGGAATGAAATGGCTTAATTACCTCCTCCTTGTGTAGATCAGTTCTCCAGAGTCTTGCTAATGACCCAATTATTCTATTCAGGTGTGGTGCAGCAGAGGCACATCTAAAAGTTGCAGGACAGTGGCCCTTGAGGACTGGAGTTTGACACCTGTGCTTTAAATCAAAGCATATTCATTTACTAGAATGGTCTAGTCAAAGCCCAGACCTAAATATGGGTAACTTTACACTCTCCATCTAATCTACAGCAATATGAGCAAAAACTGTCAGTCTCTATATGTGCAAAGTAGTAGAGCTATACCGCCGAAACACTAGCAGCTGCATTTGCAATGAAATGCGACTCTACAAAGTATTGTGAAATTGAAAAAGTTAAAGTGGTATAGATACTTTTTCGCAAGGCACCGTGGCGCCTTAATTGAGAGTCAGTAAAATGGTGGTTTTGTGTGTGTCAGGGATAAAACTGTCAAGCAGCGAAACTGCTGCGGTAGTGTGGGAGAGAAGGAAGACAGCTACAGGAAAGCGCTGCTCTGCGGAGGGAGGGGAGTTGGTGAGCGAGCCGGGGAGACGGTGTGAACGCTTCGTAACTGACTGATGAAAAACTGACAGTTCCCAGAGGTGAGGTAGTGGATATGGAGCGGAAAGAGACAGCGTGCCCCTGGAATACCGCGCAGTCCGACGCCGGAGCGGCGGCGTCACACACGGAAGGCTGCTTGGAAACTATGAGACTTCTTATCAAACTGACCTCATCCCTCCTCTGCTGTATTTGGATCAGCAGCTCAGATCCTCATGTATGATGACCGAGTTGTCTCGCAGTGGAAAAGATGACGGGAATGATAGCGAGGTGAGCTGATGAGAGGATGAGGCAATGCGTTTTCTGGCCAGCTCTACCACACGGTCATTACCAGTCCACCACATCGGCAGTGAAGATGTCCCTTCTTCAGCCTGCGGTCGGCTCCCCAGCAGCCACTTAAGGCGGTTCCTGCTTCCTAAAGAGCCTCGCAAACGTGGAAGGAAGCGCCAAGTGTGCTCAGTCATGTCGAGGCCAGCCAAGGTCAGGTGGACGGGCAGGGAGCGTTGGCGGTGCCATGAATGCCAAGCGGCCGGGGCCCCCAGTTTACACCTGACAGAAAACGCAGAGTGCGCCGGCTGCCAAAACAGAGGCGATCCAGAGCGTGGGGTGCCAGCCTAGTTATTTATTTATCCGCTGCAAATCCACGGAGAGCAGAAGCCGGGCATGTCTCTGTGAGGAAAAAGCCAGCCTACTCTGAGACTTGACAGACTTCGACTATTTTAGGGAGGAAGGAAAAAGAAATGGATTTAAAAAAAAATAAAAGAAACGGCTCTCGTGAAGCAACATTAGAAGATTGGGGTTTGATTTTAACGCATCTCAATGGGTTCTGATTAAATGCAGTCCTTCAATTTAATAAGCTGTTCTACAATCATTCATGATAAGATTAAGATTGGGGGAGAGGGGAGAGGTCGGTCTTCATTAAAGCTGATGACGGCTCAATGCAAACAGCTGGAGACCGGAGGTGCAGAGTAGAAGTAGATGTTGAGGATTTCATTCGTTTTCCAGCTGAACAATCAAACCAACAGATGGAAGAAATGTAAAACCTGACCTGAAGAATGAAAATCAGAGCAGATCAAACGCATTAGGACAGCTTGTGGAGACGTTCATGGTAATCTGGCCCTCCGATCGTACACTCGGAGCCAGCGCTCATACATATGCGAGAGACGCTGCGCCTTTCATCTCCTCGCTGGTGCCACAGCATCTGTGTCATCTTTATGGATCCTCACATCACACCAGACAACAATGTGCCGGGGCATATTAAGATCTGTCAAATGCCAGACTGGTGGGTTTGGTGCAGGACTAGAAACCACGGTGAGACTTTTCTTTATTCTCCATGATCCGATCCTGTGAAAGTACGTACACTAACAGCAGTTCAAATCAAAAACACTTTATCCCAGAGGGAAATTAAATGTCGGTAACTCATAGTATCCAAGTATCTTTAAAAACTTGTTGTGGACTGTGACGCCGTGAGAAGGAAGGACATACATTAGCAGTCAGTCTCTCAGCAACTCTAAAGAAGCCTCTGACTGAAGACCTACTGTATGGGAGTCCAATAACAGTCAGTCCCATCCAGATTATGTGATTGTTGCTGAACCGGCATATTTACGCTCGTGGTGCGTTTAAAGATGGCTTGGAAAATCACATTACCACAGCCTAACGACTGAAAAAGAGACGGAGAGGATGAGAGAAGCGGGGAACGTCCCAAAAGTACGATGTGTACACAATGTGAGAAAATCCAACAGCACATCTTAAAATGGTTCCAACAAAGAAAACTAAATGCCGTTTTTGTGCAGGTCTGACTTTCAAGAGATGTCATGAAACGATAAAATACCAGGCGGCGAAGGAGGTTGGTCAAAATTCAGCCTAGATGGAGCGAGTAGGAAATTCAAAAACGTAAAGGTGACTGATCAGAAAGACGGGCAGAGATGTGGATATGACCCTTGCCCTTTAAGAGCTGGTTTGAACTTCCTCCTGCCCTGCATCCGTGAAGCCTCCTTTCATACTCCTCTGGGATTCATAACTCTTCAAAAGTGCAAAAATACAAATATTGGTACCAAATATTCAGTGCCCCATAAAGAAGCATTGAAGCCTAATCAAATCAAAGCCAACATGAGAGTTACTCCAACATACTGCCACCGTTCCAGATCACCTGAGGCAGGTGGCTTTTCGAGTTGCATGTCTTGTGTGATTAGTGACGATTTAAGCAAGATGAGGAAACCTAAAGCAAGCAGGCAATCAGGACTTACATTCTGAAAGGTATACGGCACATTGCAAAAGTATTTCTACCCCTCGACGTCTTCCACGTTTCAACCAGAAACTTCGATGCATCGCATCGGGCTTTTGAGATAAACTGGCACAAAGCGGGACTTAATTGTGCAGGAAACAAATTTAAATCCAACATAAAACAGAGAATTAGAAGAACATCGCAAACCACAGAAGATAACGTCAAATAACACGTGACGCGTTTCTTTACGAGCTAAGTTTGAGCAACACAGACTATAAAAATGTTTAAAAGCAGATGTCTAAGCTCCTTCTCACTACTCACTGTAAGTGAGGCATGCTTTTTTCCCCCTGCTTAGTGGGAAATAACTCAATGTGCTTCAAGCTAAAGTGAGGTAGTATTGTTCCAGCTGGCGGGAAAAAAAGGGGGGGGGGAATGAAGATGGAGTGGTTTGATTTCATTTGTTAGCAGGTGCATCCATTTTGTGTTCTTCCCTATACCCATCTCGCTTCTCTCAGTCAAAGCGCTTATCAGGAACTCGACACCCCGGCGACAAATTGAGCCTGCGATTAAAGGGAGAAAGAGGGGCGCTTTGTTAAGTGCTGCTGATTGGGATCCCAGGCTGGCCCCGCACATGTGAGACGTGTGTTTGTGCATGCATGTATGCCTGGTACGGAGCCAGGAGCCGAGCCGAAACCGCCTCCTCCCCTCCCATTTTCCAGGTGTTCCCACGGCTTACGTTTCTGCTCAGAGTACTCCGCAAACAAGTCCAAATCAATGCAGCTGTTCGTCTGAGTCAGTCGCCCGCATGCGTAGGAAACCATACAAGCCCCAAGTTCACATAAACAGGAAAAATTAACCTCCTCTGGCATTTCCAGTGCATTCCTATCGACACGTATGCTGGGTTTCGCAGAGGGGGGGGGGAGAGGAGGCTCTTAGTTTGCCCCATTCAGACCCATATTATTGACCCAGCATTAACCAGCCCTGGCCTGTTTGCAAGCATTGGGCTGATTTAAGGTTGGGGGGGGTGGAGCAGCTCTTCTATGCAGAACTGTGCAGCGCTGACTCTTACAAATCATCCTAAAAGGGTTCAACACACACACCCTCCAGTGTTATATAGGCATTTTGTGAAAGATTTATTTACCTTGTCATTTAACTGGTGGCATGTCTGAGTATCAATCAAAGCATCATGGTCAGACTTTTCTGGAAAGAAATATGCAATGCCAAAAAGAAAAATATATTTGTTACAAAGCATCTGTGGAGTAAGAACTTCTGTAATTTTGTAAGCGTCTCATCTGAGCACACCGACCTCTAGAAAGTAACATTCTGTCATATAAAGAGTCATTTTATCTAGGGCTGAATCGATTAATTGGATCAATCAATTATTGAGATAATAGTCAACTCATTTAGTAATCAATTCTTAGCTTTAGCATATAGACTCTGAAAAAGGTTATTTGCATATTCAGCGCAGTAATTAACCCAAAACTGTGCAAATATATATACATTTTGCATTCAAGATAAAGAGAAAAATCTTTCTTCCATTTTCTACCTAAATATGCAATAAAATGTTTGTTTTATTTAAAATCATATATATTTTTGTGTATATCCAATGCTGTAAATGGTTTAAGTGGTGAAATGAAAAATCTGCAGAATCTGGCAAAAAAAATGTATCCAATTATTCTGATTAATTGGTTAATCTCTTACTAAAACAATAATTAGTTGCAGTCCTAATTATCAAACAGAGGTTCAGAGATTTAGATCTGGTATTAATCCACAGCTTCTTGCTAATGAAAAGTACAGTACAGTAACCACAGTATGATGCTGCCACCTGCAAGTTTAGCAACAAGGAAGACGTTTCAGTCGTAGTTTTCCCCTTTAAACTACCGACTCTGGGTGTGTAAAAACCAGAGACGGTACAACTTTGTTACTAAAACACAACTGAATAACATTCATAGTTCAGGTTTCCTAAGAGTCTTTGCAGACGGATGTAGCAGTTTGTGTTGCAGTGGTTCAGGAGGAGCCTCTGACAAAAGCATTCACTTGTTGAGCTACTGAAGATGATGATGATGGAGATTGTAAATAATGATGAAGCATCCTCCTTTACACACCAAGCTTTAGATTCCAAAGAAACTTTTTTTTTTTTATCCATTTCACCTCAAAAAGCTACAAAATCCCAATAAAATACATAAAAGGTTGCGACTTTAATGTGGGAAAGTTTAAAGGTGTGAACATTTTTGCGAGGCATGGATCGACATGCTCAGTATAAAAGCAGCTATAAATAAACTCTGGACATTTATATGTGGCAACCTTAGTTGCTTCCACCGCAGCCTGACCTTCAATCCGACCAAACGAAGATCCTCGTATCTGCAGAGCAGACAAGGTGAAGACGAGACTCCTGCTCCACTGCAGGAAGGCCATGTGCTCCTTTGGCCCCTGGCGATACACAAGACGTGTGCGGTCGATCTTTGGTCTGCTGCGTACATGTGAACACCTCTCCGCCCCCAGCTCTTTCCTCAGCAGACAGGAGCCCAGAGGGGGGCTAGACGGCACAGTGACTCTGTGGAGAGTCGGGCAAACACGAGGCTCGGCACAGCAAACATCTCATCTCTGTGACTGCATGGGAACATCTGGCCCTCACAGGCTCGAAGGGCCGTCCGTCTGTCTAAAATGTGAGCCTACACACGAGGCTGGTGCATCAGGGGGTTGTCATGGCACCAGGCTTTTTTTTTTTTAACTCCTACACAGGTACTGGTCGGTTTACAAAAACAGTCTCTGCAATATCAGAACAAGTCGGTAAGTAAGTAAGCTGCTGAGCAAGCAAACAAGGAGCGATTTACCAGCTTTACGAGCCAAACCAGAGAAAAACTTAATGTCTGCCTATTGCAGCAAAACTGTGGCAAACAGAACAAATATTTAGAAAAATCTAACACGGCTCAACAGCTGTAATGCGAAAGTCTTGAATGTCGGAGGGCAGGAAAATTTTCATGTCCGTGTTGTTAGACATGGAGCACAAGAGATTCCCCCTGTATGACAAGCTTGAGGAAAAACCCAACGGTGTTACACACACTAGTAAATAACATCACCTATTATTTAATCGGACAATACAGATATGTTAGACAATGGCTAATATTTGTCATCCATAATTATTTTGATACATAGACTAATTGATTACTTTGTTGCTGAGCACTTTGCACCATTTGTCTCCCTGTTTTATATACACAAAAAGTCCAACAAGCTCATTGATTAGTGGGGCTATCTGCAGTCCGCAGCCTGCAGTCAGCTTTGAAACACGCTGCTCATTTCCATATCAACTTTTTGAAGCTTTTTCCTGCATAGGTGTGATGTACCTGTAGGCTGAACTGTTTATGAAGAAGTTCACCATCTTTGGAAATGTTTAGGATTTTGAAAGTTGTGTTGTCCTGTGTGGTTCCCAGTACTTCCCATACATTTTTAAAATCATGTAGCACAATTAGGCTGCATATGATTTCTGCAATACTTGCTAAAACGCGTAGACATGTCAATAATATGATTTATCTAGTGTGCGGACACTGATGAATTTTTAAACTCATTAAGCCGTCGATACCCGTTTCTGGCCTGCACCACCGAGACGCGTCATTCGAATAATAGAGTTAACCCAGCTGAGGAAAACTGTTTATTTTCTCTTTGATTTCTCTGCTGCCCGCTCTTGCTTCATAGCTGTTTATACGAATCTCCGGTGACTGTCCAATGATTCAAGACTGATGAGGCTTGCTGAAAGGTCTATGCCATTGAACACAGCATTAATGCACCCAGCAGCAAATTTTTGCTATCGACCCCCGGTTCCCTGCAATAAGGACAGAGCCATCAATCAGGCTGTGATAGCCGACACCAGACACGGGCTGATGAAGTAGGGGACTTTGGAGCTAATGATAAATGGATCTCTCAGATATGGTCACACTATACTATGACAGTCTACACAGAACACTTGACCTTTAACAAAATCCTCAGCCACTTTTTGGAAGTGCTGTGCCACGCACAAAACAAAAAAAAAACTAAAAACTACAAATATACAGGCAGCTACTGCGGTTGAGAAAGTGCGAGTTTTGTGTGAGAACTCCAGGGTCCAGCTGAGGGTCTCGGGCTCCTCTCTGCAAGATCTGCTCCTGGCGGGCCCGGCCCTCCTCGTTTCTCACACCAAAGCTCGGAGAGTGACCTTCAGCAGGCCTGCGAGTCCTGCTAATTGGGGTCTTAACTGAGCGCAGCAATCCACTCCCCACTCACAGTGAACTGAAGGACCGCTGGGGCAGAGGGACAGAAGGAGAGCGACGGCGAGAGAGTTTTCTGCTGAGTGGTAAACAGGCTGCACTTCACAACTCAATTTAGAGAATTAAACTTCAAGGTTCTGGTGGCAGAAAATGTTCAATATGCATGATATGAAGTCATTTTCTGTCTCACAATGAAACATAGACTTAGCCTCAATATTATTTACACCGACAGAAGATTTGGTTTCAAGGAAGCTTTTAATTTTAACATATTTCTTCTGACAGGAAGAAATATGAACATTTTAGAGCGGACCAAACAAAGTTTGGGCTTGAATACGACTAAAGTGATGGAAACCTGAGATACTTGGAGCAGTTTAAATCATGAAAACGGCCTGAAGAAACCTGCAAAAAAGCTGTTCAATATGAGGGATTTGATTGGTATTGTGACATTACAGACTTTTCTATTGAAAGGAGCACAAGTTTCTTTTAGACATGGCAGTTTTTTGCAATGAAAATTATTAATTGATAATTTTTTATAAAGTAAACTTTTCAGACTAGACTGTACAACAAAAATCAGTTAAGTGTATAAGACACTGCGCTTCCATTGATCATATAATGGACAATATTACAACAATAAATGTGCTAAACAAACATTTTTTGATAAGTTTTTGCGGTATTATGAGGTAGACTTTCGGTTGTAAGCAGGAATTAAAAATACTTTTCATTAAGCCCACACTTATGTTTGACTATTTATTGGTCTCATAATTATTTTAACCTTAAACGTTTTCATCAGATGTTTGCACAAGATCATACTGAACAGAAACTAAGTGAAAACAACATTTCACCCAGTGAACTGAAATGACTGAACTTTCCAATGTTCCCGTTCATCGAATATGGCAGTTATTGAATGAAGCACATTCAGAAAAATCAATGCACAATCCAAAAGGATTTCAATTTACAAAATCAGGTTGTCTTCTAACCAATGACATACCATAAAATATCAAGTTTGATAAATATTTCAGCAGCATTAAGCTCAACATTAGGTGCATCAGAAACGTGAATTTACAGTAGAAGTGATCGTGATACGAGTCTTGAAGTCTGGCGATCGAGCAGACGAAGCAGCTCAGAGGTCAGGCTCGATGTCAGGCCTGTTTCTGCGGTTTGTCTTTGGGGTCAGAGGTCACAGAGCGAGCTGTGGCTGCATGAGAGAAAGATTTTTACTGCTCCAGCATTAAAGGAAGGATGCGCTCTCATCACAGTGCCGGACAAGAACCGGGAAAGGCTTACTTCTGCAATTTTCAGGGTAGGGGGTCGTGTTGATTTTTACTTTCCAAACGGGTCGTCATGTCTTAGTTTCTAAGGAAAACAGAATCTACTATATCCAGTCTCCATGCTTAATTAGCATCTGTAAGCAACTTCTTCGAAACAAGGACTGTCGACTCACATTACAGGGCATTATCGCCCCCTACAGGATGGAGTGTGAATAGAAATAGACTGAAATTTTCTTCACTAAACCATTTTAAAAAACCTTTATATAGAAGAAAAAATAAGAATCACCAAAACATAGATACGATAATTACAAATGCGCAAAAATCTTTTGTCTATATTCTGCTAATGTTGATTGTAACTGCAATGTCTGTTACATGAGAAATTAAAATCACGCGTGAACAAACTTGTTCATCCAATAAGTAATTAAAACCCTGACAGTAATATGTATAAAGAGTTACACAAGATTACATCCATAATTGAACCTTGTCGCCAGCTCTCAATAATCAGAGGAGACGCTGACGTCTTATTCAGTTGTAGAGGCGACAAGCCCCTTATATTTGAGAGTGGCTACTGTGGTGTTTAGGAGAAATGTATTCTGCAATTTCACATAAGAGTTATGGCTTCAACACGCTATAATGACAACGTTTTATGAGCTGTGAGAGTTCTGGTGGAGCCAGCTTCACAAGAACAGAAACAAATCATCCTCCTCCTACCACTTCCTGTCGTCCTTTTCTTGGTTTTTGTCAGTAGTAACATCTGGTTGTTGATCATGTGACTCGTGCGATGTGAAAACGTTTCTATTGCAGCTCTGTGAAATGCATTTATTTTGATCCAGTTGAAAAACCACATCATCCCAAATCAAACATCCTTTCAAAATTGCAGCGTTTCCATTAAGCAAATTTCTTTTCATAATTTCAAATTCCACCGTAACTCTATGTTTAAAGGAAACACAGCTACTGCAACCCAGCAATGCTAACATAATCCCTTACTGATTGGAAAAAGATCAGTTTTAGGTTCTGGTCTGAACCTAAAACTGAACCTGGTCTGAAAATCAGCCAATTCTGCTTAATCAATATCTATGTACACATCAAAACATTTGTAGGTCCAAAGGTCACAAGCTGCTTGTTACAACATTACTGGCAGCAAATGTTTCAAAGTGATGCAAAAAGAAGAGTAATTTTTCAGTGCACATTCAGGCAACAACTCATCAATAAATTAAACCGAGCACACTTTCAGGAGTTTTTATCTCAAGGCCAACAGGGTCAATATTCAGCATGCAGAAAAGTGGAGAGAGCCAGAGCAGGATCAGGCTGGCTGCAGCTGTGCACTTTGCCAACACATCACCCTCATCATATCAGGGCTACTTCCTATATGAATGATCACAACTCGCTTAAAGACGGAGGGGAGAGAAAATGTGCAGGAAGTCATCCTGTAAAAACAAGATACAGAGAGCCTTTCTGCATAGGAAAGAGTCATCGAGCCGCTTTATTTGTGTGAGGCCCAAAGACTCTTTCTGGAGGAATAGGAGGGCATACAGTGAACATGGTTACCATTTGAAAGTGGGCTTGTGATAGATCCAGTGAATGAGACTTTGAGCGGGTAGGGCCATGAATAGAAAGGTCTGCATTTAATTTGCTAATCCATCATTCCAATTGTACACTGTAACAAAGGGAAAGGAGAGTGATGGGCCATTCAGAGGCAATGGAGCATGCGAAGGGGTGCGTGTGTGGTTCTCCTCGGAGCCGGAGAGGCCGCGGCCCCTTGGCCCTAAAAGCCCAGGCAGCTCTGGGGAGAATGGGCTCTGATGAGCTCAACGGAAGCAGGACTAATCCCTCCATGTCTAAAGAATTGTTTAACTATGTTTGACTGATTAACCCAAACCCCTCGATTCCACTTACAATCTATTTGTTCAATCAAGTCCCCTGCACTCATCGCGGTGCAGTGTGTGGGTGGTGATGGCAGGCGAGCGAGCGAGAGCAAGATGGAAAGAAACAAAAGGGGGCAGCCAAACAATGCATTTTATGGAAGAATACAAAAGTCAAAAGGACAGCTTTTTTTGTTCCATTTGCAATTGTCAAAATGCACGCTGCACAGGCGTTTCTGTGAACCAGCTGTTGCTAACTTTTCAAAAGGTCACAGAACTCTTCCCAGAGGAGAGTTCAGGCATAAAGCCTGCAGTGAGTTAACGCAGAGCACCGCCATGCTGCTTTCTCACCATGTTCAGGCAGAAAAAAAGAGAACATTTAAAGACACTGTCCCTCGAGTGGAAAGGAGGTTGTCAGGAAGATTAACCCAGCTTCCTTTTATAGCCTCTGACAAGAGGTTAAATCACACATTACACTGCCTGAAATGTCTCCCAGTAATTAGATCAAGAATATTACTCTCTCCTCGTCCCCATCGCAGACTGCCGCTGATCAAAGCCTAATGATGGTGTCAGTGCCATTGGCTGTGCTGGCAGGGTAAATCTCCCCATCGGGGATGGCAATCTGTCAGGGCAGCAAGCCCTGCTAAACAGCACAGGACGTGAATACAATGGCGCTTGACGCAAAGTGGACTAAATGAACCACATCCTCCACCAACAAGCAATCCATCAGCTCTGCATCATTAAAATTCATCGCTTTGTTTTGAGTCCACGCCGGCGTGTTTACACGTACGCAGTCGGAGGGGTCGTACGCGGTGAGCGAGACGAGCCGGTGACATGTGTGGGCTTCCTCCCCGAGAAAAGTGAGTCTCACGAGCCCGTTTCTCAGCGCCGGAAGCGGAACCAGGCAGAACCTGGTCTCTGGACGGGGCCAGGAGGCTACTGGCTATTAATTACAGACGGCAAACGCATAGAGAGAGCAAGGTAGAGCTGAAACATTCGATTAATCGTGATTAGTCGATTAATTGAAGTAATCGGCAACTAATTTATTAATCGCTTAATGGTTAACCAGTACAGACTCAAAAAAGAAAAGAAAAAAACAGTAATTTGCTGGAAGATCATCATATCTAGAGCATTCACGAAGCCAAAATTCTACTAAAAATATCTACGTTTTCCATTAAAGATAAAATGAAAACCCTTCTTTGTCTGTAAATATGTTTCTGTGCAGAAATGTTGTAGTTTGAGACTCAAATTCTGTCAATAATAATAATTATCTATTGCATTTCTGTACTGACGTGAAGTCACACAGAAAAGTTTTTCACTTATTGACATTTTTTAGCTGCAGATGCATCCCTAAAGGAATGCTATGTCAAGGTATTTTAGACAGAAAAAAAAAATCTAATTTAACAAAAGGAATTGGATTATTTGTTTATTCGCAGTTATTCACTTATTTCTAATACTATATAAAAAAAGGTTCACGTGGTTAAAAGAAAGATCTGCCAAGTTTTTAAACACGATTAATCGTCTGACTAATTGATAGAATAATCGTTAGTTGCAGCACTAACGCAAACCCTTGCAGTGAAATTGCGGCGAGACGGATGGCTCTCTCTCACATCAATGCAATCCGCCTCGGGTCTTTCTTTACGAATACTTGGGAGCAGCTCTTTCATATTGCAAACCCAGCCTTCTTTCCTCCACTATCTCTGCTGTATTTTACAGATGTTACACTACTGCAGGGTACAATCTCCAACTAATGTAAAATGGATGTGTGCCTTCATGATAAAAGTTGACATTTTCCTTTCCTAATCCACCTCCTCCTTTGTAAACAACCTCTCCTTTCTTTTTTTTTATGCGTGTGTGCATGAACACATAATGGTCAATGTCATTATTTGCTCTCGAAACTCGATGGCTGCAAACAAAAGCAGGAAATGGCGAGAGATATGCCAATCACTCAGCGCTGAAAGATGTCTGACAAAAAGAGGCCCTCGAAACATGACGGCTTTTCTTTGCCGCATCCATCCGCAGCGGTATCTGGCTCCTGAGAAAGAGGCCGGCCTCCCCCGAACAACAGAGTCCTCAAAGACAAATGACCCTGATCTTAACCCCATACAGGTGGCGCAGCTCGAACGCAGCGGGCCCGAAGAGAAAAACGCTGTTTTCAGAGCAGTTCTCGGAGATCATTTGGAAAAGCACAAAGACACCTACATACCAGGGAAGTATGTTTTCACTGAAAGGCAAATCCTCTTGAGCGCATGAATAGTTCTTAGTGTGGACTACAAGCACCTGGTCAAGAGGAAGGCAGAGTCATAATGGTACATTTTTGTCGCAGCTACTGCTGTTCGAGCGTCATCAGGAAGGCAAACAAAGCAGAAAACAAAATGAAAGCATAAGGAATAATGGATCTACTCCTCAAACAAGCTGCACTGATTAAAAACAAGATGTGACAATTAGTTATGATCGAGTCCAACCAAAGAAAACATTTTTCTTTACGCAAGTACTGTCCAGATTAAGCTCACTTCAAAGTGATATGCAGTCATAAAGTTATCTAAAAACACTGTAAAAAGTTATTTTATTACGCTTCTCCAAATTCCACTTTTTCTATTAACTATACTCATTAGGCCAAAGCTAATAGCCAATTACCGTTAATCATGATTCACCAATGAGAGAATATTGAAGGATTTTAAAGAACTCAAACATTATGTGCAAAACAGAGAATCTCATGTTTTTCACATGTTAAATCAGATGAAATCTCCTTTAAAGACATTTTATAGTTCAAAATGTCTCACAAAGAAACCTGCAAACTTTCATTACCATCACGACCCTCCGTTCATTTTTATCCCCCCCGACTTTGTCCCAGAAATCTCTAGAACATGTCAGTGTTTTTGAGTTTAGCTTTAACCCGAAAGAATAGCTTTTCTCACCTGCTGATATCAACGAAGTCTGAAAAAATTCAACATTTTATTGTGGATTTCTTTTTCTGCGACGCAAAAATGAATATGAACCTACATGCTAAAGTCAATGTGGTTAAGAAACTGAATAAATCAATGGGAGAACTGGAAAGAAATGTGCAATCATGCAGTAAATACAGCCATAGCACTTATACAGTGTAGAGCAAACCCAAAAGTATCTGTGGATATCGAAGCGCCGCTCAGAGCAGGTCATGTGACGGACAGGACAACAGCGGCAGGAGTCAATACGTTTTCCATTTCACTATGAAAGGATGAGAAAAACTTTAACTGGATTTGTTACATCACCACAACAAAATAAGCATCAACTTATCAACCAATTACATAAGTGACTTTTAAGATGGCAAGCTTGGACAAAAATCAGAAGCATAGCCATGATACTAGGAAAAAACACCAGTGCTCAAACGATTAATCGATTATTGAAATAATCATTATGTGGAGTACAAATAATCAAATTACATTTTCTGATTAAACAAACGTATTCAGAGCAGTAATTAAGCCAATCTAATGATACATAACAGGGTTTCTCCCAGAAAAATCGCTAAGCCCGATGCTCGGGCCAGTTATCCAGCCGCCACCGTGTTTTGAGTAAAAAATGTTTGCAGTGGACAGAAAATTTGAAAAAAATAAAAATCACTTGATAGTTATCAAATGATATTTGATCATTCCAATTATTGGAAGACTGGAAGATTAATACCTAAATACCAAATGTAAAATCTTAAAAAAGGCAATAATTAAAAAAAACCAACTTAATTAAACACTTATGATACACTGGGGGAAAACCTGCATATATACATGCATACATACATACATACACATACATTTAAGGGAGAAACACTTTAGCCTATAAATCTGTTTTGGGTAAGACTATTCAAGTGGTAAAGTTTTTGCTTCTCCCAGTTCAGATTCACTAAAGAATTACTATGTTCTTGAATTCCAGGCAATAAATTTTGATGCATGTATGCAAAAAGGCTGAAGTGGGTAAATAAAAAAAACCTGTAGGATGCTCCAATTTTTTCATCTCATCAACCACCAGAATAATCGGTTACTAAAATAACCGTTAGTTGCATCCCTAAATAAAACGTTGCATTTATATCAACGCATAACAGCCTTTTGCAAAGAAATATGACTTCTGTTTAATTGCTCCTCTATTGAGTCAAACTGCACAGCTCAACTCTGCACTGTGATTACAGCCAACATCCCCCTGCAGAGTGGCAACTGCATCTCTGCACATTCCAGGAAAGGCAGCCAGCTGAAGGCAGCAAATACACCAGAGAGGAAGAGACATAAACAACGTAAGCTAGTTTGAAAGCTGCAACGATGTTTACTGTCTCACCGAGCGCATTTCATCCCCGCTGCTTTCACAGCAGCGACGGTATTTCAGCTCGCAGTACGGAGGGGTGGGGGTGGGGGGTTGGGGGGTTGGAGGGGCTTGCTGATGCCACCGGTCTGCGCACAGAGGGCTCAGTCACAGGCTGGGGAGGTTGTTTGGACAATGTGGGAGTCAGACACACTGCCTGTCTGGAATAACGATTCAGTTCAGCTGCTACAAAAGACCCTCTGGTTCCTGAGGAAGTTTCATAGAAGAAGGGAAAAAATAAGTACAGTGAATGTTTTGCGGGCACAGCAGCTGAAAACCTCAGAAGAATTTCTGCCTTGTTTGAGTTGGTGCGTTGCTATCAGAGAGCGAGGCCTGCATTTGCCTCCAACAGGCACTGAATGACATGCCAGAGATTAGCCTCTGAAGGTCACAGTCCTAGTCTATCCTTTCAGCCGCTTTTCACAACAGAACCCCGGGCCCTTTTGAACAACAGGAAGAATGTCATCTGGTTACTTTTCAAGGCACGGAGATACCATTCACAGCGGCCAACAATGACTGCAAACAGCACCGGAGGGTTAGAAGGTTATAAAGAGACCCATTCTGAGCAGAGCTGGCTCTCCAGTACAGTGCACGCATGGAGGAAGAAAAAAAAAAAAAAAAAAAAGCACACCCACATACTGAGGCCTGGAGAAGTGGTGTAAGCCATGATAAAATGAGGAGGGTCGTGGACAAGTGGCTTGGCCTGACCGCCCTCCTGAGCAGCTCTGCTCCGTCTTCCTTCCTCTCCAGGATGGATCTGATCGTCGCCGTCAGAGGAGATCCGTCCAGCGGAGCTGGAGTCTGTGTCATTTTGGGGAAATGACAACCACGTCATAACTTCGCTATCTTCTAATTTCCAGTATGCTGGAGATAACGCTACGCATACAGCTACTCATTTTGGCAGAAAAATTAAATCCAATTTGAATTGCTTACAGTTAGAGTTGGGGAAAGTTCATAATATCTGGAGTAAAGTTCTGTGATATCAGTAATTGCTTCTCGCCTGGCCATTGCCGTCCTACTAGGGCACCAATCCACTTTTTTCACTTCCGATACAGATATTGGAGGTAAGCTTCAACGCATCCACTTGGCACATTATACAAATCACAGGAAAACATTCTGTGATTTGGGGTACAATGTAAAACAGAATTCATGCCTCCAACAAGCAAACAGTTCACAACAGCCAGATCCTCTGGACAAAGCAAATGGTGTAGAACAAGAGGTTGGTTTGTGCCAGGCTACATTGTTGTTGTTTTACTTGCACTAAAAAAATTTTAAATATTGGATAGATCCCCACAGAGGAGAAAGGTTAACAGCTAGTCAGACTGTTTCTCTCATTTTATCTGATTTTAGGAGTTTAAAACAAAAATGTCAGGATCACTACACTTAGATTAGATTGAGGCTGTTAGTTGCGTCAATCCCCCTGATCACCCATTCAGTCCGCTTCAGGTTCACCCAGATTAAACATTTGGATTATTAAATTACTATATATTAAAAATAGTTATGACTTGTACTATTTCAGAGCTTTATCAAGTCCAGACGACCCCAAAACGCTACAGGACAGCAGCCACAGCTGCCCCGGGGCAGTCTGACATGTTTGCCTGTCCTCTTTAAAACCCTCGGCTGGTGGAGGAAGAAAGACGCTCACACTGAGCCGGGCTCTGCTGATTAGAGGTTTCCTGTTAAAACCAGGCTGTTCCTTTCCAGTGTGACCACATGCTTGCTTTATACAAGAGATTGCTGCACAGCCAACAACTAAACTATCGCATACTAAAATTAAATTTATGTGCATATTGCTTGTGTATAACGCAGTGCCGTAATCTATTCATTTTATTGGATTGAGATGGTTTTAAACTTTTGCGTTAAAACTGAATTGGTTTATTCATGACATAAAATAAGAAATAATTTATCAGTTTATTTACAATTTAATAAAACTATTTGGAGAATTACCTTATGCTTTCCTCAATAAACAAAAGAAAAATCTTTATTCACATTTAAGCAATCAAATCTGATAATCGTCTTTTTGCATGTTTTCTACTGAAAAGCCTCTTTACCATCACCATAATCTTTAACTCCCTTCACAGATTCTCTACATTTAATTTTCCAGCCAGAAGAAAAACATTTTGAGGTATGAATAATTTTTAGATTAATGTATAACCAACTGAAACATGTTTTGTTTGAAGTGCTTAAGTCACAGAATATCAAATACTCTGTTGCTCTGCTCTTTGCAGAGAAACACAGCGCTAACAAGTTCATATTAGCCCTTTTAGTTTTCATTAGATAACATTTTAAAACACCCAATTTTGACTTTTATGTCCATGAGAGAGAAGTGAACAATTCTTTCAGCAACAGGTGGGGGAGAAGCAGTCTTCTCCTATGCTGCACAGACCCTAATCAAACCTTGGCGACGCTGAAATCTTGATAAAACGTTTGTGGTTCTGGAACTTTTTGAGCCATGGTAAACTTGACAACGCTAACTGGCTAATGCTATGACAGCAGACTGGAGATCAACTGATCAGACAGATGGAGGCAGCTGGTTGCATTAAAGCAAAGTAATTTCTTGCTCAGCTGAGAAAAGAATGTGTTGCACATGTAACAGTCTTTTCAGAAGTGCAAAATGCAAAGGGTTAAAGTAAAGGATTGTACCTCAAGAGTATGAACGTTTCAGCTTGAGTGGTGATAAAATCCCATCACTCACCCCATCTTAGACTTTCTAGACTCCTACCTACTGCGATATCTACCTGCTGCTAAAGGTACGGCAACTATTGCTGACTTCACAGAATCTTGCTTGAAAAAATCTGAACTACCCCTTTAACTGCAGCCATGTAGCATTTACAAATATAATCTAATCTTACTCAGGCTGTAAACCTGGCCCCGCATCGTCACACTTGAGAGACAGATCTGAAACACTTGACCAATTTAGACTAACCAAGCCTTTGAAATACATAAAATAAAGCCCAATTAGCCTGCAGCATTTTACATCTTCTCCATCTCTAATCCCCTCATAACTTGGCCTTATTTAACTTCTCACCAACTAGAACACTGAGCTCACTTTCCTCTCTCCCCAGACATCCCCCACAGCTTTCCTGGTGCTTTGTTGTGAAATCCCTGCTGACCCCACCGCTCAGGTCAGCCTCTGAGCCTCTCTGTCGGTAGCTAATGACGTCCTGATATGTACAGCTGGCATCCACATTGGAAAAGTGCAGCAATAACCGCTGACATGCTAATGGCATCTATTGGGATTACTTAAGAGCGATGTAGGGCTTGCCTAGCAACCTTTTGCCGCAGATCGTTTGGTAGCGCGGCTGGGGAGCGCGAGCATAGGGTCAGTGATCCGATTGAGACGACCTTATCTCGCGCCATAAACAGATAACGGTATCTGCCCTGCTCTTCTGCTGTTCCTGAGAGATGGAGGCAGATAAACAACGCCGTCATCTGCAGCGTCTCTGACTTGCCTCATCGGACAGACGCTGTCCTAAAGCAAGTCCTGTTGATTCTGCTGCACCGACTCCTCTTCCTGGGAGGCTTAAGATTCCTACATGATTACCCTCAAGCTGAAGACATAACAATTTCAGAAATCCCTTTGGTCCAAGTATTTGTAATGTCAGTCCCCGGCTTAAAGCCTCAGGTTTGCTGAATACAGACTAGGGCTGGGCGATGTGGCTGTAAAACGTATCATGACATCAGCACTTCATGTCAGTCAACAGATAATTGATTTGTTGTTTTTTTTAAAACATCCAAAAAACGGCTAATCTCGTGACGTGACCTTTCCCCTTTCATTCACAACTTCCTCTTGAATATGCTCTCTTTTCTCTCAACTCCGGTCATTTTTTAACTTTTAACTATCCTCTGATGGTTGAGATTTTATAGTCAAGCAAACCGATTACCTACATTTCTCATGACAAATTACTTAATTTCCCATAATCCTAATGGATACTAGCAAGCTGAGCTAGTTGGGTGCCAACCTTCTTTTTACAGGGCTAAGCTAACGCCTTCCCTCTGCTTTCATCCCCCAGAATGCTGTGCGCTTCTGGATCAGTGAAACTATAAGCTATTTATCAGACGCATTTCCCATTGATATTGATTATGTGTCTATCGCAATACATGAGGTTGGCGTTTCATTGACCAGCTCTAAAAGAGAAACTAACCAGCCGCAGCAGGGCTTTCTGTCCCATTTCCCTGCACCAGCTAGCATGAAAATCTACACATCACACACAAAAACATGAATTATAAAGCACATCTCAAACTTTACCTGCAGTCGTTGGAGATGGAATAAACCAAGTCAGGTGAAACATGCAGCCGTGCAAGGCAGTCATTTCTCACTGAGGCACATCCTAAACACCTGATCTAAAGTGCATTATGATTCCAGGTATCCTCTCTGAGCGCGACCTAAAATTGTCCACCATCTCTAGTAAACATCTGCTCAGAGTCCGACACCAAACACATGCAGCAGAGGAATCGCAGGGCAGCCTCTCCTGCTGGTGGGTGGCTGAGTGGGTGAGTGTGGGCAGACAGCTCCACTGGTGACTAGAGGGGCTGAAAGGTGGAGCTGGCTGGCAGATACCAGATAAAATCTCTGCCCTGCTGCCTCATTTGCTAAATGGGTAATATTCACAAAAAAAAAAAAAAAAAAAAGCTACTCTAAAATGACTAGGTGAGGAAAGTGAAAACCCGCTATGCGCATCAAGCACACCGGCACCTGTGAGAGATTTAGCATGCATGGGTTCCTGCTGGAATATGAGAGAATCAAACGCATTTCATCTGGGAGGGCACGCGGTTACACATTTCCAATTCAAGTACCGTCACTAAAACCCTGCGCCAAATCACTGGCTTTGAATAAACCCAAAACGAGCGAGCGAGTGCCAGCCAAGTGGCTCATTTCAGCTCGGCACATCATCACATCAAAAATAAAAAAAAATTAAAAAAAAAGAAACTACTCCGGTTAGCCGAACGATTTCACAGTCAACAATCACAGAGTCCAAACTGTTACTAATCAATGTATTTTAATGAGCCCCCTGTGATTTCCAACAACAGCTGAAACATGAAAAGCTGCTCAAGTTCTCTGGTTCACTCTTTGTACCTTGTGATCTGTTATTCATGGACTGCTCTGTAGTCTCTGAGAAATAAAGCAGAGCTTTGATGTTATCCTCTTATGACTGCTGTCCGACACAGGCCTAACGCTGGGGTTCTTGTTGGGCTGTCATGAGGCGAGAAAAACCTTTTTGCAACACAAAACAGCCAGGCGTCACAACACAATTCACCGAAGGGAAAAAAAAAAAAGAATTGATTTTAGCCTCGAAAGCCAAGCAACACTTACGCCCGTCTCCAAAGAATAGGATTTATAACAGCACCTCGCAGAAGTACCTACACCTCTGCAACCGTTCTGGTATTTTAATCAGATTTTGTGCGATGGACCAACATAACGTGGCTCATAATTGCAAAGTGAAAGGAAAATTATGTAGTTCTGAACAGTTTTTACAATATTTAACAAGTGTGCCGTCTTTTTTATTTTTTTTTTTTAGCCAAGATCCTGATGCAACACGTGGTAAAACCTCTTCAAATTAAAGCTTTGGGGAGAAAGTCTGGACGCTTTTTCCACCTCTAGATCCTGTTTTCTCTCTTCGCCAAACACAAGATGGAGATCACCTGAAAACATCAGTTTCACTTCCACTACAGACTCTGGAGTGACCTTTCACTGTGTGTACCCAATAACCAGATTCCCTTTTCCTGCAAAAAGAAAAGTATCCCCACAGCATAATGGCACCAACACCGTGGTTACAGTTATGCGTCACATGTAGCATTTTCCCTTGCTGACTAAAAAGATCAGCATTTGTTTCTTCTGACAAAAACGTGTTTTTTGACAAGTTTGCTGTGTCTAGAGTTACACTGGGCAACCATGCCTTCCTGTTTTAATTTCCAGGTGATGGATTATGCAATGCTTGAGATATTTGAAGCTTGGCAGATTGTTTTCCAACCCAACTCTGCTTTAAACTTTTTCATAACTTTCTCCTTGAGCCATCCCGTTTCTGTGTGATGCTGTTTGATCATCAATACTCTCTAACAATCGAATAAGGTCTTCAACATCCTGATAGTGAAGTGGGTTTTATTTATTGATAAGGCGCACCTCTGGATTTTATATAGGGGCATGAGAAAATAGGGGGCTGAGTACAAATGCATCCACTTTTCAGAACTTTTTTTAACAATTGCAGGGTTTAGCAGTTTTTCATAAATTTAATGGAGTAATTGCATTGGAGTTCCACTACAGAGTGACACTAAAAGGTTTGTTTTTCTTATATTTGTAACTCAAGGCTTTTCTTTACATCTTTCCACAAATAACAGCCAAGAGATTACAAAGTATCCATCCTCTTTTTGCAGAAATTTCACCGTTTTCTTCACTTTAAAACCTACAAATGGTAATAAAACTGTGACGATACTTTAACATCCATAGGAATTTATTTAAAAAAAAAAAAAAAATTCCTCTCCTCAAAAGGTCATGCAACATTTCCAGCTTTATTTTCCCTAACTGTAGCCCAAATGTCTTTGTCTTGATCTAAAGCATCAGCTTCAATAAAAGCGAATAAAATTTGTGTTTTTTATCCTACAAAATTGGAAACGATGTTTATGAATACTAGTAAGAAATGGCAGTGCAGCTACGTAGGTGCATTACAGTCATAGTGTACTCTAACCAGTCTGTTTTTTCTGAAACACTTTAACATCGCCCATAAGCAAACTGAGAAGGATCAGCCGTCACAATGCCACACCAAAGTTTATTGAGAAAACTACCCTCCTAAACCACAGTGTAAATCAATATGCTCAAATATACTTGTCAGTAACTTCCTAGGGAGAGAAGAAAAAAAAAAAAAGACGAGCTTGCTTTTCTGTCGGCTTGCCCTCAGCAGAGGCTGTGGATTTGCAGTGACAGGTCAAAGAGTCAGCACATGACTCACGGACAGAGGAGGCGAGGCGCTCTGAAAAAGCCACGCAGAGATCTAATTAACACATGCATTCAAGTGGTATTTCCATTTGGTGGAACGCAGTAATTTTCTGCATTGCTGGCCAGCGTGACACGAACAAACGAACCAGGTGCTCCTGACACTCAGACTGATTGCCCGGCTTTATGACTAAGAGCAAACACGAGCGTCATTTTCAGACTCAAACAGAGAGAGCGTCGTGAGCACACAGGGAAAGTCACACCTGCGGCACCAGGACCGCACACAGAGCAGCAGCCGCGCTCCCAACCACCGTTAACCTCCACGACGCAACGCGTCTCCGGCATCTCCGGGCGGAGAGTTGTGCGGCGATTCGTCATTAGAGGAGACGCGCTTTACAGATGAGAAGAGGCCTTACAGTAATTTACTGCTAAGACCTAATTAATCTTCATTGTGCTGGGAAACATAGCACCCAAACGCAAAGACGGTTTCCTTCTGCACTGATAATTGCAGGGAGTTGAGGGGCCCGAGTTTCCCCAACAACAAGGTCTGAAATTTAATTATCTGCTCTTTGGAAAATGTAGGGGGAGAAAGCTACATTGCAAAACTGCACTTTGGGGCAAGTAATATCAGGCTCTTGTTTGAGCAAGCACAGGATATCACTGAGCCCATCCTCCATGCTGCCATAAATTAAACAGTCTCACCTTTGTTGTTTGGGGGGGAATTGCTTCGTCACATGACTACAGATTTGCTTTCTGTTGGTTCTGGATCAAACTGAAGGTTCTGATGCAAGGTAAGCAAAACGCCAAACAGTTGCAAAATTTAAAGTAGTTGACTTCAAAGCTGGGTTTTCATTACAAATGTGCTCAAAACCTTTTCAATATTTTGCTATTGCCAATAAAATAAATAAAAAACAAAATTTTGCAGTTCTGGTGTTTCTATTAAATAGGAAATAAAAATTTATTTTTTTTTAAATCACACGTGAATATGTGTTCTCATTAAAAAAAACATGCAGCGCCATCATCTTCCCATCACTTCCTGTCGTCGTCTTTTACGCCTGATGCAATAGATTGGTAAAATATTGCCTTATCGATTGGTTTTAATTTGCCACAACTTGTCCAGTTGGACTTGAAACCGACAGGAAGGAAAGAGTAGATACTGGATTGGTTTTGTAGACGGTTCAATTATCTTACTGACATTTTCGTTAAGATGGATTATACGCTGAACTGCCTAGAGCGTGACATCATAAAACCATTGAACCTATCGGTGATATTGAAAATGAATCGATACAAACTGAACACGATGCATTTGATACAAATTTATTCTTTTTTTTTATGCTAGGCTACATCTAAATGCTAAAACTGACTTCAATGACCGTTTCAGCAAAATAACCGTTTGGTCTGCTGCATCCTAAACAATTTAGCCAAACAGGAACAAACGTGATGACTTAAATTTACAAAAGTAATTATGGCATTTAAATAAATATATTTAAATATCCATCACATTTTTTATGAACAAGTTCAACCTTCATGTTTAGAGCATTTACATAAGCTTAGAGGAGTGGCAAAAGCAAATGAAGTGGATTAGCAGGACATTTCACTGAGGGATAGTGTCGCCCCTTCTCCCCAGACATTGAGCTGTCAGCACGTCATGACTCAGTCAGATGAGTCTTCGGATTCATTTGTTGATTAAAAACAAATTACACAAAGGCTGGGGAGAGATGCCTCCCCGCATGAATGTGAAAACATTGCAACATTTCTTCATTGCATTTTAAAATAACTCCCCCCCCCTCTTATGATAGGAAAGCACAATTGTTTAGAGTACAGAAAACAAAATAAATTGGATATCAGTATTGGCCCAGAAAAAAAACAAATAATAATAACAGTCCTGAATAGAACAGCTGGCATCATTTCCTACCCAACATTAATGCAGCTTCATCTCACCCTGAGCCGCGGGTCAGACCTTCCCGGTCCCATCAGTCGCTCTATACTGCGGTAAGCCTCTCAATAAAATCCGTGACATTACAGAGCGACCACATCAACGGAGCCCGAGCAGCCAAAGACAACACGGACATGCTGTGGCAACATTAACATTCCTCCGTCTAAAGACCAGGAGGAGGAGGGACATCGATAGGATCCCATTAGTTAAGTGCGCCCTTAGGATACCCGAAATTTGATCAGAGATAGTCCTCCTGCTTCCAGACACGATCCATTAGAGCTCTCCTGCTCCGGAGCTGCTGCTCCTCCTGTCCTCCTCCTCCTCCTCCTCCTCCTCGGTGGTCGAGGTTGTGCGGCAGGAGCAGGATGAGCCCGGTGACGTCAACCTTTTGTTATCACCTTTAACACTTGCCTTTGCAGGTGCAAACACTTTCCTCAGTCGCTGCGCGTAAAGCTGCTATTTGCACAGCGCACACATCCCCGCGCAAGAGGGCTGACACTCGCAGCTGGACGTTTTCTCCCACTTCCCGAAGGTTTCAGGGAATATCGCCAGCGAAACGCACTTTATACAAAAACTCAACTTTATTTCAATGAAGCAGGGGTTTTATTTAAAAAAAACAAACAAACAAAAAAAAACATTTCTTCTACCACATCCTGGGAGAAGTGGAATAAACCCGCCCGTGTGTGCAGCGCAAATTACGTGTGACAATCCAGTGGCAGGGGAATGAATAATCCCCTGCGGGTTGGTGTCACATCACAAAACACAACCAGCTAACTAAAAAGCCCAGTTCGCCCAGTTAACACCGGCTGGCCATGATAAAAAAAAAATAAAAATAAAATAAACGAGGCTCCCCGTGCGCCTACAAACACGGAGAGCCCACGCGTTGCTGTGGGGCTTCTCGGCAGATAAGCTGGGATAAAAACGGGGTCAGCAGAAAGCCATAAACCTCCAGGTTGCCAGTCAGAGTGCCAGCTGACTGCCAGGGCTCCGGGCTAAGCTAGCCAGACAGTCTGAAACATACACAGTCCCATTGTTGCCCTCCCTGCCTCCCCTCTTATTCCTGGCTCGGTTCGGGGGGGACGTCACACGGCACCGAGCGGCGGACGCGCGGAAAACACGCAGGAACTCACCCTCCGTTCACCTCGGGGAAAAGCATCATTTTAGACCGTGGCCATGGTTTGAAACGGACAGATTTTCTGCCGTCGCCCTGCGCTGGCCGAATCACTGCTGCTGCTGCTGTCTGCGGCACCAACTTCCGGCGCATGCGCACTGGCCGGAGCCCTTCCAAACAGAGCCGTGCGACAGAGAGCGTTAAAGGGACAGCCCGCTTATCTGAGGTCAGTTCAGCACCTGGTTTTAAAAGATACGTGCCGCCTGAAATATTTACTTTCCTGAAATAAAGTCAAATATCATCAGTGGCTTCAATACGTTATATATGATGACAATGTAGAGCAAGGGGTTTTCCTCTGAATTGTTTTTAAATTCAAGAATGATGCACATTTTACAGACCAGCACAGGCAGTTAATAGGTTGCAGCAAGCATTTTTTGGGGGGGGAAATGCCTTTCTTTTAATGAGACTGAAGTATTTCAGGTCTAACATGAGTTACAGATTCATTTTAATACAAAAATCAGAGCAATTTGCTTATAAATCATAGCAGGGGTCTTAAACTCCAGTCCTCCAGAGCCGGTGTCCTGCAACTTTTAGATGTGCCTCTGCTGCACCACACCTGAATCGAGTAATTAGGTCATTAAGGCGCTGGAGAACTTATCTACACAAGGAGGAGGTAATTAAGCCGTTTCATTCCAGCTTTTTGTTCCTGTGGCACATCTAAAAACTGCAGGACAGTGGCCCTGGAGGACTGGAGTTTGAGACCCCTGCATTAAAGCATTGTATATTTTAAAATCAGTAAAAAAATTTTGAGTTTTGAAAAAAAAATTGCAATTAGTTTTGGTGTATTTTAAAATCAGTATGTGAGAAGTTTTCACTTTATAATTTTAGCCCACAAGGCAAAACATTTGGACTCCACAAACATAGATTAAGCTTCAGCTGTTTTACACAGAACAAAGAGCAACAGAAAGAGACATGCCCTTTGCAGTGATAAGTTGTTGTAAAGCATGCCAGGCTATTATATGCTACTTCGTGTTTGTCTATTCCAATAATTCCCAATAAAATACATTGTTCTCAACTCTAGAAGTGTCCCTAAATGTGAAAAAGTTCAAACTACATGGTTCCTTTTTATTCACAATGGGTGATTTTCCTTTGAGCGTGAGGTCTGGCCCGACTGTTAAGTGATTTACCTCTCCTTCTTCTTCAGCATAGAAAGTACTCCTGGCTCAGTGGATCTGTGTTTGATCAGCTGCTCTGTTGTTGGATCTGTCATCTCAAAGCCCCAGTAGAGGAGGATAGATGGCTGCGCACGCTGAGCTGGCTTCTGCAGGAACTTTCCTGCTGTTTAAAAGAGTCATTACTTTCCACTGTCACCTTGTGCTTAATTCAAAGTCAATCACATAATGGAGTCGGTTTAGTTAGTTTAGATTTTAAAAAATAAAGGTTTTTACCACCTGAACTTGTGTGTGCATTGTATTTTAACTCATATCAAACTGGAGTATACTTTGCTCCTAATAGACTGTCAGAAATTTAGTTTCAATGTTTTTGCTAAATCTATAAAATTTAGAGAAGATAACACAGTTTGACACTTAAAAATTATTTCAGCAGGATCAAGGTGATTCCCTAAGGTGCAGGTTATGTGACCTTTTAGACCCTGAAGGAAGTCAACCTTCAAGATAACAGGTGTGTTCTTAAATGATGTTTAGACAGTTTTTATCTGTAAACTGCCAAGTTGCATCAATGTGAAAAGATGTTTAATATTCCTATACTTTAATAAGTATTTACTGAATAAAGAGAAAGCTATTTATTCATATTTTAATGGTTTGTTAAAGGGTTTTATCAATAAGTTTTTTTAAAGACATTCATTATCTCTATATGGCCCCAAATAAAAATGAGTTTGACATCCCTCACCTGAAATCTGAACTCAATATGAACGACATTTTGTCATGATTAGGCACAAAGCTGAGCAGAAAATCCTGCCAAAGTCCAAGAAAAAAAACATTTTAATATGCCAAAAATAAAGCCTGGCTCCTGGTAATCAACTAATTACAAAGGCGTTTGGAAGTTTTGAAAATACCCAGAGCCGGGCCAAAGCATATGCAATCTAAGCCGGGCTTAGGGAACTTATATTCTCAAACTTCAAATTCGACTGAGAAGAGTTGTGAACTATTCTTAATGTCAAATTGATCTTTATTTAGCACGTACATGAAGTGGCAGACGTATATAAAGGAATAACCATGTCTCTATAATTTATTTAGCAGCCGTCGACTCTAACACATTTTATCCAAAGAACTTTTCAACACAATAAACTCACCGATGAAACACTGTCATGAATTGTTTTCTTATGAGTCAACCAAACATGTATTTACTGCACAAAATGTGGTTTCTCGATCACATTTGAAGAGATGGTGATAAATAGGCCCCTAAATCAAACTTTACTTCAGGCTCTAAACAACCTTTGCCTGGCTCTGTATACTTTCAAAAATAAATGACAAAAACAAACGAATAAATACTCAAAGCCTATTTTATTATGTTTAATGGACACCTTCTTGTTTGCACATGCAGTGTTTATCTGGTTCACCTCAGCGCTCCTTGTGTGCTGTACTCTATTAGGAATCTTACAGGGAAAGATAAAGCCAAGAGAGAGCACTCCTGGTCAATAGTGTCACATGCTTTGTGATTTGATGAAATGTTCTATTTGTGCAGCCTGGTGTGTATGGCCCCCTAATCAAAGACTTATATTTCTGTGACAACTAAAATAAATTACTCCATTACAATCGCCCACCTGCCCTCTCCACAGTATTGATACCCTTTTACTACCAGACGGAGGCAGACGGACAACACCGGCGATTGGGCTGAGTTAGCGAGAACGCTCCAAAAACGTGTGTTAGGTGGCCGCGTAATGCCATGTCAAGGTGGAGTCGCCACAAAAAGTAATCACGCTTTGATTGTCCTGGAGAAAATTACACACGTCCAGAGCCACAAACACGCCTGATGTAGCGCATTGTGAGAGAGAACCGCGCGGCCTCCCGCCCCCACCCCCCGGCTCCCAGAACAGGCCCGGCTTATTACAATACTTCAGCCAATTTAGGCCTGCAAGCTTCACTTCCCCCATCAGCGGCGGCAGAAAGAGGGAAGAATTTGGTTTGAAAGCCCAATCACATGCAGCGCTCCGAGTTCAGCAGGTGGGGAAGTAGCAGCAAGCGGGACCCCATCAGGCAATAATACAAAGTTAATGATGCAGAATGGTGTCTTTCTCCATGGCGAAGAAGACGTCAATACAGGATGTTTAAGAACGTTGTTCCTAATTACGCTTTTTAAATTCAACACTGACGTGATTGATGATTTCAAAGGGAGGCGTTTATTGATCCACTTCACAGACAAGTCTCATCGATTGCAAGTCTAGAATGAATAAAAGTTTTTTTTTATTTTTTATTTTTTTTCCCTTTCCCCTTGCACCCCCCAACCCTTTTATTTCCCCCACTGAGAAAGAGATTGTACAATCAGAGCGTCAGTGTGACCTATATGGGTAGTTTGGAGCCAAATCACATCTTTTACAAAGGAAGCCTGAGCAAGGACGTATGGAACGGTGATTGCTGGGTGGAGGGACCCTGGGGTCTTTTAAGGTGTCGCACGCAATGCAACAGTTAAACCCCGTGCCTTTCTCAGTCGCTACATATGTGACTTGTGGCACAATCGCTGCTAACTAACAATAGTAATTGGCAGAAGATTCTTAAGTTCTCATTTTTACCAACCCTTCGCTTGGATCAGTTTGGAAGAATTAACAGAGGCATTGCTTGCAAATTAAATACATTTTATTTTATTCACCAGAGTAAGGAAGTGCCTTGTCTAATACAGTGAACTAACTGTAAGCTACTCCAAGCACACGCCTCGCAATCCTGCCAACAACGCCAAATTTTGAGGCTTCTAAATCCAGCTGGTCTACTCATACGATGATGCATCCATATATTCAATAATCAGTGGGATTCTTTACAAATAGTCCAACTTTGCTGGGGGTCTCAGCATGATTAAGTTAAGGAGTGGCTGTTTCACAGAAAGCCAGCCGCCTGTGGTGCATCACGCCTCTCGCTGCAGTCAGCAGCGATGGAGTGACGGATGCTCTGACAGGTTGTTTCTCTTCCCCACCCTTTCCCCCTCAACACACACCTCTACTCCCCCGTTGACATGCCCCCATGGCTTGTGCTTATACTTTGTTATTCCCCGAGAGCGGAGAGGTCTCCTTATTAGTGCACAAACCTGACACTCGTCGCATGTCTAATCCCGGTAAATCAACAGGAGAGGCGGCAAAGCCCAGGCGCATCGTGACACCACCTGGTTCGGCTGCAGAAGCTTTCTGCATATTCAGGGTGATCTGGCCTGCTAATGCACCGTTGGCTGCTTGAATTACACAAACCTGGATTGGTCAGGAATCAACAGCTCGCCAGATTGCTGCAACAAGGATGAGAGTTGGGTTTTTTTTTCGCCATCCCATCGTGCTGGATCTCTTTGGCAAGTGCACTTCAAACATCAAAAGTGCTTATAATTAAATGGCATGCAGGCAAATCTTTTTCATTCTTTTTTTTTTTTTTTTCCCTTTTGGTCGGGGTGTAGTGGGTTCTTCTTCCTGAAGGCCAAAGTTAATGCTGTTGCAGAAAGAACTCAGATACACTCCCACGTGAAGTGGCCATGTGAGGAAAGCCCATAGGGAGGGAAAAAAAGAGCCTTGAATGAATTTGAGAGGCAGAGAGTGGGAGAGAGGCAGATGTAGGGAAAGTTCAAACATTACTGGTCCTCAAATATCCTTTTTGGTTTCTGGTTCAAATGGAATTTGGCTGTAAGTGTCTGCTAAAAGCTCCATTTTTGTTGGCCCCCTCCTTCGTCGCCGCCGAGCTTTTAGAGCTAGATGATGACAGATTGTGAGCTACCTGATATCCTTCATCATTCTCCCCCAGTGGAGGTGTTTGTTCCAACCCGAGCAAGTCCTCAAGGACTAACAAACAGCCGGCGGCTTTTGATGGACTACAGGGAGACATCTGCTCCGCCTGCTTTCGCCATGCGTGTTTGGAACACCGTGTTTCAGTAATCAATCAATATGCAAGCCTCGTCTTCTCGGCCTGTTGATCTACCTTGCAGACCTCACGGTTATAAAGTCATTATGTCGAGCTGTCATTGTGGGTTGGTTTTTGAGGAGCTGCAGAGAGTGGATATGACAGCAGGCATGGCAGAGTGCTCAATATAACCTCAACAACATTTTCACAAATGCGCTCGGAGCGCCCTCGGGGATAAGCTCTGTTCTGTGCGCTCCGGGGAGCCAGGGGCGAAGGAAAGCGTCTGCGCGGTGCAACCTGATTTGCGGTTACAGGGCACAGCAGCCCTTGCCAAACGATCAGCAGAATATCATCCCCGGCCCCCCAAAAGGTCCCGTGAGCGCCGCGATCCATTTGAACTGCGAGTTGCTCATGTCAGCAGATGTGTTTCTGCATTGTGATGAGCTCTTATGGGATTGCCGTTGGAGGTTTTTCCGCTTCTAAATGTCCTGCCTGCTGTTGACAGGTGATTCCAGAGCTGAGGGGGCCCCCTAGGTGTCCTCTGGGAGTTTCAGAGAATTTGCTGCAAAATTATGCACATCAGCTTGTTTCCTCCCTAATTTCTCAACGGAGACAATATATAGCTGTCAAACGTGAACAGAAATAATAAAAATCCCAGGCGAAGAATAAATGCTGTATCGACACTAGCATCTGTTAGTTATCGGTTGGGCCGATATTAACAACCGATATTTATTTCCATCTCATTGCCATTTGTTTCTGGGGGAGACTGGTCCAGTGACAGTGTTAGTCAAGCTACGCAGAATCATGGGGCGTTTAACTGAAACAGAAAGGCAGTGGTGAAATCAGCAGTGTGGTCGTATTTTTTCAATAAGTCGAAAGGATAGTAAAATATATATAATACATACGATATCGGTACATATCGGTTATCGACTTTAACTGTCTCAATAATTTCAGGTGATACAATAAGAGATTCAAAGTGGTTTCAAAGGGATTGTTAAGTTTACTTTGTAAAAGTGCAAAGAATAATATTCGTTCTTTGATTGTTGAGTTACCATATTTACAATCAAAAGTTTGGTCCTTTGTTTGTATTTGAGCATATGTGATTGTTTTCCAGTTCAGACAATCAAACTTGGCCCCTTCTCCCAGATCCCAAAACTTTGCATTAAGACATTGTTAGTAATGGCCCAAATACAACATTGGACCAGCGCTGCATGAAAGTTAACCTTAATGACCCTAAATAAACAACCAAAGCTACTAAAGAATGGTTTGGGTCAATGCATATCTGTAGCCTGAAATGTTTTTTTTTATTTTTTTATTTTTTATTTGCTTTCTTGTCATTTTGAGACTAATTGTGTTTTAAGCACATTGAAAAAGTTGTTAACACATGTAAGAAGCTGACGAAGATTTCTATAGGTAAAACCAAGCATGAATAAGCCCCGAATCCATGCAGGTTAAAGAAAGGTTGAGGTTAAAGGGGGAGCAAAAGGTGAAAGTCTAAAATATATCTTCCCTTGACCCCCATGAGAAATTTAAAAAAGAAAAAAGAGGAAAAACAATCTTGGAGAAAGGCAGTTCCCATAAACCAAGTGTCAATATTGCATGTCACAGAGAAAATGCTGCAGGGACATCTTCCAGGCTTGAATTCCTCTCTCTCTCCGAAAGGATGGTAGAAGCAAACGACAGAGGAATTGCAGTTCCTGTTTTCAGCAGACAGTGCGTTCCTGGATATGTAAATACAAATGAGTGTCTGCGCCTGACATTAGCCAGATAACTGTGAGTTTCTATCCATAATGTTTACCTAAAAGCCAAAAGAGCAATGTCTTCCTTGACCACAATCATAATCATATTGCATTATTATTATATGACTAGATTTGTCCATTATTCTTCCAGTATTTATGTGTGCTTGCATGTATCAATACATGTTTAAAGTATCACATTTCTTCTTTGATAAATAAGAAAATTGCATTTAATTGGTATGTGTCAGTTATGGTTCTAATAATCATATCAGTTGATTTATGTTCTTCCTTTGGCGTGGACTGAAGCATGGATATCATGGACATTTTAACAATAAACTAACATTTTGAACGAACAACACTTTTTCTAGAGTTACATACATCAGCGCCAATACTAGCTGTCAGACTTGTCTACGTTTCTTCCGACACTCCTGGTAAATGTGCGTGCCTTTAACCTGCGGTTATTACCTGAAAACATGGTTGACACCAACGCCTCTCGGCTGCTGCAGTTAACACGGCGGTCGTTAGGGGGCGGTGTAGCCTTCGCACAGACGTCACACGGACGCTCTCCAAAGCGGAAACTGCTTGTCGTTGACTGAAGCAACATGGTGTCGCCCTTGAGGCAATGCGAATGTAAACAAGCGGCTCATCTCTGTCGCAGTATTTAGTGTTTTAATAGTGTGAAGTGGGAACGTTTCGGGTTTAGGAGCGTCATGGCTCTCCGGGTGTTCGGCCGTCTGCTCAGAGATGGAGCCGCCGTCTCCATGCGGCGGGTCGGGTCTGCTCGGCAGGAAAGTGCGTCATGCTGCCTCGCTGCGGGTCAGTGCTAACGTTCAGGTTTCTGCTGCTCCTCTGTCTGACACTGTTTTAGCAGGGAGACATAGCTGAGCATTATTAGAGCAAGCTGGAGTAATGTGACATTTAGCTAAATAAAAATACTCTATTGGGATACTAACAATGTTAGTTCCCCCAATAATTATATGGGCTAAATATAATTATTACTTCTGCTGTTTTAAAATTAAAGGCACTATTATTAAAGATATCTTTTGTGACCATCATGATTATTGCTTAACTAAACTAAGCTTTTTCATGTTAATTTCATTTCATTTTCACTACAAATGAGTCATTCCTATGTGCAATTGTTTTTTTTTTGTTTTGTTTTTTTTTCTGAATGGATTCATTGTGATTCAGTTCCTGCTTATATATTTATTGGTTTATAGTTTTTCTAAATTAAGAAAGGACTTTATTTGTTGTGAAGTAAGATGATTTTCTTAAATAATAATACGAATAGTAAAATTACTGCAAATTTTCAAAAACAATGTTTTTCCTTTTCTGTTACACTCTGGCCCCACAACAAAAATTAGAAAAATTCAAATGAAGTAGAATAAAGCAGCACTAATATTAAGCGGACATAAATGCCTTCATGTCACAGAACCAGTAAAAATTATTTAAAGTGAAAAAATAAGCAGAATAGAGGTGAAAGGTATTCCATAAATGTTAAAAAAGAAAAGACATATCAGACCAAAGTAGAATTTAAAGACATGAAAATACATTTAAAGGGAATTTACAAAAAAAAAAACTATATGCTGTTAGACAAAGTTTAGAAAATTTTTCAACTTTAAAATCCAGACAAACCTTTGTCGAAGCAAAGGTTTGGATTTAATAAACTATCTTGGTTGTTTTTGCTCATTGGGTTGCAGCTAAATAATTAAAAAAATGTGGATGTAAAATTTCTCAACTGTCCATTAGAGGTTTGCAGTTCTATACGTATCCTGTTCTCTTTCTGTGACTGATGCTGAATGAGTCTGTGAGGTAGTGAGGAGGACATATGTGAATTCGGTGCAGGACATTCACCAGGGCAGTGAGACAGTGGTGAGGTGTGCGGTAGGAGTGGCCGATGGCACAATATACCTGATCAGTCTTCTTTAAATGGTCAAAGCTAATCCTAACTTTGGGCCAGACATAAGAACTGTGGGTCATTTACCCTGGGATAGATGAAAAGTAGCAACTGAAACCCCAAGTGTGCTGAAATGTGGCATTGCTTCTATTATTCTGTTTTTATTGTAAGCAAATCTTCATCTACCTGCTTCCCCATAGGGAGTATTGTAACTAAGCATATTTAGAGGGTTGGTGTGACAGAAGGGAATGTCGTGGATAGGATGAAATGGAGGAAGCTAATTCAGAAGACAAATTTTTTTTTAATGCAAAAAGCCAAAAAAAACCAAAAAAACAAACTTCATGAGACATTGATAACATCATGCAGTTCCCAGCATCTGCTTCATTAGAATAAGAAGTTTTTGAAGAATTTTCGGAGAGACATTTTTGACAAGAACCCTGTGAATAAATCCTAATAATGTTCAAATCATTCAGCATCCAGGAAGCGCAATCAGTCATCTCGCTCTGGCGCGAGCATCAAAGTCACAGAGATGTTGATGTCTTAACAGGAAGCGCTGCCGCCTGCAGCCGAGGCGGGAGGCAGGGATTCATCTTCACTCCCGCTTGTTTTATTACATCTGAAGCATTTCTCGGCGGAGTGATGAAAGGCAAAGCAGCGGAGACGGACAGCGGCGTTTATCACCTCCCAGCCTCAGTTCCTCCAGACAGCAGTAAGCAGGCCGTTCCCTCAGAGATTTACCGGTCTGACTGTGCAGGCCTGGCGTTATTTTCAAAAAGTGCTGATGATGTCGTCCTGTCACCAATTTGACATGCCGTTGTTTTTCCTCTCTAATCATCATCTTCCTGCGCGTCATGTCTTTAAAGGTGAACAGCTATTCTTGTTGGAGAGACATCCTGACCAGCCTCCCGACTCAAAGGTGCTGAAAGTGGCTATAATCGGACCGCCAAATGCCGGGAAGTCCACGCTGTCCAATCAGCTCCTCGGCAGAAAGGTCTTCATCTGTCTTTGAAACCTGCTTTAGCTGTCGTCTCATTTTACTACAGAGGAGGCGAAGCTCACAAGTCTTTTATCGTTGCTCAAAGGTGTTTGCTGTATCCAAGAAAGTTCACACAACGAGGACACGTTCTCTGGCCGTCCTAACAGAGGCCAACACACAGATTGTAAGAGCTTCACCAGAGATTGAAATCGGGGTGTCTCGATACAGCTTGATGATACCGATATCGGATCTTTGAGTATTAGCCGATACAGATATTGACCCGATACAAGATGAGCATGAATCACTCATACTTTTAATTATTTATTTCAGAAAAGGCTCGATCAAACAAATCAATAGTCAACAATAATAAATATGAGAACAACTGACCAATTTATTATTTGCCAACAGTTTTCTTTGGCTGTTATCTGACCAATATCCGATATCAGTATCGGATCGAGACACCCCTAGATAGTGCAGCTCTAGAGAAAAGACCTGTATCAGTCGGTTTTGTGCTCACTTTGCAGATTTTGCTGGACACCCCTGGCCTCACCACACCATTGAAAGCCAAAAGGTGCACTTCGTGTTCACTTATTTGTTGCTATTAAATGTCTCCAGTCTGTCTGAGGTTGTAACGGATCCTCTGCCTTCACAGACACCAGCTGGAGAAATCCCTGCTCGTGGATCCCTGGAACACCATCAAAGAAGCTGACCTGAGTATGAGATGTTCACGTCTAGATCTGAGCTGCGCTTGTGGTTTGAACGTTTCCGAAAGTCGTACGAATCGAACTGTTGTCGATTTCCAGTGGTTGTCATGGTGGACGTGTCAGACAGATGGATGTGCTCCACGCTGGACTTCGAGGTGTTGAAATGTCTCGCCCAGCATCCGCAGATCCCAGCAATCCTGGTGCTCAACAAGGTATTCATCTCTCATACTGTCCTCACATTGTGATGCTTCCACCAAACACGATGATCTACTTTTTGTTGATATTGGTGCTGGATCATGTGACTGAAAAACGTATCACACTATAAGGGTTTTATAGCAGTCAATATCGATAATTATTGATTTGTTTTTGGGGGTTTTTTTCTTTGAATATCTGAAATACTGCCAAATTGATGGCGTAAACTTTCTTGTTTTAGTCAGTTTTCACTTTACGTTGTTGTTTTTTAAGCATTTACAAGGAACTGTGGTAAAAGATAAAAATGGTAATGCAGAAGTTACTCAATAGGCTGTTGCTAGGTAACCAAGAGGGAGTCGGTTAGTTGATGCCACCATCCTAGTTTAGCTGACAGTGACAAGTTGAGCAGCTAATGTCTTTCTTCTGCCTACATCCCCCAGAATGCTTTGTGGTTCTTGTTCGGAGATCAGTGAAATTATTGAATATTTTATCGGACATATCATCCATTGATATTGATCACATGTCTATTGCAACATATACATTTTTATGTATTTATTCTTCAGCACTAGTTCTTTAAATTTTTTAATTATTTTTCGGCTTTTGTCCCTGGGAAGTTAGGAATTTGTCAGCTAAAAACAAACAAAGGTTATATAGAACATGGCTAAAATGACTTAACTCCACTAATTTAATAGTAAATGAATATAAACATTCCACAAAAGCATTAAAAGTTTGTGGTTGCGGTTTAACAAAATGTGGAAAAGTCAAATGGAGCGTAGATTTTGTGCTTCAAATTATTGAAGGAAATCTCTTATTATCCATCAAACATCTAAAAGAAGCACTTCCCACTCTCACCACTCTAACTCTGCCTTATGACGGTAAAAGATCAATCTATTCTGTCTCTGTCAGTCTGTCTGCCATGCTGTCTATTCTAACTTCTCAAGTCCAGTTTGTGGCTCTTGGCTTCAAGCTTTTTGGCTCCTGCAGCTCTGCTGTGGTTCCTCTCTCCTTAATTTTCAATCTACATCATATGGAAGAGCCAACTTTTTCTTGAGCATAACCCAAAACTGTAAGAAAAAAAAAAAAAAAAAAAGCTTGTGCATCCATGTGCACTTTAAGAAAAGCCTTTTGTGATGTTTTAAGGTGGACCTGGTGAAGGCCAAGAACAGGCTGCTGGACATCACGGCGCAGCTGACGTGTGGCGTGGTGAACGGACGGAGGGTGCGGGTCAGGCCCGTCATCAAGCCGCCGTGGGCTAGAAAGAAACCAGAGAGGAGTTCTGAGTCGTCTCCCGACGACGACGAGGACACGGCAGCGCTCGAGGGCGGTGAAACGCCAAACTCTGTGCTGAGCAAAGAGAAACTGAAGCAGCTGAGGAGTCAGCAGGGCTGGCCTCACTTTAAGGACGTCTTCATGCTGTCTGCTGTGGACAGAGAGGATGTGGAGACTCTGAAGGTGAGGAGTCACACAAGACAGGTGTTTAAAGCGTGTTACACCGTAGTTACACTCACTGCGCTAACTGTCCTGGTAATGTGGAACAAAATAAAGAAAAAAGTACGTTCAGGTAATAACATAAAGTTTCCAAAGTATGAGTTATTTAGCTCTTCTCTAATTGAACTAAATAACAAAAGTGGAAAAGAATAATTAATGCTGTAAAAAATAAGTTTTTATAACTAAAATTAATATGATAGTTTACATTAAATCTCTACACTAATATAGTTGTTGAAGTCAGCAGCAGAAAAATTACATTACCTGCAGTGCCCTGCAAAAGTATTGATAAATATCTGTCATTTTGCTGGATGATAAATTGTCATAATAATAATCTGTTCTTGTTCCGAGACCATTTTTACATAAATTGAAAATGGCAGAATAAAGCAAGTTTGCCCTCATAAAGAGCAATACTTTTACAATTCCCTTAATAAAGAGGGTAAGTTTTGAAACTTTGAAAACCATTCCTGCTTCATCTTCCTCTTCATAAATATCTTTCCGCTCGTGCCGATCCGCCACAAAAAATCGAAATAAATACGTCGGAGTTTGTGGTTGTCACACGTTCGGATGCGAAGACAACCGCACACGACCGTCAGTTATGAATGCGTTTCACATTATCGCTTGTTGTTGCAGAGCTACTTCTTGGTTGAAGCCAAGCCCGGACCCTGGAAGTACCACAGCGAGGTTCTGACTGACCAGAGTCCAGAGGACATCTGCACAAACATCATCAGGGAGAAGCTGCTGGAGTATCTGCCACAGGAAGTGCCCTACTCCATGACCCAGGTGAGGCGTAATAATCTGTCAATTATTATAAAGATTAATCGATTAATAGAAATATTTTTACTTAAAATATATATATATTTTTTTTTCTTTCACAATATTAGAAATACATTAAATGATGCAATTAAATACATAACTCAGTTCTTTATTTATTCAATTAATTGATTAAGCACAATTAATCATGATTAATCCACTTAATCGTTTCAGCCCATAAATGAAGGTTACTTTCTTCATGTCATCGTAAATTAGGCTGCCGTTTCTTCTTGCGTTTTAAATTTTAGTTTTAAAATCTGATTTGTTGTGTTTGTTGCCTCTGGTGTATTTTTGACAGCTTAATTCATCTTAAAGGATTTTATTATATAAAAGCAACACATATCAAATAAGAACTATAATTACAGCCTCTGATCTCCATTTAGAGCTCTCTTTTTTTTTTTTTTACTCCCCAGCTGTTTGTTTGACCCAACATTTAGTTTTGTTAACAAGTGCACATAGTTTCTACTCTTAAAAATCTGTCTCTGCTTTCAGTCTATTGAATTCTGGCAGGATGGAGAAAACGGGGAGCTGGAAATATCCGTGAAACTGCACACCAAGAAAGAAAGCCACATGGTAAGTCCTCCAGCGTTTCTGTCTGTCTGGTCGTAAAGCGTCTGGCAGCTTCACGTGCCTGCATGTCCGCTTGGTGGTTGGACATTAACGTCCCCTGTGTTTACCTACAGTTTAGCCTGTATATACACACTGCATCATTTTGCTGCGGCAGCTGTCCAGCAGCTTAACCCAGAAACGTCTCCGCGGAGACAAACGTGCACGTCCCGCTCGGTGTAAACGCCTGAGACTTTGGCTTTCCTCAAGCTCTTCATCCGGTGACATCACGAGGTCAAAATGTGCAGCTGGACGCTGTTTACAGACAAGCATCACATAAGTATGCTGATGTTAACATTTATCTGCGTGTAATCTTTAAGAGAGGCCTCCCAGAGTCATCCTAGTTGACTGTGAATGTGACATTTTGTTTAGGATTATTAATTTTATGCTCCTTTTTTAGCATGGAAAAGTTAAATTGTTAGTCTGCAACGTGTATTCTGTTTATGTAGCATTCATTGAAACATGAACATTTGACTCAGTTTGGCTTTTTTTTCCCAACCAAGAAATTTACACAAAGAATCCTTTAATATCAAAGTGAAAACTGATTTCTACAGAACAGTGACAATTAAACAAAAATAGGTATCATAAAATAAAGTGATTGCGTAAATATTTCTCCCCTTTGAAGCGACTGACCTGATTCAACAGAGGGTCAGTCAAACGGTGCTGTTAGTCTCACAATGAGTGGAGTGGGGCTCAGTGACTGTGTGTCAAGTGATTGTAGTGTAAAGACGACTGGAAGATCCTTTCAGTTGTCATCACTTATTTTATGTTACTTTTTTTTTGTTTTTTTTTGTTTTACTTAATTGTCATTATTTTGTAGAAATCAGTTCCCACTTGGATAAAAACTGATTTCTGTTGCATAAAAAAAAAAGCGCCACATTTTGTTGATCACGATTGATTTGTAAAACTAAAAGCAGCAAAGCACCTTTTTAAAGGTACTGTTTATACATACATTTACTCTTATTTTACCCCTATTTTAAACTTTTCTTTTTTTTTTTATCTCATAAATACTTAATCAACCTTTTTGGACTCTGCATATTAGATGAGAAAGAACATTTGTAGATGCATCTGTGCTGCTGAATGTTTCAAGGCCACTGCCCTCAAAAGGAGTCGTACTTAGGAGAACTCGGTTTTCCAGGTTGGGTAAAGAAAGCTCTGCAAACCGACGTCTGACCAACAGCCTCTGAATAATGTTTGACATCAAGTTATATTTTCTAGCCTTTCTGGTGATTTCATAGAATGGACGCAGGAAAATGTAGTTTATATGCAGTGTAATTGTTTGTAATTTCCAACAGGACTGCAGGTAGTCTTCTAAAACATATCACAACATTGGGTTACAGAGAGAGAGAGGCATCTTTACTCCATCTAGATCGTCTGGAGCTCCAGTTAAGTCTAAACCTAACTGGACTGTGTAACATGCAGGTTTTAAAACGCCATGGCTTTTCAACCATAACTTGAAAAAGGGCTGAAATGATTAATCGACTTAATCGTGATGATTTCAGTAATGAAATCATCACGATTAAGTTGAATAATCTAGTAATCGATTCAACGTTAACTGGGATATAGATGGGATAAAACATGCCATCAGAAGAGTAACTGGGCCAAATCTATATAAAAAATATGTACATTTTGTATTTAAGGTAAAAAACAAAAACAAAAACTAAGTCAGTAAATATGTTCTGTCCAGAAACCCTCAGCTTTCTGGACAGAACAGAAAACTGTTATGGATATTAATAACATTTGTATTAATAATTAATAGTATTTGTATTAATATCCATATTAATACAAATATTAATATCTAATATTAATCATTAGTATTTTTTATGATTCATTAAATATTCTTAAGTGGTTAAATGAAGAATCTGCACAATATCCCAATTTTTTAAATCGATTAATCGTGAGAATAATATATCACTGAAATACTTGTCCTCTGCAGCCTTTGTTACATTCAGGCCAATATGCAATGGAGGTAAAAGGTATGGAACAAAATACCAATAATAATATGTTGTGGATCACATAAGTCTGGTAATCACACCAATTTATCAACCTGAGTAACATGATACCCTGAACCAACATAAAGGGATTTATTGTTTATTTTACCAAAGACTTTCTTGCTTTTTTCTGAATCTTTTTTCCATTTTAAATCCATTTCAGTTCTTTATTTGACTTCCAGTAGTTTTTCATTGGAGTAATTTAATATTAAGCTCTTCGGTCAAAAATGTATTGTTTTTTGTTTGTTTGTTTTTATCGATTAATCGATCAAAATCGAATGAAACCTGTTGCGTCACTTCTCGGTTCTGCAGAGCATGGTGATCGGCGCGGCCGGCCAGATGGTGGCGCGGATCGCCCGGGAGGCCGGGGAGGACCTGAGCCGGGTCTTCCTGAGGGACGTCCGGCTCAAGATCTCTGCCAAGATGAAGTAGTGAAGAAAGCCCGAGAACTCCTGGGACCGTTTCCCTCTGCCAAAAGACAGACCCGGAACTAGAGAGGCGACGGCCTCATCGGGAGGGTGACCCGGAGCCGGGAGGCAGCATGTGCTCCATGTCCAGGCCAAGAACCGCCACGGACCTGGCTTTCACTCCTCCTTGTGTTTTGTTTCAGGAGTTGTCCTCGGTTAACCCGTTTGCAGGGACATGTTACTGTATTTAGAAGTGAGGGGCGGCCTGTCCAAACGTTCCTCAGACAACAGCAGAATAAAAACCCAGCTTAAGTGTATTTTTAAGCTCCGGTAGCTCTTTGGTAGCAAACATGACACGGCGGCTCATCAAGTGGATGTTTTTGACGCGGCTTTGACAGCTCCTTCATGGCTGAGCGGGTTTGGCAGGCTGCGAAAAGGCCGAGACGTTTTTATCTTTGGCTCTCAGGGCTTTTTCTCCCCTCGGCGGGCACAAACGCTGCGCTGTAGATAAACCGAAGGCGAGAGCTGCACCGTCATGTTCACTCACATGTCCCTGATGCACCGTCCAACCCAGTTCCCTCCACTCCCTTTATCACTTTAGCCGTCTCTGCTGCCCTTTGAAGTGCAGCCATCCATCTCTGCGGCCAGCACTTTCCCTCTTCTTCTTCTTCTCCTCCGTGTTTTTAAGGCTCGCTCCGTCCTTTTGGCTCCTATAAAGCCAGACTCTGCCTCCGAGGGCTACATTGTCTCCCTAATGGATGGGGAAAGTGGAGCACTAACCTGATGCTAAAGTGGGTCAGATAATGGGGATTAGATTCATTCCCGCTGCCTGTGGGTTAACTCAGCAGTTCAGGGCATCTGATGTCAGGGAGAGAGTTTCCTCACAGACACAAGCTGTGTCAGCCCCCCGAACAGCTGCTAAGATCACTGCCTTAGACAAGCTAACTCCAGCAAGGGCCAGAAAATTAATTTAGGTCTTACGCAGGGTGCCCGCGCATTCTTAAAACGTCTACAACTCCTGTAGCTATTTTTTTAAAAAGTAAATTAGCCTTGGATGAGTTAATCATAATGGTAAATTAAAATTTCATTTCGCCATGTCGACTCAACCCCGTATATTTTATGGGGTTTTTTTTATTTCTTGCTAAACTTTTCTGTCAGGCAAAAGCTTGAGTCGCCCTCTTCGTTACGATTCTCAAAACGGTTGAAGCTAGTTAAGTTTTGTTTTTTTTGTTTTTTTGCTAGCTAGCTAGCAGGTGTTGTATAGTTTTATACAATACTCGTCATGTATTAATTTACTGACTTTTGGGCGATATTCATACACATTCATTCACTCATAACTGTCTTAAAAATATTTTAAAAAGTCTTAAATTTGACTTTTTGAAACCTGTTATGAGTAAACACAAAACCATTAAGAGCAGATTGTACAAATGAAGAGGCACTCATGTATGGGAGACAACCACATCATTTTTATTTGACAGTATTGGTTTAAATGTAACAACGCGCCAGCTCGTCCTTTCCCTCGTCGTCATTGAGCGAAGGCCGTGGAACCCTTACCATTACTAAAACTCAGTAATGGTAACGGTTTAACTGCCCCCCTCGGCTGTGTGTTCGGCCCCCTGACGTTTCAGCCCGAGTCTCCTCCGGCGGAGGTGGAATGATACCCTGGATAGTACATCATCTATACTGTAGTGTCTCTTTAAAAAACTTACAGTATAAGATGATATCCTGTCCAGGGCACAAGACAGAACAGCCAAGCAGCCAGTCCCTGGCTCCTCTGGAATCTGCAACCAAAAAGAAATTTGGGGTGAAAATGATTTCAAAATACAAATAAATTCAGATCGATTGGCCGCCGCCTCCTGTCTGAGCTGTCCTCACCTATTGGGACCTTGTCGTGAGACATCTTCATTACAAGTGCTCATGTCTGGTCTATGTCTCCTAACTGCTCAGTCTGTTGGGCTCCAGCACTTAAAAGGTGGCCCCCCTCAGCTCATTAGCATACCGTGATGACATCTGGGGTGGACCAGAGAAGTTTTTTTTTTTTTTTTTTTTCCCCTCCTTATCTTCTCTCAACCTGATTGCCACAGTCCAGTAAAGGTCCACACCCTTGTGCCTCGTCCTGAGGCTGTTACATGTGAGGAGAAACCGCACATGTGTCCTGAATGCAAGAGCGGTGAGAAGAAAGGGACCTTTTAAGAACCCAGTTTGCAGTTTCCTGCAAGCCATGAAGGGAGCATGTCGAAGTCGGATTAGACCAAACTGTAATATTTCAGTCTGCAGGTCCATTTCCAAATGTAATACTGTCTGAAAGTTCAACAGCTTTTGTCACTCACTTCAAAACACATGTAATGAAATGTTTCATTTCCTCTCATTTCTGATCATTTTGATGATTATGACTTAAAGATCATAAGAAACCCAAATTGTCTCAGGAAATTTGAGCCGCGGTCCAAGAAAGGTTGAAGATTTGACCAACAAAATAACAAACGACTGATGACCCCTCCCCAAAAAATGTGTCGATAATCTTCTTTATTTTAATGAGGCACTTTGTGTTTTGGATCTTTAAAGATTTATATAATCCATTAAAAAAAAACAAAAAAAAACTATAAACTAATTTTTGCAGTTTACATATGCCAATTCTAGTACCAACGGCAAAAGGTTTGGTACTAAAACTTATTCATTTCTTGTGCCGACTTGTTCCTGAACGTCAGAAGCTTGTATTGTTGGGATAAGGAGAAAAATAGCTGGATTGTTGTTCAGTGGTTAAAATTTCCTGTTTTTACATTCAAGCAAATTCCACATTTCATTTGGAAGTCAAGGTCCCAGAATCTGGAGGAAGAGTGAAGACCGAAGTTTAGCTTATTGCTTTATTTAGAGCCATAAAAAAAAAAGAAAACAGTGCATGCACTTTTCTCCGGGAAAAAAAAGAAACGAATGAAATGGCTGAACACTTTAGAGCACGCAGAAATCTGACTTGTTTGTCATCTTGAATTGGAAAAAAAGAAACATGGCTACATCATCATGTTGCTGCCACCACTATGCTTCACCAAGAGGGCCTTTAAATTTGACTTCTAACGCAGGCCGCACAGTTCAGACTTTTAGTTTTCCCTTCTATTTCACAGTTATGCACTGATTTAAGGTTTCAGCGTCAGACATCAAACTCTGTGGCCGTAACGTAGCTAAATGAATCCCTCTGTACTCAGCCACACTGGTTTCCTTTTTTTTTTTTTTCTGTCTCGCTGTGGCCTTTGACCTTTCTTGGCTACACTCTAATCAGAAGAATCCCGACAGTCAGCCAAGACAACGTTCCTTCATAAAGCCACCAAGACCTTCATCTCCCCTCGTGGAAATCAATCAGCATCTCTCCACTCCTCCGGATCTCCTCGCTGCTGGATTTATGTGCAAAGCGTCCACTGTTTGGAATTTAATACCTCTATATGTCAGCTGACGCGGCGTTATCTGACTTATTAAAGCCGCCACGTTTCTCTCTTTCTTTCTCCTTTATTTTTTTTTTTATTTTTTATTTTTTGTCGCGTCCTCGGCCGGGCTGCGGGACGAGGAGGAAGGCGTTCTCATCCTCGTTTCCCGCTGCGCTTTTGTCTTTAATCCCCGACAGTTTGTCCACGTGCGTTTAAAAATAAACCGTTTCTTCTTCTTCTTCTTCTTCCTGGAGGAATAAAGTTGAAGGTCTTTCAGCTCTGCTCATCCAGTAAACCGACAGCAGAAAGTTTGGGGAGCTGCAAGCTGAAACTGCTTGGGGACATCAGGGGGGGGGTTTGTCCAGGTGGACTGACTTTTCGAGCGGCACTGATGAATGGCCCCCCTCCTCTGAAACCGAGTCATTAATATGGAAATGCCCTCCATACTCTTAATGCGCTCCTTCTAAGGTCAGCGTCGTTTATCACACTTCCCCTCCTGTACGGTTGAGACAAAAATCCAGTAATTTACTCTGGTAATGATGTGAGCGTTCCTCAGAAAGGGCCCGGGTTAGGTGGGACCCGGTGGCTCCTGGTCAGGGTGTGTGTGTTTGTGTGTGTGTGTGTGTGTGTGTGTTTGTGTTGTCCCTCCTGCCGGGGCTGATAAACACACAGGCCCGGATTATCAGGGTGGTTTCCGTGGCGTCCAGAAGCTTTTATCTGCAAGCAGAGAAGCCGCTGCTCTTTCTGCGAGACAGATAAGTTTTTGCCTGTGTGATCATTGGAAGACGCTTTCATTGAGTGTTCAGCAAGCTTTAAACGTGCTCAATTGAAACTGGACCAAAATCACCCAGTTAAAAAGACTCGAGAGCCACAAAAAAATGTTTTTCCACCAAAGGGCGTCGAACTGATTTTCATGTTTGGCCGCATCAGATCATTAATAAACGTAAAAAGCCGCTTTGTTTTGATTGGTGGAATAACATATCGGTGTCAACACACAATTGTTACCTTGAAGGTTATATTCATGCAGGTTCAGAAGCCAGTGGGCCTCCTAAAAATCGATGGCAGGCCGGATTCGGCCCCCGACCCTCAAGTTTGACACATATGTACCGACTGGACATAAAACGAAGCAAGCGTTAATTTAATTAAACAAATAAAGTAGATTTGTGCTCGGAAAGGGAAGTCATTCCAGATGTAAAATATCCAGAATGATGTTTTACAGTTGATAGTAGATTTGGATGCAGCATGTTCAGCTTCTGGGTAAAAGCTACGTTTGGTTTTTGGAAGAGAAAATGCAGAAAGTTTGGCTGTTTCAAGACAAATAGTTGAAGTTTGTTGCCAAAAATGTTCTGTTTTACTTCAGACGTGATAATTTAGTTGTAATCAAACTTTCCTTAGTTCATAAGAAGTAAAACCAGCTTTTTCTTGTCCCACACATATTGGATCTTTTTATATATTTATATATATATAGACTAATAAAGAGTTTGGAGACACATCAACAGGTCACACAGGTCTGATGTCCCACGTCAGTTTGTTGGGTTTTCACAACAACTTATGGCCGACTCATTACAGTCCTTACAGCAGATTAGAAAACGTCCTGCAAAGTAACAGAAGATTTTTTTATATTTTTTTTTTGTGCTGAAAAATGAGCTTCTTATCGGCTGAGATAAGGCTGAACAGAGTCGCGTACGATGAGAGAGGAGGGCAGGACATTTTAATCCTGCTCCGAAGGGGAACTCTGGGTGTTTTCGATATTCGTGAACCCAAACGCGAGCCACTTGTGTTGGTTTAAAAAAAAAAAAGGGTACAGTAGAGTTAAACAAACTGTGAGAAAGCGGACATTTATTTATTGTTTTATGATTATTATTTCAAAAAGAGGCTCATCCAAGTCGGTGGTTCCCAAGCGCTTCCTGTTTCCCAAATTAATATCGTAAAACTGTATTTATTTCATATTTGTTATTACAAAGACGGCATCAACAACCAACTTATTGTTGCAGCTTTTTAATCTGCTGTAAGGCTTATACCACAAATAGCTGCCACAGTTTTTGTCAGCTACATTTCTGAAGATCTCAAAATATGTTGATGTACGACCCCCAACTTTGACCTTTTTGCCATTTAGCAGACAGAACAAATTATCCTGCCTCTAAAATGTCAGAACTATTTCCAGCCTGCATATCTGATCAATAGGCTGAATAAAAAATTTAAAAAAATCTAAAAAATAAAAAATCCCCAACGTGGTAGGTTCGTGTCCCGTTCCTGACTCTTGTTGCATTTTGTACTTTTATGATCTGAACATCATCCACCAGCATGTTTTTAATTTCTTCCACAGTCAAGAGCCGCTGACTGTACAAAGACAATAAATCCCCATCCATCCGTTTTCCGTCACCCTTCTCCCTAACGGGGTCGGGAGTTGCTGGTGCCTATCTCCAGCTGCGTTCCGGGCGAGAGGCGGGGTTCACCCTGGACAGGTCGCCAGTCTGTCGCAGGGCAACACAGAGACACAAACAACCACGCACACACACACTCACACCTAGGGAGAATTTGGAAGCCGGAGAACCCGGAGAGAACCTACGCATGCACAGGGAGAACATGCAAACTCCGTGCAGAAAGACCCCGGGCCGGGAATCGAACCCAGGACCTTCTTGCTGCAAGGCAACAGCGCTACCCACTGCGCCACTGTGCAGCCCAAGACAATAAATGTAATCTAGAATTAAGGTTTTAATCCGGAGAGCAACGATGCACACTCTGGTTGGTGGGGAAGCTCCTCGACAAACTGTTCATTTTATAGTTTGATCAAAGTGAAGTTGAGGAAATTTCCATTCTTAGCCATTCAAACGTCACGAGAAATGACGATCACAAATTTGCATAATGCAGCAACAGGTCGACTTCAGCAGTGTTGTATAGTAACGAAGTAAAAATACTTCACTACTTTACTTAAGTATATTTTGGAGTACTTCATACTTTCCTCGAGTAAGAAATTTTTTGATAACTTTTACTTTTACTTCACTACATTTCTGAACTTAATTGCATACTTTTACTCCGATACATTTTCAATGTGTGGTTTAGTTACTCGTTACAAAAAAGCGAGAGAGAAACGCAAATATTTTGATCCACCTACTGATTGACTGCAACAAAGTCGGTAGCCTGCTTGTTCATCTCCACCAATAGGATGCACAGGTTTCACCTCCCCACTACGTCAGAAAGTCCAGCAAACAGTCTGATTGGTTAGTGCTCCGTTTGTGCAGGTTTGTGCAGCTTTGGTTTCCGAGATATTAAAAATGATTTTTTAGGCCATCCAGAGTTCACCATCCCCGCATTTTGCTCCAAAACAAACCAAAGTGGGCTGGTTCGTTGATGCTCCGTTTGTGCCGTTAAAACAAACGCAGCAAAGTTGTTTTCAATTTGGATTTTGGCTCTTCCGATATCTGGTGTCAGCGGCGCCTAGCTCGAGGTTGATCCGATTCTTGAACGCTAATTTCGTCCAGCCGTTCTCTGGGTCTCCCCTTCCTCAAGGTGTCAGAGTTTCACTCAGGGAGAGTCAACAAATTTTACATCCAAACTCCTGAGAAACTAATGGAAATAGATTTCTTGCCTTGTGACCAACTGACACAAAATTCATGACACATAATATTGAGTATGAAGTAGTCATACTCAATATTTTCAGTAATTGTAATCTTAAAACGTATATATTTTGGATGGCCTAAAAAATAGTTTTTAATATCTCGGAAACCAAAGCTGCACAAACGGAGCTCTAACCAATCAGACTATTTGCTGGATTTTTTGAGTAGGTGGGTGTCAGCATCACAGAGGTCTGTTACCTTTCTCCCATTAAACACCAAGTTAACAAAAAAGCTCTCCCTCTTCAGATGCCAAATAAGCTGCATTTCCCTCCCAATTCTTTTTTTCTTTTGCATAATGACCAGTTGTGTGCACCTATATGTGAAGTAGAGTAATCGTAACAGCTTTTTTTCTTCATGTTGGCCGCATTTTCTGTACTGACTATTTATTTTTCTCATTTTCATCACTGACCTTACTGAAAGGGAAAACTTAAGGCTTACAAAAACTTTGTATTTTCTGTCCTGGAGGGTTTACTAAGAAGCTGGTTCAGTTGTAAAGCAGGTTAAGTTAACCTAGTGGTTTAGGTAAAGCTCCTAATTTTCTTAACTAAATGATGCTGCAGGTTTATCTATTAGCAGGTTTCATTTTGCCAGCACTTGGTTGTGTTTATTATTTTAAGTGTATTTAACAAGTTTACCAAAATATAAAAAATGTCATTGAAACTGCATTTGCCTTGTTTTACTTTTCATTACATTACTTGAGTACATCCATTTTTACAGTACTTTCTGTACTTAAGTACAAGACGTTTCAGATACTTTAATACTTTAACTCAAGTAACATTTCAGTCAGTGACTTTTACTTTTACCAAAGTCATATTTTGGAGCGGTACCGATACTTTTACTTGACTCCGAGATTTCAGTACTTTATACAACACTGGACTTCAGGTCCAACAAAGGTTTTGGTCGATCCTCAAAATGCTTGCTTGAAAAGATTCTTGATATTAAGCATTATGCGAGTAAGTTCTTAAAGTATATATATATATTAAATGTTTTTTTCTCCACATTTTTGGCTGATGCCACTTGGAGAAATACCGAGCTTGCGTTCTACTTCAATTTCAGTGTGATCCAAGTCTTCTTCTTCTTCTCCAGTACATTTACTGACGTGGATCGTCTGAGCTCCACTCGCATTAAAGTAAGAACAACTGTCAAAATAAATCGTTTGGTGCGTTAACTTCAAAGACAAAAGGCGCCTAGAAACTCTTCAAATAACAGACTAGTGGTTCCATCCTACTTGGAAAAAGTGTTAAAAAAAAAAAAAGTCCCTCCAGTGACCTCTACTGGCTTGAACTGGGTATGACGGCTCTGTTAGAATCCAATAAATGAGTTATCCTGTGAAGGATCAATATGAGCTTTATTAGGGAATTGTACAAATGATTTCATTCATTTTATTTACGTGCATAAGAGAAACTGAACACAGAGACGGACTGAAGGTGATATAACTTTATATTAGAGTGACAACACAGAATAACATGAACACATGCTTAATCCTCCATGCTGCGCGGCTTCTCCTTACAATCATCGGCACACGAGAAGCCGCGAAAATAAAACCGAACGAAAGCATCAACAGACAGAATAGATGACAATAGACGTGTTTCACACGGAGATGAGAGTTAAGGCATAGTTTGAAGATGTTTGGTGTTTTTTTATTTCCTTCTCAAAGGCTACACCAAGTCACAAGAAGTTGCATCTGATTAGTCAATGGATTTTGCATTCTTTGGCACAAATATGATGGCCAAAACAACCGATGAGGTCAAAAGTTTCAAAATAAAACCTTTTTTTATTTTTTTTTTATTTTTTATCGTATATAGACTTATTTAATAACGATTCAGCTATATATTCAAGTTCATTTTTATCTACAAGATTAGGCGAAAGCACATTTTTAAACAAAAATCCTGTCACTACTCTGAGGTGATAGTCTGCACGGAGCTCGTTACTTTAACAAAGGCACTAAGGAAATCTAATTTCCTAAATTTAAACAAGTATCACAAAGAGGTTCTGGTTGAGTGAAAATGTGCGTCGTTGCTGCACAGAATTACGACAAATATAGGTGAGATTATAATATAGCTATGTATTTGTTATTATTTGTTTTTATACAACCTTTAACGTAAAAAGTGTGACTGTTAGAAACCGGTGAGACATAATGTGACCGAAGAATGACAGGGGGAGAGAGAGCTGCCAGTTATTTAATGTGCAGCCGAATGACATCAGAGTCTTTGAATGATTCTCGCTGACAGGAAAACGATCCGTTCTCACCCGCCGGGTCGGAATGACTCACTTCCTGGGAACGGCTGAAAGCCGCCGCACTTGCCGATACAAACGAAAGAGGAGAAACGCGACAAGCTGGCGCGCGAATGCGACTCCCGGATCTGTTCAGGCGTAAAAACGCACGGAGCGTTTTGGAAAACAAAAACAAAAGAAAGGGTCTTAAAACTTCACAGAAAGCACAAACGTAGAAGTTTAAATGTCAGAGGCAGAATGTAGGAGAAATGTTTATGGTCACAAACTCGGGAAAGTCGTCGTTAAGCTCCTCTCAAAGTGGTTCATCGGCCGTTTACTAAAAAAAAAAAAAAAAAAAAAAAAACTAAACAAATAAACGGCAATAATAAAAGGCAGGCCAAACATTCACAGTATGCTGGACAACACAGATGATTACAAAGTTTTAGATTTCTGACATCATGTAACAACTACAAGCAATCCTCCCTCTCAGGTTCAGCCAACCCTTCAGAAAACATCAACCTGTCTAACAATCTTTACGGTATTAAAAACAGAACATTTACACCACAATCGCGAGGGTCTGACATGATAATAAGAAGTGGATCGGAGGCGATTCGTATTTTCTTTCCTCATCAAAACGTTTTCGGGTCCAGCTGCTCAAACTCAGTCATTCATCAGATCCACCAATCAAAAGAGCAACAAAGCGCAGATGTCATGTGAAGTGTTGCCAAACTGATCACATGCTTGTTTTCCAACTCGTGACATTTCATTTCTGCTTTGTCAGCGTGGATGCGTTTCACCATGCGATTACTCATGATGCATACGCCGCTTCAAAGGGGGAGAAATAAGGAAGACGAACAGAGAGGAGAAATAAAATGGCAGCCTAACGTTTAGCTACTTGAGGTAATAGAAAAGGTTTCAGCAGCCCCAGCTGAGATCCAGGGTCTCCTTTAAGGCTATGTATGGCTTTCTTCTCGCTTCGCAGGTGCAAATGTGTTCAAACGTGTGATAAAAGTGAAAGAATAAAAAAAAAAAACCCACTAGATTTACTGTAGCCACGTTTGAAAGAGAATAAACTCAATCCATGTTTGACCGGCATAAATCCAAATTAGTGCAAGAAGGTTTGAAATAGGCACCGGACATGGGAAACAGACGGGCAACACAATAAACCGCAGTGAGGATGGTCAGACGGCCGATTCAAAAATCCACGTCTTACACTCAGAGGTGTGTAATCAAGTCAGAGCGACGAACTCGTCTGCAACGACAGACAGGAAGAGGCAGCAGCCGCATCGCCGCACAGCTTCCACAGGTGAAACGGCGTCGCGGCGCCCGACTTGACAAGTCTTTTGACTCCAGCGGGAATCTGGCCCTGATCTGGACTGGAATACATCTCTGGATCTTTAAACAATACACTCTGCTCTGTTTAGGATATACCATGTAGAAGTGAATAAACAGCAGCATCTTAGCTGAGGAGAATGAGGACAAACTAAAACCAAGCTTAGATACAGCTTGATGCCAATATTTCTTTTTCCTATACAAAACTAAAATTCGCTTAAAAATAGTTTGAAAAAAAAAAAAAATTGGTTGGTGTCAAGTATTTCTGGTTGAAGGCAGTTGCAACGAGGGATTATCTGACTGAGAAGCGTCTTCATGCTTCAGGCCTCACTGTCTCGTACATCACACAGCCGCTTGGCATTGTGGGCCGGTCATCTTCTGGAGCAGAGGGATCTGTGGGATCAGAAGGATTGTTGCAATAAATGTGGAGCATGGAAACTGATTTTCTTCTATCATGTACGTTTCGCCACAGTAAAACTCAAGAACCTTTCAAGGATTTTCAAGGTCAAGTTTGCTAACTTTTTCCAGCACTGCACCAGGCAAATTAACACTTCCCTGTTATACAATATAATCCATTACTGTTATTAATAATGTCTTATTAATTTGAATTGTATTCTACAGTCTAGGTAAACAAAGATTTTTTTTTTTACACACCCTATATAAAATTTAACAAAAATTCCTCACGTATAAACTATTATTCTGCTACACAGATCAATCAGTGATTTATCAGCCGCAAGGAATAATAAATATTCACTAAATTAAATCAATTCAGAAAAATCATGTTAAGATAAATTACTTTCCTGCTCAGATTAAATGATTGAATACAATATACAAAGAATGTACAAAAGAATCTCTAAAAAAAAAAAAAAAAATGTTCTCACAAAGTTTTCTGGCATTTAGCAAATAGAAATAATTTTGCTAATTCTCTAAAACAAGAGAAGTTTAGTCTGATTGAACTTCAAACCAAGTTAAATGTAAACATGTCTTTGTATTAGGTGTGTGAAAATATCTGATTCAACTGTAAATAACATTCTACAAATTTGGACTTTATTGCAAAACTGTACAGCTTGGATCTCAAGAGCTCTCTTGGACTTTATACAGAAATCAAGCACTTTCCAAAACTGTCATGTAAACATTTACCTGTTCATGATTCATAGGCTAGAAAGAAATACTCTGAATGGCACTTAGGATGATTTTGAATTAAAAAAAAAACAGAAATTAGATAATCTGATCAAAGCCCTACAAAAAAGTAAATAAATCTTGAGTTTGAAAAGCGTCACAAACCTCTATGGTTTTAGCTCGTAATGGAACATCTTTCCACAAGAAAAAAAAAAAAGGTAAATAAATGACTAATCGTCAAGACAAACGTTGAGTTAAGGCAGACCTGGTGAAGCAAAGGAACAGAGGAAGGCTGAAGCGCTCACCTTGGTCAGATCTACCCCAGTGAGGGCGTTGACGGAGACGGGGAGTTCAGCGAGAAGTCGAGTCACCTCTCCGGTGACGCGGCTGCCTTCGCCACTCAGGATGACGATCTCACTGGTCTTGGCCAGAGGAGCAGCCACCTTACTGGTAATCTGCAAAACCCACAAGCAAAACATTAAAGCCTCCAGCACTGGACCGGATGGTGACTGAATCAGAAGTTTATGTTTGAATGGAACAGAAACAGCAACATGTTCCACTCCAATTTAACAAGAGATGCATTCATTCAGGGACTCGTATGATGATTATATTAGTTACTGATTATTCTGGAGATAATTTTTTTGGATTAACTGAGATAAGTTATTGGACAGCAAAAGGTGCTTAATGGGACTTTTTTTTGCTGCAGAATTTGAACCAGGTGAGGCTAAAACTACGCAACTTGAGAGCTGGCAGAGTTTTAATAGAGCTTAATCACAGACAAAGGCCTTTTTAATCTAAAATTCAAAATGTGTACAATTTTTGTAATGATTAACAGATTTGTAAATCAGTTGATAAGTTCTCCAAAATTGAATCGATTATGATCAATCGCTTCGGCCCTACATTAAATGCTGACTTACATGGCAATCTGTTGGTTCCACATGGAACTGATTGCAGTTCAGATTTAATGCCACATTAGCATTAACGGCTACGTTACGTGAACAAAATTTACTGAACAACGGACTGAAATGAATATAATTTACAAGTCGACTTATTGCAGTGACCAAGAAATACACGAGTAGAAGAGAAATGTTCTGCGGGTTAAGACGGACTGAGACCCAGATGTGAATAATGGCGTAGCGCAGACCTTAGGCAGAGCGTCCAGCACCAGTGCCGTCTTGGCAGCTTCTCCGTACTGCTGGTAGGCTTCAGCCTTCAGCCTCATCTTCTCAGCCTCTGCTTTGCCCACAGCTTCAATCGAAGCTGCTTCAGCCTCACCGATGCAGCGGATCTTCTCAGCTTCTGCCTGCGCCGTCAGCACCTTCTTCATCCTGGGATGAGACACCGGAAGCAGAAATGGGTCATGAGTGACTGGTAATGTTGGCCTCTGCCATATGCCAAACGACTTCTATACATACAACCAAATGTAACCGTGTTAGCACAAATGCTTATTTTAGTGTTTAGAGGGAGGCTCCAGTTCGTTTAAGTGCACAACGATATTTTCACTAGAAACTAGACCAAAATTACTTGGTGAGATTTTGTGTTTTTGCAGTGTAAATTAGCCTAGATGAATTTACAGCTAGACAACGTTAAACACAGCTAGAAAAGCAAAATGATTGTTTCACAGAAAATGATTCCATTAATTCCCGGGCTGCGTAAAACTAAATGAAACGTACTTCTGTCCCTCGGCCAGCTGCTGCATCTTGTAGGCTTCGGCCTCTGCAGGTCTCCTCACGGTTGCAATGAGCTCCTTTTCAGTTCGATCGATCTCCTTCTCCTCGATAGTGATCTGCTTCTTCCTCTGCACCACCTCGATCTCGATCTCCTCCAGACGGATCTTCTGCTGCTCCTTGGCCGCCTGCAGCTCATACGCCAGCTGAGCCTCTGCTTTCTGCAAGGGATAGTCATTTGATTTTTCTTTGGAACTACATCTAGAATTTCAGTCGTCTATTTTTGAATTTTACAGAATGTGTGTTGCACTCGATACCTTTGTGTTCACTTCCTGGTTGAAGGAGGCTTTCTGCATCTCCAGCTCTCGCTTGGAGTCGGCCATCTTTGTGTCTGCGACGAACTTGACGTCCATCATTTCCTTCTTACACTCAGCTTCCTGAAAACAAAAGAAGAAAAATGGCCAACGGTTAAATTAAGATGATCGGCGGATGGGAAAGGCATCTTCGCCTTGAAGCTCGTCTTACCCTGATGCCTGCATCTCTCTCTGCCTCTGCCACACCGATGTCTGCGTCCCTCTGCACTGCAGCTGTCTGCGTTTTCCCCAGGGAGCTCAGGTACTCCACTTTATCGTAAACATCCTGTCAGCAGGGAAAATAAACAGGGAGGTACAAAACAGGAAGTGGTGGAAATATTCCCCGGGTATGGCAAGCAGAATTAAAGCCCAACAAAACCAGACAATCAACCTGACACACACCTTGATGGTGAAGCTGAGGATCTCGATGCCCATTCGGCCAACATCAGGAGCAGCCACCTCCCTCACCAGAGACGCAAACTTGTCTCTGTCCTGGTAAATCTGTTCAACTGTGAGGGTGCCTGAAGATTAAAGGGATCGTTATGGCCTTAATTAAGTGCCTCAAAACAAACTCGTACTATATATAAACTCGTACTTCATTTGTACTATATTTGCACTACAAACTAAATCAGAAAACACATAAATGAGCTTAGATTTAATGTGTTTCTTTGTATCTTATTGCCTCTACAGTTTTTTCTTGTTTTTTTTTTTTTTACTATTTTTACTGTGACTGCTGTCTGAGAAAGGTGCGACTTAAATAAAATGTACTTACTATTCACCCTTTAACTAGGACATTTAACCATCTACACTAGAAAGTAGATTATTTCAAGCTAGTAACAACCTGAGTGATAATCTAAAAGACTGAGGAATTTTAAAATATTGCTTCTTCACTCTTAACTTAAACTGGCTGGAATCCCCTTTGTTGAGGCTCAATCAGAGAAGCCTCCATTTATCTCCTTTAGTAATCCTCTATCAGCTATTTACAGCCAATAACTACTGCATAGAACCAAACTTCAAAACTCCAAACTATTCCACTAGCAAAACATATGACATTTTAACCACATGGGACCAAAGTAAAAATCTGACCAACAAAATAGAAAACAATTGACGACCAAAAAGATTTAGAAATTGTCTGTTTTTCAGAAATCCAAAGTCGTTTTAATGTTTTGGCCCTTTAATAATATGCAGATTTCATTAAACAAAAAAAAAAGTGTATTGTTGAGCAGGTGAAACAAACATAAAAATACTAATGATTGAAAAAAAAATCTAAGTTATTTCTGCATTTTTAATTTATTGAATTTTGTGACTTTAAATTAGCAGTGACAGTCCAGATGAAAACCCAATGGAGACTTTGTGACAGTAATCCATCAGATCTTTTTGTCTTTTAATGATATAAACCGATTAACCCACTCCCCAAAGATCCCTGCTATCTTTCCTCTGCCTACATCTCCCAGAATGCCGTGCAGTTCTGTCAGCTTTCGATGAAATGATTGAACATCGTATCAGACAATATACCTTATTATTACTATTGTTATACTGATATTAATGACGTATTCATCTTCAGCCCTAAAGTACACTACACGTTTTCAATATATATTTATAAAAAACCAAACAAAAAACATTTTGAATCCATCCATTTCAGAGATAAACATGATTCTGTGCTACCTTATCACATAAAATCCAGATAAACTACCATGTAGTTTGTGTTTTTAACAGGGCTAACAGTTCAGACACTGAAAACAGCCATCTGAACTTAAGGAAACACCCACCAAGGATGGCACGCAGGTGACCCTCCAGGGTCTGCAGGATGACGCTCTTGATCTCCATCACGGACTTCCCCAGGAACTGTTCACAGGCGAAACCCAGCAGTTCGTTTTCCGTCATCACCTTCACCTAGTGCCAGCACGGACACAGATTGTCAGCTGAACACATATTCACAAGCCCGGGAGCGAGCGGCATGCATGAAAACGTGTTAGCTTTTCTGCTATCTGCGGGCAAACACACACCGTCCTTCCATATTCACTTTCACATCATCACTGTGGTATTAAAAACAGGCGACTGAACGCAGTGAATCATCACAGAAAAAGTGATAAAACTGGCGACGTTACTCAGCTCAGTGACATGAATGCATGAATGGTGAGTTTTTGAAAGACGTTTTAAACTTTTCACAACTGACGGCGGGCTGCAAAATATCATTCCTCCACATCGAAATGGGTTTGTTCAAAACTATTTCCACATGAATCCCCAAACTTAAAGCGTTTTTGGTATATATAAAACCAAACTACATGGTCAGAATTTATCCTTGTGACTTTCTCAATCAAAATCCAACTCATTTTTAAATTATGAGCACTTTATAATAAAAATACCATATATAAAGCTACATTTTACTCCAAATCTACTTACCTAATCAAAAGATCAGCAGAGATTTAGTTTAAAATGTCATTTAAATAGGGTATATTTAGTTTTACCTTTGAGTAACAACTGCACTCTGGTCACAAAGCTGCAAACAATGTAAATCATTTAAAAGACAACTAATAAAAAACTGCATTTAGCCTGAGATTTACAAAATGAAGGCATTCAAAGGTCATCTAAAAGCACTAAGAAGATTTAGCCTGATAATGTCGTCCACAGGAGCTGAAACAATACAAAAGACAGTGAGCTGGGTCCTTAGGTGAGAGGTCTGCACATGGTTTTGCTTTACAACATGCACTCCACTCCGGAAACGAGGGAAACACAAAGTCAGGAAAGATGGTCGTCATTCCAAGGAAACTCTGTCTGCAAACAGAGGAGGCCGCAAGCCAACCACATCAACACATACATGCCGGCGCAAACAGACAGCAGGGGGAGCTGTGCCACGACTCAGGCTTACACAAGGACTTGTGAGTGGTGATGGTGATAGAGACCCTCCTATCTGTTATGCGACACCATCTTTTTGTTCCTCCAACTTATGTCTTATTAAAGACGGACATACTAGGTACTTATCCCAAAACTTAAAATGAACTTCAAAACTGATTTAGGTTATAGGGGAAAATGTAAAATCAGGTGAATATTCAGATTCAAAAAATACATTTGTAGTTAAAATAAAAAGTCCAATCTCAACTTGGACATTATGTTCTTCTCTGGTTTTATTTGAAAAGCTCCTGCTGAGAGCCACTCCTCAAATCCAGACATGTTTAACTGTGGAGGAACATATGACTTGTTACCATGGAAAAGGCCACAATGGCTCTGGATTAGGTTGGGCCAATCAAATGGTTCCCAGGATGAGCTGCTGGGTTAAACTGTGAGAGTGAGAGGAGTTGTTTAGCAGCAGACAGTGGGCTCATTGTCAGTTACAACTAGGGAAACGAAAAAGGAAACAGTCTCATCGCTGTGGCTAGAACAGAGATTTAATAATCCCGCTCTGTCATGCAGACAGGAAGAAAGAAAATGAAACAAAGAGATGGATATCATTTGGAGAAAAAAAAAAAATGCTGCCAACAGTGTTTCACAGTTTTAAAGAGAAAATCCACTAGAATCCCTTGCTGACAGGTTTGCTTCTTGAACAAAGTAGATTTTCAATCTGTCTAAAATCAGAAACCTAGTGCAACAGAGTGGCTATAAAAAAAACAAACATTTTAGTACAAAATCAGTTACATGTTAACATAATATGTCCTGTTTTCAACGACACAGTGATGGTTTTCTTCCTGTTTGGCCATGTGGTTTATTTTGACCATATTAGAGCAAATCAAAAACATGTCTTTAGTGATGTCACGACATGGATCACAGGCTCTTGGAAAAAGGAAACATGATCCTAAGCAGAAGTAGTTTAACTGGTTTCTCACAAGCTCAGACACCAAAGACATGGTTTGCCTTTAGATAGTCAAACAGTACGTCTGTCGCCACTGAGATCTTGATGGATTTGAATTTTGTTTTTACAACACACAAAAATAAGAGTGTGCCCACAGCATTTATGAATCTGTCACAGCATGACCTTAAAAAGATAGTGGATTTTGTCTTTAATATTGCCTTTGTTTACAGACAAAAACCATATTTTGGCACAGAACAAGTCCGGGCTGATGCTGTTTCAAACAAAGTGTGAATGACCTGAGAGTCTAATATAAAGACTCAACACAAGCTGAATTACAATCCAATATAATTTATGATCTTTATTGCTTTCTGAGTTGGTAAGCAAGTCCTCTGACTGGTTCGTGTTTTAGACTGACAGTGATTTTCCACTACATGGTATGATTCGACTGTGTTCATAGATCAACATGACAACGATTTCCTGCTTTGCTTCTCACAGTATCCTCTTGTTGTTGGCAGGATAAGCTGTTTATTCTCTCAGTGTGCTCAAGGATTTGAGAAAACACACACTTCCCTGAATGCGATAGCATTTCACACACCTCCACTTTGGATGCGCATTTTAAAAATAAGAATTACGAAGTAGTAGGAAGGAGATACCGAACTTAATCACTTTGTGAAAAAGCAACAGAGAAGGATTTGAATAACACTTATTACTCCGCCAAATATATGCAGCTAATATTTGCACACTGATAAATAAAAGGACTGCAACATTTAACTGATGTATTTTTTTGTTTTTATTTCCACCCTTTACAATAATGTTCATAGTGAAGTAGAGACTATCCCTGCTGCTGCAGCTTCTGCAAAAAGCAGCTAAAACATCATTTCATTTTATGATGTACAAAGCAAAGTGCTACATTTATAGATAATGAGAAAATGGTGGGGGTTTTTTTGTAAACTTTCTCCATTAACTGGAATTTAACTAAAATTTTACGAGCTGAGTCATCAAACATTGATCAAGAGTTAAAAATGCTAGCATTAGCTCAGCACTTTAGGTAACTTCCTTTGCGCAACAGCAGCTTTATACATCTAATTATTTAGATACAAAAGATAATCCTGCAGAAACTCCCTTTGACAGATAATACCTGTTGGTACCAAGAAAAACAGAGGCTGCAGCACCCACGGCGTCACAGGTGAGTAAATTAAGAACATAATCATAGTACTTACAAACACCACATAAGGGTGATAAAACAAAGTGTTATATTTCTGCACTTTAAACCTACTGAGTTATTAAATGCATTTAATGAGGTGTCGGATTGAATTTCTCTACTGTAAAAAGATTCTGATCGGGCCACACCTGGACATTATCACTGGATTCCTGGAAGGTTTTGCTGGCTGCAATAACAAAAAATGGAAGGAAAATAAAAGCTTTTAAAACCTCACAGTTGGTTTCCAGCAGATTACATGCAGATTAGAGGCAAACAAAATGGGGCCGTCACAGTTTTAGCAAAATGCCTTGAAAGCCTGAACATAATTTGAATTCAGGTAGGTAAGAGGAAAAAAACTGTAAAGTAAATACCTCATTAGTTTTGCTTTATGCTACTTTGGTTTCAGTACACACAGTGTCCACTCTATTTCAAGCTGAAATAGTCGATATCGTACCATGCAATGGAAAACTGGCACATGGCCATACACTGTAGTCAGAAAAATGCTTTTCCTTTGGATCCAAGTTGGGGTGAAAGAAACTTACTAACACTGTCTCTCAGTTTTCTTGGGGCAGCTTATTGATGCAAAAAGTATCACTACCAGATGGTAGAAAAAAGCACTGAGAATAAAGGAAAACACTGCCTATGTAAGCTTTAAAGTTTTGGATATTTTCACTATGGATCATTTACTTTTGAGTAAAACATTACAGCCCTGAAATGAGCATAAAACATCACACTGTCTGCAACTAATCAGGGGATTTCAGCTCGATGCATTCTGTTTTGGGATAACATAAAATCATGCAAACAATTTAGCCCAAAGTCTGAGTGAATCTTGAAATCTGTACATAAAACTCCTCGTCTGCTTTGATTTCTGGCTTTCCTGCCAAAGAAAGGAAGGTATGGGTAGAGGGGTTAGTGGAGTCTGATCTGGCATTCCCAGAAAAGTGTGATGATTTACCTGAGCCACCCCAGTGACAGTTATAGCTACACCCTCCGCTGTCTCTACATCCTCACACTTGGGCTGCAGGGTCATAATCTCAAGCGTTATCCTGTGAAGAATGTGAAAAAATATAAAATAAAAATTGGCATGTATGCAGGGAGAGGAAATGAACGGAAGGGACAGATTACACACAACAAAAAAGGAACAAAAGTGAAACCATTCACCCAAGGACTCCAGATCACCAGCAGCAGAGCAACAAGACACTTAATCCAGAATTCAGACTCCTTCGAATTCTGATGTAATTCAGGATTACGCAAGAGGAAATGCAGCACAACTTTCTTTGGCACTGAACTCTTCAGATCCCCCATTAGTGGCCAAACAGAGATTTTATTGGTTAGTTTGTTAGTGGCACCATTCTCCTTTGCCTGTCTTTGGCCTTTTTTTGGACCTGTTCAAGTGCGTTACCTGAGCCACCCCTGTCACAGCCAGGGGAACACCCTCCGAGGTTTCGATATTCTCACAGCGACAGAGGATGGTCATAATCTCCAGAGACATTCTATGCAGACAGGCAGGCAGGCAGGCAGGCAGGCAGCGGGAATAGCATAGGCAAAACAGTAAGTTGGACAACAGTTGTTAGGAACGTCAATAACCATCGACAAGTAAAAGAGGGAAGGGAGACGGGGACAAACACACTGCACATCTTTGCCTTTTTCTTACCAGATTTCATTCTGACAGTTAATCAAAAGAGAGCATCATAAATTAAAAATCCAATTTGATATTTCTAGCTGATCCTATTTTGATTGTATTTTTGTTTAAAGTGTCAGAGCTGGAAATAAGACCCTGTTTGCAGCTCCACCTACACTACTTTCCAGCTGGATCAATGAGTCAAATCCTTGAGCATTAAGATAATTGCTGCATTTAAACAGGAAGTCAGGCTCCCACTACTTCAGAATGCCCTCTATGCTACATGGTACAAACAGAACTTTTAGCACATAGTATGGGCTGCACATTAAAATAAAACAGAAGCTGAAGACAGTGAAGAATCTCTGAATGTCGCATCATCGTTTAGGTTTGGTCTATCCTCAGGTTTCCTAGCAACCACAGACAAAAAGCAGCACTTAATGTGAAACGAGTGACTTCAGGCTTTAATGCTGAGACAGGCTGATCAAAGACAAAGCAAAGCATGTTAGAGAAGCACAAACAAGGAGGGAGGCAGACAAATTATAAAACCATTTACAACTGGAAACTCAAACATGGAAGATAGAGTCACTTTCATTTTTAGATTATTTCTAAATAGGAAATAAAAGTTTGTATTTTTTATGTAAAAGTAAACTGACTAAGATTAATTTGTCTTTTTTAATCTAGCATTTTAGATTCATTTTAGGGAACAAGAATTATAATTCTGATAAGAGCTTGTGTTGTTATGACCCCTGATAAAAAAAATAATAATAAAAACCACTCCGAGTGATATTCTGTTGGAAAATAATAGTCAATCAAACTATGGCTACATTTTATGGCAATCTTAAAAGAGATTAGAAAAACTGTTGAAATATCTTAAGGCAGGCAGTTTTATTTTCCAGTGGAAAAAACTCAAGTAGAAAAATGACTAAAACTGCAAAAGGACAAACTGGTTAAATATCAGATTCTTCTAAAGTCAGCAAATGTTACTAACATCTGTTATAGTTTAGCAATTAAATCACATGGTTTTTCTATAAACAAAAACATGACAAACACAGTGCAGGAAAAAGCTCCATTTAATCAAACCAACAATTTACTTCATCTAATAACCAAACCTTCATAACTAAATAATAATGCAAAGTAGTTCATCCAAATTATGTATTAACCAACTCCACTGGAGGATTTTTTCAATAAAAAACAGGAACTACAACAGTTGTTGTCATGACCCACAACGGCAACAGTAGATTCTTCCTCCCAATGTGCTGCAGAAACAGACTCGCCTTTAATCTGATTTTATGTAAATTTAGAAAAAATCTGAACAGTCACTGAGAATGGAAAGATTTCACATGGTGTAAAGAACACAAATGGGAGAGAAGAAATCTAATTATTAGAAAACAATTGTGTAATTATATCATCAAATATTTATGTTAATAAAGAGAAAATATAATTTAGTAAAATTTGGAGCACATTGTCATAAACCAATATTAAATTAAAATCCATTTGATCTTAATAATAACATGAGTGAAAGTTGTTTGGATACTTCTTTTTAGTTGACCCCAGAAATAAACAGCCAGTTAAAGCAGTTACAATTGTCATAAAACAGGTCTCTGACGTGGACAGTTTATGGCATCCTGCTCTGACAACACAATCAGGAAATGTGTCTCTGTTATGAGACAGGTTCTTACCTCTGGATGTCAGAGATGAGCCACCAGGCCCAAGCCCATCCCCCCACGACATACGTCTTCTGATCCGAGCCACAGCAGCCACCTTTACACACATTGAAGAGGGGTCACATGGTATCATCATGTAAAATATCCAAATGTAAAACACAGCTGGTATGTTCTAGTTTTCTAGACGACTACTTCAAACCGTTCTAAATCAAAATCCCGAAGAACATTATTAATCCAGAAATAATAATTTGTGCTTTTGAAAGAAACCCCCCCTCCCCCTTTTAAGAGATCAGTTAAAGAGGAAGTTTGTGAGCAGAAAGTTGTCTCGCGCTTCATTTCTCGTTTCACCCACAGTCCCCACAAGTTCCGTTGCCGTTGATTTTCACAGAGTCGTTTCATCTCGCAAAATAATTTGAGGTTGCACTAGTTGAGGTAAAACAGCCTGCAAAAGTCTTGCACCTTGTGGTTTGATGACAAACATTCACACGATTGCCTGACCTTGTAGCCTCGACGCTAAATCAAGACAACATTTACAGTAAGTGTGGAATCTTTCAAGTTGGGAAACGTGCCAATAGCAAAACAAGTCACGGCCTTTCAGACTGATTTAATCTGGACTCTTCAGTGTGACATTCCCAGCTGTCACACGTTAAGTGACAGGCAAAGGAAAGGGAGATCTATATTTACAGTATCAAAAAACACGACTGATACAACTGATAATTGCAGGGCCTACAGGCCCACACATCTTCAGCTGTCACACAATGACCAAAGACTCTTCGTAACTGTTCTTGTGACATGTCATGTCACACGCAGAAGTGTCACTGCTGGACAAAGGGTCATTTCCAAAAATCTGAACTTTAAAGGGAATTCAGAAACCAAAAGCGGCTGTAGTCATAAACATGCAAGGACACTCTCTTTTACCTTAAATTTTAAGTGTAATGCTAACTGCTCAGGTCACCGATAGAAACACACCAGCTACAAACCGATTTAGAGAGCAGCATAGCTGAAATTCCTAAATGCACTCATTCCACAGACCAGGTGAGGGTGGGTTCCTGTTTAATAACGTGGAATTTACAGAGTGATTGACATCACACCAGAGGCATACATGGAAAAATAATATATAATGATAAAATAATTAGATTGCTATTTTCACCCTGTGGTTTGTACTGTAAAGTATTTATTTTGTATTTAGTTTAAACAGTTTTGATTATTTTTTTCTTTAAAAATCACTGTATTTTCGCATTTTCCCATTCGCCGGTGAGGCAGCAGCGGCTGAACCTCACCTGGGATTGATCAACCTCTCGCTGACTGCCATTATATGAGAGCATGTTCCTCCTGTCTGTACGTCGCCAATAAAATGGTTAAAAAACATTTAATATGTTTCAAATGTAGAGCTTATGCTTTTAGTCAGCTCTAGTCTCAAGCTCCAATGTTTCATGCCACTCGTAAATGTTTTGTTTTCACAATGAAGCTGAAGTGAGTGAGTGAGTGAGTGAGTGAGTGAGTGAGTGAGTGAGTGAGTGAGTGAGTGAGTGAGTGAGTGAGTGAGTGAGTGAGTGAGTGAGTGAGTGAGTGAGTGAGTGAGTGAGTGAGTGAGTGAGTGAGTGAGTGAGTGAGTGAGTGAGTGAGTGAGGGAGTGAGTGAGTGAGGAGAGGCCCTCACAGATTCAGTAAAAGGGGCAGAAAATCTGTACAACAAACCCAACCAAAGGTTTCAACAAACCGTGGATCTGCCACAAGTGTGAAAAAACAGAGAGGATTTAAAATATTACTTTCAAAGATCACAAACTCCTTGATACCATTGGTGTTTATACCGAAACGGTAACATTTTGCCATGAACAATTTTCTTGCTCACATTCATGAATCTACTAAAAGCGCAAGGCAGGCTTGAAATTACACCAAACTATTGGCCAATTTTACCACGATACATAAAACATTTATTTTCCAATTTACTGAATGCATCAAAACTAAAAGCTCTCTCTATTTCAAGTCTATAAAAAGGGTCAACCACCACCATGCACTTTGATACACGTTTCTAAGGATAACAAATTAGACAAAAAAAAAATGCAATTCCTTCAAAATTACTACATTTTTTTCCCACTTAAATACCGTCTTATAGTCCTTATGGGGGCAAAAGTAATCAATCAAAATCAGAATTGATAGTTGACATCAATTAGAAAAGTGTATCTTTGTCTGATCGGTGCATACATTTGACATTTTGTTCAGAACAAGTTTTGTTTTGATACATACATATATAGATATATAGATAGATAGATATTGATCCCAATGTCAGGGGCTAAAGAAACATGAGCTGTGGAGATCAGACAGTCAGTATAGTGTAACGTACCCACCCTCCTAATTTCATTACCTCTGTTTCTTCAGGAGAGCAGCACCATATTCTTTCATGGGAAAACATCCAATTATGCTCAATATTTATTGCTCCAAAGCCTACTTTTCTGTAAACACAGCGTATTAATAAAATAGCTGCTTAATTTGGGCAAAGTAACCCATTCTAAAAGTTAATAATACATATAAAGGAAAATGACTGCAACCAAAAATTATTAAACCTATGAGCCACATACTGTAGGGATGTAATATAGATAAAACATCTTGAACAGACAGCACTGCATTAAAACATCGCGGGAATATTGCTATGGGAACACACTGTACATACGCGAAAATATGGCGGACATGATCGTCCCAGTCTCAAAATAATTATATATTAAATTCAAATCATCATGAGAAAATTAAAACTGGCATTTCCGCTTTAGATGGAACGGGGGAGAATATGTGGACTTAAAATACACCGAAGGCATTCATTTGTTGTCACATAATTTATAATACTCGGGGATTTTGTCCAACGGGAGCGCGTTTTTTTTTTTTTTTTTTGTAATTAAAAAGGAGTAAATAATGTAACTGTTAAGCTAGCTTCGGTGTTATTTCATAGTTTCTCGTAAAGTGTGCTGTATTGAGAGAGTGACGGAAAAACACGGCGTCACAGAAACGTTCACGTTACCTGAAACAACTAGGGCCTCGTTCGGTCCGACCGTGTGGCAATTTCCCATTTTGTCGACCCAAAAACAAAAAACACGTGAGTCCAAACCGGCTTAAAACATGCAAAAAAACACAAATATTTTTGTTTGTAAACTTCACTCCGTCGCTTTAAGCGCAACCCTCTTCACGCCCCTACCGTAAAATACGGGAGGAGGGGTTTTTTTTTTCCTTTTCCCCCTTTTTCACTTTTTTTTTTTCCAAAATGGAGAACCGGAGGATACGTCTTTCAACGCGGAAGCACAGTACTTCCGCTGCGTGCTTACAAAATAAAAGTCTTCCGGGGTAGCGCTCGTTTGAGGTAGCTTATTCTGAACACCTCGACGTCGGTGTTTTTGGTTTGGTTTCGAGTTAACTTGACTGACCGAAACAGCTACCACTCCCACCCAGGATTACTGGGTCGACCACTGTGGGCGTGGTAGTGTAAATATCCGCACAAGGAATTCTAAACAGGATCCCTGTTATTTTACAAGAGGGGGCTTGTGTTCATGACTTCTCACATGACATATGTGTCACCCAAGATCAATTGTGTAAACGGAGGAGGAAGGGGCTGCTACAGATAAAACTGAAAAAAAAAGACATCTAACAAATATTGTGGAGCATTTTGACAACTAGAACGCTCTTGATATAAACATTGCAAACAAAAACAATGCAAAATAAATTGTTTGCACACCTTTTTTTTTTACCTAAAAGATGTGCAAAACTGGGACTATTTTTATTCTTTTTTTTCCCCCTCATTTTGGCACATTTAAATCTTGCATGCGACTTAATTTAATTTAATGCCTGCAGGGCCACATTCAGCATGACACAAATCACCTTCCTAAATGGCTGAAGCATGTGTGTTTGTATTTGTTTGTGCACTCCAGGCTCTTCCGCCTGCAGCGTCTGCGGCCCAGCTCCACTGCTCGCCATCCTCACTGCCTCTCCTCCATCTATCAAATTACTTGTTGCACCATTCTCCAGCTTCCACCAGGGTTGGCTGCGGCACAGAGGTCCTGACAATCTGTGACGCTCCTATTGTGAATCCATGCTCCAGAGCCTTGATTTCTTTATTTTGTTTCCCTCTTATCCGAACTCTCTGAAAGATTTTTTTATTTCTTTTTTTTTTTTTTAAAAAGAAAAGTAAAACATCAGCATTTTCACAGACTCCAGCATGGTTCTTTTAATATCTGGTGATGCGGCTAAAGCCAAATTGTATTCAACATCCGATGAGAGAGCTGAATTTAAATAAAAGCCTAATGGTTCGGCTTCACAGTAGTACTATAGAAGGTGATATTCTATTGTACAATCGCAGTATTTACACCCCCTTGAATATTTTCACATTTTGTCACATCACAACCCCACAATTCAGTGTCGTTTATGGGGATTTTTTTTTTTTTATGTGAAAGACCAACACAGAGCGGAACACAATGCTAAAGTAGAATGAAAACAAACGCAAAGACAACAGATTCAGACCCTTGACCAATCCTAACCACCCTTTTGTTGGAAAAGAAAAAACAGTTGGAAAAGCCTGTATAATTTTTAAACCGTTCCATGTCACAATACCATAAAATACACCTAAGTTTGTGGCCGTGTGATCATTTTCCAGGCATTTAAAAAGTTTTGGAGGCACCACAACTATAAGGCGTAGACATGGATGTACTCCAGATTGAAATGAACACAAACACAAAAGGAAGACAAGCTGATGTGAGCACTTCACAAAGGCTCCATGTGGTTATAGCTGCAGGTTGTTATTCCATTATGACTGCACTGGTCATATATCTGCTGACCAGGAACCACAATGGATAGAAACATTATGGTTTTGCTTAATAAACTCTAAACTACTCACAGCACAGCATGTTGACCAGTCATGTGAGCTCAGCTTAATTTCACTAGTAAAAACATTCAGCGTCCAATTGGTGTTCGGCCAATGTTATGAAGAGCTTTTGCCAATTACTTGAAGTAGTAATTATAATGACGTTTATAAAAACGAACATGAAAGCAAACATTTCCGCTCTCCACGGACAACAATAATGCTGCACGTTCAAAACATTTTCATGCAATTAAAAAGTATCTTCATTTCAGCAACTCAATTCACCACTTGTGACATCATACAGAGAAATTACACACAGGCAAATTCAGCTTGGCAAACAAACAAAACAAGAGCTTCTCCAAAAGAAAACGCTTTGGAAACGTTTTGATCCGGTTACGTTTTAAAACTACATTTATGCAGAAGAAAGACGTGGACAAGAGATGACCTCGTAATTTAAGAGATTTTGAGATCTTTTGAATGTTCAAAGACATTTTAAATCTTAATTAAATTATATTTTGATAGATTAGTTTGCTATACGTTGAATTGCACATAATTGTAAAAAAAAAAAAAAATTCTCAAATCATTTTTCTTGAATTAGCTTTTTCACACTTTTGAGAGATACTGTGCAGCGACAGATTTTGAACAGCATTCCTCTGTGCAGGAAAGGGTTTAACTATCCTTAGAGTGGCTCACTTGCTAGTCGAATCTCTGGAAATGCAGGAAAAAAACTTTATCAGAATAAAAAAATGTAAAAAAAAAAAAAAAAAAAAAAAATGATTTTTTGCTATCATTTGCAATTTGTGATTACAGTGCACAAAACTTCTCCGTGCCACCCTCTTAACTTTGACCAACTTCTTCCTCGATGCGAGCCTTGGAGCTGCCACATGCTGGAGTGTTTGTGGTAGGCTAATCATTAAGGATAATAAAAAAAAAGGCAGGTTATATTACCCCAGAGCCGCTTAAATCACAAATCACCGTCGAGCTGTCCATTGAGTTTGGGTCCAGACCAGCAGCCGCGATGAGCAAGGACAAGGCCACGGATCAGCAGCCCGTCAGAGAGACATGGAGCAGGCAGATAGAGTTCACCCTGGCAGGGATCGGCTGCGCTGTGGGTCTGGGGAACGTTTGGAGGTTCCCTTATCTCTGCTACAGGAGCGGAGGAGGTGAGGAAGCAGGCTGCAGACAGAACAGCATTCTCCACATGTTTAGAGGTCTTGAAATCAGGGGGCAAAGTTTAACCACATGCACCTTGGTTTCCTTGTGAAACGAGCTCCGTGTGCGCTGGAATGGGTTTTGTGAACTCATTTGAAGACCTTTAATACCACCTGGAGTGGGGGGGGGGGTTGATTGTTTTATAGTCATAAAGACATATTTTGTAGAGCTAAGCCTCACCTGACTGTTACTTTCACAAAAGTTAAAGATTGAAGTGTTGAAACTCACCATCCCTGTCCGCCAGGTGCCTTTCTGGTTCCCTACCTGCTCATGCTGGTGCTGTTGGGGATCCCTCTGCTCTACATGGAGCTGACTGTGGGCCAGTACACCCGGAGAGGCCCGGTTCATGCTCTGGCCACTGTTTGCCCACTCTTAAAAGGTACTTTGCACTCGTTCCCCCCTATCCCCAATCTGTAAACAAACAAACAAACAAAAAAAAAAACTCTACTGATTTTTTTTGGCCCCTGACGAGTTATAAAAATTTGACCCCGCCACCTTAGCGAGGATAAGAATTTGGACTTTCTATTTTTAATTCGGGCAAAGTTATTACAGACCTTCTGAAGACAGAAAGCACTGGAAGCAACACTTATTATTTGTCTTTAAACGACCAGACCTTTTGTATTCTCTTTCAAGGACCAAATGTATCCAGTGACTTTTATTCAAAATCTGACCGTGCAGCATCCAAATGTGCCTTCGATTCATTTGTTGGACTTGGCAAAGGCAAGAGAGACACAAATCCTGACTTCATTGCTCAGAAATAACAAGAAAAACAAATCAATCTGATAGAAAATGTGCTATTTTTTTAATCATGGAAACTTTTAACGAAGTCTTGTATCTATATTAATTCACACATCCCTTTCTAACAACATACTTGAATTACTTCAATTAAAACTGTGGTATGTATCTTTATTTATTTTATTTTAAAAATGTTATTTATGGGTTGTTGTTTTTTTTAAACTGATCATCATGTCGTTACAGTCGACAAGACAGATAATTGGTGGGAAAAAAATCGAGCTCCTCTGCCTCCTCATCTCTGTGTGCTAACGCAGAAATACACAACTAAGTCAGAGACGACCAATCTCTGACTTAGCTCGCACGAGTTAACGTGTATAAAGTCAATCACTTTTGTGCTCACACCCTCCCGCTTACTTATTGATAAGCTGCAGCTGGTTAACAATTGCTAAGGCTAGTTTGATATGACAGTGGATAGACGGTTTCCCTGTAACCATGAGTTGTTTGTCCTCCATTAGCACATTGAGCAGCACACTGGAAGCTGATTGGCAGCAGCACTAAGACCCTCCTCCTGTGTCTAATTGGTTGTCCTGGACCAGGAGCTGTGCATTTTCTCAGACCGCAATAGCAGCTCAATGGAGAAGGACGTGATGAGAGTTTTAATTAATATGAAAACCAAAAAAACATAAATCTGTATGACGACTTTGGCTCAAAAAAAAAGAAAAAAGAAAAAAAGAGACTACATCTGACCTTGGTTTAACCTCAGGGGTGGGCATAGCATCTGTGGCCATCTCCTTCATCATGTGCACCTACTACAACATCGTCATCACCTGGGCCCTGTATTACCTCTTCAACTCCTTCCAGGCGCCCCTTCCGTGGCAGAGCTGCAACAACACCTGGAACACGCCCAACTGCACGGACCACGCCACCAACAGCAGCCACTCGTCCACGGCCAGCCAGGAGTTCTTCAAGTGCGTCCGAGAAGGCGTCGGCCGCTGCTCCCCACAGCGATCCGACCAAACCTCGCTAATGATTAGTGTGCGGCCGCGTTACTGAGTAACCTGCCGCCTTCGGGAGGCTCGCACGAGTTAACGTGTATAAAACACAGCAGCAATCATTAGGAGAAAATTTGAAGCGAGATAAAAGGCTGATTAAAAACGAGTTATCTGAGTCATGTGAGCAGTATCGTTTAAAGTGAAGGTCAGCGATACGGAGCTGCGAGATAACATATGGCCATGGACGTGAGTGAAACGTTGAGTCAGAATGAACCCTTAGCACCGACTCTTAAAAACGTTTCAGCTCTCTCATTGGGAATTTAGCACAAAGTGTCTCATTTCACTTGGAAATGAGACAGCGTTCGTAGATCCGGTGCTGTTTCTGTGCACTCGTTGACCTATTACCCCCAGGATCTCTCTGTGCTTATGGAAACGTAAACACCGTGTTCTCCCGTAAAGGCTGCCGTGCGGAGAAGACGTGCTGTAGCTCCCACATGCAGCAGATTATGAATCTCAGGTACCTGGTGCTCTGCAAACATCGCGAGTGACACCTCATGTCTCTGTGTTTCTGCATCAAAGGCAGCTTTTGCTGCATGTAAAGAGGCCTTGAGTCGCGCCCCGTTTCCTGAGTTGAAACCGCAAAAAAAAAAAAAAGAAAAGAAGAAAAAAGAAAGCCACTGAATTGTGAGATTTTATTTTGACATGCACAAACCTGCATTCAGTGCCAGCAGGATGTTTCCCAAAGAGACATTTGCTGAAAACCTCGTAATAGAGTGGAGGAAGCACAGAAGGATGAACTTGACTCTTAAGACGCGAAGCAGTCAGAAAAGTGATCCGTCAATTAGCTGTACAGACTCCAATATGGTGCCAATCGAGAGAAAAAAAAATACACTTAATCCCAGAAGGAAGTTATATGTTGTTGTAACTCATCTGTTTTTTTTATTCAAAGATTTATTGTACTTGCCACTTTAGCAGCTTGTGTTACAGTGGCTCTGACTGACCTTTTGGTTGTGATGGTACATTGAAGTAAAAGTAGGAATCGCAAAGTGTTAACAGCCACTTCTATTTCCTTGCTTGCGAAGGTATAAAATGCTGGGCCAGACTGGCGGAGTGGAGGAAACAGGAACCCTGCGGTGGGAGCTTTTCCTCATCCTCATCCTGGCTTGGATTCTCATATATCTGTGCATCTTTAAAGGAGTGAAGTCAACAGGCAAGGTGGGTCTAACCTGCCGTTCATGTGGGGCAGCCCCATACCAACGGGTCAAACACCAGGTGCTTCATAGTTCCTCGGCTGCTCTAAGTGTGGAACAGGACACAGTGTTAGCGTCATCTGTAATTAGCTCGTATCATAGATATTAATTTGAACTTTACAGGAATAGCCAACGAAAACAATTATTTGGGTATTGAAATGCAGAGGCGCTGTATTATTGCAACTACTTGAAAGTGACATCAACTGACAAACACTGAAGTTACAGTAAACAAGTTCAGGACCTTAAGTTTCCCCCCAGACTAGCAGCAGCCATTAGCAGGAAGAGATTATTAGTGCCCCGACTCTAAAAAATTTTGTAGAAATGATTTTTCCATGTATAGTATCATTTAGTTTGTATCATTTAATGCTATTAAGTATGTATATTAATGATTTTTTTATTTTTTTTTTGTGACCATAACTGTGTCATCCAGTTTCCCGATAAGCTAGAAAACAATCCTTTCTGCATTTTGCGCTCTTTTCAGTTGTTAACCGGAAGTGAAAATAGTCACGCAAGTTAATTTCCTGTCGAGAGGCAGGATTTAATTTTTTTTTAACATATAATCATAAAAAAAACATCTAATGGTTGTGAAATGAGTTGTTTTACGAGGGGAAACAACACAAGCACACGTTAAAATGTTTAACTTTGATGGGAAAGAAAATCGTGATTTGACATTTTCTATATTTACCTGCTCTCTGTTGGTGCAGGTGGTGTACTTCACTGCTCTGTTCCCGTACGTCATCCTCATCGCCCTGCTGATCAATAACGTGCAGCTTCCGGGGGCTTCGGACGGGATAGCTTTCTTCATCGTGCCCGACTGGGACAAGCTGCGGTCCGTGGAGGTCAGAGGGGTCAAGCACGGGGGAACCCGGCTGGAGCGCCAGCCGGAGGAGGAAAATATTCGAGACGGCGTGACGAGACCGCCATCTCTGTTTTGCAGGTGTGGGTGAACGCTGCGGCTCAGATCTTCAACTCCATCGGGATTGGCTTTGGCTCGCTGATGGCCATGTCCAGCTACAACTCCTTCAACAACAACGTTCTGAAGTGAGGAGGCCCGGGTTGATGGTCAAAATGGTTAGAAAGCAAGCTGAGGGACATTTTTCCTGCCTCCACAGGGACACGCTGTTCATATCCATCACCAACTCCCTGACCAGCATCCTGGCGGGCTTCGTCATTTTCTCCGCCTTTGGCTACATGTCTTATCTGCAGGGCATTCCCGTCAGCCAGCTGGCGGTGGATGGTGAGGCAACGCCGGCGCTGTCTTCGGAAACCTCTCACGGTGAAACTGCCTGTACTTTCATTCAGTCACTTCGATTGTCACCGACGATCTCCTTGGATCTCGGCAGGTCCAGGACTGGTTTACGTCGTTTACCCACAAGCCTTTGCCAACATGCCGGTGTCCCAGCTCTGGGCTGTCCTGTTCTTCTTCATGCTGCTGTGCCTGGGGCTGGACAGCGAGGTAGACAAACTGGAACCTCTTCACACCAGGTCACAATAACGTCCACAAAGTCCTCACACTTTTTTATTTGATTGTTATTATTAATTAATAACTGGTAAAGTGAGGCGGTATTCAGTCGTAAGTTGAGTTGATTTGTACATCGCATTTCACCAACAATCCGAAGATCAAAGTGCTCACACCACAAAATCGTAATACAGTCACACAAATACAAAACAAGCTACGAACATGACTTTTCAAATGCCATCATGAGTACACATCAAATATGTTGATCAGTGTTCCAGTTAGCACTGATCAAAGGTTACTCTAAAACAGGGGTCTTGATTTAAAGGAAGTCTGTGTTTCAGCATCTGTTCAGTTTTCTGGAACTTTGTTCCAGTTTTGTGATGCATAGAAGCTGAATGCTGCTTCTTCTCTATGCTTGGCTCTTATTCTGGGGATGACCTGAGAGGCCTGGAGGGTCAACACAAACCACTTTCTACTTTCTCCTGACCCGTCCGGCTGTGTTCGTGATGCTGCTTGTTCCAATGTGTCCTTTGTTTTGGGACAGTTCGCGATGGTCGAGGTGATGGTGACCAGTTTTATGGACGGATTCCACCAACAGCTGATCCGAATTTTCAAAAGGAAGGAACTGTTTGTTCTTGCAGTCTGCGGCGTGGCCCTCCTGTTAGGAATCCCGTGTGTGATGCAGGTGAACCTTATAGCCTATCAGGCAGTTCTTAACCCCCAAAAAATTGACCAAGGAGGACTTCCTCAATTGGTTTTTGTGCTTTCAGGTAGGAATTTACGTCTTCCAGCTGATGGACCACTACACCGCCATCGTCTCCATCATGTTCCTTGCATTTTTTGAGATCATAGCCATCTGCTGGAGTTACGGTGAGCGAAAGTTGGCTCTTGCCGCTTACATCCCTCCATATCTACACATAGAGACGTTCTGACTTTTCTTTGCTCAGGTGTAAAGAGACTTTCAAGCAACATGGAAGAGATGACTGGGCGAAAGCCAAACATCTTCTTCAGGCTGTGTTGGCTCGTAGTTGATCCCGTGCTCATCACCGTAGGTTTAAAAAAAAAAAAAAAAAAAAAGAGAGAAAATATCGACATTATCTCCTTGCGCCGAGTTTCACACAACTCTTTTCTTTACCCCTCCGTCTCTCTGTGCCAGGTCATTCTGATTTTCTCCATCATCCAGTTCAAACCGGCTCGCTATGGGGACTACGTCTTCCCCCCCTGGGCTCAGGGCGTTGGCTGGGTCATTGCTCTGGCCTCCATTATCTGGATTCCTCTGGGTGCAGTCCACACTTTGTGGGTGCTTCCTGGTTCGCTCATGAAGGCGAGTTATGCCCCAACTGAAAGTTGTGGTGACAGCCTCATTTATTGACACAAAAAACCCCCCACAAACAACAAAAAAAGAACCCAGCTAAAATAAATTCAGTAAATAAGTGTGTGAGAACAAAAGAGGCTTCAGATGCCTATATTCAAAGGGAATTTATAGGGGCACCAACATCTTTGCAATTTTTGTTTATTTATTTACTAGTGTGCAATCCATGTGAAATGGAAAGCAAGGTCAAATTTTTTTGCTGCATGTCTGTTACAGAAACTGAAGCTATCGATCACACCCTATGCCCTGAAATCCTCTAAAGGTCTGTATAACGAGTGGGGAGGAGGGCCAGAAGAACCGGACATATCCGTTATCAGCTCCAGCACCAGCCTACCTGAGAAAAGCCCCGCCGAGACATACTTTTGAGACAGACATTGAGTGTTTTGCTCAAAACACTCTGAAAAACTCCAGCCAATCAGAAACAAATGCCAAGTCCTTGAATCTTACTCAGGAAATTAAACAGGGATTTTTTATTAAAATGTATATTGTTTTTTTGTTGTTGTTGTTTTCTTTTCATATCTGCCTTGTAGATGGGTGAAAAATAACCGGTTATTGTAATTTGAGTTATTCAATTTGTGGGCTTTTCTTGCATTTCACCGGCTTTATTTATTGGCGACACGGAAGGAGTGCGCCATCTTTTGGTCGAACCTGTGCAACACACTGTATCGGATCATTTTTAAAGCGTCATTTCTGTGTTAGAAAACAGGATGATACGACGGTTTCACATTTGCCACTTTTTAATGCCAACTTGAATGGATTTTGAGACCTAAAAATATATTGCATAATAAATAAATACAGACGTCGGTGGGGCAATCCGTGCTGCATTACAGTCGAGCTTAGCAAAAATGGCGACATTTCCGGGGCCTGTTTGTGCTTCTTACTCCGCCTGTGGCTCTCTACGGCTTAAAAGTTGTTTTCCCCCCTCACGGAATGCAACTACTTGGTCGTTAACAGAAGATATTTAGTGACAAGTGACGTCGTTTACCCATAACATACGTAAAAAAAAGCTAATTAGATAGCTAACGAGATATTTTAGCTGCTAGCTACAGGTAGCCTCGAGTCACAGCACGTGACTCCCAATCTTTGGCCGATTATAAAGTCAAATTAACATAGTTAAATTTTTGATACAGGTATGTAAGACTTCTTAAAGATGGCGGACACCTGGTGCTGCCGTTATCTAACTGCTGCCGACTCATTTATTAGGTCAAACACAACAGGGAACTGCAGATAGCACTAATTGGTCATGCAACCAATCATGTAAGATATAATAAAAAGATCTTTGACCAAAGTCCACTTTGTGTCGTGTTTCAATGCTAGGATTTTCTTTAAAAAAAAAAAAAAAAAAGGCACACATTACACAACACACAAATACCATGAGGGGAACAGTATTTATTTTGTTTATTAAGTACATGAGAAAATTCCAAGAGAAAGATAACATGTTGCACAGCTAGCTTCCTTTTCTGAACTCCACAGTGCAGAACAGATTCTACACAGGCAAATAGGTGGACAGTATTTAAAACCAGTGTGCGTAAAACAACAAAGACATGTCTCCCTAAATGCACCCTGAACATTTGTAAAGAGTCACCAGATCCAAAACCAGGGCAACTGAATGTGTTTGTGAAATGAGTTAATAATGGAGTGGGATGTACAAGCTGTTTCTGGTTACTCACAGTAGGTATGACATAGTATTGTCTAGGATTAGTTTGTGTAAGACCACCCTATATCTGCAATTAGATGTCATTAGAGTATTTATTTAAAAAACAAACAAAAAAAAGTTTTTCCTACAAACAGCAATTATTTCAATTAAATTTCCAAAAGATATGTCATGTGACCTACAAAAACAAAACGAACAAAACAAAACAAAATGTGCAATCAATGACATATTCCCTCTGAGGTGGCAGCCGTGCAGATGACCACACAGCGCAGCAGCAACTCTGTCCCAATTTGTTCCTACTTCACTTTAAAGTCGGCTCAGCTCAGGACTGAGACCAGCAGCTGACAACGTTGCTGTTCAGTAGTATTTTTATTTTTTTGTAGTGGTTTACAGAGTCCATGCACGTTATTCCTCGCACAGCCTCTTCAAGGCTCCAGCTCTTCTTGGTTCAGCTCCTATGGACCCCCCCCCCACACCTCCCCTTCTTTCCTTTCTTCCTTCCTTCCTTTCTTCCTTCCTTCCTTTCTTCCTTCCCACATAGCCAGCAGAGGGCGCTAAGAAGTCATGGTGGCTGCCTTCCAGTGTCACTGCTATAATACCTGCTCCACTGGTCTCATCTGCACATCTCCGATCTGACAGAAGAAATCGGACAAATCACACACAAAAAAAAGGGAGAAATTAACTTTAAAACTTCCAGATCAAAATATGAACAAATGACAGAGAAACATACCTGAACATGAGGAGGGGCACTGAGGACAAACGTGACTGCACTGGCTACATCCTCTGCTTTCAAGCACTAAAAAAAGAAAAATAGAGAAGCATCCCTGTTGCAGCACTAGATGACATTACCAAATCAAACTGTTGTGAGAAACACACACAAACGCTTACCTTTATACTCTCATAGGCAGCTGCTGCTTTCTCTGGATCACTGTTGTGATGTCGGAAGGCAAACTCGGTCTCCACTATTCCGGGAGATATACACTGCAGGGACAGATAAAACATCATTGCTCAAGGTTCACTCCTCTTTCCATTCCACACTGGCTGCCTGCAGTGAGAGTTATGGCCTTCATTTGCTACTGACAGCAATCCCCCTGCCCCCAGTCCCTTCCACGCCCTCCATCTTAGTGGCGAAGTGATGGCCGCTCACTCACCGTGGCTCTTATGTGCGTCTTTTCTGCTCGGAGCTCTTGCCGAATCCCCTCGGTCAGCGCAGTCACTGCGAATTTAGTGGCACAGTAGAAATGCTCATCGGCACTCGGCACAAGTCGGTGCCCGCCCATGCTTTAACAGGTCAAGAGAGAGAGGAGAGAAGGAAGGAACAGGTGAATAATGATATGTCACAGCTTCACCTAAGTTCAGGAACAAATTAGCCACATGTATAGCTAATGTTTTAAAAGCTGCTCACTGCTCCGTATATCAGTTTCAATTCAATAAAGACACTAAAAGAGGCTTAATCGTTATAAATAAAGGTACCAACAGTGTTGAGCAAACCTGATTCCAAAGTCCTAATCAACATACATTGATATACATTGAATACATTGATTAGGACTTTGTCTCTAAAAACCTTGAGTTACTTTCTGAAACTCCGCCTTCAGGAAGTCACTATGGCCTCACTCCTCTATTAATAACCCTTCAACAATGTTTTCAACCAGTGTTTCACTGAGAAGCAGTAAAACACTGAGCTCAGCAGAAGCTCAGTTCCACCAAGTGTTTGCCAATTCCTGCTGGCTAGTCTCAAGGAGCTGAGTGGTGAGGGCAGCTCTGTAATGCAGAAGCTCTGAAGCCTGGATACTGCAACTCCAAGGAGGAGTTGCATGTTGAAGGTGGCGCTCAGTCCAACCAGGCGTTTTGCACAGCTGAATGGTTGCCACGGGAGACTGGATATGCATGAAAGAATCAAAGCAACACTCCTGGTATGTTTTTGATGAGGGAGTGAAATTATAACTTGATGTAAAGCTCAAAAACACTGTCCCTTTGATAAATGAAATTATCTGGATATTGCATTTTAGATTTGCTCACGTTAACTTTCTCTGGAATCAAAAGCTGGTGAACAAAGTAAAAACAAAACAAATCTGTAAGGGGTCAAATACTTTTGCAAACCACTGTAAGAAGGAAAAATTTTAAGTCGATATCTGTCCCTCCCATTGATTTCTGTACGTGCCAGACTTTACCTTTGTTAATCCATGGCTAAAAATCCACCATGAACAAACACGTCCTTTTGTCCCCAGATTGATTGACCAGCTCACCTGTTGATATTGATGATGTGGCCGTCATCCACGTCCCTCTCTTTCATCGACTTGTAGGCCTCGCGGGTGCAGATGGACAAGGCTAAGACGTTCACCTGCAGACAAAGCGAAGACCTTCTTCAGCTACTGATTCTAAACCTGGATGTGAAGCTGTAATGTAAAGCATTCGTACGCAATATGCAATCAAAAGGACTAGATTTGACACAAACATGCGTTGATTGGATTTGGGGTGGTTGTCCTGCTGGCAGTTGAACCTCCAGCAGGACAACATACATTTTCCTTCAGGATAATTTAGCTCAATCAACATTGCTGAGGAAAAGCCTCCATATTGAATGATGCCGCCGCCGCCATCTTTCATTGGGGATGTGTGTTCATGCTGATGTACGGTGTTACACTTTGCATCTAGGCCAAAAAGGTCAACTTTGGCCTCCACTGAGAAATGGTTCCTTATGGGAAATATTCAGTTTGACTTCTTATAACTATCAAGAACATAATTTCTTTCAGATAAACACTTCAGATTTTTATAAAGAAAATAATAATAATAAAAAAACAGAACATTATGTCATATTTTCTTTTCATTTTCCCGGTTATATTCTTTAGTTGGTCATTATATAAAAAATGTCTTTGTCACATGACCAACCCCATCCAGAAACAAATGACGACAAAGTGGAAATGAATATTGGTTGACCTGAAGAAGACCATGACTGATTTCACATGTTGGTTTCGGTCGACTGCCGATCACCCGATTTATCGGTGGACCCCGATTGTGACTACGACGGGGTGTGAATACTTTTCCACGGCGCTGAAACATCCTCTGGTGTCTCGTGTTCAGGTAACGGCCGCAGCGTTAAACCCTGTGAACTGGCTGCGCCTGTCCAGCTTCTGTCCTCTAAGCTTTTGTCCCACGGTGACACTGACTGACATCAGTTTATCGGCAGCATGGTTGTAACACAGGGGGAGGTGATCAAATAAGGTCAGCCTACAGATTAAACGCGAGCTAAAAATACACCACTGTACACATTCGTGCGGGCTGCCATGACAACAGATGGGAGAGCGTCGTGAATGCTGGACCGTGGAGACAAAGAATTAGAGCGGGAGGGGGGTCTTTGGTGGTCAAGAGCTCGATGAATCAAATTGGCCAGGAGAAATAGTGCCGGCTTTCATTAGTTTGCCTCCGATGTGGGAGAGCCAGTGAAGTTACCCGTGTGTGTGTGTGTGTGTGTGTGTGTGTGTGTGTGTGCGTGCGTGCGTGCGTGCGTGTGTGTGTGTGTGGCGAGAAGCCGTGGGTGTCCACACGACGAGGCTTCAACTGCTGTTTCTTTAACAGCACAAAGTCTACAAACACAACTCTTTTGCGCACATTGGCCGAGCGTTTCGGATCCTCTCCTCACTGCCTGCCTGCTTATGAAGCAACGTGAAAAACGCTCTCCGGCGCTCCCGTTGCGGAAGCCGCGTTTTCGGCTCCATCTCTCACGCTCACTTACGTCAATCATGTTCCTCCAGCCCTCCGTTTTCCCGGACAGCAAGGGTTCATTGTGAGCCAGGCCGGCGTTGTTGATGCACACGTCCACGCCCTTGTGAAGCGTTCTGATGGCCGAGAACATGGACAGGATCTCCTCTTCGTTGGACAGGTCACATTTGTAAGGGACGAGGGTGCCGCTGTAGCCCGCGCTCTCACATTCGGCGGCCAGTTTCTGAAACACACCAGGTTTGAATTCAGTTTAAGCTCCGTGATTGAGAACAAGAAAACAAAGCGAAACGGCATCGAGGGAAGGGCTAGGAATGATTAACTTACAACGGCACGATAAAAAAAAACCAAACCCCGCCACACCCTTTCAGGCGCCGAGGAAACGGAGAGCAGATAAAAAGATAAAAACAAAAATCAACATCACACCATAAAAAAAAAAAAAATCAAATAATAATCTGATATCGCTCATAATAAACCCCATTTATGTCAACTGTTAGTCATACTAACAGTTGAGTGAAACTCATTAGGAAGTATGACTTGAGGAGGTAAACCGCAGCGGATGGGGTCAGGCAGCTTTCCGTTCAGGTCACCATCACTGCGGGCCGTGATAAAACCTGACGCGGATCCTCGAGCGAGGCGCAGCTGCCTTGGTCACCTGGCATCTCGCGCTGCGAGTCGGTTCGACAGGAGGCAGCGTGGGTGACGAAGGTGGAGCTGCTGGTCCACAGAAATGACGCGTGGCGTCTCACCAGACCGCCTAAATTGCTCAATTCAGAGAAATATTCTCTAGGAAAATTCTCTCAGTCCATTTAGGCCCGCTGCCACAACAAATTTTGCTGGACGATAAATTCCCCCAGAAATGATTCCGTTAAATGATCATTGTATCATTTTATAGAAAATCTAAAGCTGTGATATTTTCTTGATATACATATTGTGCTCAGTGGCCCTTTGTTCTTGGTGGAACCACAACCTTTGTTTTCAGTTTTCAATTGTAACATGTTTGAATTGACAGATTGAGCATGTTGTAAAGATAAGTCTTGCCAATGGTTCTATAATGTAATAAATCAGAAAATGTTTCAAGGATGCTTTGAACTTTATAACATCTAATAATAAGATTAAAACCAAGATAAAACTGTTGGCATGCTAATATGTGGCTTTGACTTTCTATGAAACATTTGATCCAGGACTAATGTTTACTAATCTATTGCCACGTTATGGACATTTTTTTCCTATAGTGATCGTTAATAACTGCAATTACTTTATTCTTATGAAAATTTTGTATTTATAATCATAATGGCACAGAATTAAAGGATCATTTCAGTTCCTTCTCCAACAAAACGTGTAATGGTGTGTACATCCTGTCTATCCCTTAGTGTGCACCAGTTTCTCTTCTTTCTCTAAGCTGTTTAACTCAGATTATCCACCGAGAAATCATGATCTGAACAAAGCTGTCAAAAGGTCAAAACACTGTAAATAAAGACCCCCGACATAAAGCGATGCGCATCAACTCGATGGGTGGTCGCCTCGCTCACTTCTGCTAGTCATGTGCGACAACTGATGTGTTCAGCAGCAGAAAACGTCCTAAGTAGTTAAATATCCGAGTTGCGGTCAGAGCAAAGCTGCTAGCGACACGCGTCGGTGAATCCGCGCAGGGACGGGCCCTCAGGCTGGACGCTGCCTGGTTGAGGAGCTCGGGTTTTATTGAGAGCGGAGGTGAAAGCGATGGGGAGGCGGGGCCAGACTTTTGTTGGAGAGGAGGATTTAGTTGTGTTGCCGAGGCTGAGGAGGGAGCAGCAGAGCAAACAGGCTGTGATCAGAGTCCAACTTACAGGAAGTCTCAGGCTGTGAATCTCTGCGTGGTTGGGGATGTGGGTGTGTTCTGGCAATGGCTGTTCTGCTATGGTCAGTACCAGCCACAGACGTGCAACCAGGCCTGAAAGCTCGAACAGCAGCAAGCGCATGAATCCCCGGTGGCTGAATTTCACCATGAGATATTGTAGTCATTTTTTAATTGTTAACACAAGATGCTTTCAAACTCAATAGCACAGATTGTTTGGGGATCAAAGTTAGAACATTTGTTACATTTCCTCTCTGGTGTGGTTAATTTGACACACTGTACTGTGTCAAATTAACCAAACCCTTTAAAAAAACTGTCCCCCCCCCTTCACCAACAAACACTGAAGGAAACGATATGAAAACCTCTCAAGAAGAAATGAGCGCAACTTCCTTCTATGTGACATGTAAACAAAAATGGTGAGATTTTAGTCGGTGTAGGATGTTTTCTGGTAAAGGATCACAAGCCATTTCTCACACTACCACTAGATTTGTGCCTCCGTTTAGGCAGAATGCCTTGCTTCCTGTTGTAGTTCGCGTCCTGTTTGTGGAGCGGTCTCCAGTCTGCTTGGCATTCACATATGCATTTGAACCGCACCACAGTCCACTTCTACCAAACAAAGGCCTAGGTCTTTAGGCTGATCAGAGTTAGCTTTTTTCTTTAGTCCGCAATTGAGTTTGATTGCGCATTTATTCTGCCATGAAGAAACTGAACTTTCTGGGCAAACAAAGTAGAATTAAATGAATGAATTCTAGCTAATGAACCCGCAAAATCCGATACTTTGAAGCTTTTGGATGTGTAAAGGTTTAAGTGGTATGCAGGATATTTTTGCCAAACACTGAAATTAAATCCATAGCCTGTAATACCGGTAAGGTGAAGCACATGTTGCAGATCATCATCAAGCCCATCAATCATTCCTCCTTCCAGGTTGGACTGGTGTCGATGGATGAACTAAACGCCTTCTCTGCGTGGTGAAAAGAGATAAAAATAGGGATTCCGAAGCGCTGCGGGCAGAGAGCTTTAGGGTGTGAGACTGATCGATACCTTCAGGCAGCAGCGACGAGCGCAGATAACTGAGAAATTAGATTTGACTCGGCACGGCTGAGTAGCTCTCTCGAACAATGAGGGACTGTGTTATCAGACAGTCTCCTCTTTCCTCCCTGCAAAGATGGGTGGGTGTCCAAAAGTGATTAAAATGGCACTTATCTCTTTTCCAAACTGCAAAAAAACTAATAAATAAAAAAAAACATGCAGCCACTAGCCACAGAGCTACATAGGCATCAGTTCTTCCGTTCTGTTTCCAAATTCCACGTCTTAAGCAAATGTGGCACATAAAACAATTATGCTGTCATATTACATCTTCATCCTCATTATGGAGGAAGGACGAAAGGAAGGGAGGGAGCGCTTGTGTCAAAAAGTGAGCCAGCATGAGAAAATAGAGACTAAGGACTTGTCCACATGTAGCCGAGTCTTTTGAAAAAAAACAAAAAAACAAACAAACTAATATCTCTGCCACGTCACTAAAAAGATAATATCTTACATGTGGGATTGTTTTCAAAAAAGATTTCATTCATATGAATGCGCACAAATACGTCCCGGAGCGTTGCTTTAAACATGCCAAACACAGAGGGGGCAGTGTAAGTACAAAGCTAAAACCTGTCAGCCAATCAGATTGCTTCAAAACAACCTTGACTTCCTGTTAGGAATTAAACATGGTGTTGGGAGGTTCCTGGGTGTGTACAGATACACAAGTTGAACGAGTTTTAAGTAGCAAATTAAAGGACTGTCTGCAACTAATGATTATTTTAGTCATTGATTATTCTATTGATTATTCTGATGATTAATACATAAAATATGGCACTTTTTTCATTTAACCACTTCAGCCTTTTTTTAAAAATACATTTCAACAAATGGCAGTGTTTTGAGTCTGTAGTTAACATCTAATCGATTACTAAATTAGTTGATGAGTATTTCAATTATTTCAGCGTTAGCACATTAGAATATAATGTTAATAAAAAAAAAAGGCCTAAGAGGTGTAGCGCATTAAGACCAAGTAGCTTCCAGGCTGCTTTAGCTTTGAGACTGGACATATAAAAGCAGGAGAATCTCAAAATAACACCAAAGAAATAATAAAATCATCACTTATTTAAACCTGAATTCCTCTAAACTTGTTTATTCACTGAAAATGTTGATAAAATACTTGTTTTCTCAACATTTTTGTTGACAGAGAGACACAATCAGAGAATCTAGGGGCGACACCTGGAATCAGAAAGGCAGAAGCGTCGATGGGACAGTTGTGCACTTATCTCTTTTCCAAACTGCAACACTAAACTAAAAGGTCTAAAGGTTGAACAGGGTGGGTTTACGACACTCCCTTTAAGACTGCGCAATCATCCAAGGAGATAAGGGGAGTGATCATAATATCTGTTAGTAACTAGACTCAGTGATAAATTGGAGTTCCCTCCCATCAGCGACATAGCAAAGTCAAAAGTCTAACAGACCTGTGACACTGTGTGACTTTACATCAAAATTAGAGATTTTCATGAAGAACTTTTAGCTTCTTGTTCAAATAAGAAAATAAAAAAAACTATTTGCAGTTACATGTCACCAAAAATACAGAGGCGCTTTATAGACAATCTAAGCACTCTGGAAACAAAAAAGTGATCTGACAAAGTTGCAATCATTTGTAGTCAGCCCCCCTGTACTCTGAGCTCCCTAAATAAAATCCAATGCAACTGTTTTCAAAAGGCCTCTCAAAGGTTAAGAAGAGTAATATAAGAGAATATTCGTTGTGAACAAATGTTGTCTGGTCATGAAGACCGAGGAACATAACAGATGGGTCAAGGAGGAAGTTATGAAGAAGTTTCAAGTAAGATTAAGTCGTAAAACAATATCAAAAGTTTTGAACATTTCACAGAACTGTGTCCAAATCATTATCATCAAAATGGAAACTGCAAAACTAATAAGACCTGGTGTTCTATCCTTTCCCTTCTACTTTATGTTAGTCTTTCACACACTATCCTCATAAAACACACGGAAGTTTTAGATGTAATGTAACCAGAACCCAAAATGAAGAAGCAGCATTCAGTTTTTTATGCTCCTCTAATCTCTTTCAGAAAACTAATAAATTCTCAAAACAACGAGTTCCTTTAAACCCCACTTCCTTACATCAGTGATTCATAATAATTGGAACGTGGATCAATATATCTGATGTACATTTAGTTTCTTGATGATACAAAATCTAATGTTTTTATTGCTTGTGTCATAATTGGTTACTGTACTAAGTCTTTGTTGTTTCTGAAATGTGCTATCCACATAAACTTGCCTTGACAAAAACTGGTTGTGTTGTGTTATAGTACCACTATTTATATAAGTTTCAAGTTCCAGTTCTAACCTTCTGAAGCAATATGCTCTCCTGCTACCAAACCGACAGTAATCCTGCGACACTACTCTCTCAAGCGATAGGCTGCCTGTGCTCCTCATTCATGCCATTCAATCGACAGACTCTGCAGCCTGGATACCAGAAGTGAGTCGCGGCACAGCGCATGCTGAGATGGGAGAAAACAAGGAAAACAGACCCAGGAGGACCCCATGGAGACAAAGTTGATCTGACACAGTCCAAACTGGGACGCCTTTCAAACGTGGCCAACTAAAGGGGGCTGGGTGTATTCAGCCTCAGAGCGTCTAGTAGACATAAAAAGCCTTCCAAACTCAGACAAACACTCGCTAACAGCGACAATTTGGCTGCTGGTGAAGAGAAAAATAAAATCTATTTGCATTCATCCCTCGTTTCTCTGAACACTGAACTTGATGAACTCTACTGTCTCAGAATCTTTAATAATTTCACAGAACTTATCCTCTCAAGATCAGCTAAGCAAGGTTGGTAGCATCACCTAACTCACTCACTTTTTGGTTACCTAGCAACACCCTGTTGAGTAACTTGCGCAGCAGTAGTTTCATGTTTTGCCACCGTGCCTCATAACTCATTATAAATAAAAAACAATGTGGAGTGAAGGGAGAAAATGAGTAAAACATGTCAAGAATAAAGTGTGAATAAGACAGGAAAAGTCTCGCCACCAGTTTAGCAGTAATTCAGATTTTTAAAGCAAAAAAAATGAATCCTTAATTATTGACATTGGCCGATATGAAACGCTAATACTGTGCTGTTTTTCTGCCACATCATCCAGTCCTGTTTAAAGGGGTCCATTCACTCCTCTCGCTCCGTCACGCGTGTTCGTTCCATTACATGTGCTGACCTGCTCCTATAGCTGCGCTAAACAAATTAACATTCCTACAATGTATTTCTCCGTCGCACATCAGAGCAGCTTCTTGAAAACATTGCATGTCCTGCTGGCATCTCACAAGTCACACGACTGGAGAAGAGCGTGCAGTGAGAGACAGGAAGTGTCCCCCTATACGATTGCTGGAGGCTCAAGGAGGAAATATCTGAGCGTAAATCTTAAATTCTGAAATATGAAAAGAGAAAGAAAACAGTGGAGAGGCCATATGTGATTTAAAACAGCTTTCTACATACAATGCCATCATTTGATTTATCAGATTATGAGAAATTGTTTGTTTTGTTTGGTTTAATTGTGCTGATGCAACTGAAATGTCCCACAAGAGCAGAACCCATGGAAACAAAATGGATTATTCAGGTATATGTTGTTCTTCCAGCCGAAGCGGAAAATGCGCTGTCAGGAGGAAGGCTTTCTGCATGGGTGAAACCGACGAGGTGAAGACGCCACAAGGTAACCTGACGAGTTCAAAAACACTGTCAAGTTAAAGAAACAGCACGAAAAAGCTGGAATTTTAAAAACTATTTTTAACAAACTCAATATAGGCCTGTCACAATAGCAAATTTTGTTGGAGTATAAATTTCCCCTGGAATTATTGCGATAAACAAAAACACTGTCATTTTGAGACCATTTTCAACTAATAAAGTAATAATAATAATTATATATTAATTGAAATAAACTCTCATAAATAAAGAAAGAAAGCAACCTGAAACTACAACAATTAAATAGAATTATGATGTCGAAGTAACCAAAATTACATTTCAAGAAATAATAATCATACAAATCAAACCAGGAAACTTTGGACACCACTCGGTGTCCAATGTTTACATTATTTTTCAAAATGCAGTAACTCAGATATTTAAAACAAAAAATTTATTTTGCTGTCCTAATAATACCAACCCCGATAAACTACGTTTTGAAATGTGGAAAAGTTTACAGTGTCTTGCTATATACTTTAGCAAGACACTGAAAAAGATTAGCAAAATAAGGCCAAAAGGTCTGAAACAAAGGAAGTAAAGCTGTCTCATCTGACCCACTTTCATCCCTCTCCAATGGGACAAATTGGTCACTGTGACACTAGAAGACAGGCTGTCTAGACAGGAGATGACTGAGGCAGTCTATATGTCTGAGAACGGAGATGCTTAATGTGCCACATCAGATCCTGAAGCATGACTGAGCAGCTTCTCCTGCCTCCCTCAGAACGGGCGCAGAGTGGAGCCAGATCAGCCGAGGTCTCCCATCAAGCTCCTAACTCACCTGCCAAGAGCTTTCAGGCTTAATTCAAGATTAACTCCAGGCAAAATAAGGATGCTTAGGCAGAGAAACCAGTGAGAGACCAAACGCCTGCAGAGTTGTAAAGAGGCCTAGAGTCAGAAGAATGTTGAAATGAAGTGGGTAGGTATGCGGAAATATTGTGCTTTTCTGCATTTTTTCCCTCAAACAAACGTGGTCTCAAAAGAAAAAGAAAATGCTATTCTACCTTGCTCTGTTTTTGTCAGACATCTCCTAAATTGAGAGAAATTCTGAAACATTTTAGCTACAAAATGGTTCAATATGACATGTCTGAGTAAGAATGTGACTAATCCAGCATAGGCTGTGCTGCAGGTGCAGGCATGGTAGGGGCCGACTGGCCTCCATACGTCTTTCAGTGGAAGCACAGCTGCAGACATTGTGGGACTTTGAAATCAACTTGATGGAAAAGCTCAATGGAATCATGTGTGTTTATTTAAGTAATTAAATGAAAACGACTGCTAAATATGATTAATAATCAAATTTAGCCTTTACAGTCTGCCCTGATTTTTAGTGGCTTTCACTTAAATTCACCTTGTGACTTCTCTATATACTGTAGATCAAATGTTTTGCTGCAGCTGTATAGAACCCTTTTACAGGAGAGATTTGATGAAAACATACAAAGGAACAACAAAAACAATAAAAAGAAATACTCAAAAACTGACCAGCTGCCTTCCTTGTGTCACCATTGGAATATGAGCATGAAAGTTTCTTTAGAGAGGAAGATTTAGTCTGGATTAAATACAAATTTGGAAGAAAACGGGTAGAAAAACCAACCATGTCATGTTTTCATTGGTAACCAACTATAGAGCAAGTTGGACTGACTTCAAATAAAAGTCTGGGGTCAACAACCTTTACCATCCAGAGAGCAAATTCTGCTGGGCAAGTACAAAATAATAATAGTAATGATAATAAAATCACAACTTTTTAATTCAATTCGATTAATTTTTGATCTTTTGGTGTATTTGTAATCAGGGATTTCCCCAGTGTATTATAAGCCTGGCGGGCCACCAGGTTTTATTTGTGCCCCCACCAGGCTTAGTATTGCTCATTTATTTAAGTTTTTTTTATGTTTGCATGTTTAAAGACTTTATAGTTGGTGCTCAGATTTTAATCTTACAATAACACATAATTATCAGGTGACATTTCCAAATTTCCTGTTAACTTTAAACATTTTTTAAATCAAAAACACGACGGGATGAATGACTGAACTAGTGCCCAACCCACAGGCTTAACAAGTTTTCTGGGGGAAACCTTGTTTAGCATTGTATTAAAACCAATTAAGTGGTTAAATGAAAAGAAAAAAAATTTCTTATTTTTTTTGATTATTTTAAAGTCTCCAAGCAGAAATTACCTAGGAACACGCACACACACACACACACACACACAAAAACACTGCCAAAAAACTCTTTTTCATTTGCTTTATATTTAAAACCATATCTTTGAGTTTGATATTATTCCAGCCAAAGTTACAATAGAGGCCTTAAAGAGCCACGTGCAGCTCTGAAGCTGCAGGTTGAAGCTTTAAAACCGTCAAAGACCAGACAGAGAAATGTCATTCGACGCCTATGTGCACTAACGCACAGAAAGATCATCTGATTTTCCGTATTTTTATCCGAGCTTATCTTCTTTGGGAATGCTTTATGCCGAGTCATTCTGCACACATCGGTGTGACAAACAGACGCCCCGAATTATGCGTGCTAAATTTATTTAATCTCAAACTGCAGCAGTGAATCCTGCATCGCTCTTCATCAAAGCTTCAAATACCAGCTCTAAAAAAGCTGCACCTTTACAGAGAGGGAAAAGTTATTTTTACATTTGGTCTGGGTTACAACAAACATGCCCACATTCCATTTCCATCCTCCATCTTTTCACAAAACGCCAAGCTGCATCAACATAGGCCAAAAAGGCCACAAACTTTCTTTGGTTTGCCGTCATTTCACACGCTTCCTGAAAGCGTGCTCAGACAGGGATGCATAGTGCTACATTCCACACCGGCGCACGACCGCCGGATTTGATTATGCGGCCGACTCCGCCCTGCCTCCACCTTTGGCAGCTCCTCTCAAAGGCCCGGCCGATCTCCTCAACACGAGCCCTGACCTGCAGGTAAATACTTGAAACTCGACAACAAACATTGTGATTATTTTAGATTAAAAGCGGCACACAAAAACGCTTGAGATGTTATTAGAAATCTGACGAGACGTAAACATAAGAAAGTCTTCGGATTTGTGCAGGATAAAGCGATCAACAACCCATTGAATTTTTTTGTTTCGTTTTGTTTTAAGTGACACAAGAAAACATGAATTCTGAAGCATTTTAGAGGAAATTTAAGTGATAAACCAAAAACAAAGTGGGCGTTTATCGCATTGTTCATCAACAAAAAAAAATCATCAATACATTTTATCGATGTTAACTAAAAAAAAAAAACATGACCCGAAATGGTATTTCTGTTATTTTCTACACAAAAAACCCAAATGGTATTTCTGTTATTTTCTACACATTTTGTTCCTTCGGGAACATCGTTCAATATCAGTAAGTTCCAAAAATATCTTTAAATTCAGTAACTGTGTGCAGTTTAGTGATATAAAGCGCACTTTTTTTTAAAATAAGCGGCGTCTTACAGAAGCCCATTTCGGATGAGTGTTTTTCAAGAATATTTGTGTTGATGGCCCTATGAATGCTGTGCCATGCAGTCAACATCCTGCAAAGCTATGCGTTACCTAAAAAAATACGTAAATATGTTTATCACAAAACCCCCGCAAAATATTGCAATGAAATCTTCCACAACTGAAACTTTTTGAACACCTGCATGGTACAAGATGGAGCTTGTATCCCGAATGACTCGTAAGCTTTCCCGTTCACGTCCTCGTAAGTGTGTTTGCATTACAGCTTCACAATGTGCTGGGTGAGCGGAAAAAACGAGAGAACCATGTGGGCTATGTGGGAAGCGATGGTTTAAAAGGCCTGAGAAAGACTTTAGAGGGAATCTAATATGGCAGGAGAAGCAATATTCATTTCCACAGCCGGGCTTCTTTCTCCACTCCGGAGAGGATTTCGCAAGCGTTAATGAGAAGCCCCGCCTTGGCTCCCGTCCTGTCCATTCCTGCGCAGAAGCCCCTGGTGACCACACATCGCCCTCCAAAAAAAAAAAAAAAAAAACCCGCCCGACCGCTCTCTATTCTCAGTGACAAGAGAATAGAGAGCCACGACTCTCCGATCCGCTTTACTTGAGAGTCCTGTTTGTACAAAAAACAGACGATTGTGGCGCTCGAGGCCGCGTTTCTGACTCCCTCCCCCCCCAGTTGTTTCATCTGCCTCATTGCTCAGAGGTAACGTTGAAGCGAGGAGGTTCGCCTCGCGAGGTGAAGGCAATAAAAGCCGGAGTGAGGACGCTGGTGACAGTTTGCTTGGTGATCCATTGGGTACATGCATTACCCGGCGAACAGCGTGCCAGGTTTGGCGCAACTGCAAGGAAAAGCTTACAAAGCCGGGTCAACACAGTACTGGCTCAGTCCCACTCTTTGGACACTATAAAAAAAAATAAATTTAAAGTATTGAAAGTAGAACAAAAAATATTGTGACTTTGCATTTTTTTTCCCCCCCTAAAATGAAGTCTGCTCAACCTATAAAGGAGTAAAATATGTAACTCTTACAAACAGGAAGAACTAAGTACAGCAGAGCTTACATTTTTTTGACCTTGTTTAGGCTGACACAGGCTGTCACAGTTAACTATTGACAGGATGCGGCCATGTGACTGGAGTATGAATGGAGGGAGGATGGCTGTTACACAGTTCACACTCACTCTCAGCTGCTGTGGGTAAGGGTGTGTGTTTATAGTCAGGGTAGGAGGAAACGTTTGCCGTGATAAAAAAAAACACATCACAGGAACATTTGATTTTTTTTTTTTCTTTTTTCTAAGTAATTTAAGTATGAAAATAAAATGAATCAACCCCATCAACACTTCAGCTACCTGTTTAACACTATGACAAGCATACACAAAAACACTACAGTTTAAAGCTATTCTTCCAGAAAGCTAAACTTAAATTTGAATTACATGCTTTAGCTGCTTCAATTTAAAACAGATTTAAATACAATGGCTTAGCCAGAAAAATGGAATATGGGACGAAAACTCACCAGATTTTGGTAATATTTTGTGCGTTTATTGCACAGAATTACTCTCTCCCCACTTCCGTTCTTCAACAAGTAGCGCTAGGAGTTCAGAGAGCTGACTTTGCTGGGTTTCTCTGACATTTTCTTTAAAATCAAAGAACAGCATGATGGGAAATTTGAGCGTTTTTGAAACTCTGAAGGTGTTCATATATTCACTGCAAACTGTAAAGAGCGCGGACGCAGAATCTGGTGGAGCTACATTTCCAACATATCTAATAGCATTTTGAAGAAAAAGGAATGGTATAAAGTAGCCACACCCCGTCCCACACCTTATGTCACAACGTAGTACCATAGGAATCTTCCCCAGAGGAAATAGGAGGGCTCGTAACTCAGTGACAAACAGGCTACCAAACAGTAGCTTTGACAGCTACTGTCGCATGGCAAATTGTCCATCCAGTTGTCATGTGAATTTTGAGAGAGCTTTTAAAAACATCGCCAAAACAAAATGAAAAAAAAATCAGTAGGGAAAATGCCAATCAGGTGTTATTACTTAACTAGTTTGGAGCTAATCAATTAGGTCACGTAAAGCATAATTTCGTTCGATGTTGACGATACGCGTTGCTGTAATAAATAGGAAGTATGTGGGGTAAATGTTCGCCACGTCAGAACTTATGTGGAAATGTGTTTCCCTCTTCCCTTCAGCGTGTTAACTCTTTTTGGAAAAATAATAAGAAAATAAAGAAAATAAAAAGTAGCCGGCCTCCTTTTCTACTTGTTACTGCATGTTGCTGGTCAGCTGTCATTTTTCCTGTGCTCCCACAAAACACCAAATTAATGCTTCGGTTGAACATCTGGTCCACTAATTGCATTACATGAAGTCACCACAACTTCTTCAGAAAACAATCTGGCTGGCAAAGTGTTTGAGAAGCATTTGTGGTTCTGCTGCGTTTCCACTCCAGATTACTAAACCACATAGCACTCATACTGATCATCTATGCAGCAAGGTGAAGCTATGGTATTCAAATCCAACTGCGATCAGGGTTTCCCCTGTTGTATTATAAACCTGGCGGGCCACCAGGCTTTACCGGGCTAAACAATGTTTATATATTTTAGTTTTTTTAATGATTGCCTTTTTTTCTTAAGACTTTATAGTTGATGATTAGGTATTAATCTTACAGTCTTCCAATTGCACATAATTATCAAGTGATAGTTCCAAATTTCCTGTCAACTTTAAACATTTTTTAACTCAAAACCCCAGCAAACCGCTGGATAACTGCACCAGCGCCCTGAGCACCAGGCTTAGCAAATTTTCTGGGGGGAAACCCTGGCGATAACAGCATTCCTCCCGACAGGGTATAAAGGTAGGCATTTAAAAAGCCCTTGAATCAATGAGGCGACACGGGTGAGGCCTAACTATTCGCCGAAAAGATAAGCAAGGCGCAGAACCTGCAGGCTTACGGTTAAGTAAGACTTAAAGGGGCAGGGCGTCAGAAACCTGACTGGAAAGAGTCCTCTGTACTCCGACAGAGTGATCCAACCTGATTTTATTAAGCAGAACCTGAATACTGACTACAAATATCTTTTTTCCAAGTTCACGATACCAAGAATTCGACTGTGATCTTCACACACAAAGGCGTCGGTCAGAAATGAAACTAATTTGGCCTTAAAGTTTAACAATAAAAAGAAATCTGGGCATGGATTAAATATTAGCCATTACAATTATTTTAGTCCGGCATATTCGTTAGTACAAGTGTGTATTGTTAGAACGCCTTTTTTGGTAACAAATCCTACAAGAAAATTTTGGTTACAAATGAACATAATATGTTAATTCAGTCAGAGAACATTAAGCCGGATTAAAAACAAGCTAATCTGAGTTGTATTGTGAATACATATCCATATAATGAAAGTTCAGAACTGTAAAAATGTCAATTCTAGCCCATCAATAGTTTCATAGGGTTGCTGTTGCCAGTGATTTCAGCTGCAAATGGTTTACATGCCACCTTAGAAAGGATTATACTATACTATTTCAGTGTCGTCTCTGCTTTAATCGCGTTCCTCTGTTTTGTTTTCCTTTCTTTCTAAAACGAAACAACTTCAGGAAAGAAACAGCAAAGGTTCTTGCAAGTCATGATTCCCCTGCAAAGGACTCAGTTAAACTGGATCAACTTCAGACGTAAAACTTGTTGGCATGGACGAATGGCGGTGGTCTGTGAAACTGTATCCTGGAGATTTATTTGGTACTGATCCATCCGAGCTCGTCGTTCTCAAACGTACATTTAGCTAGGTGGTTCTGGATTGAGAAATGTGAAATGAACGCCTTTTTTTTTTTTTTTTTTTTTACATCAATCATTCCTTGTGAATGATTGACTCTTCATTGTGCAGACATGTGTATGATTAATAAAACAGAAGTTGCCGAATAGTGCCTGCTGTGTCTATAGTTTGCCATTATTTGACAATCGATTTGAGTGATCAAATTGATCGACTTGAAACAAAAATACATAGAATTTGACTCATTTTGTTCAGTAAAATGCAGGAACTTAGTGGTTGCTAACTCTGACACTGAGATTAGAGGCGATTATACCTGAAGGATGGGATGGGCGGTTGTCAGTGATTTGAATACAGAAGGATTATTATTATTATTGCTCCCTCCGGATAGAAATGTGCGACATAGATACAACTCTGCAGCACAGGAATTATCTACATCTCCCATGATTTAACTGTTAATACGTCAAATGGCACATGTAATTGTAAGCTAACGGCTTTATTTATTTTTTATAAACTGGCTAAACTTAACAGGGTGTGCCTAATACTTCCAAGCAAACCTACATCGTCCGCTTCACCGTGTTTCACCACCTGGGTGACGACTTTCCAACACCGGGGCTAAAGGTCTGTAGCTTCAACAGCAAAGCTAATGTTAGCTAGCCGTTAACGTTAGTTAGCAGGAATGTTGTTGCTCTGACAACACTTCTTTTCATTAATTTATTAATTTTTTTTTTTTTTCCCCCAATTCTTAATAACGTTCCTCTAAACGACACCGTTTACCTCAATTTTGTCGACATTCCTGGCACAGCCGACGACCCGCATGCCCTGCTGGACCAGAGCCCGGGTTACGGCCGCTCCAATCCCCACCGAGGCTCCGGTCACCAGGGCCACTCTGCCTTTCCACCGCTCCATCTCCGCCAGCCTCTTCACCGGGACCGTTTCTGACGCGAACCGACGGCTCCCCGCGCTGCGCTGCGCTTCTTCTGCCGAGCCCCGCCGAGCCGGTCAGGCTGTCGCGGGTTGAAGGATGTCGCGGAGGGTTACGTACGGTATTCGAAATATGGGATGCGCCCGTTCCAGAGTCCCGTGTCAGTCTGCGCAGCATCCAGGACGACGGCGGCGATGAGAGGTCGTAAAGATCGATCCATGCGCCTCTCGGACCGAAATGCGAAGAGTCCGGCTGCGTTGAAGCGTTTGACTCCCTTCACCTCCCACTTTCATTTCGAGTCGCCGCACTGGACTGGGGAGTCTTGAGAGTAGCTCATTAGCACCACCTAGTGGAGAGGATGAGGTAGTAAAAGTCAAAGGTGAAACTGTGGCATAAATACCAGTGGTGGGGCTGGATGTGCTCTCAGGGGAATTCCACAGATGCCCCGAGGAAGTCTTTAAACTTATAAAGGCCCCAAGCTTGTGTGGGGTCCTAAGCAGAATTTTATTTGTGTACAAATTGGGTGGGCCAGATTTATTTAGCTGAGCTTTAAAGCAATCTGATAAGTAGCTATTATCTGCTAAAATGTGTTTTGTGAACAAACTGAGTTGAAATACAAAACGATGAAGTCATCAAACTTATAACTCTGTTAACACAACAATCCAATAAAAAAGATTACGATTTGCATTCTTACTTGCAAGCATACTTGCTGATTCCTTGAAATCTAAAATAAAATTAAAAAAAAAAATTAATCTTTTAATTAATCTGTACTTAAGAGACAAAGGGTCATTCATCCTTCACATCATGGCTTAGAATACTCTTTTCAAAAATAATCCTGCCTTTCAAAACCAAAGTGAGAATATTTAATTAACATAAAACGTTCTGATTACTAGTTTCTCCCACCCAAAATTCTAAAATTTCTACTAAAATGAAATGAAACATGGAAAAACAAACAAACAAAAAAGCTCAGTCTGCACATTGAGGAAGCGCCGGGTACTAACATCGGTACAATCTGTCCAGGAATGTGAGCCACTGTTCACATTCCTGGACAGACTGTTTTATTTCTCTAACTGAAAATTAAACTTTCAAAGACGTGGGAGTAGAGCAGGCTGACAAATTAACTTTATGCTTTATTAGGCAGTAATCTAACACTGGACTCTGTTGACACGATGGTCTATGAAGTTCACACTTGATTCAGCAATGTACTACAGCCAAAGAACATTTCATGCTTAATAAACCCAATCGAAAGTTTCTGAAGTTTACTCACAAATATTGAGCTGGTGCAGAGATTCGTGAACCGGCCTGTGCAACTAGCTGACAAGTTACTTTATTTATTTACCAAGTTGTTCCCTGTAGGCATGGAGCTCTCCAACAGAGGGACGTTTGGCACTGATTGTTGCATTTTTTTTCTGTCATTTTAATCTGAAACTGGATTTATGTCAGATCGCTAATTCTGTTTATCCCTCTCTTAATGCATTTGTAAAGTGGAGATCCACAACGCCGCCAATATGTTTTTATCTGCAATCCATACAGCTGTTTCGTAAAAGGCTCAAACGTATGAATAAAGTCCTGACGGGGATTCATTTGAACATAGATTTGTTCGGAGCATTCTGTTAGGCACAAGTTTCAGGCTTCAGTCCTCAAGGTTTGGTGTTCTGCAACCTTTCAATGCATCCTTGTCTGAACACGCCTAAAGGGGCGGTATTTTGTAAAATCGACATTTTGAGATTTACGTCATGTTATTCCGTCATCAAAAACATGTCTGGAATGTTGCTTTGATTCTTTCACAGTTTGAGAAATGTTTTAATCTCCCATGGCAACCATTCAACTGTGCAAAACGCCTGGTTGGACCTAGCTCCGCCTTCGAGGCGCAGCTCCTCCCTCATTCAGTTCCTTCAGACTAGCAGCAGCAATTAGCAAACTCCTGGTGGTTCAGCACATCTTCTGAGCTCATTACATAAGTTACTTCTCTGTCTAACGCTGGTAAAAACATTGTTAAAAGATTTTTAGAGACAGAGGACCAATTTGAAGAAGTAAAATTTATTTTAAGTCAGCTCTATACAGTCTTCTTATGACAACTGAAGTTAGCAGTTGTTTTATTGTGCTATAAAATGACACGGTGTACCTGGAAAATAAAAACAAATTATTTAATTGCCTTTCCTGAATGAAATCAAGTTCTACAGAGTCATGCTAAGGACCAAAGTATTTTGTTCAGGTTTGTTGAAGCAGATTCACACCTAAAGGTTGGAAGACAAGGGGCTTCAAGTACCGAAGCTTCAGATTCCTGCTACATGGGGCATCCCAACTAAGCCAGACTGATCAATAAAATAAAATGGAAATTTTGACTTTTCTGTCCTTGAAATGAACGACTCCAAAAGCAGGATGTAGTTTAGTTAAAACAAGCTTCACAAATCTCACACCTTAGATAAGACCAACAGGAAGCAGTCAGCTGATGTGAAACCTGCTGTCGGAGGCAAAACCTAGAAATGCAGAGTATCTGGAAAGTATTTTGTGTTTCAGTTCATTTTCAAAATACTTTATTGATCCCAAAGGGAAGCTAAACATAGCTGTAGCTCCTTATTCAAGGTTTTTCAGTCATAGATGCTGCTTGTTGTCTTTCCAGTTGATACAGTAAATGGGTTTGCAGAAAATTTTTGAGCTATTTCTTTATACCAACAGGTAGAGGTTTGGACACACCTGTACTTAAAAAATAGAAAATAATGTTTTTGGCTATAAAAATTGGTTTGCAAAACTGCATATAAGTTTTGTATATTGTGAGGAAAAATGCATATTTAGAGGAGGAAAAAAAAAAAAAGACATTTATAATCCATATTAATAAATACTCTTTATTTAGTAAATTTTTCTTAACATTGCGCTTTTAACACACCCCAAATTTATTACAAATGGATGTTTATTCTCTGTAAAATTTTTATATTTATACTTCTGTACACATTTCATGGTGCAACCTGTAAGCACTACACTGAAGTGTCACCATCAAGAAGAGAGAAAGAGAGAAAAAAATGGAAACAAAAATAAAAATAAGACGACTAAAATTCTTCCCTAATCACAGCTTGCAAAACTTGATTTCTTATTCCACTGTGCTCTAACCCCCGAAACCCTACACAAGACCAACAATAAATAGCTAGGCTTGGTCAAAGAGAACAACTAACATGTATGAATGTGGCAAATAGAGATGAACAACTGCATCAGTGTACAAGTGCAAAAGAATCAAAGATCTCAAGGAGAAAAAAAAACAATTCATAAATCACGTTGATTTTAAAGAAATGACCCAACAAGACACCGAATGATACATCTGAAATGTATCTTTTTATAAACAACCTTGCAGCAGTGGTCACGAGTGCTTTTAAATTCTCCACGGGACGATGACGTTACTTGACGCTGGTCGTGGCGAACCACTTTCCACAGACTCGCTTGCTCCGCTCAGTGGCACGGCAGTAGTTGGTGAATTTCTCCTTGAGGAGCTGTCGGTACTGGAGGCGGTTGCTGTAGAAGGACTGGTTCTGTTCTAGAAATGCCTGGATTTCATCCTGCGTCAGACCGCTCTCTTCGTCGGAAGTTACGTCCGAATCGTCCTGATGGAGGAAAAAGAAAAAGGAAGGTCATGTATGATCCAAATCTTACGAGATCTTATGAGAAAAAATGAAATTACAAACATCCTGTTGCGCAATCTGAACAGTAGATTCATAACTAGTTCTTCTGATGTTAAATATAAAGTTAATTACTACTTTTATATTGATGATGATGATCAGAACAGGGCAAAATAATAATAATCTCACCAGGAGTTCCACCAGACTTAAATTTGCCTTTGTAGGCCTCATATGAAGGCTGAGATTGCTTTGATGGACTGCCCATGGCGACCGTAGTGCAATGTTAGCGAGCTTATCGCCACATAAGGAGGAAAAAATGTCTTTGGTTCGACAAGTGCTTGCTGATGTCAGATTGTGGCCTGTGGTGTTCTCGTCCGACGGCGTACAACCTTCGGTTTTTGACTCCTGAGGGAACATTAAGAGTTCCACCTTGAACACGTGGCTGAATACTCTGCATTCAACAAACTGGCATGTCCTCGGTTTGTCGCCTCACCTGATCGTTGCAGCTCTTGCCCTTTTTCTTCTTCTTTTTACTCTTGCACTGACCGTTTTCCTCAGAGTGCGGCCAGCAGTCCACACAGCTGTCTGTCCCGTCCTCCTCTTTGTCTTCAACACAGTGGTGGACGTTTGGGTAATCCCCTTCAGATGATAAGTAAGAGCAGACTGTGAGATCAGAGGGACAACGTTTCACATACAGGGTAATTACATCAGTGATGCATATCTGGGTGTATTTAACCTGGACCTGCTTCGTGGTTGCACATGCCCTCGGAGCAGGCGACGTCGGAGCCTTCTCGTGATCCCATCTCGCTGCCCTCCATACTTGATGAGTAGCCGCAGTCGCTGCCGTTACTGTTGTGGGACAAATCTGAGGACAATGTTTTGCCCCGACTTGTTATTTCTCTTTAAATTCACACTCAGCAGGACTTACACGCACACGTGTATAGATGATTATACCTCTCTTGGTGTTATCGGAGCAGTTACAGGAGGTGTTTCTGCTGGTGGTCACTGTCTCTTCACACCCAGCCTCTTCTTCCTCTTCCTCATCGTGGCTACCACAGGCCTTACAGCTGCCCTCAACTGAATCAAAGGAACCCTGTGACACCAAATCAAAAACACTGAAATGCAGAACTGTGGGTTTGTATTAAAGCCCATTAGCGCTGTGTGAACTCTGAATTTTCACCTCATCCAGGATTTTCTCCTTGTTCTCTGCCTCCTGTTCAGACATATCAAAACCACACTTGTTTTTGCGTCGGTTTTTCCGTTTCTGTCTCTTCTTCTCCAGTTTAAGTTCTTTGGCTCTCTCCTCCTCTGACAGTTCCTCCACAAACTGCTCGAGCCGACTGATGCCCTGCATCTTCTCCACTGCCATCTGGGGGTCAGAAAAAAACACTCGGTTAAGCGGCGGAGCGGCAAAACTGTGCGGCGTCCTCAAAGCGAACGAGGAATACCTCAAAGCTTTTCCGTAGTGCATCGATACCCAGATGGAACAATATCTGCCACGTCTGTTCCTCAGCTCGTAGTTTCTGCCAGATTCTGTGCAGCCGCTCGTAGAGATGAATGCCCAGACAGGTCAGAACTTCCTCTTGTGCAATATCAATCGTTTTTGCGTGTCTCTCTCTGCGTCTTGAGGGGGAAAAAGAAACAGCATAAGCCAAAACAACATATATTAGCTCATTTCCTGAAAATTCTGACAGGATTAAAGTATAACACACCTTTTACTTACTCATAATTAGGGGTGTAAACAAATAATCCATCAATTTCCAATTAATGCTGTATTAGACTAAAATTAGTTCCAATTGATTAACTAATATTGTCCACTTAGACCATTTTTAGTGTTGTAGTTTGGCCACCATCCAGCAGAGGGCGTCGCTGGTCATCCTTAAGTGGAGCCAGTTGATGATACAAAATCAAAGATGGCGGAGCCATATCGGAATGAGAAAAGAGAAGCAGTCCAAACAGAATCTCAACCAAAAGCTATTGATGTGTTACGAAGGTAAGGATTTGAAGACAGAAGCGCAGAGCAAAACGCAGAAAAATTGTGACATTGTATGATTTTTAAATGTTTTTAAATTAGAATATTAGAGCTTCTTTAGAAACTTAAGTTTTTACAAAAAATGGCCATGTGTCAATTAATCGTCTGTCAATCAAGAAGATCATTCAACTTTAGATTGACTCATAAATTGATAACTTGCGTTCCCAATCGTAATGCATTCACCAAATGATAAACGCGAGCATAAATCCAACTTACTCGTAACCTCCTGAGAACTCAGGCTCTGCCCTGCCGAGTAAGTGAGCGATGAAGTCCGTTTCGCAGCACACGTGGATGTGCCGTTCATGGGGGCAACAGCAGAGACCCTCGTACAGAGCGGCACAGTATCCCTTCTCCTCACTGGAGTCCACCTCTCCAACCAGGATGTTGTATGCTCTGATCACTTTATTCTTACAGTCTGTGCAAAACCTGTTGGAAGTCGAAACCCAGTCGGTTTCTCGTCAATCACAAAACCACCGTCTTACGGCGGACGAGAAAGTATTTGGTGAGTAAATGGTCTGGTCAAGACGGAGTACCTGTGTTTCCGCAAGTACGTCTCCAGCGTCTCAAGCAGACAGGCACTGTCGATGAGGACCACCTCGTCCCTGCATTCTTGAGACATCAGCTCCCACACGTCCATCCAACTTCCCCTGGAGCATTTATAGCAGTGTTATAACACATAATGCACAGACAGCTCTGACAGCTGCAAAGTAAAGTACACCCTCAGTATCCAAATATCTTAGCTGTTTGTTTTCCACTGAATTAACTATTCAAAATACGGAGAAAAACAACATTTTTGTAAATTGCTGAACATATTTACTGCATTCTTCATAAAAACAGACGTGAGTATAACTTCTAAAACCGAAAATGTGACAATAAGAACATTACTTACCCCAGGGGTTTAGGTTTGTGGGTGTCTAAGGAGTGCAACTGGCAGCGCTTATTCTTTTTACTTTTTGGAATGGCATCAATCATGTCATTTAACTTTGACCTGCAAAAGAAAAAAAAGAAAAAGAAAATACAACCGTTATTGTAATAATTGAACTTTTTTTTCCCACATTCTTTCAATCTATTTATGATTTCATTGAAATAAATTGGTCCATAATTGTGAACCTGAAGTGAAAGAAAACATGGTTCTCTTTATTTAAATATGTGGTAAGCATTTGTATTCAGTACTTCCCTAGAATCACCTCATGTTGCAACGGCAAACACATCTCTGTTGGAATGCGTTTCTACCAGCTTTCCGACATCTTGTCGTCTTACACTTCCCTTGAAAACTAGCTCCATGCATTCACCAATCAAAGCTTGATGACCAAGTCAAGGAAAGTTAATTGGTTTGATGAGACCAAGATGGAGCTTTTTGGCCATCACAAAAGACGCTATGTTTGGGATACACTGAACTGCACATGATAACAAAAACACCATCCCCACTGAGAAACATGTTTAGCATTCAGCTCAAGCTACATAGAAATTGTTGGAAGACAACAAGGTTCTGGAGTGGCCTAGTCAAAGCCCAGACCTCTGTCTGATAGAGAATTTGTGGTAGGACCTGAAAAGAGCTCTTCACGACCAAGTCCCAGGTAACCTGACAAACTTTGAACAGTTTTGCAATGAAGAATGAACGACAGCAGCATCCAGATGTGAAGCCTGATAAAAACGTACCCACACAGACTCCATGCATTTACCAAATACGGACTTGAATGATGCGAATATTTATGCAATTACATATGTTATGCTAAACATTTTTATTTGTCATTTTGTAGAAATTAGCTTCCACGGTGGCATTCAAGGATTTTTGCAAAAAAAAAAAAAAAAAAGCTAAAAAAAGCCAAATTTTGCTGCTCAGGATTGACAAATTTTGCTGCTCAGGATTGACTTATAAAAGTAATAAAAGGGTAAAACATCCAAGCGGGTGAATAAGTTTTTATAGGCACTGTTCCTTTAAGCACTTGTAGCTGCAGCAAAAGGCAATTCTATAATTCTTGAAAAAACAAAAAAACAAACACTTAAGCAAGGCCCTATAATACCAGACCTATGCTTTTTAAATCTAAATATACATGTTTTCTAATTAATGTCATCACAATAAAAATAATGGAGAAAAACTAGGAAAGGAAGAACAGTGAACGTTGCGTTTTCTGCTGTACTACTATCAATGTGAAAATAAAGAGAAAAGACTTTTCCTCTCACCCATGGACGTAGAATAGGGTATAAAGCTTCTTCATGTCTGCCAAACAAGCCTTGGTGACAGTGAGCATGCCCTTGGGTTTCACTGTGAGGGGCTCCAGCGCTGGGTTCCCCGTCTCCACTGAGTGAGAAAAGAGGCGCTCCACACTTCGTCTGCAGCCCACGCACGGCACCAGCTGGGATAGCGCGCTGTACACCTCTCTGGACGACACCATAAAGGCGATATTCAGGTCCTGCTGCTTCAGCTTGGAATAATACTATGGAAAAAATAAAATGATGACTTTCAAGTGCTTCCGACGGTGCAATTAGAAATTAGAAATATAATGCAAAAATAAAACATAACGTCACTCAGAGCACAGAATTAGACTTAATAGATCTGCCCACTATTACTCGATACTCGAGCTAGAATTTTTAATAAACGGGACAGATACATATATTAATATCAGTTGAGTGCATCTGTACCAAATACACACAAATGACACCCTTTAGGGTTTGATTTGTGTCTGTGCATGTCTGCCAGATTAAAAGAAATTCCGTGAGTGTGTGAAAATACCTCAGAAAATTGCTTCCAGTGAGCAAGGACTATGTCAGTGCCTTCAACGTCCATGAAACTGTCAGGAAACTCCATCACCATCTGACAACCATGAAAAACAACAGGTAATGACACATCAAAGACTCAGCGGTCACATTCTGACAGAGGCACAAGTAATTAATTTGGTATTCAGATCAGCAATTTGGTTTCAGACAGTTCGTACTCCAGGTACGTCTGTGTCTTTGTGAAGAACACAATCCGATCTTGGCTTTCCGACGTCAACATCCTTTGGAGCACTGCCTGAACATGCCTCCACAGGAAAATGGAAAAAAAAAAAAAAAAAAGACAAGAAAAAGAAACCACAAAACCAAAACCATATCCATTGGTTTCATAAAGTCAGGTAAAAAAATAATCAGAAAATAAGCTGATTCAGCTCCATTTCTGCTTTTACTTTACAGGGTGACTCATAAGGGTCGATCATCCTGATTGCTATTTGATGTGTTCTCCGTGATTATGAGGACCTACCGTGAGTGTGTCATCAATATACAGGGGAATCTGTCTCGCCAAAAACGGGTAGTCCTCCTCGCCTTCCCTGCAAACTGCTACCAGGCGTGCCATGTCTTCTCTGCGTTGTAGATCAGCTCACCTGCAGGCCACACACACGCACAAAAGACAGAATGATGTGCAGGGAACGAGACAAAATGACTACATCAAACCCTGAGCACAAGCTCCACCATTGTTTGACATGTAGGGTAGCTAATGCTTACCCTACCTGCTCCAGATCATTGTGGGCTGATATAATCTTGGAACTAAGAATTTGTCTTTGGGGTTCTTAATCACAAGAGTATGCATTAAAATATAAACAAAATCACCAAACGTTACAAACTACTGTTATAGCCACTCCTAAAGTAGCTAGCATGGTTATCTTGACCCAGATTTTCCCTGCTAAGCTAGCAAACAGCCTGGCAAAACAAAAGCTCAGGAAAATGTCCAAGTTATTAGCTTTACAAAATGTATTTCTCGCAATGTACAGCTTACAAAGCCTCGATTGGAACGTTCACCTGTATCTGTTGCCTTTTAAACAATTACCTACTGATTTCCAAGTTAGCCTGCTAGCTAACTGCACTTCACAATACAACTTCCGAAATCAAATTTGCCGTTCGGTTGAATTTTGGGCGCACTGTTGTTTGTCAAATGGTGTAACTTCCCCCATCAAAGGTAGGTTGGAATATTATTCCAGCTTGACTTCGCCCTGTCGGTGATAGCAAACCTGGCTAACCTGCTTGTTAACATCGCTGCTCCCCACAGCTAGCGTTAGTGAGCTAACCTAAGCTAATAGAAAGTTGGAACTATAAGTAGCTACTTAGCGACAGCCGCGAGTTTCTTTTAAAAAATATGCCGACAATACTGACAGACAGAATGGTGTCTTTGTAAAGAACAAATACGCATAGTTGAACTTTTGGACAATTTCCACTTACCGTCGTCTGGAACTTATCTCAAAAATAAACAAGTGCGACAGTTAGTGAGCCTGGTGCGGTGGCGGAATCTTCATTACTGACTTCACCTTTGCCCCCCTTCCCGTACGCTGGTACGTAAGACGAATGACGTGGTACGCACTGCCTCCAGGGGGCGCAGGTGAGCTTCGATTTAATTTATTGCAATATGTATTTTGACATTGTTGTGATTTATAGCTCTCTGCTGCTTTTTCCAGTAAAAATATCATATACTAAGTGCAGTGTTTAATTGCTTATTTATCAAAAATGGCCAATAAAATGCAAATTATAAATCTATGAGCAATTTTAACCTAAGACATTTTAGTTTTTCATAAGCACATTCTCACTGGACATTTTCTACATTTTGTCACATTATTACCAAAATCTTCAGTTTAAGTTTTCAGGGCCTCTTTCTTCCTGTTTGTGGTGCAGAGTAGTGGAAAATGTCAAAATAGAAAGAAAATTATAGTTTCCAAAAAATATTTAGAGAGAAAACATGAGAAGTGTTGACCACTCTTTATTTTGATACCCCTAAATAAAGTGTCACCATTGCCCTCCGAAGCCAGCTGATAAGCTCCACCTCAACAAAAATGTATTTTCAGTGTAAATACAGACATTTGCTAAAATATTAGTAAACAAACAGCTGTATGGAGACCAAGGAACACACAAGACATGCAAATCAGTTTTGGAGATATTTAAAGCTGGGTTAGGTATAAAAATATCCCAACCTTCAGTTATTGTTACATTTCAAGTTAATTTCGGTTCAGAGTTCTTTTTCTCACACGGCTTTATTTTTGCAAGTCCCCCAAATACACAAACACAAAACACTTAAGACAATATCACCATAAACAGGCACAAAACTCAAAACTAACTCCATGCAGATAACATTTTCTTCCATCTTCAATGTTTGCCATTGTTCTGAATTTCAATGCGAGTAACTCGAGCTTCAAATAAACCGTGCAAAACAAACCCAAGCACAATGAGGCTTTTACAAACATTACCAGAATTTCACTGTAATTTCACAGACGTGCAAAATATATATAACAAGGCAGTTCACAAGCATGTATGACAGTAAAACACACACTGACAATGAGCTGCTACAGCTGAGCGTGTCCACCAAAGAGTTGGTCGCTCCGGTCATGACGTTGGAGAGCAGAAAAAACACCAGCTGATTCCTGCTGACGGCCTGGATGAGGCAGAGTCTCTCCACTTCAACGCCGCTTCCAGAAAGCCGAGAATCCGTCTTCTTGTCCAGAAAGTTCATGGACGACGGTAGAAAATGGCACGCGGACGCTCTTTTGGAGAACAGTATGACCATGTCGGCCAGACCTAGGCAAGACATGAAAAACAGCGACTGAGCAACGCTCCAGACGACGAAGGGCAAATTCGCAGAGCGCCGAGAGACCGGCTCCACGAGTGCCTGACATGCGAACAAAGCGCCGTACGAAAGCAAACTTCCTAGGGAGAGGGTGAAAAGCATCTTGAGGCAATCTTTTACTTGATGTCTTTGTTGCATCACGTAGAGTCCGATCTGAACTCCTGCTAGATAGATGGCAACATAGCCGGCTATGGAGAATATGCCCTCCTTGTTAGCGTGCACAAAATCCTTTCCTCTGTCCCTATTGTGCATCAGGAAGGTCTTGAGTTCGGATGTTTCCAGGGCGAACTGATGACACCCACTGATCAGAAGGGCAAAGAGCCACGACTGTCCAGCTGGTAAAACAACCAAAAGAAGAGAAGCTAGAACTCTGACGATGGCCAGCGTGAAGAAGAAGTTCCAGTGGATGCCATATTCCGTCACGTGCTCGTGGTAGCCGGTCATTTTGACGCTCGCCAGCCGTGCCACACCGAGAGCAAGCAGAGGCCAGACGGACAGGATCTGCTTCGTGACATGGCTCACCTTGGATCCCGTCACCTCCCTCCTCCGTGCCTCAGGGCTGACAAGTGCATTTGCGAAAACAAACGCCCCGACTCCAAAGTCCATAACTCCTGTCCCGTAGGTCTCAGTCTTCGCGTATCGCCTCGGGAAGACGCTGAAGTCGACGGCGAGGATGCTGATGGCTGTTTTCACGTTTACGAATACTCTGAAGAGCGTCACGAAGGGGACCTGGTGGAACTGAACGCCGCACTGAAGAAAGTTGCTGACCATCTTGCGTGGCGGCAGAGCAGAAGATTGGAAGCTGCCACGACAGATGTAGCAGAGCACGCAAGCTGAAAGAAAAGTCAGGCACACGATGACCTGCAGAAGAACATCGCTGAGAATTGTGCATGACAGTACGAGCGGAAGGACGAGCAGAGAAAAATCAAGGAGCAGGTGGGAAATCAGCGGAAGTGGTAGCGGGAGAGTCCCTTTGGCCTGGTAGTAGAGGACTAAGATGAACGCTCGGTGGATGACACAAACAGGAGCGAGAAACGATCCAAGAGTCACCTCTCCCAAACTGGTCCCGTTGAGATTACTCACAAACGCCTCCTTTACTTCCTTTTGAGCCATAACCTGCAAACATTGAAACACAAGCAGTTTATCACAGGGTGTTTTGCAGTGTATCCAGCGAAACATCAAGACTTCATTGAAACCATTAGGAGCTTCCCTTCCATGATCTTTCACTGTACATCCCTCAGAGTACCTGAGATATAGTCAGAAAGGGATCCTGACATGATATCGAAATTGATGCAGTACCAGAAGATGATCTGCTAAGATTATCTGTTCATTTCTTAATTTGCTGATTTAGATTTCTCTGTACATAAACCCAAGCTTATTCGCTAAGAAACATACGCAAAGAGCAAGAGCAGCATGTGATAATGCCCTGCTCCCTAAAGCAGTGTCCTACATGCAAGCGACAACAGTCAACAAAATTATTAGTTTAATGTTTTGTTTTTTTTTTGTTTTTTTTTAAAAACAAGCACTTATTGACCAGCACTTACCACGACTTGGTCTGTTAAAGACGGAAGATGAACAAATACCTGTTTAACAGCATTATTATTTTTGCTGGCCGTGCAGAACCTGTTCAGTGACGGCACGGTCGCTCACTTCCGTGTCCGCGACCCGTGAGGCATTCAATAACGCTGGGTTTTCTGGCACTTCTTGAAGCGTTGGATTTTTACTCTCGTAAAAAGAAAGTTAAACGCATTTCTCTTCTTTACAATTTCTAAAAAATATATACAGAAATTTATAATAAGACTAAAAGCAACCTACTTGTGCATAGTAAATCCCGTGGAGGGCTTTATATATGGAAAATTAAAAAAAATAAAAAGTCACGCTGTGGAAGTTTAAAAGGACTTCTGTGGGTGCCAAATTTAAAATGCAGCTCCAAACTGAAGCCGTATTCAATATATTGATGGAGTTGTCCAGCATTCAGTTCTGATGTTGCTTTTAACGAGCGGCCCCTGAACGTCCGGGAAGAGGGCGGGAATGACGTGGATCGGGAGTGCGGTCTGGAAGGCGGCGGGACGGCCGGCAGAAGTCGTCCTTGAGTTGTTGCTGGCAGCAGAGGGACGATTCCAGTAACGTCTCATTTATCATAGAGTAGCAGCTCACTTGAATCGGAAATAAGGCCCAGAGGTTTTATTTTCTCGGTAGAGGCCAGATACAGGGGGAAAAGTACCAAATAAATGAGTTCTTCCACCGACCGGCGGAACGTTGCTGTGGGACCCAGGAACGGAGGGGCAACGGTAAGTTAGGACCCCAGCACGAGCTTTTCACCGGGAGCTTATTTACATCTTTCTCTGAGTATATACACTTACAATGTGTTGCGTTTCACCCAAACGACAAAAATCCGTGCCTTCTCTTGCTTACCAGCGCCAGATTTACAGTCATAAAGGTTATCTGTTGTTATTTAATTGAAGGACGTGTGTAAATGTGACCGATCGGCGCCTGATCAATAATAGCTTCCCAGTGGAAATAAATGTGCAACGCTTTACATGACCTTAAAGTTACTTTCTTTGTACTGTTCACACTTACTACTAATTTATAATAGACGTTTCAAACCTTAGTGGACATCCCATGTGATGTATGCTGATAATTACAGCCTGTGTTGCTGTGTTTCCTGCATAAATGACTTCATGGTTCTATTACGGGATGTAGGCTACCTACTCGGATTAAGTGTCTCTGAACACCTTGAACAGGTGGCAGTGTTCAAGAAGGGCAGCAGGGTCAGGTCATATGGCAGGAGTCCATAAGACAGGCCAAATTGTTTGTGACTGAGTAAAGGCATTTTTTTTATTCTAAAAAACATGACGTTACAGAGTGTGCGAATGTAGTAATCACATTACATTAGAGACTCATGAATCAGTCAATCACAGCTTGGATTAAGCAGTGATCAGCAGCTCAAACGCAGAAGAATACAAGTCTTATCTTCCTGTTAACTAAATGAAATTCATCCAAACTGAGTGCTGCCACCATGTTTAGACTATAGACATGTCAGCATCCACATGCACAGTATTTTATTATTATTATTGTTGTTGTTGTTTTTGTTTACTTAAAAATCAAAGGTAGGGTTTTAAATTGCCACAAATACTTTTTTTGACCTCTACGTCTGGTTTTAAAATTAGATATCTCTATTTTTGATATTTACAAATTGTTTCTTTCTAGTTATTAACTTTAGATTCATTCTGATGTAAAAAAAAACAAACAAACAAACAAAAAAACCTTATCTTCTAGCATAAAGCAAACAACAGCCCTGTTTCCTATACAGATTTCTGCAAGAAAAAGATGATTAAAGTCCAATTAATTGAATGTTTTAGTGTCATAAATAACTGATAAAAAGTCCCTTAATACGCTCTGAAATACCTGAATTTTAAAATGGAAAATTTGAAGGAACCCTGAATAACCCCTAATGTCATGAAGATGTCATGAGTTGTTGTTTGATTTCTGCAGAGAGGTGTTTGTTTTTTAAATATGTCCCTCATGTTGTGGGAAAAACAAACCTAATATGTACAAAATCATCATCATCATCATCGTCATCATCCATTTAGCTTCAACTGCATCACTCCTTCTAACATTTTCTCACCTAATCTTTCCACTCAGGTGAAGGGAGTCACCCAGAGAGTCCACTCACCTCACCAAAGCCGAAATGATCCACTGGAGGAGGACGTCCAGGCCTTTCTTATTGACGAGGACCAGCTGCACACCTTTGATGACCTCACCAAAGTGAACCCTGTGACTCCAGCGACAGGTACCAAGTGCAAAATGTCCAAATGCTCCAGCAGAGTTCAAAGCTTTGTCCTCATCACGTCTTTCTGTTTAATTTTCCGCCGCGCTTTCTGCCAGTGCTGAAATGCCTGCAGGCCAGGTACAGTTTGAAGGTGTTTTACACCCACGCCGGCTGCACCTTGGTAGCTCTCAACCCTTTCCAGCCCATTCCGGACCTTTACTCTGTGGATGTGATGAAGGAGTATCACTATGCTACTCAGCCTCAGGTATTCACGTCGTCGCCGCGAAAGTGCCATGCCGTCATCGACCAGTTGGCTCTAATTTAAATGTGGACTTTCCGGGTTCTTTTTAATTCCAGGAGTTCAAGCCTCACATCTTCATCGTGGCGGAGGAGGCTTACAGGAACGTTCAGGGTCAGCTGGAGCCAGTGAACCAGTCGCTGGTTGTTAGCGGTGAGAGCGGCGCCGGGAAGGTAAAAACGGATGTTTAAAATATCAGCTTAGCTTTTCCCTTTTGATTTTGTTATAGGTCTGTGGAAATGCCCTGCTGTTGCTCAGCTTTTTTCAACATTTTTTTGAGTCGCTGTTGGTCTGTCAATAATTCCCTTTGTTCTAGACTTGGACGTCTCGCTGCTTGATGAAATACTACGCCACTGTGGCGGCCTCTGCCCAGGCCGTCAGCAGTCAGGATGAGGTGGAGAGGATCGAGAGGAGAGTGTTGGACTCCAATCCTCTGATGGAAGCTTTTGGTACGACAATAAACTATATGTATATACACTCCCTTTACGAAAGTACTCATACGTTGCTCTTTCATAGCTCTAATTTAAAAAAAAAAAATGTTGTCATGCTCCCACCACAAACTTTAATGTATTTTATTGAGATGTTGAGCATAAATGCACAGCATATTTTTAAGGGAAAAAAAAAAAACCCTATTACCAATTTTCCATCCACTTCACAATAATTCACCAAAGTGAGATTTGCTGGTGTGACGAGTCATTCGTCAGCGGTCTCTGTCTCCAGGCAACGCTTGCACGCTGCGCAACAACAACAGCAGCCGCTTTGGAAAATACATCAAGCTGCAGATGAACAGGTACCAGTGGCTCCTTCCACTTTTCATGACCTCACATCCTGTCAAGCGCGTTAGCTCACCCCGTCCGACTCAACTCACCTCCAGGGCTCAGCAGCTGGTCGGCGCTTCAGTGCAAACGTACTTGTTGGAGAAGACCAGGGTGGCCTGTCAGCCAGCCAACGAGAGGAACTTCCACATCTTCTACCAGGTGAGCCCCCCCCCCTCCCCCCCCGACACCTGATGCCCGTGTGATTTATTTATATATTTGACCTATACTGGAGTGTTTAAAAAGCTTTGCGCTGTTTTTATAGATGATGAAAGGAGCCACAGACGAGCAGAGAACAGACTGGAAGATGCCACAGGATCAGTGCTTTGTGTGGCTGCCGAATTGTGAAAAACAAATTGAGGGTTGGTGTTTGTTTTTATGTCTGTTGAGGCCTCCTAATAACATCTGTACAAATAACTTAATTTCTTTTTTCTTTTTACAGAGGATGGTTTTCTTGAAACCGCTGAGGCGATGGTTCACCTCGGAATTGATGCAGAAAGGCAAAGACAGATATTTAGGGTAAGAGTAACGTGAATTAATCATTTGAATAAGATTCAGTGTCAAGTAACTTGACCCGGCGGCCACTCTTGACTGATTTTGTACGGGCGCGACTGCAATTTAACAATAACACAAAATTAGGCCCCAGCACAGGTGGTTGATGCAGATGGAAGCTTTTTTTACTTTTTAATTGTGGCAGAAAAATTGTAGGTCATTTTAAATCTTATTTAAAAAGTATTCACCTTTCAATAACCATATGTTTTGCATTCTTGTGCTGAGACTAAATCTATCCAGTTCCAAAGACAGAGACCTAAATCCAGCTTTAACTGACTACATTTTTACTATATCTCCAATAAAACCCTTAATAAATATTTATTTCAATAAAGCAAATCGACTAAACCCTTCTGAAGTTTTGACTCAGTTGTGTACACATCACCGTTCATTAAAACAAATTTGACTACTTCTTTTGTTTAATTACACTATTACACTCTTAAGTTGGTTAAAAACAAACCCAAATAAATCACACAAGTAAACGTTTTTACTAAGAATATACAATTTTTTGGCCCTCTGCATGTTTTGACTTGACAGTTTTGGCGGATGTGACAAAATGTTTGACGGCCGCTGTCACCCACCAGGTTCATGCAGCTGATAGCCATCCCACTGTTGCCAACTTAGTGACTTTGACACTATATGTTGCAACTTGTCAGACTGTTGGCATCAGCCAAAATCGGACCCTGCAGGTTCACTCTTAATAATAATAATAATAATAATAATAATATTATGTAATGTTTTTTCATCACAGATTTTAGCGGGGATTCTGCAATTGGGGAATGTGAGTTTCTGCTCTTCAACAAATGAATCCCAACCCTGCGACCTTGACCAGGACTCTGAAGGTAGCTTTGATTCCACAGGTTGATCAGCAAATGGCACAAACACTCAGGAAAAAAAAAAAAAGCTACAAATTTGGAAAGCTAAAATTAGCTCGTTCTTTGATTGTCATGAAGCACGCCTTTCTAGACTTCTTACAGAGAGCCGGCGAGCTGCTGGGCGTCCCAACGGAGGAGCTCTGCAGGTGTCTGAGAGTGAGGACGCTGAAGGCGGGGAAGCAAAACATTCTGAAGCCCTGTTCCCAAGCAGAGTGCGGAGTGAGGCGGGACTGCCTGGCCAAGGTCATCTACGGCCAGTAAGAGCTGCAAGTTGATCATTAAGTAGCTCAGCAAGTAGTCAGCAAAGTATTCATTGAAATTAGTCACCTTAGCACTTTAGAGCAGCGTGAAGTAGGACGTAACTGTGAAGTGGATGATGTCAGACTGGATGCTGAGAGTCTGTGAGGAGAAATTTAAAGGGGCAGTATTAAGAAGAATCAACTTTTTTGAGCTTAATGTCATGTTGTAATGTTATTCCCTCATCAACAATCTACCTGGAGTGTTGCTTTGATTGGTTGAGAAATCCTTTTATCTTCCGTGGCAACCATTCAGCTGTACAAAACGCCTGTGTAGATTTAGCACGACCTTCAAGGCACAGCTGCAGTTTTCAAGAGACCTAACTTCTTCTCTTTCTCGCAATTCCCTCACTCAGCTCCTTCAGACTAGCCAGCAGCAGTTAGCAAACACCTTGTGGTGCTGCGCATCTGCTGATCTCATTATAGGAGCTACTTCTTCAGTGCAACACTGGTAAAATCGTTGTCAAAGGGTCAATAGAGGAGCCATGTTATGATGACTTCCTGAAGGCGGAGTTTCAGAAAGAGCAGGAGTTTCTTAAAGAGGCGGTGGCCCAATTTCAAGGCGTCAAATTCTGAACACGAGTACATATTGTCACACTTTTTAGATTATTGTGTGGGAAAAAAAATATTTCACTTAAAAATTAAGTATTGTTGTACCACATAAATTCCCAGTAAAACACTCTAAACTTAGTGGTTGTAAGTAGACAAAACGTAAAATAGTAGAAGTGGCTACCTTCTCTTCACCCATTTTAACATATTTAATGCTATCTTCAACGTTTTCCCTTTCCCGCCAGATTATTTGAGTGGTTAGTGACGTTCATCAACAGCTGCATATGCGCCGACCAGTCCAAATGGTGCAACTTCATAGGTAAAAGCTCTTTTCTCTGGAATGACCCCAAGCTTCTCCACATCAGCTCTGACCGTCGTCTGTAATCTGCAGGCGTGCTGGATGTGTACGGCTTCGAGTGTTTTCAGATCAACAACTTGGAGCAGCTGTGCATCAACTACGCCAATGAGAAACTGCAGCAGCACTTTGTGGCCCATTACCTGCGAGCTCAGCAGGTAGAGACATTCGGCGTTTCTACCACGTCAGCAGGGATGGATTCGGATGCACGTGTTGGTATTTAAACATCAGTGCTATTTGTTGTCTTTCCTCAGGAAGAGTACGTGTCCGAAGGCTTGGAGTGGTCCTTCGTTAAATACCAAGACAACCAGAGTTGTCTCGACCTTTTAGAGGGAAGCTCTATCAGTGTGTTTTCTCTTCTTAATGAGGTAAACGCTTAATGATTTCAATGTACATCGCAGGAGATGGATTCATTTTTAACCAATAAAGCTTCATTTTTCAGCTTTATCTTTGAAAATGCATGATCTTACAAAAACGTTGACATTGCTGCTCACAACCTTCCCAAAAAAGATTTTAACACAGTTGATATTTGTAGCGCAAATAACATTTTTAAGTACGTTCAGGAAATCGCACCCTTTATACTGTTGAGAATAAATGATTCTGTGTTTTTCTTCTATTTCTTTTGGCGAGTTGCAAAGCTAAAGGAAGTGGCATGTTGGGAAACACTCTCAAAGCTAAGCTTAAAGGATATGACACGTTAGGGAACATCCTTTTTAGGGCGTAGCTCAGGTAGAGGCTAACAAATAGAATGACAGACTGTTGCTAGGTCTCGTTTTGTCTGGTTATTCTAGTTAACACGAACTCTATGCGGAATAGAAGCAAATCGTACAGAATGTCGCAGAATGGTTCACACGCGTTCATCTCGCTTGTTCGGCTGTCAAGAGACGCTGTGAAACGGCCAAAGAGGTTGGTCAAAATTCAGCTGAGTTTCTGACTGATCAGAAAATAAGAAATTACAGAAAATATTACAGCATTGCATCTTCCTGGAGAATCTGAATTTTGAGATTAAATGCGTCAACAAAGAACATGCATTTTGATTCGCTGAATTAAAGTCATATAAGGCGTTAAGGACTTTTGTTTTGATTAATAAATCATACTTGTTTTCATTTTTGTTGAAAGTGCCTTGATTAAGGAACCTACAACATGCATATTTTCTCTCTTATATGATGTAGACCTTTGAAAAAATTCGAAACCTCAAAGTCTAACAAACAAATTGGTGTTGACCAGGAAAAGCCTGCTCAGAGCATCTCGAGCTATCACATCCACATTCTTAAAAGCTCTATCTCGTCCCGAAGGAGAGTCGTCTGAACCGAGCCTCGGACTTGACAGCGCTGCGGGGTCGCCTGGAGAAGGAGCTGGGCGGCAATGGCAACATCTGCTGGGACAAGTTCAGCAAGGCGCCGCACTTCACCGTGACCCATTATGCGGGCAAAGTTAGCTACCAGTTAGAAGGAATGGTGGAGAAAAACAAGGTAAGAGGCCGTCTTCTTAGCTCTCGTTCAAACAGAGCGACCAAACCTCCGTCTGGCCGCGTTCACGGAGGTTTTTCTCGCTCAGGATCCGGTGCCACCGGAGCTCGTTGGCCTGCTTCGGAGATCTGACAATCTCCTTCTTCATGAGATCTTCTCTGACCAGGAAACTGAGATTCCTAATGGCAAGGGACTCAGCAGAGTCACCGTGATCTCCAAGTTTAAGGTAGGAGTAAACGACGACAGCATTTATCATCAACATGCTTGCTGTGGGTTGCGTTGTTTCTCCTGGAAAGGTTTAACCATAGTCCCGGTGAGAGAGTGTGTGTTAACACACTGCATCACAGCATGGTACTCCGGTAGCAATCAGGGCTGAAACAATTAGTCAGATTAATTGTGATTGCAGAAGATACTCATCAGCTCATTCAGTAATTGGTTTAATCAATTACTGATTGTAGTAGAAAGACGATTTATTTATGGAAAACAACCTCAGCTGACTGAAGTAGAAAGAAAGTGAGAAAGAAATTATTAGAACTTAATCTTGTATAAAAACAATGGAGATTAGAGATGAAAAGATTCTAAAATGATGTGGTTTTGCGTGTAGAACTCGCTGGAGAACCTGATGAAGCTCCTCCTCACCACAACTCCTCACTACACGCGCTGCATCAAACCCAACTCCGACTGCAGGCCGCTCACCTTCAAGGACAGAGAGGTACAGCGATCGGCTCACACGTACGCTCCGTCCCATCGCCGTCCTCGTTCACCAAACGGACACGTCTGATGCTTTTCCGTCAGGTTATCTTGCAGCTGGAGGCCTGTGGGATCGTGGAGACCATTCACATCAGCGCTGCAGGCTTTCCGATAAGGTGCAGCTTTCCTCCTCACGCTCTCATATCGTAGTGTGATATTTTTCCAAGCCTTAGGGAGGATCTAATTTAATTTTTGCTGCACAGAATTCCTTTGAAAAGCTTCGTCCAGCGTTATGGACCGATCGGGAAATGTTCACCATCAAGTCGTCTGGATGCTGGTGAGTTTATAGGGTTTGTTGCACTTTACAAAAAAATGTTTTATTAAATAAAGCAAGGGAAAAAAATGATTTTCTTTTTTAAAAAATTGATTATCTTTTTTTCCCTTTTTATTATTTTTTCGCCTTCATTAACATAATTCTCCACACCATGTACATTCTACTTTGATATAATTTTTTTTTTTTTAAAGGTACTTCTAATAAGATTAAAAGGTTAAGTGAAAAAACTGAAGAATGTGCCAATTAAACATCAAACTAATTAATAGAATAATCAATTACTAACACGATCGTTAATTGCAGCCCTACATCACCGCTATTGAAGCCACAACTCGTCATCTCTGAGTTTGAAGCACTTTATTTAGCTCTCAATATTCCTCACACTGGCACAGACGCTGTTGGGTTGTTTGGCTGATTCAGCCTTCATTCATCCTCGTTCCTGTGTTTCAGATCCCGACGCCGAAGGCACCGAAGTTCTTCAGCAGGAGGTGGAGAAGCTCCTCCGGGTGGCGCTGCAGCATAACGTGTCGTGTGAGGAACGCAGGTCGTTGGTGCACTGCGGGAAGACGAAGGTTTTCCTCACCCAGCCAATGGTGAGTGGGTAACTACAGTGGTGTGCAAAAGTATTTATCTCTTTTATTGGGATTATATGCAACAGACCAACAAAAAGTTGTGCATAGTACATGGTTTTCTAGTCTTTTTACTAGGAAAAGCCTGAAGTGGATTGTGTCCACCATTATGCTGCAACTCGTAAATAAGCGTTTTTTGCTGAATACCCTACAAGAACTTCTTATACAGGTTTCCATTTCCTTAAACTTTACAATTATGTGCTACTTTGTTTGCGTCTGTTGCACGAAATCCCGATAAAAGTTATATTAATAAAAAAAAAACAATTAAAGCGGTGGGGAAGCTATTTTCGGGCTGCACAGTGGCGCAGTGGGTAGCGCTGTTGCCTTGCAGCAAGAAGGTCCTGGGTTCGATTCCCGGCCCGGGGGTCTTTCTGCACGGAGTTTGCATGTTCTCCCCTGTGCATGCGTGGGTTCTCTCCCGGGTTCTCCTGGCTTCCTCCCACAGTCCAAAAACATGACTGTCAGGTTAATTGGCCTTCCCAAATTCTCCCTAGGTGTGAGTGTGTGTGTGTGCATGGTTGTTTGTCCTGTTTGTCTCTGTGTTGCCCTGCGACAGACTGGCGACCTGTCCAGGGTGAACCCCGCCTCTCGCCCGGAACGCAGCTGGAGATAGGCACCAGCAACTCCCGACCCCGTTAGGGAGAAGGGTGCCGGAAAATGGATGGATGGATGGATGGGAAGCTATTTTCAAGGCACTGTGACGACAAACACGAGAGATGAACTGACGGCCAAACTATCGCCAGGAGTTTGTCGTCGTGACGTTTCGACTCAAGTCAAGTCTTTCAAACTCTTCACAGCTCGACCTGCTGGAGGACCACAGAGGGAAGATCCTGTCTCGCTGTGCCTTCACCATTCAGTGCTGCTGGCTGCGACACCAGCGGCGCCGGCGCCTCGTCTGCCGGCAGTCTGCCACCTTAATCCAAGCAGGTAAACTAGTTGCCGCTCCGAACAGGTGAAGCCGGCAGGAATTAGGCAGAGCCGCCTGGCCTCGATTCCACTGTGAGTGCTGACTCTGACCCGGTGAGTCGGGAACACACGGTGTCGGCACATGGAGGTCCAGACAGGTTGTCCTCTGAGAAGCAGGACGTGCCACGTGTCGTCTTACTTTCTGATGTTTCTTTCGGCGCAAGTCTGAGATAAATACATTTCGGTCATTTCATGAATCTCAGCTAGGGCTGAAACGATTAACTGGATTAATCGTGATGAATTGATTGCTGAAATAATTGTCTTAGTAATCGATGACTTGTTAACTGGAGTCCATTTACTGAAGGAATAACACACTTAGAGCAGTGATTGAGCCAAAACTGTCCATTTACATTTCAGATGAAAAAAATAATAAATAAGTTTCACCCAGAATCCCACAAGTAACAGTTCATCTGGTTCAAATTCTGTCCAAAAAAAAAAAATCTATTAAGCACCTTTTGCTGCCTAATTATTAATAAGATAATCCAAAAAACGTCATAATATTATGAGAAAAATGTTGTAATATTACCAGAATAAAACCATATTAACAGAAAAAAAATTTCTATAGTATGACTTCATTCTCATAAAACTAAAATTGTAGTCTCATATTATTTCAACTTTATTCTTGTACAACTTTATTCTCATATTTCATTCTTACTTTTGTTCTTTCCTCAGCATGGCCCAAATGATTATTATCCAGCGTACACTAAAATAATACTGTTAATGCATTTTAGCCAGTAAAATATATATAAAAACATCTGTGTTTACATCTCTCAATTTGTTTCTAATATTATATTTTTATAGAAAGCATTAAAATAAAACATCTGTAGCATGTTTTATTATTTTAGAATAATCAATAGATGAATCGATTACTGAGACGGTCATCAGCTGTGGCCCTAACCTCGACATGACTTGTGAGTTTACGGTTGGACGTTTGGGACTGTGTGCAGCTGTGAGGTCCTGGCTGGTCAGGAAGCAGATCCGGAGGTGGAACGGAGCGGCCTCAGTGATCCAAAACACCTGGAAGAAATGGAGGGTGAGACCGAGCGCCACCATTCTTCCTTTTACTATCATTTTTTTTTTTCTCCTTCTTCTTGGACACGGGACGTGACGTAACGGTGTAAATACTCGCGCAGGCGTTGTTGAAGTCCTTGGCCGAAGCAGAGCTCGACGACGCGGAGGAGCTGGCGGCGGACGACGGCCCGGCGCTGAGCGCCGTCGTCAGGGAGCGGGGCTCCGTGCAGCTCTCGAGCTGCCAGGAGCCCGTCCCGGTGCGCGGCTGGCCCATGGGCCTGGCTCTGGCCTCGGCACCCTCCATCACCGTTTCCCTGACGGCCACGGGCTTCCAGAAGATGATCTCCGTGATGACCTCCCTCAACCTGCCGTCCAGGAGAGGAGAGTACAAGGTGGAGACCAACCAGTACAAGCAGGGGCTCGCCTCCATTCGGGCCCGGCCCAGGGTGAGGACACCATTCCTTCTTTACAAGTTGATTTAAATTTGATTCTTTAATTTCTGTTTTGTTTTTCTTCTCCCCAACAGGGTTCTGTGAAACTGCACTATCAGCGCTCGCCCCTTCTGTACGCCGACATGCAGCCGGACCTGAAGAGCGACGTGACGGGGTTCAACGAGATCCTGCTGGAGAAGACTTTATAGTAACTTCATTGGAAATGGTTCAGTTAATCTCACAAAGAAAAAAAAAAACTAACTATTTTAAGCTCCTCTGCATCTGTTGTTGAACACTGAATCAAATAAGGGTTTTTTTGCCAAAATGTCCATATTTGTAAGTTTGCATGTTTAGTCAAGTGGTCCAGATGGGTAACGCAGCATCAAATCACAAAAATCTTCTATACATTTGAGTTAGTTTTTTTTTTAGCAATATTTATATGTGATTGGTATCTAAATTATATAAATTATGATCATTTTAATTGTAGCATTTCTTAACAAAACCACAAAAACCAATCTGGTTGCAGTTCCTAAGATGTACTGAAGATGGCACAATTCTAGCACCTTATAGCGTCAAAGCGCCGCTGCCTGCATGAGATTATGTCTGAGCCCATTAGGACTTACAGAGTGCCTTCTGGAAAAGCTACATTTGATTCATGTACGAAGAATAAGCAGTCATTTTTTTCATTTCTGTTTCAAATTCAAGCACATTAACAAATAATTGATAAGGAGACACTTGAAATTGACTTGGACCAAAGTCTTTTGTTTTTTTATATATATACATTTGTATGTATGCGAGAGCTTGATTCATCTGACAGTGTAGCTGTTAGGCATTATGAAATTCAGTTTTAATAAAATAAGTGCAATATTTTTATATGATTAACCTCCAGCATATTTTCCTTTACGTAACACTGACTGACAGCTTTGGCTCAGAAAACAGGGAATTAGATTTTTATGATGTAGTTTAGTGCAGTTTGTCACATCAACGCCACAAACTTCTGAGTTTTAAAGTAATAAACCAACACAGTGATATTCTGAAAGCTACACATTTGTATTCATCCTGGGACAGTACTGTGGAAACTACTTTTTTAAAGTCTTCACCTGACCTTTTACATGGACCATTAACTAAATTCCATATTATGCAGCATATAGTGCTGGTCTGGCTTAGAAAATCTCTATAAAATACATAGCACTTTGTGGCAAAATGCAGAAAAGTTATATTTTTCTGATTTACTGCATGCATGAAACCGATGAACTTGATTTACCATTTGTGATAATGTTGCTGCTCTTAAAAACAAAGTCTTTCGAAAGGCCTAACCTGCCTGTAAATGTAAAACAATATACCAAAGAGGGTTGTTTTTTTGTTTTTTTTAATGGATTTCTGTCTGGAAAAGGTGGCTGGTCTGTATTAAACTTTCCAGTTTTTAGCCTGCATAAAGCTCTCATGAACAGCTGTGACTCAGAATGTAAAACACTTTGCTTTTCATTTCATTCAGATGCAGGTTCATAAAAATGTCATTCATAATTTAGCTCAATCAGCTGTTTTTGTCAGGTACAAAGGGATCCATGTATGCAAACTTGAATCACACAGAGTTATAGAAACTTCGCTTTCATGTCGATTTGTAAAAAAATATTTTATATAGCTGTTAAATGTCAATAAATTACTTGTGCATATGTGTTTAATCAATATTCTATGAAAACTTGAGCCTTTATTTGAACATTATTTAAATACAGTGTCATTAGAGGCAAATATTGCTATACCGCGTGTTTGGAATTGTATGAAGAAATATCAAAAATTAGCTGCATGTGTCATTTTTATAAATCAACCATTAGAAGATGACGCGTTGCCGTCACCTTCAACAACTTTTAAACACTGATCTGCAAACTCAACAAACAGAGGTTCCTGCATGGCGGCCTTCATGGCGGACGCTTTGCTCTCTGCCTCGTCGACGGAGCGCAGCAACTGCCTCAGGTGGGGGTTGCAGAGGAGATCTCTAAGCTCTGTGGACTGGCCTGTAGGAAAGCAACACGATTGAAACAAAAACGGTGACACATTATCACCGCGTTGAAATTTACAGAGAAACATAAAACCGGTTTAATACCCAATAACTGGAGCCTCTGCGGTGGCACTTTGTCGATGATGTCGTCCTCATGCAGGAGATCGTCCAAACTCAAAGGCTCTGCTGAGAGGTTAAAGGAACAAAACATAAAACACAGAAATCTGGTGCAAAAAAAAAAAAAAGATTGTTATTCAGTTGTTTCACTTTTTAGGTATTGAGAACCAGGCCTCAAAAAAAGATACATCGTTCTGTTTAATTGCATAGCTTTTTCTTGACAAAAGTATAGCAGAAAATCCTGGCATCACAGTGTAATTTGCAGTTCTACATCATCAAAGCCTGAAAACTTTTATTTTTTTTAATAAAAGCAGCCATTTAAATCACCTTTATGCTTAAAAACACAATATCTAATCTTTAGCAGTTCCGGAAATATCTTAAGAAAGAAGTGGATGAAAATATTAATGTTAAAGCAATTTTCCAAAAATAGTTTCTTTATTTACTTTTTTATTTTTACGGCAAAACAAATTCTTAATAGGCATTTTAGAGAATAAGAACAGTATAAGCTCGTTCCAGTCATTACCAGATCCAGCAGCATCTTTAGATTCAGAATTTGACGAAGCAGGCTTCTCAACAGGACGACAGGAGTCTGAACACAAGATAACTGTCAACATCAGTTGTAGTAATAGAAACGTACAGGATTTACACGTCCATACCTTTGTGTTTCTTGTAACAGCCAAGCGAACAACTGTAAAGATTACGAGACAGAAAGGAAACGATTCAATTCAATAACAAAAATAACACTGCTTAGGTTCAGCCACAGCATTCTTACATGTGTGACTATTTTTTATTTAACAGGAAAACGTAACGTTGTATGAAAATAAACATACGAACGCAGATTAGAACGAGCTATCCTCAAGTCTTTTATTTATGCTAACAAAATCAGCTAACACGTGATGAGTTAGCTCGTAAGCACGAAGACGCGTTGACTTACTATCGTATGTTGCAGCTTGGACATCTGTATTTTGGAGTCTGTTCGCTGCACACACAGCATATCTGCATTTTCCCGGCAGGTGCAGAGGTAAAAAGAAGACAAATTTTTATTGCTTTTAGTTGACCCGGATAACGGAGTAAGAAGTATTTCCGGTTGAGAGTGTTGTCCTTCACAATAAAAGCATTAGCTTCCGTTGGGGGGGAATGGTGATTTCAAGCGTTACTGATTCTCTGACTTATTTTCATAACATTTGAGCCTCTTGTTATTCATATTTTGACCTTTTGTCTCATTTTAATCACCGTAAGAAGAAATTATTTTCCAGTTTTTCGTTAGAATCATGCTAACGACCAAACCGTGTTCACTAATGAATTATTATTTCTTTGTATCCATGCTATCAATGCAGAATAAACATTCAATTATTTTTCTTGTATATTTAATTATTTAATTAATTATGTTTTACTTTCACAACACTTAAAAAGTTGACGTTCGCAGAAGCTCCTATTAAGCCTTTTTTTTTTTTTTTAAAAGCACCTTTAAAGAAAAAAAAAAGTAGATCAAATAAACCAACCGGGGAAGAAAAATAAGTCTAAAATTAAGACGTTTTTTATTTCACTAAAATACAGCGTAATGCCGTCTTCGCCAAACGGACAGTTAAATCAAGCACACACAACTGACCCACATAGCCCAACACTAAATATTGTCGCACAGCTGGAACATGAGAGGGGTGGCTCCTGTTACAGGGCTTTTCTCGTGACCGGTGAACGGCTGACGCCCTCAATGTCACGGCCTCCGTTTGCTGGATCGGGAAAGATCAGGGAGACTCGTGGCCATTGTCGACGTCAAAAATCCAACTGACCTGCAGGAAGACAGGGTGACAAGCAAATGTTGGAAATAGACGTCCAATTCAGCCACGAGCAGAGTTTGTCAGCAAAATATCTGCATGGGTGGAGAAGGGGGAGGAGAGGAGGGACACACACAACAACAACAACAACAACAACAACAACAACAACATCGCCTCCCTATTTGGATCGTTTCTGCTATGATTCTCACCTATAAACATCCAGAAAAACAAAGCAAAAACAACGGCATCACGAGGACGCGCTCTTGGTTCTTCTGCGCTTCATTTGGCTGTTGTGATATTTTTCGGCGAGCTTCCTCTCGTGTCCCGCGGGACAATGGCGGTTCGTGTTCAGCTCGATCTCCCTCTTGGTTCGGCCCTTGCCGCCGGCGTGGCACGGGTACTCGTGCAGGTTGTAGTAGTCGTACTGGTCGTAGTAGGCCTCCTCGAAAGAGGCCAGTCTTTCCATGTCTGTCGCCATTTGGAGACGCGGGACAGCAGGCTGTCTTTTTTCCTCGCGGTCTGCGTCTGGGAGCAAGTCAACAGATGACGTCACTCTTTGTTTATGTTCTCAAAGTCACGTGACGGCCCCACCTTCTCTTTTGGTAGTCATGCTGTTATTGTTGCTGGTGTGTGCTAATGTGACATAGGATTTTTTTTTCTTTCTTCTTTATTGAATGAGTTAAAAAAAAAATAAAATTAAAATAAAAACTTTAAATAACACGTGCAGCTGTTAAAAGTGTGAGAGCTGCAGTTTGCACGTAAAGCATTGCAAATGCTTGTTTCACAGTTTGTAATTGTTAAATTCAAAATCCAATGTGATTTAGTAGCAGTTATAAACTAACCTGAATGTGATTTTATTCACGAGTAAAATGAGCAAAGTGGAGTCCGTCTTCAGTAGGGTTTTATGTCTCCCACAGTTTTGCCAATCTAAGGACTTTTTCCTTGCGAAACTGCTGAAACCGCGTCGTGTTGAACGTAGAGTGTGTGTGAACGTCAAACTTCAGGTCTTACGGTTTCTAAATTTTGACTTTATTTTTCCTCATACTCGAATGTTCTGATCTGGTTTGTTTCGTCGGACCTCTGACTGCATGTTTAGTGCCGGTCCCCATCGGTTCTGACCGGCTTTCCTCTCTCCTACTGAAGAAAAGCAGAATTGTTATTTCTTCAATAGGGAGGGGTAATGTTTTATTATCAATCCCTGCTCTACAACTTTCTCTTTGTCCAGTGATCTATGTTTGTTTTTAAATTTACCCGAGATTAACTGAAACTCACCTGGACTCTTTTTCACTAATTGGCTCACACTAGAAGCCAGAGAGTAAAGAAGGCTGAACACAAATTCAAATTTTTAAACTATTACCTTCCAGTTCTCAAATGTTCACTATTTTGTGTTGGTTTATCACATAAAATCCTAATGAAATGCATTTAAGTTCAAGTGGTGAAGCAGTCCATAAACATGATTGAAACACAAGCTTGCCTTGGGATCCAACATAAGCTGTCATATAAAGAAATATGCAAATGGCTCTATGTACAAATGCATCCAAGAAGACTTGGACTTTCCTCATTTTCTTTGGAAAACCTTCTCTACATAGTCGTTAGTATTTTAGGATTGTGTTATTATCTTGTTTTCCTTCACTGCATCTTTCTTTGATTTGAAACTCTCAGCTTATTCCTATCTGCATTTTTCTTACATTTCACAGCAGCCGCCATTGTTTGGACGACGAAGCGTGCAGGAAGGCAGCATAAGTCGCTCTGAGAAGCAGACACAGGAATGTGAAGAGGAAATTCACAAGGAGAGGTGATTTTAAGGTAGAGGAAACGACAAGAAGGAAATGACATTGATAAATAAAACAAAGTATAATTATTTGATTAAGACGCCTTGTAAATAAATGCATGAATTATGCAATTCATGCATTTATTTACGTACACAGTATTTTAATTTTCATTTATCATGAAGAGACACAAACACAATTTCAATTTCATTGTATGTCCTGTGCATGCTTTGAACTGACAAAAAGTATCTAGAGTTGCAAGAAATAATCGGGAAATAACGGTTATTTTAAATTTTAGTAGTCTGCATGCAAAAAAAAAAAAATTTAAATTAATTAAAGAACATTTATAATTCAGAGCGATGCAGCTAATAAAGCTGAATTTTATTTAATGATCTCAGTACAAATACGAGCTGGGTTGATGTTCTGACACTCCAAAAAAACATAGGATTTACAGCACTTATTACAACGTGTTCTAAAGCCACAGCTCTATGTTCATGGTCCTCAAGCTATGGTGCGACCACTAGTAGTCAGACTCTCAGTGGAAAGTTTAATATTAAACAGATAAACATGCAAAAATGAACTGTGATGAAATTCCAAGTTTGAAAAGAATACTGTCCTCTAATTGATGTGCTTACTGATCAGGCTAACTATAATGGTTAGGGGAAGTATTATTAGTAATATGTATTTCTTTGCCTTTTTAAAAAAAAAAATAAAAAATATTGTGGTAACTGTATTGTTAAATTAGAGACAAATTGTCTGAAGTGCAGAAATATAAATCATATTTTTCTGAAAGCCGTTCTTACGGTGACCATCATACTGTCTGCTATTATTTAAGGTTTTCGTAAAGATTTGCCACGTATGTTAACATCTCGTTGTGAAATATCTGAAGATTTATATCTTTTTCTTTAGGACAGAAATGCATCACAAACCTATGCGTGAGAAAGAAATAAAAAATACATGCAAACTGTTTGGACTGTTTCTGAATTATTATAACGGGGTAATGAGTCATCTGCGACCTGTCCAGGGTGAACCCCGCCTCTCGCCCGGAACGCAGCTGGAGATAGGCACCAGCAACTCCCGACCCCGTTGGGATGAAGGGTGACGGAAAATGGATGGATGGATGGTAATGAGTCATCTGACAGTCTTGATTGTGTATTTTTTGTGTTGCAGACACAAACATGCAGTGAATAAATTGATTTTCAATCAATTTTTTGGACCAAGGAGTTAATAATAATAATGATGATAATAATAATAATAAACACATTTTCACTGAGGCCTTTTATATGTGTACATATTTAAAATTGACATGTGACTGTATACAAAGTAGGCCAGCAAATATTACAGTAAGCTTATTGTATTGCGAAAGAAACAATTTTCCCCATATTCCTTGGAGCAGGGGTCTCAAACTCCAGTCCTCCAGGGCCACTGTCCTGCAACTTTAAGATGTGCTTCTTGCTGCAACACACCTGAATAAAATAATTAGGTCGTTAGCAAGACTCTGGAGATCTGATCTACACAAGGAGGAGGTAATTAAGCCATTTCATTCCAGCGTTTTTTGTATCTGTGGCACATCTAAACACTGCAGGACCGCGGCCCTCTAGCACTGGAGTTTGACACCTGTGCCTTAGAGGGCTTCCTATATTAGTTTCATATGCAAGGTGGCCATATTGGATTTTGAGGTCTCAATTATCAAGTTCTGAACTCTAAGAACCTTTCTGTTTTTTTTTTGTTTTTTGTTTTTTTTTCCAACATGAAAATAAGACTTTTAGGTTGGGGTTTTTTCCACGTCATAATCAAAAAAAGAAGAAAAAGTCTATTTGTTTGGATGCCATTTCAAAACGGCTCCCGAAGCGGCGGCGGCGCCCGGACAGTTTTGAGGCACTGAAAGCCGCATTTACAGGAAACAAAACTACTCCGATGCGCGTTGCTCTGCCACAATAAAGTGCTCGGCGGCGGCCCGCCCCTCACGGCGTGGCGCGTCCTGACGCTTTTCCACGTCGCAGCTCTGCCTCATAGGCGAACCAGCTGCGTGTGTATGCGTGTCTCCAGCTAGGCCAGAGAGTGATGGCGGCGCCCGTCTTGAGAGTGTCCACCCCTCGGTGGGAGAGAATAGCCCGGCTCCTCGTCTGCCTGCTGGGCATTCTCCTTTCTCTGTATGCGTTTCACGTCGAGAGGGAAAAAGCCCGGGACCCGACTTATGAGGCCATGTGCGACGTCAGCAGCTCCATCAGCTGCTCGAAAGTGTTCAGCTCCAGGTAATTTGAATTCAGCAAAGAGCGCCTTCTGTGGCGCTCAATGAAAGCTGGCTGCTATTGTGGCAACCTGGGAAGGGTTGCGCGCTTCAAACTGTCAAACGCTAATGTGTGACTGCTGCCTTGGACCGCGGAGGCTGGACTGTAAAACCGCCTTTTAGTTACTGCAGGGATGCTGGAAGATATTTGCGGGGCAGGAAAGCTCCAGGAAGAAGCTCCCTGCCTGTTGTTAGTAGGCACAACATTAGCTATGTAGCTCGGCAAAGCTAATGTTGCTAACCGCTAGCAAACAGGCTACCGTAAGTTACTTTTAGCCGGCTTTCTTTTAAGTGAATAACGGCGGATAAATCATTGATTAATTGCAGTTTTCCAACATATTTAACCCGAACTTTATCTGCTTGGTGAGGGTAAAGGAGAGGTGGTTTGAGCTTATTGAAATGCTGGTATTGTTGACTTGACCAGAGCTAGAATTTCTTGCGGTTCAGGCTTTTTAACGTCGCCGTGTTTCGTTAAATAGACGGCGCTCACTTGTTCGTTCATCATTCGTCCCCAGCTATCAGTCTGAGCCCCGAGTGGAAGCGTCCACCCTGGAGACAGGCAGAGCAGGCTCTGGTGCCAGTTGCACACACAGCCAGCTGATGGTGGGCTGCTGCGACTGGACTGTGTGTTGTTTCTGTTTAGATTGACTTTAAACGTTTGAGCCATTGTCCAATTTAGGATTACAGTCTTCAGGTTCAATTGGAGACTGTTGAACCTGAACAGTCATCAGTTCCAAAACAAAAAAACTCATTTTTTTTTTTTTTTTTGGGACAAATTCCAATAGAAATGCAACTTGGAAAGGGGAAAGACAGTAAAGTACTCACTAATAAAATTATTATTATTATAATAAGGTTTCCCCCAGAAAACTCGAGCCTGGTGTTGGGGTGCTAGTGCGTTCATTCATCCAGCAGTCCGTTGTGTTTTTGAGTTTAAAATGTTGGCAGGAAATTTGAAAATCTCACTTGATAATTATGTGTTATTGACAGGTTGAGGATTAATACTGGAACACCAACTATAAAGTCTTAAAAAATGCGAACATTTTTAAAATACTCAGTCAGTAATGCTTAACCTGGTGGGGACACAAGTAAAGCCTGGTGGCCCGCCAGGCTTATAATACACTGGCGGAAACCCTGATTGATACATTTAAAATAATAAAAATCTGAGTCCCTCTCCGCAGCAGAGAGGGACTGGATCACAAAGATGAACCAGTCGAAGGCTGAGGAAGTGGCAGAGTCGGTGCTTTTTATCTGTCATTTCGTCCTGTTGTGTTGCTGGTCTCACTCATGACTGTAGCCTTGACAACCGAGATCCCTCTGATGCCGTAATGAAGCATTTTCTTTTTGGAGAATTTCCTGCCAAATCCATTACTGCATGATTTATTCACGCAGTTTTTAATTCTTGTCCCATTATGTGTAAATTGAAATATTAATTTCTGGATGTAGATGTTTGCAAATTAACATTGCTGTTAGCAATTTCCAATTTGCCATTGGCACAATATTTATTTTTTTGTGCTAAAATAAATATTGTTATTTTAGAGAGAGTGCTTGGTTTCAGACTTAGCACATCACTGTAATTTTTGTTGTTAATTAATGACCTGTATGCACTGATTGATTTAAGAGTTTTAAGTTTTGGTGCCAAATTTATTTATTTATTTTTTGTTACCCAAGACAACATTTTTACATTCTGCACACCAAGTATCACTGGTCAATTCAGGATAATGCAATCCAGATTTGCAGGGACACAATCCCCCACTTAAAAGCCAGATTTAGACCCTGCACTCTCAGTTGTTTTGCAGAGCGCACACAAATGACAAAACCCAACTTGGCAGAATAAAAGGCCACAATGTCTCTGGAATGCAGACTGTTGAAGACTTGTTGCATATTTGATGATGAGTCAAATAAGTCCTTCCCTCTACAAACCTAAAAAAAACCCCAAAAAACAGCTGTAGGTATTTCCTTGTCAGCCAAACATTTATTAAAAATGTTCTCAGTGTAAATCCCATGGCATGGTTACCTCAAATGAATGGATGAAAAAAAATTGATTCCTCGACCTGCCTTTAATATATACAAGCATTTGCTGTACTTTCCAGGTGCTTATGAAATGGAATATTATTACTAAGTCTATTAAGCTGACATTGGCCTGTGAAATTATTGCTACTATCCTGCAGGCAGCTGATTGACAGACACGACATTTATTGCGTGTAGTTTTTAAAAAATGTATATCTTTACCTTCATGAAGTGATCGGTATCTCCCCTTTAGGGACATTCCCTTGACTGTCCCTAACAAATAGCAAAATGTAATGTTTTTTCTTTTTGTAAGCAAAGGACAAGTGTTATAGCCTTATTGCAGCCAGCCAACACTATGCAGTTGAAATCCCCTAAAATCCTGCAGAGCTTCTGGTTTCTCCAGGACTTTCATAGGAATGCTATGATTGAAAATTTGAATATTTTTAAAATGGCGGCATTTGTTGGTTCTGGAAGCCTGCCCATGAATCACAGTAATTTACAGAAGGGAATCTCTTGATGTTATCAGTGTTTGTTTTATTAAAGTGACTAGCCGTCAGGTTAGAGATGTTTAGTAATTTTTTTAGCATCTTTCAGTTCAGTTTATTTATATAGGCCAATTTACAACAAAGGTCGTCAAAGCACTTTATAAAAAAATTATTTCAGTTGAATTACACATATATTTAATTTGATCTTGGTTATCAAATCGTAAGGCACTCAATTAATTATTCAAAATAGCTTAAGTTTTTATCATGCATCGAAGCACTGACTTTACTGCAATCCTTTGTAATGATCATGTATGTAGCAACAGTGGAAAGGCCTTTAACAGGAAGAAACCTCCAGCAGAACCAGAACCTGACTCAGGACAAGCAACCATTTTCCACGACCAACAAGCGATGGCCGCAGCTAAACAGGATTAAAACGGGCAAACTCGTGTCGCTGTAGTTTGTTTTCTACATTTTAAATTGCAGGTTTTAAATAAACTTTTATTTTGTAAATATTTCCTTGTCAGCGAAGCGTTTATTAAGAACTTGTCTGACAAGAAAATACTTGTCAGCCATTCATTGGGACACCTGTTACAATGAATGTAACAGATGAAACTGAAACGGCTAACGTAAACTGATGAGATAAAATACAGGAATTGGCTTGAGTTGTTTAGCAATGAAAAAGTGCTCTGAGGATTTGGCTTTTTAAACTGTTACATGTCACATTAGTGGTACTCAGACTCATTTTGGTGCTGAAAGGTAAATATTGAGCAAAAAAAGATTGAAATTCTAACCTCTGCGTACCAATGAAATGCAGAGTTAAGAGTCGGCAACTTTTACTGACGCACCCTTTGAAGTCAAACTTGTAAGGTCAAAGCTAACTGCACTTCTTATTTTTTATTTTTTTTATTTCTTCAATAATATAACAATAAATTTTAAATTTAGTTATTGATTTATTTATTTCAATAAATGAGTATCTACAGCCTCTGATTGAATTCCATTACTGACTAATCGGAGGTAGAATTGTAGGTAATCCCAACAATTGGCAAAAATGTTCTGTTTTTCTGACTAGCAGCTGATGTGAAGCTGAGTTTGGCTGAATGCTGTTCTGTGATCTAAAGCTGGTCGAACTGATTCTCGCTACTTCTGGTCTTGGATTCAGATGGAGACTTCTTAAGAGAAGTGGAATGGAGAATATTTTGAGAACCCCCGTGGAAACTGCGTTTGAGCAACAGAAGGGAGATGGGGATTTTGATTTAAGTTATTTCTAATTTCTAAGCGGTAGTTTTGGGTGGAGGATAAGCCTGCTAGGTGCCGGCATCGTTGGATGTCTCAACCAGTTACACTGCTATTTAAGGAGCCTTCTATCACCAAAGGTATTGCTTTTGAACATAATTTCTGGTTCAGAACAGCAATTAAGATTCCATCCGCCTCGTTAAACTTGGCGCACGCACAGTGTTGTGGCATCGAGTGACTTTCTCTGCTGTGAAGGACACGATGTCACCATGTTTTTACTATTGAACATCTTCACTGAGTCAAACCCTGATCTCTGTGCCAAACTTTTTAAATTGGCTGTTATTGGAATCCTTATCAGAATACACACACTCTTTATGGATGCCTGCTGTTTAATTTTTTTTTCTAGAAACCTTTTCTGACTGCAGCTTTGTAAATTGGAACATTTTAGTGAAGCTAAAACTGATGGATGTGTTTCTATCTCAAATGCAAAATGTATGTTTTTTTTTTGTGTACAGTTTTGGCTTAATTACTGCTCTGAAGTTTCCCTTTTCACAAAATACCCCCTTTTGTGAGTCTGTGTATCCATGTTAATGATTAATTGATTACTGACTCAGTGGGCAATTATTTAAGCAATTGATTAATTGCAATTTATCTCATGAATTGTTTCAGACCTGATTCAAATCTGTCACAAATGGACATGGCGAGCTCTAATGTGTAAGTTGTGATGAATGTGACTGTGATCATATGAGTTGGTCAAATAATCTCGGCTGGTGTTTTAAAGATTATAAAGCTTTCCAGGCTCAAGTTGGAAGCGTGTTTTAGCACAGCTCCACCTTGAAATGCATATCGTTGCTCAGAGGCATTCCCAGTTTTCCTGGAAATGCCTACCTGAAATTCCTTTAAAAGGAGGTGGAAAACCCCCCTTAAAGAAGAAAAAAATTTTTTTTTTTTTTTTTTTAACTGCAGCATCAATAATGGGCAAACTACCATTTAACAAACCTAATTCTGTAAATTTTGCTCTCTAAGAATTCCAGGAAGTTGCATCATTCCCCAACTGCAAGGGCATGTTTTATCATTCTTAGCCACAGTACTTGACTTTGTTTTGTTTTGATTTCCTGAAATAAAATTGTCCTCTTTGGTGTTTTGTTTCCTGGTCTAGGTGGGGTCGAGGATTTGGACTCCTGGGCTCAATTTTTGGGAACGATAGTGCGCTGAACCAACCCAACAGTGTCTACGGGATACTCTTTTATGCCTTTCAGCTCTTGCTAGGTAAGACGCAATTTTAGTTGACGCAACCTGTTGCGAGCGCCGCAGATTCGGGAGACTTTTCCTCTCGCTTCAGGCTGCCTCTGCTGAATCTCCCCTCTTACGTTACAGCTAAACTTGACCCAGATGGCCCCTGGAATAATATCAGACCACCATATGGAAATTATATTTGTCCTATTAAATCTAGGGTCTGTAATGAAATGAAAGCAGCATCGAGAGGGTTGACCTCTAGAGGTAAACGTTGCTGAGCAATAATTCTGAACATTTGCTCTCATGTGCAACTTGTTTGAACTTGAACGCTTCTCGTCCTACCAGTAACACACACACGGTGTGTTGGTGGGAGTTATGCTGGTAGACTCGCTCGGCAACCTGGGCTCAACGCCGAACAAGAGTTTCTTTTTAAAGCCACATCATTTTACTCATGTGTGACTGAAACGGCAGCAGCTCAGTTCAACCAAGAACCATGGGAAACACTGGAGGCTGCTTTGAAAAGTTAGCACCCCTCCAACTTTTAAACTGTTTGTCAGATACCGACTGTAAACTTCACTTTTTTTCCCACTGCAGTAGTGGATGAGAGTGGGCAATTATAATAAGAAATGTGTTCTTATTTTAGATCTTAAACATTCCTATTTTTAAAAAAAAGTCTTTTCAGGAGGCCACTTACTTAAATAAGGGTGACTTGACTCATTAAATTACATATATTTTTTCAATTTTCTGCAGTTTGTTGGTGTTCTTGTTGCAAAAACAGTGCAGAAAATCGTAAAAAAATATCTGTTTTCTTCAAACATTAACTGAAGTGTAAAGTGACAATAAATAAAAATTCTCATCACGAAAATCAATTTCTCACCATAAATGCATGCTTGTAATGTTTAGAGAAAATGACGCACAAGTTTCATCAACAAATATTAATCTGAAAGTCTTGTGGGATGTTTTTACCAGCTCTGCAGTAAAAACATAATTTTGTGTCTATTGAAAAGGAGAGCACTTGCAAACAGCAAGTATTGCCACAGAGTTCCAATTAGATGGACTTCTGGGCTTTGACTACACCATTATTACAAAGGAATGTGCTAATAAACCCTTCCATTGTAGCCCTGTTGACATGTTTTCCTCTGGCGTTGTCCTGTTTTAGCTTCAGCCATTTTCCCACAAACACTGACCTGCTTCCCTGTCCCTGCTGAACAAAAAGCATCACTCCTTCATGTCCACTGTTTCCTACCTCAGATAGCGGGAATCTGCATGTTCCCAAAAACCTTTAGTATCCTTACAGACCTCTGTACAGAAGCTTCAGTTGATAGTCCACGAAAGTCTGCCACTATTTGTTCTGCTTTCTTTTTATTAGCTTCCTTTGTGTCGTTGTGACCTTTAAAACCTATCCATAAAGGCTCCATCCATCATCACTTCTGTAAAAAATACGATGCTGTGTGACGTCGACGTTCTTCTTCTGCACATGCATGTCGTATCGGGGATGTATACTGTTCAAACAAGTCTGAACGACAATGCAAAAAAACCCAACAAATATCTGATTTCATCAAAAACAATCATAATTGAGCATCAAGATCTGCTAGCCAAGCTTTGAGGCCTCCATAGAACAGCTGGATTGATATTGAGGTTAAATCGCATCTATTTGCTCCGGATTTTATTTCGGGGAATCCGATTAAAGTGGGTCGAATAGAAAAGCGCACCACACTTTTAAAATTCACAGTTGAGTCCATCAGATAAGCTTACGGTAATGCTCACTGGTCAAGGGCTGCGACTATGTTTACATGTTAAACACTGTGAATCCAGAATAAGCAAAGCCCGGCTTTAAAAGCGGATCGCGTCAGTGAACGGGACATTGTGCTGCTCCAAACAGTTATGGACCTCAGTGTTGGTCAGAAGACATAACAAATTGCTGTTATTTCAGGAATAAGTAGCAAAATATCCTAAATGTCATCTCATTTTTATTCTATAATCATTAAGGCTTACTTTGTTAATACCGGCTAATGAGAACCTTTTTCATGTGGATTAGAGCTGCAACTAACGTTTATTTCAATGACCAAACAATCATCTAAAAAAATGACAACAAATTTTTCATTTAATCTTATAGATTAGAAACACATTGAAAGATTTAAGTAAATTCTTAACAAAGGAATTGAATTAAGAAAGTAAAGCTAAGTGAAGCTAAATCTATGCCAGTTGGAGTTTTTGCTAAAACCTATTTACAGACAAAGGTGTTTTCACCTTAAATTGCAAAATGTATATATTTTTTTGTACAGTTCTGGCTTAATTACTACTTTTTTTTTTTTGTTTTTAGCTAATAGTCTTTTTTAAGTTCCAATGAACAATTGATTACTAAATTAGCTTACGATCATTTCAGTAATCGATGAATTATGACTAATCTGATGAATTGCTTCAGTCCTAACATGGACCCTTCAGGTTTAGGTGGACTCGTAAATGTGAATCGAACAAAAACAATAATTCTCAACTGTTGCAATGCGCCGAGGAAACCCGGACTTCAAAGTCTGTGACCACACTTCATGTGACAACACAATATGACCAGTCTGCTGAGATTTTAAAGGTGAATGCCATCACGAGGAGGCGCTCGGTACAAAAGGAGAACTGTCCGTTCTCCGACGCCTCGGCGGAAAGCGCAGACTCATCAGCTTTGGTTTCTTTTCTTTTTTTTTTTTGTCCCTCTCTGCTCAGCTAAGCTTTCGTTTGTGTTTCTTGCCGCAGGAATGACCGTCAGCGCAATGGCCGCCCTTTTCCTCATGACGACGTCCATCTTGTCGGTGGTGGGTTCGCTCTACCTGGGCTACATCCTCTACTTTGTCCTAAAGGACTTCTGCGTCATCTGCATCACCACATATGCGCTGAACTTCATTCTGTTTATCCTCAACTACAAGCGACTGGTTTACTTGAATGAGGCCTGGAAGCAGCAGCTTCAGGTCAAACAGGACTGAGCTGCCGAGAAGGGGGCACGACTCCAAAGTCAAAAAGAAAAAAGAAAAGCAACCTGATAACAAAATATTAAATTTAAAAAAAAGGAAAAAGTAACGCAACCTCTGAACATTTGACTTGCCACCAGGAGACCTTGCTTCCAAACAATGTTTATTCTGCTGTGTGTTTAAAAAAGAAAAAAAAAAACAAAAAAATGAAGAAATTTAACTTAAATGTTGGGCCTGACATCTCAATATTGATTGCAAACTCTGAAGGATTTGTAAGTGAAAGATGGCTTTTGTTCCATTTGATCTCCCCTCCCCTCCATTTAACCTCTCACTTACGGGCTCGGCTGCCTGCGCGTGTGGGTGCGGGCGGAAAACGCGACGCTGCTGAGGTGGGAAGTACCCACACAAGACGCACTGATGGAGGACAGCTCTGGTCTGAACAACAACAAAGAAAACAAAAAAACGGATTGCAGACTGGAAGAAGAAGAGATGGGACATTAAATGGTGAAATTGACAGCGATCATCTTTACTCAGAGCTGAGCAAAAGTCCCAAAGTCAAAACAAAACGCCCATTTGGTTACCTGTGCAGATACAGCAGGTTGAGAAGAGGACGATGCAACAATTACCATTTATAAAGGATGATTTGTTTTTGTTTTTTTTTTTTCTTCCATGTTTACACTTTGTAGTACATTTCTTTTTTTGTTTTGATGAGGACCACTAAAATAAAACATGGGACGATGTGAGATACTGTGTGTAGATCAGTCAGATGTTTTTTTTTTTTTTTTTATTTGTTTTTTTTTTATTTGCAATTCTGTAAATAGCTGCTGAGCAATACACCGGGCTAGATCGTGGCATAAATGACACAAAACCCACAACCATCGAAGTTTTAAACGGTGAGAAGACGACAGGAGGTCCCGTGAGGTCGCGTCCGGGTGGACGATTCCGAGGATGCGCTCGGGACGTCTTCCTGCTCCGTAACAGCCTGGTCGGGCTCGCAGTTCAGAAGGCTGTCTTTGTTTCATAAGTGGAAGTAATTGCATCAGAAACAGATCTGCAGGTTTCTTTTCGCCGTTTGCTCGAAAGCACCCTCACTTTCATTTCTGTCGTGTGAAAAGCATTCCTGACCACCACACAAGTGGGATTCTTTGAGACTTATGTGCCTAAAGGAGTGTTAATGTGAATTACCTTTTTTTTTTTTGTTTATTTGTTAAACACTTTAGTTTGGGGGAAACTCGGGAGGGAGTTGATGTCAACACCATTTTTTTTTTTTTTTTTTTTTCCTCATTGTTTTATCGCCACAGGGGACATTTTGTTCTAGTAAATGAAGAGCATTGGCATGGGCCGGTGTGGGACTCTCCCGGTAAAACAACTATAGTATCACAAATTTCAGTGTTTTATGAAGCAGAATATGATCCCTTTTTTGCAGTTCTCTTTTTTTTTTCTTTTTTTTTTTTAATAGAGTAACAGTGCTACTAAACAAGCTGGTGCTAGCTGGGGAGTCAGCGTACCTGCCGTTGGCTTTCAAACAGAAATGCCACTTGTAGTTTGCCAACTTGTAAGGAATAAGCAGTGTTAAGCAGTAGTTTATGAGCAGAGCTACTTTAGTTCACTTCTTTCAGCCTGCTGGCTGGCGGTGTGTAGCAGCAGTTACGAACAGCCAAGGAAAACTGGTCAACTAAACACTTTCTTTGGTTTGAGTTGAAGTAGGCTAGTATTGGCTGGTTAGTCAGGCTATCTGCTCAGGTAGCTCATCAATTTCTCCTTTGGAAAAAGTTCCACACAATCCAATTTGTCTTTTTAACCCTCATTGCAACACTCAGGAGGAGTGTGCCAGATGTTACGGTTGGACGTCAGACGGTCAGTTTCCGAAACTACACGCGCGCAAAACTGGTAAAAACCGGTGGGATCAAAAATAATTGGACCCCGTCTCTTAAGACTGTGTTAGGGTTAAGGTTGCTGACTGGCTTTGATCAGCAGCATGTGTGGGAGGGGAAGCGTTGCATTATTATTATTTTTTTCTTCTGCGCTCCATGGAGACAAAGAAAAGCTTTATCTTTGACTTTCTTTCTTTGCCATCTCATTAAAAAGATCCAAATCAGGAACACTATAACAAGAAATGTAATTTTTTTTTTTATTTGTTTTTTTAAACCCTGATATACCTTGATCCCGGTAACTGGTCCATGCCTGGAAGATGCCGCTGAAGTATTTGTCCTTCTCGTTGTCTCACGAGGTAGCAATAGGCTGCTACACTGTGACCGTCTGCGCACGGGGCGAAGGGGCCCACTTTAGCCTCGCGGTTACACTAAAAATCGCCTGGCGTTCGCACACGATTGGTGGGGTGTTGGTGGAACGGTCCCAGGAAAAACAAAAACTTAGTGCACTGTCGATGTGAACTGCACATGTGAACCAAGGAGTTAGATTTACTAAAGAACTAAATGTTACGTTTAAGCCATATGTGGATTTTGTTTTTGTTTTTTTTTGTTGCTGTTCTGATAAGACAACCAAGTCCCTCACTGTTGTTTTTGAATTGCACCAAGTTTTAGATCTAACAGTCGAGTGAAAGCAGCGAACTAGACTGCTCTACGGAGAAAGCAGATGTAGCTTCTAGATTCATTTTTCTTCCATCCAAAGGTCATCCTTCTTTCTTTTTCTTTTTCTCCACATGGCCATAACAGTCTTACACTTTCAAAGATCTGTAACAGTCACTGTAATAAATGTAATGGTGTGATTCATCTGTGGTAATAAACCATCTCGCCTACGGTTCCCTTAGTACGATTTGCATCCTTCCTTTTGTAAATGAAGGGAGTGTTGAGGTGCTGATTAATGTCTTGCTGTGCTTACAGTGACGTGCTTACAGTGACGTGCTTCTAGAGACGAATTGTGAAACCACTGGAAGTAATGAATCTATCCAGGCATATTGTGACCTGTGCCTCCTTGTTTCAGTTTACTGTTGACCACTTTCCGAGGCAAACGGCGTGTTTTAGCCCGATTTATTTCCCCCCCTTTACATTCCAGGCACACGTTGTTTTCTCTGCAGACCATAATCCTGTCCTTACTTATGAGAAAGGCATGGGTGGCTCTGGATTTCTCATGGTACAAGCTGATGTAAAAGGGCCACAATATCAGTACTTATACCAAGATTTTCCTCAAACAATATGTGAGAATTTTAAACGGAAAAAAAACGGTTATTAGTTTTAACATAATCAGTTGTCTTGTGCCGTTTTGACAAGTATGGAAGGATTTTCATTCTTTCTTCAAGTAAGGATGAATATTTAAGTATTTAATGTTGAGAATTTCTGGATTTCATTGCTTATTCCATTTTTAAAGTTACTAGAAATTGTGGAAAAATAAAGTTACATGGATTTACTTTTATACGACATCGGGTTTGTGACAATTTGAGGATTTTTTTGGTTTTTTTTATTGCTAGATTAAACTCAAATATAAGGAGCAATGTCACCATTTTTTTTTTTTTTTTTGGTCTTCTAACTTTTTTATAACTAGACCAACATTTGTGATTTAAGCTAATCTTACAATAAAAAGTGCTTCTTTTTTCCGAGATGTTTCTGAAACTACGGTATTGCTATTCCCAAACTGATTTTAAAAGATTTTAAATTCAGGATTCTTCAGTCCAGACTTTTCAATGTTGCGCATTTTAAAGTGTCCAGATGCCATAAAAATAGTGAAACGGCCCTTTACCACACTGCCGACTCACCTTGTTTTAGCATATAAGTGAACGATGATATGAAAACTCTATCAATGTAAATGTCATGGGAACTCTTGAGTAATTATTTCGATACAAACTCAAGTAAAAATACGTAAATATATACGTTGGAAGTAAAAGAAGTTATTAAATAGCTAGGCTAAATAGCTATTTAGCCTAGCTATTTAGGCTAGGCTAAATAGCTAGCTTTGGGGCTAAATAGCTAGCTATTTAGGCTAGCCGCTCTGCTAGCTAGCCTGAGGTTAGCCGCTCTGCTAGCTAAGCCTGACGTTAGCCGCTCTGCTAGCTAAGCCTGACGTTACCACACCAGCTGTTTTAAAGTCTTTAAGAAGAGTCGTTAGTTTCTACATGGGTGCTTGTGTTATTTTGCAACTGGAAACTGTTTCAAACTGACAAATTTATCTTTCATCGTCTTCTCTTTCGCTCTTATCCAGCACAGCTAGTTAAGCTAACTAGCGGTGCGTGAGGGGGGGAGAAACATTCAGTCTGACAAACGGGACTTAAAGCGTAGGAATGGCGTAAGAATTTTAACATAACGGAATTATGCCTTCTTAAGAATGGTGACAACCTGCCCATGTCAGCTTCTGAGTGTTTCATTTTGCATTGTACTAGTCTGGGTTGGTTCCTTATGGTTTATGTAGCTATTTTTTATTATTTTTTTTATGTCGTGTGGAAAAGAATGGGAACCAATAGCTGCTCGGACAAGATTCTCGGTCGACATCCGTTTGGTTTTCGTTGCCCGTTTTGGGAACATTGCACGCGAAACCAATTCCATCATCATAAGGAATGAACTGATAAAAGAGTGTGGCTTTTTATTTATTTTTCTCAGCGCAAAACAAACCGACATTAAGCTAGGCTCTTCCTGGAACCAAATAAAGGTCGTGTTTACGTAGACCAGGCTGTGCTAAGTGTGTAGCCGACTTCCACTAATTCTCAAAAAGCGACTTGGAGGAAAACACCGTTAGGAATGTTGGGAATAAAGGATCACTTTGTTGTTGGATTACTTGATGTGAGGGCGATCGGTTTTCCATTCTTAATATTATTTAGGCCTAGAGGTATAACTGCCATGTTCGTTGCGTCACTAATGCCAACAAAAGTGCCTTCTGTTTGATCACCCGGCCTCGAGCCAAAGACGAGCGACAGTAACAGCCTTGTAAGAAGAAGAAGAAGAAGAAGAAATGCACCAGGCACTCCTTGCTTGCCTTCCTAAGGATGGAACCACAGAAATTGGAAACTTCCCCCAAAGATTTAACATCCAGTAAACGTTACAGTGCAGAAATGTGTTCCCCGATTGCCAGACGGAAGACCCTGTCAAACCGCTGTTCATCGTTTTATTGTTCCGAACCCCCCACCATGTAACTCTCCTCTTTTTGTCTAGACAAGAATGGTTCGTTTCCAAACAGTACACTGTTCAAATGAGATTGTAATTTTCTTTGATTAATTTTTGCCCTTTAGCTGTATAGACTGTTAACATTGAGTTATTTTAGTATATAAAAAAGAAAACAAAAAAAAAAAAAACAATTAAAGTTGAGGGGCTGGAGGGCTTGGAATTCATGTGTCAGTGAAAATTGTTTATTAAAATTCTTTGTGGAGGAAAACTCACTGGGTTTGCTTCTGTATTGCCACATGTGTTTTAAAATGTTTTATTTTCTTACACGGACAAGTGTTACACTAATGGCTTAAATGTGGGACGAAAAAAAAGAAAATCTAATTCGTATATCCTAAAACATTAAGAACCTATGTTTGAAATGATCTACCATTAAAACATTCCCCCTGAAAGTGTCGTTTTTTTAGTCATTTAAACAAACAGCAGTATTGGCAACATAATTTATAAGTGTATTATATCATTCAGCACTAAACAGATTCACAGTACCAAACAAAGACCTTTAATGTTTATTTAAAAACAGAAAGCAACAATTGGAACAATTGAAAACATTGGTTTTATACTTCTGTAATTCTACAACATTTAATAATAGACTTGATGCAGAATGATGTCACGCTTTAAATAAACGTACCTCTTACGCAGAATACCAGCTGCCTAGTTAGGCTACCCTCCTATTATCATTTGAAAATATTTTTTACTTTTTGAAGAGACATTTCAAATCCACAAACTTTCAAAAATCTCTACATTTCTAATTCCTGTGTCAGTGACGCCCCCCAGGATATACATCTTCAACTTTACGTTTTATTTTACACATCAGTTTGATTGGTACATCTATGCTGAGAGAAACATTTCCCCAACAATGGGCCATGGCCCCCTCCGGTCCGCCCCTTGAGGACGCCACTGTCTTGTGAGTAAAATGTGTTGTATCCACATCACATTTCAGCCATCTGACCAGCAGTTTATAGTAAAAAGGTACAAAAAGGTGTCACACTGAATTATTGTACTCCAGAGGGGAGAATAAAAACAAAAAAACTTGGTAAAGGAGGAACATATCGAACATTTCAACTGTTTTGAAACTTTTACCATGCGACTGGTTGATCAGCATTATTCTACATAAATTTTTATTCACTTATTTAGAAATGTTACAGTCAACTCTAGTCCATCTTTCACCACTAAAAAAAATAAATAAATAAAACTTGGGAGAGAAACCTGCTAAATCTGGCCATACCTTGTAAGGCCTTGAGCCTTGACTTTGTCATTTCTTTGGAAAAAAATCTTCATTTTCAAAAAATATATATTTCGAAGATTGATACTTTTTTTTTTACAGGATCCTCTAACTTGAGATTTTGTTAATTTCTTCCATTTTTAATTCAACTTTGGAAACATTTAACATTCGTTTCACGGTGACATTGGGCTTGTGAAAGAAACAAATGTTTCCCCTGTCATTTGACGCAACGTAGCAAAACTTCAGCTGTGTGAAACATTATAGTTTAGATAATGGCTTCATAAGCAAAACATCCGAGTTTAAACGGCTGCTGTCAAAGTTAGAAAGGAATAATATTTGCCCTGCATTGGTGGAACTTCTAACACAAAGGTCAGAGAGCAGATGAGGGTAGATACACTGACGATATCTGCGATCACGCCACTATCAACAGTCACGTCACTCATGCAAACATTTAGCCAGACTTCAGCATTTCAGCTGTAGAAGAAAACGAAGGTGCAGAACCTGAGGTAGTGTCATTATATCGTCTTTATTGCAGTGATTCAGATATAAAATGACTTCTTTCCTCAATTTGTTGGAAAAACATCACATTCAGATTTTCCCTTACATGGTAACATGACATTGGTTGTATAAAGTCAGGCTGGCACATTCCAACAGAAATCATGTCCCACCGTTTATCATCAGAAAACCTAAAGAGGAACCGACTGATTAGAAAAATATTGACAGAAATGGTCCAAGTTTATTCCCTGAATACAGACAGATGAAAAATAAGCAAAGCTAGTCAGATCATGAAACTGATCTATGATTGATGCAGGAAAAAAACAAAACAAAAAACAAACATCTCAATTTGAAGATGGGAACAACAAAGCGAAGACATTTTTCTTAGATCCTTAAAAAAAATACAATTATATAATTGAAGTGTAACTAATAAGAGCGATACAGACCCATTGAATTAGTGCCAGTGTCTTTTGCCAGCCTCCAGCAGCATATCTAAACTCACTCAGCCTTGATTTGCTTAGGCAACTGTAACATCACAACATTTTCTTATATTTGCAAAGTAAACACTGTTTGCGTCCGGTACTGGGGAAGAACTCCAGACCAAATACGCCAGGTATTTTCCCATTCATTTCAGATCAATTTCTTGATCCCCATATGTAATATTGGTGAACGCACTCTTTTCAGAAGCTCATTAGAGGAGAGGCTTACCAGGCAGCTAAAGGCTCTTGGAGTGGCAGCTTCTGATGGATTTAAATGTGAATTTTCTGAGGAGTTTTATCAAACTCAAATCTTCAGAAAACAAAATCCTTCCAAGTTTACAGGAGGGAATACCAATATCTTTCTCCAAAGCTGAAAAAAAGTGTAAGTGCTCCAATTATTGTATTTTATTCAGACCCAGTTAATTAAGCCAAAATAGAAAAAGACAACAATTGTGCTTGGGTAGAAAAAATGAATTCATTGTACAGCCCCAAATACATATAGAAAATGCTTTATTTCTGCTTCATACAAAGCCTCACCTTTTACCCAAAGCACTGAAATTTGAGAGAAATCTTGTGATATCAGCACTGATGACTCACACTGGGGGTAAATCTGGACCAACGCCATGGCTGCTTCCGTCTGTAATTGAGCCAACTCTGTTCTATATGAAAATCCTGCGTCGCTTGCATATTACAAAACCCAAGCTGTGACTGCGAGCGCGAAGCTGTCGATTACGTTTTTTTAATACAGCACCAAATCACAGCAGATATAACCACCAGGCACTTTATGGAAAGAGAAACGTCCATTCAGTCAAATCACTCAGATTCAAAGTGAGTTACATCCGTGCCACTCGTGCCATTCAATGTAATAAAATATTGCATCAAGTCACAGACATTAATTTTTTTCTGGATGCATGTGAAAACACAGCGTTACTGGCTGAGGATCTGGCCAGTGTCAGCAGCTTTTGCCTGTTCTAATCAAATCTAGGAACCTTATTTAAAGCACATTTTAAGGCTTTCTTACGTTTTTGCGATTACCGTCGCTGTTTATTTTTCTCCCTCGCAATTCCTGCCTGCAAGTCAGTCCAGTGGGAGATTCCAGCAGCTCATAAGGGGAACTGAAAACTGAGTCTTATAGTTGTATCTGGCAATTCTTTGTTCCTGTTCTCGTTTTGTTTTCTTTAAAGAAAACACAATGCAGACATTTAGAAATAAAACAGTTTACATAATCACAGAGACGCTGGTGGAAAAAATACAAAAAGGATGGTTTAATTAGAAGCAACCCTTGATGTCATTTTGATTAGACATGATTTTCCATACAGCTCCAGTTGTCCTGCGGGGCTAAACGCTTGTGATGGTCACTCACAGTGGGCAGGGGTACTTGGTCCAGAGGGGCAGGATGCCAGTTTCATTTGCCAGTCTCCAGTATCTCTCCTTGAGGGTGAATGCAGCAGCTTTGGGTTGCCTTTGCCGAGTAAAGATCCCCTTCTTGTTCCCCACCACACGCATGATCCCTGCAAATGCAAAGGTCAGAAATATTGGACAAGACTTTAATAAAAATATTAGCATTTGTGTGTATGCAGCAAATAGCAGGCATAAAACTTTAAATATAACCTCTCCAAAGTTACAAGCCCAGATGCTCACCAGAAGAAATTGAATTTTCATCTTTAAAATGACATTACTAAAAAAAATTGAACTCATCTGAACAAAACCCTTCAGATGACCCTCCAACTACAACGTAATGTTAACGGGAACGCTCTTCCGTGTGGATGTGATTGAGTGAAGACTCCAGGTTAGTTACTTTCAGTATTGGTGAAATCCAATACTGTCCATGTCACAACGAGACGCGGCCGCACTTCAATCAAGCGGACAAAATGAAGGCTGGACAGAGAAAAATGCTCTGAACTGTCAACACTCATCCATCCAAGAACAGGATGGATGTAGAAATGCTGGCACCCATTGGAGACTCTAAACTAAAGTACATACACTAGGACGTACAAACAAACAAACCCTGTTTTACAGCAGCTGCTCTTGCACAATGTTGCCTTTGCTCTTATTATAAATAACAGCCACACATGGCAGGGCAGGCAAGGAGAAAAAGTTTTAAAAGCCATTATATCTTGCTAAATTCTAATTAAAAATCAGTACTGGCATGTAAAAGTTTTACAAAAAACCCCAAAGTGGCCTCAATAATTCTGACTGGGGCTTTTCCGATCAACGGGACATGAACAGACAGAAGGGTTAGGGTTAGGGTTCACCTTGTGTCGTCATGAAGTCGGCGAAGTTCCAGATGAGCTCGCCAATGACGTACTTCTTCCTCTTCTGGTCGAACACCCGGTGGTACTGCTGCAGGACCACTTTCTGATACTCCTCAGTGAACATCACCGGGGGATCCTGAGCAGAAATATGACTCCATGACACAAATATCAAATGGCTTGTTACTGTGGTGATGAAAAAGGTCAAATCTTTAGCCGACCTCTCAAACAAAAATACTAAAGATTACATATTTAATGGGTAGGAATGGTATAATACGGTTGGGCTTTTAATTATGTGCTTACACTTGGTTTTCAGATCCAATTAGTTAGTGCCTGATTTAAAATAAATAATTAAAAAAAAAACTTGGGAGAAAAGATGCCATTAATGCCCTGTGGGTGTAGCTCCTCACATTATGAAGCCCTGGCACGACATCAGCTCCATACTCGCTCTGGATGATGGGCTTCTTGTACTTTCCGTACCAGTCCTCAAACTGAGTGTTGAGCTGGAGAGGGATGACCTCTACGTGGCCGGGGTCGTGGTACCAGGAGAAGTAGCTGTTCACACAGATGACGTCCACAAAGGGAGCCTGGAGGCGGAGCAAATTAACGTTTAGTAAAATAACCCTCGCACACAATGAGGATTCTCAAATTAAACGTTCATATTTTTCTTCGTACTTGCATAGAATACAATCGTCGACTGTTCTGGAATAGCAGCAATAAGGGTTACTAATCTAATGCCACGATTATAAACTGTGCTGGATGATAAACTGTCCCAGAAATCTTTGAGATGAGCGATAATCCCGTCATCTTGAGACCTTATTCACCTGATATGATGATGGTGGCATTTTCTGTCTCTACCACACCGTCAAGACATTGTGACAGTTTCAATAAATATGGAAAAACACTTTGTAAGAGTTACATAGTGAAGCTTTAGCAAATTATTGACTTAAAACAAGCGCCTATATTTGCTGAAAAGTTACTTTTGTTTAGTCTTATTTCAAGTGTACTCAATCAAATATTTGCATAAGAAACTAGACCAAAGTTCCCAGACTTCACATAAATGGAGGGTATTAACTTTTTTTTTTTTATTTTTTTTATACTGCCAGCAGTGAGATGAAGACGGACTCACTCCTTTGTCCCGTGCGAAGTTACTGTCTGTGATGTAGGTTACGGGTCGGGTAGGGTCCAGAGCTTTGGTGTGCATTATCAGCGTCCTGCAGGGGGGGGGGGGGGAAACAAAAAAACAAACTGCAGTGAGGCGTTTTGCAAAAGAGTCGCTGGGGGATTGATCCACATCGCAGATGGATGATTACATCATCACTGAGGGAAATAAATCTGCTAAAGTCAGATTTAAACTTTATAGTAATCATGCAAGCCTGTGCAAGGAGAAGCGTGAGACTATTTTGTTCGTCCTACATTACAGTTCAGTTCGTCTGATGGGTGCAGTGGTTGGTTGGATGGGTGGGTCTCTGCGGTATCAGGCGAAAGCTGAGCTCCAGCTGTTTGCCTCATAACCAGCCTGACAGGATTCCCTACATTGCAGCTCAAAGGCAAACAGACAGTTCTCCACTAGCCGAGGCTGAACTTACACATCCCAAAGTCTGCTTCGTTTTTCATGCGCTTCATCCTTCTTGACAAACCCAGGCACTCTCCATGTTCATCAAAAAGTTAATAAACCACAATGTTCGAAAACATGGCATCGGTAAATGTTTCAATCAATTTTGCCCATTAACTCCTTCTCTAGTTTACGCCTTCCAGTAAAGTTTCTTTAACTGACGCACTTAGCGCCTCCACAAGGAGCTATGAAGTAGTGCAACCAACTACTTCATAGGAAATCTGTTTAGGCAAAATTCAAACAACTCTTATATTAAAAGTAATATAAGAGTAAATATGGAAAAACACTTTTCCATATTGTTTCTTCTTCATATTTACATTTAATAAAATGTAAATATGAAGCAATATTTACATTTTTATTTAGAGCAGCGGTAAATATTCTCTACAAACCAAAGACCCACTGTTGCCCTCTCTTCCTCATCTGCCCTTTGGAATATATTTTGCCCTCTTTCAGTGCATTTTTAGTGGTATATTTGCAACTCAGTTAATTGAATGTATTTGGCCATGAACATATATTTTGTAGTTATTGTCAAAGGGGCAACTTTATACAAGATTTGTTTCTCCTTCCTGCTTCATTTTCACTTGTGTAGAGTAAGTGCTGAGAGAATAAATTAATTTCTGACTTAATTTGCAACTTGTAAAAATCGCGTGAATAAAGTGAAGTTTAGCGTAAAATAAAACCATAACGCCACAATAACTTACTTGAAGTAGTTCTCCGCAGGGGGCATCTCTGCAGCAGGCTCATTGGCTACAGACCACATGACCACGGAGGGATGGTTCTTGTCCCGCCGTACCAGCTCGTCCATAACAGCAAGGTGGTGGGTCAGGGAGGCGTTGTCAAAACTGCGACTGTGGTGGAGGCGACAGATTGTAGTTTTAATACTAGCTGCACTTCCTGCTACTGCACAGCCACCGTAAAATGTAAACGTAACCATTTTTGTTTGAAAAACAAACAAACAAACAAAAAAAAACCCCTGAAACACTGGAGCCTAATTTTCCCGTGCCACATCTTTCACGTCAACAGGGTGAAATGTGACTTTTAGAAAGGGCTGGACGGCAGAAAAACATGACAATATAACCGTTTCATACGAGTCAATATCAATAATTGATTCGTTTTTTGTTTCAAAAATCTGAAATGCTGCCAAACTGGTGGGGAAACCTTTTGACATTTCCACAGTTTTTTGTTTTTTAAGCAACCAAAAAGGGAGTGAGCTTGAAAGGTTGAGCACCCAAAGCCTTTCCTCTGCCTACATCCCCCAGAATCCCATGAGGTTCTGGATCAGAGTTCAGTGAAAATTCTAACAGATATCTACGCATATTGATCACATGTCTATATATCATTATTGATTTATTGGCAAGTCCTACTTTAAACCCAATATAAATACCTTTATTAATACCATTGTTACACTCCATTAGAAAGGTGAACCCTCCATTTAAAGACAAGTCCCACACATTTAACAAGCAACTAAAAACTAACCAGCTGGCTTTTGATCAGCTGAAACAACATCCTGCCATGTCTTACATGTCTTTAATGCCGACTCCTGGGCTCTCATCGATCACCACGATGCCATGGCGGTCACACATCTGCAGAATCTCCTCGGCGTAGGGGTAGTGGCTGGTGCGGAACGAGTTGGCCCCCAACCACTTCATCAGGTTAAAGTCCTTGACGATTAGGGGCCAGTCCAAACCTTTCCCTCGGATCTGCAACACGAGGCTCAAAATGATTTGATTCGACATTCCCAGTCCATGAAAATGTAGCAATATTGATGTTTTGATGGTTTGATGTTCTGTAATGCTACAACCACAACTTTCTGAACAGAGCTCTAAGACTACAGTTCTCAACTCCGGTCCTCAGTCCTCACCTAGTTCAATAAACAGATCAAAAGAACCTGACGGCATGCTCAGGAGATAACGCAATCATTAAAGTCAGATGTGCTGCAGCAGAGAAACAGCTACAACATGAAAGACAGTGACTGCACAGGAAACAGGTCGACTACTTTGGGTCTATGAGATGTTTGGAGTTTGGACAGGGGTGTCATTTTTATTTTGGCCTCATCAAGATCATTAATATTCTCCAAGGGCCTCATTGTTTTCTCAGAATTTTATTTGTACTTCATAAGATTAAGCAGATGTAAAATCTTGGCTGAGATAAAAGTAATTTGGCCCTATAAAAAATAAACTGATTTGACTGATCAATATTTAAGCCCAGATGTTTCCTTAAAGCTCCTGTGAGGTCCAGATGGCCACATTTGGCCCATAGGCCTTGAATTTGACATCGTCGTTTGCCTTCTAAAATATAGTTATGTATTTATAGTTATTCCATTGGCCGCATACAAAATGAGTTCTCCTACCAAACATGAAAGTTCAGGGCAATGCATTTAAACTCAATGAGTCCTCAGTCAGTTTTTAGTTTCTCTCTGGTACTTACGTCAGCATCTTCATGCTTATTGACTCCATGGAAATAGAACGGCTTGTTGTTGATGAAGAATTGGGTGCTGCTGACGTTAACTGTGCGGATGCCAACCGGTAGAGTATAAACGTCCTCATATGTTGAGCTCTCATCAGTAGCCTTCAGGCGAACCTGGACGAGAAAGTGATCCAGAGATGGTTGCCGTCACTTTACAAAAAAAATGTTAAAATATTTTAAATCAGTATTTTATTTGATAAAAATCTTTCATTTTAATTCCTAAGAAAGGAGCAGAGTGCTCCACCGCATTTCCTTGACTTACATTTTGACCTTATTGTATACATGTGGATCAAAACATTGTCTCTTAATCATTTCAGAAGAAAACGCTGGAAAATACATCAACTCAGATGCCCTTCACAGCAATCACCAATTAAAAAAAAAAAAGGGATGCTTTACTAATCTGCTTACTTTCCAAATTTCACTTCCCTGGCAGCACCCCTCATGTGATCCACATCGGAAAGTAAGTAATTCAGATCAAAGCGTGACTCACCTCCAACGAGTAAAGATAACCCGGGTTCTCGTGCATCAAGTACGGCCACCACAGGTTGACATTTGGCACTTTGAGCACTCCAGAAGCCTCATTGGAGGAAATAACGCATTGGCCTCCTTTGTCCATTAAAGTCACCTTCAAAGCAGCAGAGGTTGCTCCTTTGACTGACACGCCATATCTGACCAACCCTGGAAACACCACAAAGACAACGTCATGAGCTTGTTGCTTTTATTACAGCTCTCTGTCATTTGATGTGAAGTAGACTCAGTTCAATTGGGGACCAAAATTGCAATATTTGTTACATTTTCAGCTGATGCAGTTTGTTTTCACGCTGCACTGCGTCAAAAGAACCTCAACTGTGAAGAACCAGCTCCACCCCGCCTTCACCTGAGGCGGCGCTGCACCAAGAACCACCAAGAAAACCACATGAAAATCTCTGAAGATGACACTGAGCGCAACTTCCTTCTTTAGAAAATGTAAAACAAATGAAGTAGCAAGACTTTTAGTGTTTGCACACTGCAAAAACAAAATCTTACCAAGTATTTTTGTTACAGTTATACAAATATCTTTAAATTTCTTCCAAGACAAAACCAGCTTACACGTGTTTACCGAGATACAGGAGCTCGTTTTAAGTCATTAACTGCTTGATATTGATAAAAAATAACTTTTTTTTTTCTTCCAACATGGAAAAAATGTCTCGTTTCAAGTGAAAAACTTTACCAGTGCAACTAGTACTTTCAAAATTAATGTTAAGGATTTATTTACGTAAGCTTCAACATCTTGCTGAATAGTTACATGTAAATTAGTTTTGTCTCATTTCAAGTGTATTAAAGATACTTTCACTAGAAACTCGACCATAAATACTTAAGATTTTTCTGTTTTTGCAGTGTAAAAATCCTGGTCTTTTTGTCTTTGGTAAGAAACCATTTTTGTGTTTGTTTTGGTTGCATTTACCCAGGAAACCCTGTGCTGCAGTTCACTTCCTGCTTTTGGAGTGGCCACTGGTCTGAATGGCATTCAAATATGCATTCAAACCGCAACAGAGTTCACTTCAACCAAACCAAGATTGAGATTTTAAAAGGAGGCCGGAGTTTGTGCATTCACATTTCCTCAAATAAACGAAACTTTCTAGGAAAACAAACTCGACTTTGATTAAAGTGGAATGAAAAAAAGGTTGGTGTGAGCGAATCCCAAGACTCTTGACCCGCGGCTTACCTGTGTTGTCCAAGAAATCTGTAACAACAGTGATGTCATCCACATAGGCTTTAGGAGTGGTGTACAACAGAACAGGACGGTGTATCCCGGCATAGTTGAAGAAATCAAAATTGGTGTTCTGGACAAAGAACCCAGCAGGATACCTGTGGATCAAAGAGTCTTATTAGCAAAACCATTCAAGGCCATTCATAAAAAAAGCCGAAGTTTGGCGTTAACCAAGGGTTTGAATATCAAAGGTCACTGCAGAGATAAGAGGCAGAGGAATTCACCTGGTACGGTCAGTCATGTACTGGATGGTGCCTGGAGGGAGTGTGTGCAGATTCAGAGTGTTGTTCACAGCGATTGTGATCCTGCAGGGCATGGTTGGGTCTTTACGGAGGAAGGTGCCTATTTCTGCCTCAAACGGCAGATGGCCGCCTTCGTGTTCAGTCACCTTCACACCATTCACCCACTGGTGGATATAAAGAAGCTGTTTATACACTGATCTAAAAACTGCCAGTACAAATTGGAAGTTTTTCCTTTGTTGCTGAGGAAAACTCACAACTATGGAGTAATAGTGAGCGCTCCCCACTCTGAGGACCAGTCGCAGGCCGTCATCGGCAATCCAGCGGGTGGGCACCGTCACCTCGCGCTCATACCACACCCAGCCAATGAAATCTCTCAGTGTGGGGTCTTGAGTGATGTCATTGTAGCTGGCAGGAACCGGCATGTCGATCACAGGGCCGGTCTGGAACAACATACATGGCAAATGTTGCTTTTTAGTGGATTTCTAAAAAGTTAATTTGCACCAACCAAATATAGATGTGAATAATTTTGGTGCCATTATTAAATTTTGTAGTGAAGTGGGCAAGTCAAATTGCTTGGACTTTGTGGAAGAAACTAGAAGTCAAGAAAACCACAGTCTGACAACACCTGTATTTTTAGGGTTGTGTGCAATCAGTGGTTTATTTGTGTCCTTTTGAAATGATCTGATTAAGCAAGTCATTAATCAGAATAGCCCTCAACATTATGCAAAACTGCAACAATCCTATAAATATTGACCAAGCATAGAAAAAAGAAAAAAGAACAGCTTCCTGTATTTCCTAATGACCTATTTTTACTCCATGAATGACCACTCAATTTCTCACACTGAAACCATCAATGTTTCAATTTGAAAAAGTAAAATACTTAAATTGGCATTGCTCTTCTGTGCACCCTTAAGCTTTAAAAGTGGGAACCAAGAGGCAGTCCTCAAAAACTGAAACGTTTTTAGGATTTGTAACCAGTGGTACCTTTAGGCGCTCCATCCCACTGACTGAAAGGTCAGAGGGTAAAGGAGGGTAAATGGTGACCTCGTCAGAAATGTTTGTCAAAATAAACTTTCGTTTATTTTTTTCTTAAGTTGTCCTTTCCCAATATGGACATTTAAATAGTGCTGCTTTAAATGCAATATTTATCCACAAATACATTTTCAAAATCGACTTGATTGAGTGTCCCACCCTTAAGCATATTATTAGAAATAAAGGCTTTTTAAAAATTATTATTTTTATTGTTATTTATCTGAGAGATTCTAGTTTCTTCATGTGTACACCATCTTTTGTAGAAATACCAGTGCAGTTCTTGTCTTCCAAAGGGTTCTGGACCAGTTTTGTTTGCTCCACATGCTTCCCCAGACCTTGTTGTATGAATATCAACTTTGAGACATTTATCATTTTTAAAAGAAACTACTTTTTTGTTGTTTTTTTTAAATGCATTTTTAGGTTTTAAAGTGAAGAAAAGCTAAAAACATTTGCAGAAGAGAGGATAAATTCAGAGTAAATTCATTCCGCTATTCGTAATGAACGCTGTGATTGGTCGAGTCAGGTTGAAGTATTGCAGCATCTTGAGCCTAAGGTCGGTCTGACTTGCTTCGCCTCTGCGGGCCCTCTCACCTCTGCCAGCCGACTTTTGTACCAAGCGCTCTCGAAGCCCTGGTTCCGGTTCGGCGACGCGTCCGCCCTGAAGGCCCAGAGCCCGCTCAGCTCCTTCAGCTCCCTGGAGGAAGACTCCCGGGGAAACAGCATGCCCGAGTCCAGCAGCAGCGCCGCGTCCAGGGCGGCGAACAGCCACAAAAACAGCCACACAGCGCGGAGCATCCTGAGCCTGACAGCTTCAACCGCTCGAACGACGGTTACAGCAGTTCCTTTCGTCACGTGACCTGGTCTGGAGTCACGTGACTTCCCAGCTCTTGCGTTACGTTCACGTTCTGTCAGAAATATCAGCGCCGATGCGATTCAGGCAATAAAGCTGTTCATATTGCATCAATGTGCCTTGTAGTAAATTAAATGATTGTATAATAGAAAGGTTAATTTATTTCAGTGGTTAAGAAAGAAATTGTAGCTAATATTACACCGACCCGAAACACACGGTGTTTATTTCTAGTTTGCTGATTATGCATATGATTGTGCTAATGACAAGCCAACAGAAGCAGTGTGTTATATATTTGTTCTAAACAAAAACAGAAAAATATGGTAGTGCATTATCAGCTCTCCATATTTGACTGCTTTGGCTTGAATTTAGATTTTAAAATCCTTTGTTGATCCCAAAGGGCAAATAATCAATTGAATTCTCCACCAATGGGGCATGAAGGCGGTCTATCTGTAGCCTGTCCATTCTTCTATCTTCTCTCCTCTGTGCTCCTCTGGGCTTTTCCCCATTATATATATATATATATATATATATATATATATATATAGTATTGTATTTATATATATAGTATTGTATTTAGTATTGTGCTGCAGTTGCATGTAACTTACACCAGATGGCGCCAAACACTAGGACATTTGGTACTTGGCGCATTTACATCCGCTGACGTATTGAGATCAGTAATCAGAGATCAGTTGCCATCAATGAATTGAGGGTTCAGGAGTCAATTGCATATGGATAGACAATTAATGATTATGAAGAAAAATTGCATTCAAGACATTACTGTTGCAAATGCATCCTGTAGTAAGGGGTAAAAAAAAGAGATTTAAATAAGTGCTTTAAACTTCAATATTAACATGACATGCATGATGAGAATATGCATGCCTTATGAGTGATAGAAAATATTGCGTAGAATGAAGTGATCTCCAAAAGCTAGCCAATGTTTTGGAGTGGAAAACCACATACTTTAGAGAGGCTGTGTTGCCATGGCGATACTGTAAGTACAGTAAAAATGACTGTAAAAATGAAATACAGCTGCATATATCAACCAAATATCTTCTACACTGTCCTCCAGACTGAGAAAGTAGTGAACTTTACATCTATTAACTTTATTATTAGTTATTTATTTCTTTTAGTGCCTGATTCCCAGAGTCCCCTTCAAAATGAAACTAATAAATTTCTTAAAAACCTTGTAGGTTAAAAAAAATCAAGATATGTTTATTTAATCCAGTGAAATTCATGGGATGGGAAGTTATTCTTTCAAACCTTAAAACAAATATATAATCCATGTTTGTAATAAAGAAACGTTCAGAGTGACAAGCTCTTCCAAACAGACCATAATGCTGCCATCTGCCTGAAATGAATGTGAGGTTAATGGAGAGTTCAGGCCTGATTTCCTGCATTATGTCTGTCAGCCATTTTCCCACAGATTCATTTGGGATGTTTCAAAGTAAAAGTTTGACTTCTGGACCCATCTGTCATGACTTGGTTCCCAACAAGGGTCAGAACGGATTCAATTCAGGCACAGCCATTCTCGGAATAATTTCTGTACATAAAATTGGATGTGCTTAGACAATGTCTGCTGTGATGACAAAATCAGATTTTAAATGAATTCATTTCAATTCAAAGTCCTACCAAGCATGGTTGGACCAGAAAGACGATCAGGTAACTCGTCTTGTGGCAGCACACGACAGAAACTATTGTTGCTCTAAAGTTTGAATGATTGAGCGCCGCACAAGAGCGGAAGAAGAAGAACAGAGAGGGATCTTTGAGTCCTCTTCTGTTCTTCTTCTTAATCCTGGACACCGAGATGATTTGTGTTGCATCGTTATGCAGCAATGATTCAGTCTCACTTTATTCCCTGTGGCCACCAGAATTTTTTATTTTTTTATTTTTTTTTATCTCTGTTGTCATTTGAAAGCTTTTTAAAGCTAACCTTCTGGTCGATGCTTTAGAAGTAAATTCATTCCTGAGAAAATCAAAACAGTTGAGGGTAAAAATAGCTTGAAAGTGTATTTTTCTATTTATTATTCACAAGCAAGCGAGGGCTGGGGCACAATAAAGAATAAAGGAAGATATTATTCCCAAACGGCTGATGTGTTGCTAATAAGTTTTTCAGAGCTCTGCAGGGCCCTTTTTTTATTTCTTTTATTTTTTTTACTTCCACTTATGCAGTGAAGGAAAACGCTGACGCTTTGATTTCTCGAGAATAGTAAGACTCCCACATCCAATGCCCTCTGATTGCTGAGTAACTCGGGACTTCTTCCAATACAGTTCATGTTCACGTTAAAAAACAAAACAAAACAAAAAAAAAAACGGAGTGTGAAGGAGAGCTCCAGGCACGGCCAGTACCACACTCGGTCTGGGACAGATAAATGGTTTTGTAAGACCGACTAATAATCTGGAGAACAGTTCAAATCTGGACGCTCCATCCACTGATAACATCCCGGAAGCCAAGAGCTGTTTCTGCTGTATGAACAAGCAAACAGTACTGAAAACCAGTGGGTTCAAAATAAACCAATTATTTGCTGACCCAGTTCTGGGTCAGCTGAACTTAGTCTGCATTGTTTCATGACTGGAATAAACCAGAATGGGCTATGATTGGATTGAAGAGGCTTAAATGAATAAATACAATAAACGTGTGATGTTTAACAAGACTTTAGGTTTTCTTAGGGTGTTTTTAAGGTGCTGGTGATCTTTATTTGCGCTTTTTAGGAGAGAAAAATTGAGAGGAGCTTTTGTTGAGAAACAAACGCATTTGGATAGTAAGGCTGCGCTCCACGTAATGACGCATGAAGTATTTACCTGCCCGGAAAATGATTTACAACATGGTGAGGGAGATGATATCAGGTCCACAAGAACCAGACGGGTGGAGATGTTAGTCATGGGTTCAGGGTGAACTCAGAATCTCACTTTTGTCTGATATTGTGAAGGTTTCACAAAGTACTGTGTTTTAAATGATATGAAATCAGATTTTATGTCAAGGTGTCTTATTTATTAAAAAATTTCAGAAATGAAACTTTTTTTCCTTTTTTAATCAGTGAAAGCCACGAAGATGTTTGATTCAATGTCAAAATTCTTGACATTGTGAATTGGCATCGATTGGATGCCGACTGGGCTGGTTCTGGTGTTTTCATGGCCCAACTTACTCAGATCTTGTTTACAGGTGTGAATGAAGTCAAGTGTTTTTTTTTTGTTTTGTTTTGTTTTTTTTCTGCACAGAGCAAAATGATAACAACGTCCTCTTCCCTCTGAACCCGGAATTTGGGTTGAAATACCAACCCAGAGGGTTTGCTGGTGTCGCTAGAGGAAGCAGACGGCTCATTAGTGGTCTGCTAATTTAGCTGCAGTCAGTGAGCTGTGGACCCTTGTGTTGCTTCTGCTAAGCTGGGCATCCTGCTCCTCTTCGCCGTCGATGTCGCGTGCTCTTCTCAGACAAACATTTGATGCCGGGCGACACTTCTGACAAACACCCAGAAGAGACGGCCTGCGTTGCTCCACAGCGCAGAGAGAAGGATGCTGCCTTGGTGAGCTGGTTTGAGTCTGCATGCGCGTGTGTGTGTGTTTGTTTTTGGATGGATGCCTCCGCAGTATGTCTCTCTCTCTCCAGTGTCAGCCAGAGCAGATGGAAGGAAATCTCTCTTTTGGCTCGCTGGTGGTTCTGACAGTTGGGCCCGGTGAACATGTGTTGGAAGGTGGGAGTGGACACTTCCTCGTCCTCTGTCCGCCGATTCCAAGACATGCGACGTCTTCATGTCTTGTCGCTTTAACGCGCAAAATCGTTGGGGTTTTTTATTGGGGTTCAACGCAGCAAACACAAAGCAGAGCACAGTTGGGATGTGAAACGATAACGCTGCGATGTTGGTCTGGAAAGGACCAGACTGGTACCATTCCCTCTTCACTGTGATGCCAAATTCATAACTAGTCTTTTTGTTTAAGTATAAAACTGAACTGTGAAGGCCTGAGGGTTTTTGGAACGACAAGAAGGAACACATGCCTGAAATAAAACAAACCCGTCTCCAGCATGGCAAACTGGACTTCTAGGCCTGCGTACAAAACGCTACTTTGGAGGACGAGCACCACAGATCACAGAATAAATCACCAGAGAAATGTGGTGGCGGCAGCATCATGCTGTGGGAATATTCTTCTGGTCAGAATACTCATCTTTACAGGTTAAAACATCCTCCTTCTCTACAAATGTGCTCCAGTTTGTGTTCAGTGAAAATACCTCTGAAGTTTGTGGCTGTCCTGTAACAGCATGTGGGGAAAACACATGCATGTGTCTGTAAAACACACGCTGGACGACAGAACATGTGAATCCAGTCTGCTGTACATCTCATGCAGCCACCGCACAGAGTTGTTGCCCATCATAGCATGTGAATCAGCCTCTTGCTCCACGCAGAGGCTTCGCGCTCGCAGCAGATTGGTTTGAGTGGGCGCGCGGATGGCAGAGCAGGAAGTCACCCCTCTCTTTGCTCCTGCCGCGTCTCACCGCGGCGCCAGCGGCTCCGGCTGCCAAAGGCCCGGCCTGCAGAGGAGCCGAGCTTTTCCCCCCGGGGTTTCTGCGCATGGCTGAAAACTCCTGCAGGAGGAGGAAGAAGAGGAGGAAGAAGAGGAGGAAGAGAAGGTGGAAGAGGAGGAGGAAGAGGAGGACATGCTGGCTGCGTCATGCTGGCTGCAGATGCACCGTGAAAATGTGCAGAGGAAGCGATGAGTCTGGACCGGACTCCATGATGGTTCCTACATTTTGCACTCGGTGAATGAATCAAAGGTGAATAAATGATGCTGTGGGTAAAGTTACACAGTAAAAAAAAAAAAAAAAATTAACACCAATATTTATTTATTTATTTATTGACTAAATGGGAGTTCATTCATATTTTTTTTTTTGCCACGTTAGTCATGCATTTTTAAACGCCACGGTTCCAAACTAAATATCAAATTCACAAACTAAATATTTTTCATTGCAGGCTAAATATTCAGGTTGCGAATCAAATATTTAGTGTGGGAAGCTGCATGTTTGGTTTGCAATTTAGATATTTAGCTCAGACCTACAAATGTAGTTTAATTAAAAGTTAGACATTTAATTTTCAAACTAAGCATTAACTTTTCAAACTAAATATTTATTTTCCCAAAGAAAAACATTCATGTTGAACGTTGCGTATTTAATTCAGCGCTATTTATTACATGTTCAATTTGGAACTGAAATGTTTCGTTTACGAGTTAAATATTTCAGCTCGGACTTGAACATTTAGTTGATAACTTTGATATTATCAACTTGATAATATTTAGTTCGCTAATTAAATATTAACTAATTGGCAGACTATGCTTTTATTTTGTAAACTATATGTTTGACTCGTGAATTGCAATTTTTGGTTTGGAACTGAGAAATGTATAAATTTATGGAAAAACATGGTGAAAATATGAGAAATGAACGCAATATGAAAACAACACGTTGGTTGATTCCGCCACTTTGTGTCAGTGTATCACGTAGAGCATAAAATGCACTCAAGCTCAAGAGGTGTGAACACTTTAGCAACAATAGCTGCAACAATAAGAGGGTTTTGCAAATATTTTAGACAACATCCGCCAAAGCAGCATGTTCTAAAATCACATCTTTCCTGAAAAAAAAACAAAAAAACAAAAGCTGGGAACATTTTGGAGGAGAGCGATTTTCATTTCATGTTCCCAGCCCATTCATATGCAAGACTCACAACGCTGCATGAAAGCCTGAGCTAAAGGGCAGGAGAGGAAAGAGGAAATAAATAAAAAAAATAAATAAATAAAAAAAGCAAGAGGCATTCATTGCATCTTCCGTCGCTGATCTCGAGTGGAAATCCAAGTCCTGAATAATTCATAGCCAGTGGGAGGTGAATAATGAATATGTGTGTGTGTGTGATTAAAGCTGCATAGTGATGAGGCGGAGAGTGAGTGTGAGAAGAGGGCTTCCCCCGCTGTGTGATCTTTCACACCTGCCACACAAAGGGTTTGATGAAAGGGGGACGCGAACACGACTTCTGCTGGATCTGGCCCCCAACAAACAGCAAGGCTGCACTGCCAGTGAATAAGACTAAGCGAAAATGGAGGGAAAAGAAGGATGTGTGTGTAGAAACGCTGGAAATGAATCAACCTGGCGTCACGCAGAGCTTTTCCTGACGGTGTGTGTGTGTGTGTGTGTGTGTGTGGGGGGGAGCCAGGAACCACGGCTGCATCCTCCAACGCAACACCCACTGGTCCAAGGTGTGTGGAAAAGCAACGTGGAATTGATCATTGACTCATTGATTAACAAAAGATGAAGATGTTTTTTTTTTTTTAAATTTTTTTTTAATTATTTGTGTTTACGTCATAAATAAGAGTGCCTGGCGTTGGTTCGGTCGACGCTGCTGGAATTATTCCTATTATCGTCAGAAAATCCAAATATTGCGAAATGGATGAAAATAGTTGCAGATCTGGTCAATAATTTAAAGATATCTCGACCTGAGAAAAACCTGCTGACCAAAGCAAGTCAAGTGGAGGCCATCGGATGGATGCTCTCGATTTGCCCGACTCGAAAATCTGATCCATCCATCAAACCGAATCACAGGCTGCAAGTTGAGCAGCTGCACGTTAATGAAGATATTGGAAGTGAACTTTACAAATCAGATTAACTTGCAGATCTTTCACAACGCATCCTCTTTTTGTTTCTTATCATTTGATGGAAGTTTGTGGTATGGAGGTCTGAAAGAGCCGAAAACATAAAATGTAACCCTCCTAATTTGTGATGAGCTTAGCGACTTAGCATTATTTATTTATTTAATTAGTTATTTAAAAGAGAAAGCCCTCTGAAGTGGCATCTCCCTCTATTAAGCTAAGCTCAAATAAATGCAGACGCCTCGTCTCAGTCTAGAAAAGACGTCAAAATCAAAAGAGAAGAAATCAAAAGAAATCTCTCGACTTTTTGGGTTGCATATCCGAAACTTTAAAAGTATATGTTTTACAGTCTTAAATACTTTTGTTTATCTCTTAATGAGATAAACAAATGAGACCTTATTTCTAATTTAATGTGTCTTAATATTTAACATTTATCAATCCTGGTCTAGAGCCTCCATTTTCTAGATAGGTAGGAGAAAACCTGATGCTGTAAATGCAAGGAAATGTCTCTCCACCAAAGATTGACTCAACAGGTGCACGCCACACATTTCAGATTTTTAGAAAATATTTACATATGTATGAGAAAAAAAAAACACTTCTCTGCGTCGGTGTGCTACAGAAAAATCCTCATGAAAGGCTGCAGAGGTTGTTTTTACACTAAATGTGTTAAATTAATGTCCAGTTTCTAAATGACTGTAACGATCAACTTTGGCTCGTTCACAGTGGAGTCTTTCTGTCAGTTATTTTCCATCCTGCTTTGACTAGAAAATAGAGCAGAGGTGAATGGGTCCCAGAGCGGGTCACTGTTCCCCAGAGTGAAGCAGAACCCCCGCGGTCTTCAGCTGAGAAAATAGACCAAAAAGCTCCTTTTTGGAACATCAAAGCTGACCACCACAACTTCTCCCCCCCTCCTCTTCTTCAGCATTTAATACGATAAACAGCCGTTTGTCGCACGGCCTCGGCGCTTCTGATGCGGTTTGTTTTCAGAGGAGGGGTAAACCTGATCGGTGTTTGGCTGCGACACACAACCAAACACTCAGCTTCCTCTTCCTGTCTCCGTGGAGACCAGTAAGAGGGTGACACGGAGGATGTTTGGCGGGTGGGGGCATTTCTTACGGAAAGCAGGCAGTCCGGGCGGAGGGAGGGAGTGGGACCTCAAGTTGCCGCCATGACAGCAGGTGAACAAGATGAGACAACCGGGCCGGCGACACGTTTCTGTGAAGAATGTTCACCTTTCCTGACGTTTGTCTTCAGGGACAGAACCAGGCTGATGTATGTGGCAATGACTCCCTTTTTAGAGATGCTAAAACAAACAAAGAGACTTGCTTACTGCATCAGAGATTAGAAAATGGTGAAATACAACCCATTTTAATTCTGCGTATCAGAGTTTTTCAGTGGTGATCTGAATTATTATTGCATAATCCATCCAAATGTGGTTCAAGTTGATTTAATGCAGACGGTTTTGAGCTTAGAGTGTCTTAAAAAAAACTCATAAACCTACTACTAGAAAACATTTCCATATATGGATTATCAGTATTTGGATACTTGGATACCATTATCAAATATTGCTTATGTATTAAGGTTATAAAGACACAACCTACAAGAGGAACCAAGATATTGGAGTCATCAAAACAAGACAACCTGAATTTTTTAAAATATTTCTGGGAAAACTAAGAATATTAAGTTTGTTTTTAAAATACTAAGTCAAAGAAAGATTTCCCTGGCACCGTCTTTGCCACTGTTAAGACTTTTTCCTTTTTTTTTTTCTTTTTTTACTCACGCCAGGCTGATTTCTCAGAGGAAGTCCTCCTTTATCCATGGATTTATTGTTCCAGCAAACTGTGACCTGAGCCCTTTTTTTTTTTGTGTGTGTGTGTGCCTCAATCAAACGACTTTATCTTCGCCTGCGATCACACAAACACAGAGGTTTGTCTTCAGATGATGCGGCCAAGCGCTCAGCGGAACCACCGGTCCCGTTTCAGCATGCAGGAGGCAGCGCGCCCTTACGGACCGGTTAAAGTTATGCAGACCGACATGTCACCAACAGACTACCTGTCTGGCTTGACCAGGGCAGCCCCGCTCTCCCTCTTGGCTGCATCCTGTTGCTAAAAGAATGACGCGATCAAATGCTGTTTATCCATTGTCCCGCGGCGGACAAGGTACCTTTCGTACGCCGTGCTTTTGTTACTTTCCCATGCTTTTCCTAACCCTGTTCCGTCCTTAAGTCGACTCAGAAACACGGAACGGGTCAGGCGGCCACGACGCCACGCGTCGCTCGCACTCTCTGGGAAATGAAGGCCTGCTTGAGTTTTTAGCCGGAGTGCATGCGGAGGAGCGTTTCCCCCAGGTCTGCAGATCTTTGACATGTTTGATGAATATTGAAGGAGAAGCTAAAGCCAGGTTTTCAGAAAAAAGCTTCTGTGCAAAATCAGCGCTTTTGAAAGGGGTCAGCTTCATTAAAAAGTTTGGGCGAAGTTTTCAGACACGGTTCCCACAGGAACACGGCCACGTTAAATATCAACACGCCGGATATTTACCTGTGAGGGTTTTATCTGTGAATGTCATGAGAATGTTAGGCTTTTAATGATTTATTGAGCTGTTCCTTGGCGAGGATAGATAAACTTTCCCAGTCCTCTCCTAGCTCAGCTTTCTCTACCCAGACAGAACCGACACTCCGTTGTTCCTTTCGAAAGGCAGCTGAAACTTTTTCCATGAACGAATCGTTCATCAATCTATCCGTATGGTTCCAATGGTGCAACTTCAATTAAACACCTCTGAGCCGAGCTCACCTAAAAACGGCCGACAAAGCTGCACTTACGACTCAGACTATTTTAGCAACACGCGTTTCTTTTTTAGTGATTTGTACATCTTGGAAGGGAACAAATGATAAAACGCGGTGAGTCGAGTCCTGCTGATGCAAGTTTCAGTGTTTTGAAACGTCTGACAGGAGTGACGCGCAGATATGCGACGCCGACCATCATGAGGAGCAAATCAGTGCTCGACTGAAACCTGCAGCCTTATACAATCGTTCTTCCATGGAGTAAAATAATGCATCATAAATCCCCCCAACTTAATCCATAACTACTGTTTATGAGCGAACACAGCAATACAGCATCGCGTTAGCAACAATCTTCATTCACCCTGTGGGTACGTTTCTTTTTGGAGGTTTTTCAGCTGGTTCACCCTGTACTGACCCAGATGTATGGAGGCACTTTTGAGGTTTAAGTTTGGAGGTGCGGAGGATGTTACGCCGGACCGCGGGCTGGCGGCGGTGGGAGGCAGGAAGGAAGACGGCCGACCACAGAAAGTTGTGGCTTTGTGCTCAGACGTTCCACAGCAAACAACATATCCAAAGTTATCTCGTCGAGCTTTCGGCCTTTCATGGGAAGGCTGTGGCCTTCGTGGCTTTGATAAGTACATTTTGTTTACTCTGCACCGTTTCCAGGGCAGAAAGGACTAAAAAAAGTTTTATTAGGTGATGCTTCATCTTCAAACACATCCAGATCTCCTCAGCTAAGGTAAGTTTATCTTTTGGGATGAGTAGAACTCCTCTGGAACATATAAGAAATTAAAAAGTGTCCATTTGTATTCACCGTTCCATTGGTTGGATATGCATAAATGTAATTCAGTGCATCCAGCTTTATTCAGAAATGATTTAGTAAATCCAAGTGGGAACCTATTGATATAAATAAATAAAAAACACCACATTTGTCACCTGTTAATAAATAAGACATTTATATAAAAACATACGTTTCCCTACAAATTATGTCAGTTCATCACATAAAACCCTGAATTCACCGAAGCCTTCAATTCTGACGTGATGAAGTTTAACAAAGAAATAATGGTGATTTTGCGAGGAACTGCATGAATACTGTGACTGGGAGTCCTGGAGCTCCTCCACCGAGACTCTCACCTCCCACCGGCGTCCTGTGTCGGCTCAGGTCATGCCCCGGCGACCTTCTGGAACAATGGGCCTGATCTCCGTGGGCTGGGGGTCCCGGTTCAGAGCTTTGCCGCGTGCCTGCAACCAAACAAACACAATGAGAACGGGGGACAATGTTTGTCATGGAAGCGCTTATCTCGGCCAGCATGATTCAGCTCTTATTCGTCCCGTACGGAGAATTTACCAGGACTTGGGAGGAATGTGTCAGATTCCTGCAAAACACACTGGTAATGCTGTCTATTATGATATTTTAAGCTCTACATTGTGTAGAGTTTAAGAACAACAACTCAGAAACCGGAAATCCATTTGTTTTTTTTAAATACCATAAACGTTCTGGTGTCTCCACGTTGTCTCATCGATCGCTTTTTCAATTTATTTTCAAGTAATTCGTCACGTTCAGTCATAAAAATGTAGGGAAGATAGTGTTTTTATATAACAAGAAAAAGAACATCAATTAAAAATTGATGGGAATGAAGCAAAGGACATTGAACAAAGTAAATCAAATGGTAATTTTGCTGCCACATGAACCAGATAGATGATTCACCTGAGTGAAGCTGGCCCCCCCACCTTCTTCAAATCAGACAAAATTGGTGTCAAACGTTTGTGCTGGTTTGTGCAGCAAAAATTTTTGTTTGTGCTGCTATGGCTTTGAAGATATTAATGAAAGGTTAAAGGTCAAAAGGTCAAAATGGAATGACATGATTTTCACCAACTAAATTATAGCTAATATAAATGTGTTTGTGGATGTAGCCGGGTGGTAAACTTTGGGTGAATAAGCGTACCGTTCCAAAGTGTGGGTTTTCTTTTATATTACGGTATCAATGCTGTTGAATTACTTTGGTTCCAGAAAACTGCAAACATCGAGACCAATATGAGCAGCGCAATAAGCGGAAAAGCAGCCATGAATGAACGCGTCCGTAAAGCTGCACAACTAAACGCCATTTGTAATCTGTAAGATTCAGACAAGTGTCACAAATCTGTGCAGCCGTCTGAGTCGTGGAGCTGCTGCGCTCTGACAGCAAACCCAGGGTCGTCTACGTGCTGGTCGTCGTCGACTTCTTTTATTTCCCCCATGCAGATAAAAGAAGACGACGACTTCTTTATTATTTCATAATAAAAAATGTAATTTTGGCTGCGGTTTGATTTGTAGTTTTTTTGGCGAGAGCTCTGATTTTTGGCTGCCATCTCCCTCTGTGCTAAATCGGAAGTCGAAGTGACATATTGCAATTTCAAAAAATCTAAATCATTTTGTAAAATACATTTTTATCCGTAGAGGGGTCACAAGTGGTGCTGGTGCTTAACAGTCATCTTTTTAGACTGGGAGGAAGCCGGAGTACCCGGAGAGAACCCACCACACACAGGGAGATGATGAAAACTCCATACAGAAAGACCCCGGGCCGAGAATTGAACCCAGGACCTTCTTGCTGCAAAGCAACAGTGCTACCAACTGTGCATCCATTTATAAGTAACTTTTAAAGTTAAAGTTGAATATGATTGAAAATAATTGCTGTGGCAATTATTTAAGTTAAAAAACCCAAACATGGCAGAGTAATAAAGGAACCTTGTTATCAGAATCAGACGTGGAGGCTTCTTGGGGGGACGGAACGCAGGAGGAGCAGAGAGGAGACAAGATACCAGGACCGATGGAGGAGCAGAGGGGCGGAGGCACAGGGGGGCTTCATGGAGCCGAGATCGACAGACGCATAACATCTTTAAAAGGTATGTCACCAAATGACATGTCATTTGCTGACATACCTTTTAAAGATGTTATGAGCACCAGAAAAAAGACGCGTAAAAAATCCAGCTGTCTTTTTCTGGTGCTTCTCCAATCGGCTCAAAAGGCAGAGCGCGATTGTGTCGTCGACGACCTCGTGCTCTATGAAGCCCAGAGCCCATCCGGCAGAACATCCAAAGGTTTTGATCAGGTCCCTGAAAACCTTTTTCACAAGGCCAGGGACCCAGTCCACCTGGATTTCCACCGGATGGCTCTCGATGTTAGCGCAGATGTTGTTAACCATGCGCTCCTGCACCTCCATCAGGGAATCAAAACACCACCGTGTCTTGGACTCCCTGATGCCCAGACACAGCAACGACTTCACAAAAAGTCGCACTGTGTCCTTGCTCTGCTCCTCTAAGGACGCCCTCAGTCCTTTGGCGCTTCTCGCTGTCATCAGTTGGTGGACGAAACTGACGACAGCTCGCACCAAAGAACTGAGACCTAAGCCCGGCCTAAGGAGTGACACGGGGTCGTCACTATCCACGGGAGATGTGACTGCAGTGATCAAATGCTTCAAGAAAAGCATGTCGACCACTGCAGCACATTCTCCGTGGATAGCCGTGTCTTCTCCCATCGCCCGGGCAAAGGCCTGAGAGACCTGGCTTCCAAATATAACTTTTAAATGGCCATATTCGTAGGCCAGGTTCTCAGAAACGTCCTTTGCCAAATCAGAGAAAACCTCCGTCAGATGTCGGACCAGGTATCTTGTCCTCTCTGTCACTCCCTCGTCCTGTTTCAAAAAGTCCAGGTCTAACCAGGCCTCCTCTTGCGATTGGAAAATGTAATCTTCTATGGCTGGGATAGCATGAACATTAACTAAAAATTTCATCTCTCGTCTCAAATCCATTGTTTGCTGATTTATCTCCTCACTAACTGTCTTTGAATGAAACTCCAGTTACCAACTGGAGTTATTTATACCCCGTGTTACACAACAAAGCAGTATGTGACATCATAACCGATGACATCTCAGCACAAGAATACACGCAGCGCTGTGACGTAATGGGCCGACAAATCGAGTGTTCTGACGATCTGTGCGACCTCGGCACTTTGTCTTAACGGACCTCTTCTTTCAGTAACGAGTAATCTAACGCGTTACTATTTCAAATGCAGTAATCAGATTAAAGTTACTTATTCAAATCACTGTTCGTTACTATTTTCTTTTGTAATGTAATGTTATTTCCTCTATGCGTCTTGGGGAGCGACCGCCGTTTCTATGCAACAGTTGTCAGCAGCAACAGAAACGTAAACAATGGAGGGAGGAGAGAGATGCGCATTTTGTTGCTGGACAGTCAGGAACTCTTTTGAGTTTCTGTCAAGTCCGATTGTTATAAGTGATTTTAGGCTTATTTATTTATTTATTTATTTATTTAAGTCGCGGGTTGTGCATTTTCTCGGCTTGTTTCTAAACATGAAGTTGCTCATTTGGGCCTGGAAATAAGCAGAGACACATAATGAGACCCGGATGTTTTTTCACTTTTACAAATTTTCGCTGCACAAACCAGCACAAACGCAGCACAAACGTTTGACACCAATTTTGTCTGATTTGAAGAAGGTGGGGGGGCTGGTTGACCTTTTGACCTTTAATCTTTCATTAATATCTTCAAAGTCAAAGCAGCACAAACGAAAATTTTTGCTGCACAAACCAGCACAAACGTTTGACACCAACTTTGTCTGATTTGAAGAAGGTGGGAGGGCCAACTTCACTCAGGTGAAGGACCTACATGTTGAATTAGCAAGGCTGCAGTTGAAGCTGAATTCAGCTTCTAAATTAAATAGTCGAAGGAAACGACACCCTCATACAATTATCCTTAAATTCAACAACATGCGTAGAAATGCTATGTTAGCATTGCCTTTCTATTTGTGATGATTCTCAGCTACGAACATGTAGGAAAACAGCACATATACAGCCACATATACATCATTCACACAACTGCTAACCCAAAAAGCACAACAATGAGAGCATAAGAACATTATTGAATCTCATCTATTCCCACGCAAATGCTCTGTCTGCTCTAATGAAGAGTCAATCGCACTGGGATGCTGGATGTTTGGAACTGAAATTGAAAGTGACTTAGAATTATCTGACCACTTGGGGACACTACCTGCAAATAAAAGCAATTAAAATAAATTTGTCCCCACAATAAGTCACCAAAAACCACGATGCACCATGATCCTCCGACCACTTCCTGTCGTCTTCTTCTGCTTTGTGGTTCTGCGGTTTCCCCAGAACTGCAGTCAGTCTGACGATCATCCGCTCAACACCAAACTGTTGTTGCCAGTGATCCACTCTGTGTCCTCATTGCAAATGAATCTCAGCATTGCAAAGCTGATCAATGCTCACCATTCCAGTCTGAGGCGGATGTGATGAAGTTGTACTGAGTTGCAGCGCTGCAACCTGCAGGAAAATTCAACTGCACAAACACCGTTCCACCAAAGGAGGCCAGCAGTGAGACGGTTTTAGCCAAAATAATGCAGAACATTAGCCATTTCTAATGCTAATATTATTACGAAAATGTCCAAATTTGCACAGAAACATAAAGATAGGATCCTAAATAACTTGTTTATACCGTTTATCTACAAAACCCCCCCAATAATAATTATTTGTTTGTAACATTTCAGCAAGACCTAAACTCTTCTTGAAAACACTGATCAGACTAATGACATGTCACACAAAAATTAAATATTTGCTCCTCCTGGAGGAGCCAGAACCACATCAAGGTCACATTCACAGGCATTCAGACAAAACACCGAGACACAGCCTCGCTGTCTCACCAGTGTTTTGAGGAACATGTTGAAAACAGCCATTTCTAATGCCTTCGATGTAAATTCAGACTTCTATTATAGAAAATGTAGGAAGTGATTGAGCAAATTTCTTTGTTAATGTTTCATAAGATGGCAGAAGACTGCAGAGGGAATTTATCTAACTCAGGCTCTCACCACTTTCACGTCTTTCAGTGCGATAACCAGCAAATGTTTGTATAACTGAACTCCAATTAGACGCCGGCTGCTTTAATCGACCTACTAAGGATGTCTAGAAGGGAAACCAGAACCTGCAGTCAGGCTGGCAGATCTGTTCCTGCTGCGGGAACAGATCAAGGCTATTATTGGATGAACACAAGTGATTCTTGTCACATTGGCGATTACACATCTACTTTAAAACACCCTTCTGTGGTGAAAATGGGATGAAATGAGCTGTTCAGGATGCCTGGGGTGTGACCACATAACCTGCTCTGCATCACACTGCTACACATCCTGCACATGACACAAGAGCCGATCGCTCGCCGTGTCACTCCTGACATCATCGAAGGTCACACGGCGGGCATGCGAGGCCCAAATGTCGTCCCCTCCCCCCGAAGAGGCGCCCCTGTTTTTATAAATAAACATAATCTCATTTCTCTGTTGTTTTTTTCAGCTATTGACAAAATCTCATCCTATTCTGGAGAATAATTCACGGCAGGATGTGCGAATGATAAATATTAATCACCCAGGGGGCCGGTGTTTTGAGAGCCGCTCATCCGAGGGAACAGTCAGAGGCAGAAAAACCCAAACACGCGGCAGCAGAAGCCGACGCGACTGTGGGAAAAAAACTGTTATTATTATTATTCAGGAAGAAGAATAATTCAGTGTGGGTGAACGCCCACGGGTAAATCTGACCAGCAGGCCATTAGCCATCATTTTTTTTAAATAACTGGAGATAACTGTTGGAAAAATAAGAGATGAAAATGTGTAAAAAGGTCAAACAAATAGCGTTCCTCCACTGCAAGGGGATTGCCATCCATAAACTCCTGCTTTATTCCTTTTAATGTTGCGTTATTGGAGTGTGTGTACATTGATCAGTACATCCAGGATTGTGTGATTGTTTTTGTGGCGTTTGCAGTTAAATCAGAGTAAACGTGGCGATCCGTTGATTTTCTTTGTGTGAATTTTGTAGATTTGTGAAAAACTGGAGGAACTTGTTGACGTAACCTTGAGTCTAGAGGGCCACATGAATAGCTTCAGCGGACCAGATTTGGCCCCCGGGCCTTGAGTTTGACACAGGAGTTTTAAGTGAATTAGGCTTTGACGCCGTGAGTTTCCATCACTCACAACATTCTAGTTTTCTGAGTGATTTTCTGGCTTGGGTTGTCGTTATCCGTAAGTCGTAGCAATCAAAATTACAACAGTGAAATATTTCACTCAAGATGCGATGGCTCTGTGTGACACACGACTTTCTTCTTCTGCACTTTTACGCAACACTCAAATGTTTAAGTGACACAGTCCTGTATCATAAACTGAAGGGAGGATTTTTATTTCAGAAAACTTTTGCCCTGTGTGATTTTGTGACAGTGACGATGAAAAAAAAAAAAGACGCCACCAGGTTCCAGTGGGTGTCCGTTCTTTTCGGGGTGATTGCTCCCGTGCACAATCCCAACTTTCCGTGAAGAAACCGCTTTCCTCATCCGTCAAGAGTTCCTCTTTGTCGCCCTCAGCTCCTGCCTGAAGTTCCAGCGTCATGTCGGGTTTGTGCGACTCCCCGATCATCGGCAACGCAGACGTCTGATGCTGACAATAGTTGTCATCCGAGCGACATCTGGAGGGCCAGGATGAGGACACCCACTCGCAGCTGATCACGCGGGGCCCAACAAACAACCGGGTGGTAAATGTGCAGCAGGGCGGGGGCGGATGAAATGAAACTCGGGGGAACTCGTATTGCCTTGTGGGGTGCCTGCAGACTGCTTTTCGAAACGCTCTCCCCCGTCTGCGCCCCGGTCACCACGCAGTCAGCAGAAGAGAAGCCCCTCGTCCTCTTCGGGACAGCAGGAAAAAAGGCTGAATGAACTCAAAGCAGACACCCGAGAGGCTCGCCGAGTCCCACGGCGCGCCAGGCAGGGATTTCAACCTGCCAACATTCACTTGGCCAAACGCCAAGCGTAGACATCAGTGAATCTTGAATGTCAGAGGAAAACGCTCGGATTTTCCAGTCTTCCTTCAGTCGCTCTGTCTGGCTGCAGTGCAGTTTTGGCAGGAGCTGGCCTGCTAATCCCACTGTGGAAAAGATGATGACCCGGTGTAACAATACACGGAAGATATTTGTCCGGCCGTTAAAAAGGTCGCCGCGCTTTTGGCGGCGGAGGCGAGAGGCGACACGACCGTCGCACTGACCTCAGGCAGGCCGCTCAGCCTCACAGCACCAGGACCGATTAGAAACACTTAAAAAGTCATGACTGATATCTTCACTGTTTTGTTTTGTTTTGTTTCGAAGGAGACAAGTCACTTTATTGTTCCCACAAACAAAATGTGGATGATGACTGGAGGTGGTGACAAATCACTCAGGCAAGAGTAAAAAAGTATTTCGCAAAAAGGCTAAAATACAGAGTAACTGTTTCGAAATACTGGACAAATATATAAAGTATTGTACAAGTTTTCTCTTTTTCTGCTCTCCCTCTCCTCACTTTTTTATTCATCTTCATGTTTACCTGCCTGTTGTTTTTTTCTTCATACTCGCTGTTTTTGTTTTGTTTTTGTCTTTTTGCTCTGCTTTGGCTCCCTGTATTCCCTGTGATTTGGTTCAGTTTTGTCCTCCGTCCTTTCATTAAAACACTCATCATCCACTCAAAGCCTCTGCCGTCCTGCGTTTGGGTCCATCGTCACCAATACGTCGTCGGCTATTCTGCTACCGAGGTACAGAAAAAAGCGCTGATGCTCAGCCGTGAACATCGGAGCAAAAATGCCGGTCAGAACCGGAGCAGAAACGACACCTATTCATTTATTTTTGGACACCAGCGGCCACTTGTTGCTATCACAGATAATTCAGACGTTAATTATCAATTCCAAAGTGCTATAAATCATGAAACAGTTTTCTGGAAAAGGGAATGCCAGTGGAAACAGGCAGCATCACGAGTGGAGGGCGCAACTCGGTTCAGTTCTGAGTTTTAACAGCGCTTACTGTTACCTAACGAATTTACCAAGAACTGAATGTTGCAACGCGGTGAAGCAATATATCTGAGCAAACTCAGTGATGACACAGTGAAAAGCCTCTTAATTTGTATTCTGACTTGGACTTTTTGAAATTACTTTTTTTTTAGTACTACAGCAAATATGTTCTGAACAATTGTTTTTATCTAGATTGGCAAAAAATTACAACCAAAAACTTTTTATTCTTGTCAAATATTCACAGAGATAGACATGAACGTGACGAAACATTCAGCTTATTTATTTGATAAATGTCAGAACCAGTTGGTTTTATATATATAAAAGAGTCCATTATATTTATTCTTCTTTCTTGTTGTTGATTTAGATGGGTTTGTGATTTTATTTTATCTTCTTTTTTTTGGCTAGATGTTACTTTTCTGGGCTCCTATTGTTTTGTTTTTTCTCATGGAGTCCAATATTTTATTCCTTCTACACCTGGTTCTTGTTTACCAGTAATCACTCTTCTCCTGTGCCGGTTTCTCACCAGCACAGTCAGACCCTCACTGTATTCTTGCAGGCTGTCAATCGTTGCATTTGGATCGATTCTCTCTGAAAAGTTTGTTCAAAGAAAATAAAAATCAGCCGGTCTGGGGCTTCCTCTCCTGCACTGCCAGCGGCTCATTTGAAAGTAAAACTGTTTAAACGAGCTGCCCAATTTCAAGTTTCTATTTTTGTTTAAATAATCAGTATTATAGTCCTTGATCACTGTTCTTGTTGCTTTGGTACTGTCTGAACTTGCACTAAATAACATTTTACTGGTGATACAATGACTCTTGACCTCCCCACCTTTACAATGAAGCTCACAGCAGCAGACAGGTCACATTTGCTGCTGCGTTTTCCCATCCGTTCTGTGATATTCGGCTGCAGAGAGCAGCTGAAACTCCGCTCATTAAATGTTAGAACGTTCTAAGCAAAACACGCAGTTTCCACTTGCAGCGGAGCTGAACTGTCAAACAGTCCTATGAAAACAGAGACTACAAACTAGCGTAGCACTTCAGCTAAATCGCCAAACATTCAAACATTGCTGGCAGGAGAGGGAAAATGGTTTTACTGAAAGTCTCAGTTGACAGTAGATATTTACATGCACAATTATATAAAAGACACAACCTTTCTTTCTTAGTGCCTGGAATTAAATCCGATTTAAACATTTCATGTTTATTGTCACAATAAGCAAAATTATTCATTAATGATGAAGGGAAATTTTTCTGAGGATTAAAAAAAACAAAAAACAACTTCCTTCAAATGTAGAAGTTTACTTGCATTTTCTTAGTGTTTGTCGGAATATGTTTTTTCTTTTCAGTAATATGTAACTTCCTGACTTGGGTAAACTGCAGCAGGGTCATTATGGTCAAACCGCAGCTTTATCATGTCTCCAAAAGCAAGTTCTTTCTTCTTGATTGTGTTTGCCAGCTAAAATATGAGTTTCTGTTAGGGAGGGAAAGCTAGCAACCAAAGAAGTGATAAATAAATCCCTTATTCTAAATAATTAATCCCGCACACAAATGCACTTCCTTTTTCTAATAAACACAATACTCAGATATTTGATAACTTAAGGAGGCAGTCCATGCAGTTGTCCTGACCTTGTGCAAGTTGCTATGCAGAGGACAGAAGCGCCGGAGGGTTAATACCAAACTAATAGTTCTCCTTGCGGGGGTAACTAATCGTTTCATGTCGTGTGTTTAATCTGATGCAGATCATATCGATGGTGTTGGTCTCCAACCGGCCACTCACTGAGAGTGTCTGTAATCAGAACTGTGACTATAGTAATAATAATAATAATAATAATAATAATAATAATAATAATAGAGGAACTGGGTTCAGGTCTAAAAAGGAATTCAAATAATTATTTGGATTCCTTTCAAATAATTCAAAGTCAGATGAATTCAGGAATGTTCAAAAGGCCCTCTGACACTTTCTGTGATCCGAACATCGAAATAACTTTTAATTAGACAAGAACAACGGCACAAAAAGGTCTGCCTGAACCACCAAACTGTGTGGCGTAAGAAGAGTTTTTGACTCTGACATCATTCCTGCGTTTTGTTTCTGATTCTGTTCTTTCCTCACTAAGGGAAGGAACAAGCTGTTCCAAAGCTGCTCCTTTCTTAGATACTGTTTGTATTTATCAGTATCTCAGAGCTGTTTGCATTATTAACAACTATTTGATTTTATTCTAGACTTTTTTATCTTTCGCCTCCCCAACCTGCTGGGAGTGTTTGCCAGTGAGAGGCACGTAGGAAGGGAGGCAGAGAGCAGGGAAGGTTGTCGAATGATGCATCAGCAGACAGAAACCCCTTTCCTGTCATTGTTTCTAGTCATGATGACTTCAGAAATTAATAATGGAAAATGATGCTTTTTCTAACTTCCTCACACTGGTGACAATCAACTTTTGTTACCTAGAACAACAGTTACGGACTCGGTATAAATGGTCGGACGGGCCGTTTTCCTGTCGGTCACATCCTCATACGTTGATCTGCAACTAGAGGAAAGTTCTTGGTTCTCGGACAGGAGATGAGAATCGTTCCCGTGACCTTTCACACGTTTTTATAAACGCTTTTATTTTGCCTAAACCGCATGATAATTTTTTTTTTTTTTTACTATCTTTGAAACCGTTTGTCTCGGTTTGGTTAGCTTTCGCTAAATTAATTTTTCCACATAATTTCCTGGACTGTTTTGTAAACTGTCAGTTGAATAAAGTTCAAAGTTGTCTTTGATTATCGCCTGTCGAGACGTCCTCAACAAGAAACGCGCAGGAACAAAAATAAAACACAAACAATAGGGAACCAGAAAGAAACACAAATATGCTATCGATTTTATTCGGGCTAATATAGCGTAACACTGACAGACAACGCTGGAGCTGTTTTCTTTCAGGACAGTCCTGAAAGAAAACATGTCGGAGGCCCAAGCAGGGCCTGAAGTTTACAACCCTAAAAATAGATACAGTCGCAACAAAAAGGTTAGAATGACTCTGTAAGGTTCAGACATAAGACTTGAAAGTAATTTGATGTTCGCTTGAGCTTTTTCTTGAAGAAGAGGAACGGTAAACACACTTCAGACTCTACAATTGCAGCTCTAAATACAGAAATGGATTACTCTGCACTTTCTTCAGTAATCAGCTTTTGAAGGCTGTTTTATTCATGGGTATAGAAGTAAAGAGCAATGTTTACAATACAAAATACAAAACAGATTTGTACTTTTTTGCAAACAATATCAATGCAAGGATAAATGAATTATTATACTAGCCTCCCTGAAAGAAGCCATGATCACGTTTTCGATTTCATTAAAAAATTTGTTATAATTTATTTCTGTATTTATTGCATTTTAGTCCAGGTCGATTCAGGAATGTGGGATCAGTGTTGTCTCTGCTCTGCCTTCCTGCAGACCGAAGCCGTTCGGTTTCGGCTCAGACGTTTTCCTCCAGGCACCAGGGCAGATGTTAAAATATTTATCCCTGCTTCCGTTCTGTGAACAAATTTACCTTTGTTGGCTTTCTGGGACCTGTGGCATTCGGACAATGCCGGCTCTTACGTCAGGCCTCTGTGAACTTTGTGCAACATTCTGGGTAATCAGACTAGAATGAGACGGTAAACCTCGCTTCCTTTCAGCGCTGCACACCTTCAGTGTTTTGAGAACATCGTCCACGTTCCCAAACGTTGCCTTACATTAAGAACGAAACACTGAAGAAATTTCCTTCGCAGCATGTCCATCAACTCGGAGTGGGGCGTCCGGGGTAATTCTTGGTCTGCTGAGACTCAAACTTATGACTGGCAAAGTTTCTGTTTGCCCCTGAAGGAAATCTCTTGCTGATATGATTTGCATGTGTGACACGGAGGGTTTGCTTCACTGACTGATATCTCCGGTGGCTGCATCTCTCCTTCAACCCTGGAGCAAGTCATTCTGTTGATGATTGACTGTTTGGGATTTGACTTAGAGGTTTTTACTGGTAAAATGTAACAAATATAGCTTAAAACTGTTTTTTTTTTTTTTTGGTTTGTTTGTGTGTGAAGGTATTTGTTTTTGTCCCAGTTGAGTTTGAACATCTTGAGAAAACAATCAAGTCTGAAATAACTCCGCTATATAATTACCAGAGACCTAAACTAGAAAGGTTTGCTAAAGGGAATAATATTTTTGTTTTATTCTGATTTATTGTGACAGTTAAGATTTTAGTTTCACGTTAATTTGGATCGCTTGCATGTCTAGTACATATTTGACTTTGATTTGAGGATTTTGTCTAAATTAATTCTTCCTGGCATTATATTTTTAGAAAAACTACACTGTGTTTTCAAAGCTTCTCTCTGGCCTCCATCTCCCTGGCACAGCTGATCCCAGAAACTGCACTGATCTGCTGGGAGCTTCACACGCAACCGTTACAGAGAGCACTCACAGAGCAGGAAATATCTCGTGAGCGGTGGCTGCGTGGGCGAAAAGCCCTTGTTGGTGTCAGAGAAGAGTGGGCAAAAATAACAGAAAAGCAGCAAAATAACCACCAGAAGTGTGCAGGATACCGTGTCTGGCTGAACATCGTGCTGATCCTTGAAGCAAACAGGCTACAGCAGCGGAAGACCACAGCGGTCAGGTGAGAACAGAAAAGACTCACGACATCGGGCCGTGTGTGATTGAACAAATGTTGATTTCAGTTTTGGCATCAGATGAGAAGGTCAGAATTTGATTGGAAAAAGAAAAAGGAAAACACAAAAACCTCCAATAAATAACACTGTAGCTTTTGGTTGGAATATGAAAGCATTGAGCCTTCAGTGATTTGTCCAAGCTGCTGCTGCTGCTGCTGCTGCTGGTGTAATGCTGAGCGGTATGGATTCTGGACAGACTTTGGGTCTTTAACTACCTACTGAGCAAATACCTGAGAATTGCAATGAGTTCTATGTTCTCCCCTCATCTTCAACCCTCTGCCCAGGAGATGCACGTCGCTGACGCGCAGCCGACAGATCCGCAGCAGCTGTGTGACGCCGTCTTCTCAACGCGGACAAAGGTCTCTGAGGGATGTTTCTGACAAAAGTGGTCAGCGAGTGTTTCTGATCAACTGGGGTCAAATGTGAGTTTGTTGGCTCAGCTGCACAGAATGACAAAACAAAGGTCTGGATTTTGTGGACAAATAAGAAAACAGGAAGTTTAAAAGAAGCTACATCCACCACAAGTATGTGAATGTGAGAAAAAGTGAAGAAGTTGTAGAAGTAAATACTTTGGTCAAACCCTGGAGTTTAATGAAACTGTGATCATTTGTTACATGCAATCAAATTCAATTTGTCAAACTTAATTTATTTGCATTTGTTTAACACAGCTTAATAAGCATAATATATTTACACAAATAATCTAAATTTAATTACTTGTAGGGAATTAACTCAGTTTATTTTAAGTTGAATTACCGGTTTCATTTTTTCAGTGTGTTGATGGAGGTAAAGCAGAGCTGAGCTGATTCGATTTGTGGTCATGCAAACAGAAGCCAGAGTCTTTGAAAAGGCGTATATTTTATTATTCAACAGTAACATTTTATTTCTCTATGACACTTTCAAGCATTACAACCTGGAGTCTCAAACATTTCAAGATTACAAGTAAACTTTATTGATCATGAACAGTTCAAGCTTCATACAGTTTCGCATTCTATTTGAATGTTGCAATACATAAATAACACCAACTGTGCATCGCATCTTTTAATATGCACACTCAGTACATAAATACATGTGTAAAATGACACCTCATACAAATATAGCTGGATTTCTTCTGAAGTGATGGGAAATACACAGATTAACCTTCCTCACTGTAACAACAGTTCTTGCTGCCAAATTGCACATATTCCTCTCTATACGTGGCAAAGTTTTCTTGGAAAAACAAACAAACAGACAAACAAAAAAAACCCAGACAACAACAAAATAGAGCTGAGCAGGGTGCAACTCATTGTCGACAATTATCCATACATCCGAATGCCGGTAATATGAGCCATGGAAACGACTGCGGTTTTTCAAAAACAAGCTCCTGTGAAATCGAAGCGCGTGTTCTGGGAAAACACTTTGTGAATTTGGGAAGCCCACTTCCAGCAGCCAGGTAGTTCATCTCAAACATCTGGAACATCACAACATGCAGAGTCATGCTCTTCAAATATGATGTGAATAAAAACTAACTGTACAAAAAAAACAACCTTGGTTGTGTGGCTGAGATCCCTCTTTAATACCGGGATGGTGCTACCGTCGACTCTCGGGTGTTGGCATCCATGTCTTTGCCCCCAAGTGACTCTGTGGGGAGAGAGTCTGCCAGACTTTCAGAACTTCATGCAGCTGTTCTTCATGGTTTCTGGTGAGCTACAACAAGACCTCCCTCACATGCACTTTCAGAAACGAGCTGCTGACCTGTCCGAGAAGCCTTGACGGCTGCAGAGGGTTGAGCTGCTGTACTTTATGGGAACCGCATTCTCCTTTGACGTCGACTCAGTCCTGCTGTCTGTAACTCCATCCCTTTCACATACTCTGGTAATAATACATCATGTGCCGAGTCATGGGGCTGACCCATAAACCATTGGCAACTCACACTGGTATTAACAGATACTAAATTTACCTGACATTGGACAAGGTGGATGAGTTAACATAAAAACTAAAGTTATGAAAAGAGAGTGTGTGTGTGTGTGTGTGTGTGTGGTGTGTGTGTGTGTGTGTGTGTGTGTGTGTCAGTACAGAGCTTCAAAGAGAAAGTCCAAAAAGACGATTTGGTGTTGATTTTAATTACCCATGTAGACTGCCCAGTAATTTGATTTATGGCACATTCATGAAGCTTAAATAAGAGATAATACTGCACTACACATGCATAGATGCTGGTTGAACCCTTACGTCACCTTCCTTGAGACGTTTCTAACACGCCTCTGTCATTTGGGTCACAAGGGGGGAAACACCATTTGAGCAATCCCTGCACTACGACATGGTCCATGGTCTTTTGCTAACGTGTCAGAGGCCTGGCGCAGGTCTGCTGGGTCTTATCGATGTCGCAGTGCAGCGCGGGACGACTCGCTGTTTAGTTGGGCTGGGACAGCCCCAGCGCTGTTGTGAGGGCAGCCGCAAGGAGGGCGGAGCTGACCAACAGCGCGGCGCCTCCTGAGCGGTACACCAGCCGGCCGTTGAGGGGCTGGACAGGCCTGAAGTTGTTCACCATCGACTTGCCGTCATGGAACTGGACTGAGGAGAAAGCTTTCATCTGCAAGAGGAGATTGTTGCAAATGTGGAGCTGCAGATTGGGGAACAAGATTCAAAATTGTTTGTTAAAAGGTCATCTCTTATTCTAACCTGGTCCATGCTGAGAGGGATAGGGGTTTCGAACACAGTCCAGACCACAGCCTCGGAACACGGCGGGGTGGTCAGGGAGCCCCGGTAGCGGTAGTAGGAAGTCAGTTTATGCTCAGGAGGGATCAGCTGTGCCAGGGAGATGGAGGGCAGAGAGAAGCTGACATCTGAAAAGACAAACACCACCATGTTAGCCGCACAGCTATGCGCCACCAAGGCTTGGAATGACACACAGAAACTTTCAACTCCTACTTTTTGCTGCGACACTTTGCACCCCCTTGATGATGTTGTCATACATTCGGTTTGGACTGTTGGATTCCTGAACACAAACAGAAAGACATGTGACAAGTGTCTTACTGTTGTAAAACATGTGAGCAAACAATGAAAGAGGGTTAAGAAGAATTACCTCATAGAAAAACCCGAGAACTGCAATCCCCTTTGGGTCTCTCAGGGCTGTTTTCACGTCAGCGTACTGGTTCTTTATGTGAACGATGTGCAGCTGAAAAGGGAAGTTTACTGCCGTCAACGTAAAGTTCACAGTTCAGCTGATGTCCGAGGTAGGCTTTTATGCATATATGTGGCAGCTTTTCACCTCCATGGGGTACTGCTCCCCGTCGATGGTGTGTTCAGAGCCGAGCCCGCCATCTTTGCCCCAGTGCAGGTGAAACTGCACAGCCTTGTACGGGTGCGACAGGTCTCCGCCCGAGATGGTGCTGAGTATAGGAATATCAACCTGAACTGGAATAGACACAGTGTGAGCACAAACACTGTCAAAACTTTCAAAGGTCGCTTGACGTTGCGCTCACCCGAGTGACCGGTGTTGGTCATAGACATTTTGAAGGTGTGCTGGTAGTTTTTGAACTCAAGCGGGGTCAGACGCTCATCTCTCACTGCCTTCCTGGTGATGATATTGACGGGCGACTGGGATTTGCCTCCACAGTCCGCCTTGCCAGCGGCCCACTTCTCTGGTCCTGAAACGTGAGGAATACCAGTGGTGACTGATTGGTGCTGGGATGTTTGATTGACGATCAATTTTCAATCTGCATTTGTTCCAGGACCCTCAGATTAGGAGTACCACAAGGATGATCAACTAGTCCTTTGTTTTTCTCTGCATTTCTTTAAGCAACAAATTGGTTTGACTTTTGGAATGATCCATTCTTATTATTTCAGAAATATGCTTATTACAGGGCAAAAAAAGGTAATTCCAAAAAATGTAAACATTCATAGAAGACAGATTGATATAAGCAGAAAATCATTTTTAGCTTGTGCTGTTATTGTACCCAGGTTGGAGTCAGACTTTTGCCAAATAATCTTAACATGACAAGAATAGTCTGAAGAAATTCAATGGAATAACAAATGACCTCAGTTTTAACATTTGTTTAGACCTACTGCTTAAAAATATGTTTCAATACTTTATTTACAAATGTCTGATAGATAAGACCGAATTCTAAACATGCTAAACAATTAAACAGTCATAATTTTACCTTAACTTCTGGTAAAAACTCACCGGGGCACGGATGATCGCAGGACGACTGGCTGTTGTAGCACCATTCTGAAACGGAATCTACTGTTTAGTTACCAAACGTCTGAGTTCACTTTTCCACGGTGAGCAATGTCTGTATGTCGGTCACTTTCACCTCTGACTGACATCAACAAGCTTCTTGTCAAAGCTGAAATGAAAGTTTTTATGTTGCCGTGTCTCCTGGCAGGAGTCCAGGAGGATTTTATGCACGTAAAATTTATCGCCTCATATAACTGGTCTGTTTTTGCTTTGCTTCTGCAAACAGGGCATTGTCCTTGTAGATGCGTGCTCATGTTATTTATACTGTAAAGAAAGCTTCCTAATTACCAGGAATTGTGATCCTATTCAATAAAAAGTTGTCGCTTTGTCTTTCAGCCTAAGCAGAGTAAACACAGAGCTCCACCTCAAACTGTTTATCAATCATTCGCCATTAGTTTCCTCCTTTGCTCTGAGAAAAATATGTGGAAAATCAAATATTTATAAAAAATATAATATTAGGCTGAAGAATAATGGGGAGGGTCTCCTTCTTGGAGCAAACTGTTTAGGTCTTCAATGCTTAATTCCTCTGTCATCTTGGTTAGTTTTTTTTTTCTGCTAAGATTTTGAAAATAAGCAAAACCTTCGGGTCAAATAGTTTGAGAGGAAAAAATGTCTGTGATGCATGAGTGAAATATGACACAAACCACACTGGACAGCCAAATTGAGCAAATGGTATCAATAGCTGTTTTCTATTGAAATTCTCAATCATTCCTCCCCGGACGTGTTCGTTAATAATTCCTGTTTTAACCCTGTAAAAGATTTTCCACAATAAGTTGTTTGATGTACGCTACGAGTCTTAATACCAGTCCACCAGTGGTGAAGAGAAAAGGTGTAAAACAAACAGAAAAAAGCCTCCAATGTGGGAATCTATTATTAAAAGTCGTGCTTTTCTTTCTTTTCTTTTTTTTTAATGAATCTTAAATACCTCATTTTATAAATACCCAGACCTACAAATACATGAAATCTATTTGTCAGGAGGAGAATTGCACACCACTATTACCATTCAGGCGTTGGATCATTATGAAGTAATCTACAACCCTCTTCCGTTTCAAAATGCCTATTTTTCATCGTGCTCATTGGCTGGTCTTCACTAGCCAATCAGATGTCGGTCCGCTCCAGCCCGGGACCAATGGGCGGTCTTATCCCAGAGCGCAGCGCACGGTGCTGTGCCAGGGGATCTGAAGGCTGTGCCGGTGAGAAAGAAGCCAGCGAGAAGGAAACAAACACGCTTCCAGTCTGGTCAGATCTGAAACTGCCTGAAATGTGAGCGCAAACGCAGCATCTCTAGCGCCATTGCGCCGCGCGCAGACACGAGTCTCTGAATGAACGGCGGACATTACGGAGCTGTCGACGCAGCCGCTTCGTTCTGGCGGAAATCTGCGAAATACAGACGCAGGTGAAGCCACAACTTTCGTCGACAGAACGTCTGGTTGAGCAGAACTTTAGGCAAACACACACAGATAGAGGACACTCGAGACTCAAGCTGTGTTTTTTTTGGGTCTACACGCCAAACATAGCGGAAAAACCAACGCTGCACCTGAACCTGAACACGCCATCCTCTTGAAGAAACATGTTGGTGGCAGCATCATGCTGTGGGGATACTTTTTCTTTTCATGTGCCTGTTAGACATATCAATAGTTAGGAATTTATCAAGGTTAAATCTTCAATCGATTGTGTTAATAATACTCTGTGATTGATGCAAACTGACTTTTTATTTTAATTTTAAGTTTGCCTGTTGTCATTTAATCAGAGTATATGTTTACAACTATTAATAACATTTGGGTGGTATGATTGTTCTATCCCATTTAAACTGTTGATAGTGTATAAGTTTACATTTTAGACCTTAGTTTGTGTTGTGGGACTATAGGTTATATAGCATATAGGTTATATGTTATAGGTTCGCTGCCTATATTCAGGCAAAATTACAATATGTAGCTGTCTACATATTGTCAAAAAAAGAAAAAAAAAAACTTTTGATAATTTTTTTCCCCCTCTCACAGTCTTGTGAGCTGCCAGCTATTTCTTGGTAACATATTTTTTAAAAAGCACCTCTTGTCATTTTCCTCCCACTTCTGTCTAAACTTTGTGCTGGTCTTTCACATGAAATCCTAACTGAATATATTGTACCAATGTGACAAAAGATGGAAATTAATGCTGTTTGCAAGACGCCACATCAATTATTTGCGATAATTTAGTGCTACTGAATGCTATTGCATTCTTTACTGTCGTCTTCTGAAATGGTTGCTATTAGCTGGACATTAAACACACTGTTCTCTGTGTTTGATGTCTCAGTGCAAATATCTGGACAACAGTGAGTCTGTATTCATGCACAGCTTTGGGATTCTTGCGTTTCCTTCATAGGTGGCTTAGACGCCCCCCCCCCCCCTTTTCATTCTGCCCCATTAAAAACATCGCAAACGACTGCAACTTTGGCCAAGTTGGCGCATCCTCAACAGCGGAAAATGGCAAGTAAAATCTGGAGAGCGCTGCTGCGCCTTTTATGCGCAAATCCCCCGGAGGTCACAGAGCGGCTCAGTGCGGGATGACGGACACCATGAGGGGCTAATTAGCTCCTTAACGACCCTCAGCTCTTCACATGGGAATCGGTCTGACACTTCTGAGTCGCCTGCACAATCTGATCTGACCGCTGTTCTTCATGCGTAATTTTGTGACGCTCCGAGCGATTTCGATCCCCCTTTTGCGACCCGTTGCTGTTTATCAGGAGACGCGATCGTCGCTCACGTCGCGGATCTATGCGGCAAACGGCCCCCCCAATCTGTCACAAGCCGACGCCGCGCGGAACAGAGCAGGTGCGCCACCAGAGAGAGAGAGAGAGAGAGAGAGAGAGAGAGAGAGAGAGGACGGTGTCCAACGTCCAAATGACCGAATCACAGCACGCGTCTCCGCCTCACCGGGGGGACTTTGTGGCAGAGGGTAAGGGGGGGGGGGGGGGTGCAGGGGCTCCCTCTCCTGCCCTCCCACGCAGCTCGCAGTCAGTTCAGGACGCAGAAAGGTGTGAATGTCGGACGCGCTTTGGAGAGGAACGTCCAGCGTGACGGACGGGGCAGGTGCGGCTGTCCCGCTCGGCTCCTGGTAATTTTATCCGGAGCGATCCATCATGCGCTCACGTCTGCCCCGTTTTTAAATTTTTAATCATCTCTCTCCCTCTCTTCTGTCTTTGTGGAATTAGAGACTATTCAAGCGTGGAGCCAAAATCAGTCTTATTCTACCGCCTCAATAAAAAACAAGAAACAAAAAAAGAAAACAAAACAACGACAAAGACAGGTGCACGCATCCATCTATCCTAGTACAGTTAACATCAGGAATGAGTGAGTACAGAAAATGATCACGAGCATTATCAATCAACACAAAAATATTTACTTTCTCAGCTGTCCCTCGATTTAGCCCCTCAAGTCCTGTTTTGCGCCAAATGAATGGAATCAGGTGTGTTGACCTACCTCCTGCTCCGGCGCACACCGTGCAGAAGGATGCCAGCAGAACGGGGAGGATCAGCAGCCGCTGCATGTTGGCGCGTCTCTGAATGAGCCGAGAGAAAGCGAGACAATGACTCGATTCCCTCCGATGTGATCGCATTCCTCAGGGCGGGCGGTGGCGGTGGCGATGGGGGGGTCCTTATACTTATCCATCACCGCACAACCAAAGGAAAAGACCAATGCGTGGCGCCGCCTCCTTTTCGGGTATCGCCTCTGCAGTGATCAGAGCCCGAATGACAGGGGCCCTCATCAATGGGCCAACGGTGAGAGAGGGAGCCGGTAAAAAAAAAACAACAACAAAACAAAACAGAGGAACTCAATAGTTACTGGTTGAGTCAAGCAGCTTCCTGATGATTTGTGATGACATCAGAAAGACTTCATCATGACTTGACCAGGGGTTTACATTCTTGAGGTATATATACATATACTTATATTTGTATATATACCTCAAATTGTGCTATAAAGGTCGACAATGTTGATCATTTTGGAGAAAGTCTCATCAGCATCAATATTTCCGCTAAATAAATAGATAGTTTGATGGAGGAAAAACCTCCTCAGGCTCTGAGCTCAAACGCCAGAGAGCCTCAAACTATAGGTTTCAAATCATTAGACAGTTCATTCAATTTCACATCATTTTCTCGCTGGGAGCCATTTGTTTGCTTGGTATTTAATGAAACACGTGGACCGATTTTGACGCTCGTACGGTAGCTATACTCGCAAACTGACCAGGTAATTAGTCCAGGTTTGGTCGTTTGTTGAACGTTCGGAAACTACAGCGCGGCGAAGGTAAACAAAGGTAAAAATAAAATAAAAATAAAACATAATAATAACCTGAAACTGTGATCAGCTCAAAACCCTTTTACTCTCCGTCTCTCTTCGTCGGTTTTAATGCGCACCCGTTGCCGTGGCAACCGCCTGAGCCACGCCAGCCGAGCAGACATTACGTTACACATCAGGTTTACAGGCTTGATACTTATTTTGCGTTCATTAATAAGCGCTTTCATGGGCACAGCGGTGGTTGATGAGCTCGTTTTAAACTCCTGCTCTGCTAGTGATAAAGTCGCCTCTTTTTTTTTTATTATTATTTAGGTAATGGAGCATTGTTGAAATTATAATTACTGAGGTTATTATTTTTGCTGGGTCCTTCATTTGAACACTTTGTGTTGAATTTTTATTTTTTTGTTGTTGTTGCTGTTCTTTAATAAAGTTACAAACGTTTACTCGAGATATATAGAACTTCGATCAACACATAGATGTATTGAGCATTGATGAAGCAGAGCAGGAACAGTTCCGAAAAAAAAAAAATATATATTATATATATATATATATATATATATATATATATATATATAGAAACTCACACATGTTTATATTTATTATTATTATAATTATTTTTATGCAAAAATTTTTTGTGTTTTTTTTTTTAACCTTATTTTGTTCTTATTTTCAGGTATATTATATGTGTACATTGTTGTTAGTGTCAGAGACCAAGTAACAGGAGGAGATCACGATTCGGCCTTTTTGCTTCCGAAGCCTGACAAAGCACAACAAGGCCCATAACAGTGAGCAGCACTGATAATTGTCAGAGTTCGAGGTCAGCTGACTGTTCAGGTTCAAAGTTGTTGCTTTTGGAAAAATATGGCCGTGGTCCTTAAGGTCTCTTAAGGTTATTTCGTTTCATTGCTTTTGCATGCTTGTTGTGAAGCCGGTTCGTGTTTACAGCAGTGTGTACAGGCGGATCAGTTGCTCGGCCGTCTGGCTCTGGTCTGCTCACTCGTTCCCATGCACCCGCTCTTTCAGGCTAAATACAGAAATTGTTCCTTGGAAATAACACAGTGATGACTCCTTTATTTACCATCCGTCTCGCCCCGGTAGTTTTAGGCTGAAGAAGCTGATCCGGAGTGAAGGCTGCAAACTTTGCTGTGCGGCATTAGCTTTAACTGGTAGCGACAATATTTACAAGCCACCGTCTTCTTAATTCAGGATCGTTTGGAAATCTACGAAAACTTAAAAGCCCGTTTTATTAGGAAGACAACAATGTTCATAGTATTGCTCTATTTGCATTTGAAATATGACTATTTTTTTTTGGCTGTCACAGTAACTCAAAGCGGAAACAAGAAAGTCGCATTTCGCTCATGCGGATGTGACGACGACGCGCTACGTATGAAGAGACCATTATATGAGGCCCGAAAAAGAGTTTGATTAGGGGTTTTGCTCCCACCATGCTGGTGTAATCTAGTCAAAAATAAAGGTACTTTGTATTGAGTTCATGGAAGATATAATAATTTAGAATGTGTTAAACCTGTTTGCTTAAAAATGTTAAAATTGTTATAAATAAGTGTAAACAAAAAATCTGTACTTACAGATACTTGAAGTAATATGGCATAAAAAGTTAAATGAATTTGGAAAAATGAACTTAAAACCATTTCATAGAAAAGTAATCTTCAACATATTTTATTTTGAAGGGCTCATGTTTACAAGAGGATTCAGGAAGTGATGTAGCAAAGGTTACAATGCAGTCCAACCAGCCTAGAGTTGAAAGAGGTCGCAGCCGACAACATTGTCGAAAGGGAATTACACCCAAGCCACCCAAGCGCAAGAAGAGGAAGGTGTCGTTTGCACTCTGGTAGGAGCAGTACACACCAGAGGAGCTTAAGATTTCTACTGAATAGATCGAACAGCAGGACGCTTCATTGGTGACTGAAAATGAATCGATCGCCAAAATACTGGAGACAGTGGATCAAAAAGGGACAGACAGACACCTGAGAGTGAGTCCAAGGAGAAGAACCAGGTACCATTTATATATATCTATATATATACGTATATATATTTATATATATCCATCCATCCATCCATCCATGGATTGGATGGATGGATGGATGGATGGATCCATTGTTGATGGATCCATCAACAATGGATCCATCAATCCATGGATTGGATTGATGGATGGATCCATCAATAATGGATCTCTCATCCATCCTCTCCTCTCATCCATCAATCCATGGATTGTGACCCGACCCCGCTTATCCGGGGTTGGGTCACCGGTCAGCAGCTTAAGAAGGAAGGCCCAGACTTCCCTCTCCCCAGCCACTTCTTCCAGCTCCTCCGGGGGAATCCCTAGGCGTTCCCAGGCCAGCCGAGAGACGTAGTCTCTCCAGGGTGTCCTGGGTCTTCCTCAGGGCCTCCTCCTTGTGGGACGTGCCCGGAACACATCACCAGGGAGGTGATGTGTGAAGGGACGTCCAGCAGGCATCCTGACCAGATGCCTGAGCCACTTCAACTGGCTCCTCTCGATGTGGAAGAGCAGCGGCTCTACTTTGAGTCCGTCCCGAATGACCAAGCTTCTCACCCTATCTCTAAGGGAGAGCCCAGCCACCCTATGGAGAAAACTTATTTCGGCCACTTGTATCTGCGATCTCGTTCTTTCGGTCATGACCCAAAGCTCATGACCATAGATGAGATGGGATTAGATGGGAACGTAGATTGACCGGTAAATTGAGAGCTTTGCTTTCTGGCTCAGCTCTTTCTTCACCACGACAGACCGGTACAGCGTCCGCTTCACGGCAGACGCTGCTCTAATCCGCCTAGCGACCTCCCGCTCCCTTCTTCCCTCATTCGTGAACAAGATCCCAAGATAGTTGAACTCCGCCACTTGAGGCAGGACATCCCCCTCGACCCGGAGAAGGCACTCTACCCTTTTCCGGCTCAAGACCATGGCCTCGGACTTGGAGGCACTGATCCCCATCCCAGCCACTTCACACCCGGCTGCGAACCGCTCCAGCAAGCCAATAGGACCGCAAAAAGCAGAGATGCAATCCTAAGGCCACCAAAACGGATCCCCTCAACACCTTGGCTGCGCCTAGAAATTCTGTCCATAAAAGTAATGAACAGAATCGGTGACAAAGGGCACCCCTGGCGGAGTCCAACCCTCACTGGGAACGAGCCCGACTTATTGCCAGCAATGCGGACCAGACTCTGACACCGGTCATACAGGGACCTGACACCCCGTATCAAAGGGCCCGGTACCCCATACTCCCTGAGAACCCCCCACAGGGCACCCCAAGGGATATTTGGTCCAGTGTTCCACGACCAGGACGAAAAGCACACTGGTCTTCCAAAATCCGAGGTTTGACTATCCGACTGACCCTCCTCTCCAGGACCCCCGAATAGACCTTGTCAGGGAGGCTTAAGAGTGTGATCCCCTTCCCCTCTGTAATTGGAGCACACCCTCCGATCCCCCTTTTTAAACAGGGGGACAACCACCCCAGTCTGCCATTCCAGGGGTACTGTCCCGGGTGTTCATGCGATACTGCAGAGTCGCATCAACTAACACAACCCTACAACATCCAGAGCCTTAAGAAACTCCGGGCGAATCTCATCCACCCCTGGGGCCCTGCCATTGAGGAGCTTTTTAACTACCTCGGCCACCTCGTCCCCAGAGATTGGAGAGCCCAACCCAGAGTCCTCAGGCTCAGCTTCCTCAGTGGAAGGCATGTCGTTGGGATTCGGGAGGTCTTCAAAGTACTCTGCCCACTGGCCCACAACATCCTGAGTCGAGGTCAGCAGCACACCACCCCCACTGTAAAAAGTGTTGGTGCTACATTGCTTCCCCCTCCTGAGACGCCGGATGGTGGACCAGAATTGCCTCGAAGCCATGCGGAAGTCTTTCTCCATGGCCTCTCCAAACTCCTCCCATGCCCGAGTTTTTGCCTCAGGAACCACCTGAGCCGCATGCCGCTTCACCTGCCAGTACCCATCAGCTGCTTCCGGAGTCCCACAGGCCAAAAAGGCCCGATAGGACTCCTTCTTCAGCCTGACAGCATCCCTCACCGAAGGTGTCCAACAACGGGTTCGAGGTTTGCCGCCACGACAGGCACAGACAACCTTGCGACCACAGCTCTGATAAGCCGCCTCGACAATGGAGGCACGGAACATGGTCCACCCAGACTCAAATACGTCCCACCTCCCCGGGGACGTGTTTGAAGCTCTGCCGGAGATGGGAGTTAAAGCTCCGTCTCACAGGGGACTCTGCCAGACGTTCCCAGCAGACCCTCACAACACGTTTGGGCCTGCCAGGTCTGACCGTCATCCTCCCCCTCCACCGGAGCCAACTCACCACCAGGTAGTGGTCAGTGGACAACTCCGCACCTCTCTTCACCTGAGTGTCCAAGACATACGGCCGCAGATCCGACGAAACGATGACAAAATCGATCATCGAACTGCGGCCTAGGGAGTCCTGGTGCCAAGTGCACATATGGACACCTTTATGTCTGAACATGGTGCTCGTTATGGATAATCCGTGACGAGCACAGAGTCCAATAACAGAACACCACTCGAGTTCATATTGGGGGGAGCGTTCCTCCCAACCACGCCCCCCCAGGTCTCACTGTCATTGCCCACGTGAGCGTTGAAGTCCCCCAGCAGAACGAGGGAGTCCCCAGGAGGGGCACTCTCCAGTACCCCCTCTAAGGACTCCAAAAAGGGTGGGTAGGCTGAACTGTCGTTTGGCCCGTAAGCACAAACGACAGTCAGAACCCGTCCCCCCACCCGCAGGCGGAGGGAGGCTACCTTCTCGTTCACCGGGGTAAATCCCAGCATACAGGTGCCGAGATGGGGAGCAACAAAAATGCTCCCGACGCCTCTCACCGTGGTCAATTCCAGAGTGGAAGTACATCCAGCCCCTCTCAAGGAGATTGGTTCCAGAACCAGAGCCAAGAGTCGAGGCGAGACCAACTATTTCTCGCTGGAACCTCTGAGCCTCACACACCAGCTCCGGCTCCTTCCCCACCAGAGAAGTGACATTCCACGTCCCAAGAGCCAGTTTCTGCAACCAAGGATCAGACTGCCAGGACCCTCTGATAGGTGGCTTCAGTCTCACATAATATCACTACCAATGTCTATTTAGCAAAGTTTAGCAATAGTGTCATTAAACAAAAATATTTATAATAGAATAGTATTTGGAGTTTATTACTCTTAGTCATGTAAAGCATCTTTCAGAGTGGCTGTGGAGAAGCCTCTCCTTGATGACATCTTGGTGATGGTGTCTTCAGCCCCAAATCCTCTTTCTGTTGGTGTGCTGCTACAAGCCATGGTTATTCCAAGAAATGCTGTGGAGGTGAACCAGCTGACCTTATTGTTCCAGAAGGAGTCCTGGAGAGACATAACAGTTCCAGCTGACACTGTTGTGGAATGTCTTTGCATCACTGCAAAAAAAAACACTGTATGTTCAGGATTTGATGCAGGTCCGATAAATTTTGGAAAGTCACCTGTTCCAGAACAATGGAAACAAAAACTTTATCAGAATCTGTCTGAACGAGCAGGAGAAAGGTGTCTTTCAGGGTGACTACAAACAATTGGAGCTAAGGTAGCAAGTCACTGTACCTTAGCTCCACTAGAGCTAAGTTTAGACCACTAGAACAACCATGTTTTAGACCAAGTACAAAGAATGGGTGGAGAGGAAGCAGATTGGGTAGACCACTAAAGAACAGTAGGGGGTCTCTTTCAGATTCACCAAGAACAGTACAGGGCAATAATGACGAATTACAGTAACTCATTAACATCTGCTCTATCTCATGACATCAATAGCTACCATCCGCTGCGGTCAGAGGTGTGAAATTCATTAACATATAAACCTCCCCCCCTATCCGCCCCACCCCCTATTTTCATATTCATAACCTGTCATAAATTTTGATTGAAGAGTGTATCAAATATCTGTCTAGTAGGGGGTCAAGAGTTCCCTGGATACATGTCAGGGGAAATATGTAGGTCACACGGTGTCTGCAGAAGGTGTCTCAACTGATCCAACAAAAACTGAAGATGTTCCCACATGGCCAATGCCTACTGATCTGAAGACGCTGCGGTAATTCTTAGGATTTTATGGGTACTACCCAAGGTTTATCCAGAATTATTCCTCCATAGTTTGCTTCTCTATTGGACGCTGCGTGGGTCCATATCCTTTCGTTAGGTCACTAACGAAAGGATACGGACCTTTAGTTAGTCACCTAACTAAAGAATATGGACCCACGCAGCGTAGGAGAAAGCCCAAAAAAGAAGCTAAAGTTTATTTGGATAAGCCATTCTGAGAGAGGTGGTGAGCGACGTGTTAAACAGGAAGACAAATTATTATAAAAACCGCCTTCACTCAGACTTGAATAATCTAATCATCATTTAGCTTCAATCGAAAGATTTTTCTAATGTTTTTGATCTTTTGAGTCAGGATGTTTTCATTTACTCGCTCTGATGAGTCGTCATTTTGTACGAATTTATGTCATTTAGGAAAAATCCTAATCTAATTCAAGCCGGATTGAAATTAGACCAGATTTAATCAACACAACGACCAAACAATGGAGACATTTAGGACATATTTCACCTTTAAACCGCTTGCATGATGGGAAACTTCCCACAGGTGTCAACGATCTGAACGGCTCACAGGGCGGATGGGAGGCACAGCGACCCATCATGGGACCTTGACGGCCCTGTTGGACTCATCAAACTACAACTTAAAACCTCACCAAGGATGAGAACTGAGGAAGTCTTTTTCCTTTAACAATCCTTTAGTGTAGAACATTTCAATGAATTTTAAATCTATTTAAACTCGACAATCAAAAGCTTGTAGAAGCCAGAAACCGATCCCATGTGATGAGCTCTCTGTGACCTCTGACCTGACTCGGGAGGGATTGGCTCTGCTTGCGCACACCTGAGAGAAACGTGTCGAAAACCGTAGCTCTTCAGCCGTGGAAATGGCCGTAGTTTGCAAAAAAGAAAAATCGCAGCACTCCACCTGAACTTTTCCAACCATAAAAAGTTAGGAGCTGTCACCATTTATTTTCGTTCACCTTGTGGAGACCTAGATTAGCCTCAGCTTGAATTATTGATCATGCTGAGTTAACATTAAACAGCAGTTCCTCTTAAAAGTAGGACTTGGCTTGTGTTTCACTTCTGGAAAAAAAAACGACACGCTTTCTGAGTAACTGCAATAAAACTCTGTGGAAGTCCAGTCCTCATGTGGCCGACGCCGGATAATTACACACACCGAATGACGTTTTTATCTCACTGTCTGAAGTTTTGTCCGCCCAAAGTTCTCTCTTTTTAAGTCAGTTAAATTAGCAAAATTATTTATATTTGCTAAAAGCCAGAAAATGTGGTCACATCAATTGTTTTTCGAGATGATTTTAAAATTTTCTCTGAATTCAGAAGTTTACATACATTAGGTCAGAATCACGGATTGCTGTAAGACTTTTTAAACATCATGAGACTCATGCAGATTAACTTCTACTTTCCTTATAAATCTTCCAAAAAAAAACCCCCAAACTTTTTTTTTTTTTTTTAAATAGAGGAACTTTAGTCACTCGTACCAGAAAAAGAAATGGAGTTAAGAAATACCTCATTGTAAAGTCATGTAAAAGTCTTGATTTGATTTGCTGTGGGGATCTTGTGCTTCTGCTGGTGAATAAACGCCATCTAGTGGCATCAAGAATCGATGCAGCTTCCACTCAAGACTAAACAGAAAGGGGGAAAAAAAAAATCTCCCAGACAGTAAAAACTTTTCTGTTAAACTGGGATTATTCCATGTTTGCCTAAAAAATAAACATGCAGGAGAAAATGAGTTGATGCTTAACTTCGAAGGTGTTCATGCATGAATTTTCTGAGCTCAGTTCACCTTGACACTCTGCATCTGGTCTCGAAGTGGCAAGAGCAAAGCTGTTGCTGAAAGCATCCCATAGGAAGTCCTGTTTACAGTTCCCAACAAGCCATGTAGGGGGCGCTGCAAACTTGGCAGAGTCTGATCAAATTAGATCGAAATGTCATTTTTGTGACCCAGAGTACCACCTCATATGCCTGTGGAACAGGGTGGTGGCAGCATCGTGCTGTTGCAGTGTGGTAAGAAAACCTGAGAGAGACTGTATAACACTTGATGATGGGTTGATGTTTACCTCTAGGAGACTACATGACCATCAGATCAAAGCATAATCATGTCTTGGAATGACCTAGTCAAAGTCCAGACCTTCATGGAATTGAGAATTTGTGGCAAGACTTTAAAAGAGTCTCTGGATGTGCAAACTAGTGGAAAAATGGGCTAAAATTAGGCAGATTTTGCTCCATCGTAAGGCGTTTCTCTTGACTCAGGAGGGATTAATAAAAAGCTTTTCAAAATTTGTAAAAAAAAAACAAAATTGAAAATATTTATTTTGATGGTCTATTATGTTAAAACAGATTAAAGTTTGTGGTTGTGGAGGTCAATACTGAATCAGGATGATGTTTTTATTTCACACTGTCAAGTGTTGAGCGTCTCAATATAAAAACGAATGCTTTCCCATTGGGATAAATACGAGGCAGCTGTTTTCTCCTAGCCGACGTCACTAGAGGTGTTTAAATGGCTGAAGGTTTTGGGAGTCAGTGATTTCTAGACAGACGCCGATCGAGTTGATATGATGGTTTATTTTTAATCCTTGGGATTTCAGTTTTACAGTGCATTTTCTTTACAACAATTATTAGGTAATGGGTTTTAGCCATCACTACTGATCAGATAAGAGCTTGTTACATTTTCGCCTTGAAAATTTCGACTTCGATCTCGTGCAAAAATAACATCGCAAACATTACACAATGGTTAATTAACGGTTTGCTAATTCAGTTATATCCCATCATTGTCTTTATCTAAACTCAACAATTTGTTAATCTTAATTTAAATCAGTGTTATTAAGCAGCTAAATATTTGCACCAATAAATCATACACAGACGTGGCCAATTAGAAACCTGCTGCTGTCCAGAAGAAAATAAAAAAAAAAAAAAAGGCTTTTAAAAGTAGACAAAAAACCAAATATGGCACTATTGATTCAAGAAACAACCAGTAGACACAAAAACAATATTTTTTAGTGGGAGGAAAGAGATGGGAGAAAAAAAAAGAAAAAGAAATCTGGGTGTTCTGTATCCAGTTCACAAGCTTGAGATGTTCAGACGAGAGTTTCGGCATAAATTCGCCACGGAAAAGCCGCCAGCACCTTTCAAAGCTCACATCCCAACTCCCGTCTTCCTCCTTCCTCTCAGCCGTCGCCTCGGCGACGCGGCCGCGGCAGGGCGAAGCAGCGACAAACACAGAACCACGTTGACCGTGCATACACAGAAGGTCTGAGAACACGCGGCAGAGACAAAACACTTGAACGGAAACGGATCCAGTCTTCCCCAGCGCGCTTACATTCCGCCTCGAAGGAATAAGATGCGTTAGCAGAGTAAACAGCAGATTTCTCCCTTTTTGCTCAAGTTTGGTCTCCCTCAAATACACAACAGGTAGTAGTGCACAAAATAAAAATACAAAATTAGACTTTTAAATACTGTAGCAGCATTTTTTTTTCTTCCTCTTTTAAAGTCGCCTCCAGTGGTACTGGTGGAGGACGTCGGGAGTCCCCGACACGTGAAGGTTGAGCGATTGTCCTCCGGAGAGCGAGACGGAGTCCAGCCAGAGCGGAGGACAAAGGTGGTGGACAGAGACGAGACGCCGTGTCGGGGTGGAGAAAAGGGGGAGGGGGCAGCAGGACGCTGCAGCGCTCCGGGCTGAAAAAAAAAGTGTCCCAACAGCATCATCGTCACCTCCGCTTCCCACTAACCTGCGTCACACCTTCTAATCTCGGGCGCGTCTGCGTTTCAAGACAAACGTCTCTTCCTCGTAGCCCCTCCGTAGCCTTGACGACGGCGCGTCGAGGTCGCCAACGGGGTGTCGCTCTGCTCCAAAGCGAGCAGGGCGGAGCAGAGGTGGTGCCGCGCGTCGCTGTGCGTCCTCTCAGCTGGACGCCGTGGCGATGGCCTTCTTGAGCTGCTGGCTGCGGATCTCGCGGGTGCGAGACTCCAGCAGGTGGTCGTGGCAGGTGTTGCACACCAGCACCGGGTCGTACAGCTGCTGGTCCGGGATGGGCAGCTTCAGGTGGCAGCAGTCTTTGCAGAACACGTTGCCACAGTTCCTACAGAAAAAAAGACGGTAAAGTCAAGTTTCTGCTTGTAACGACTCTACATTAGTGGAAACTGAATCAGTGTTGCCATGTTTACTGATATAAAGCCCCACCTGCAATGGTGACGCCTCTTGGCGATCCAGAACTCACAGTCACAGTTGAAGCAGTGAGAGGCCATGTGGTCCGGGACCCACCTTGTCACCTGCACACACACACACACACACACACACACACACACACACACACACACACACACACACACACACACACACACAGAGCAGTGGAGGATGTCAGGACAGAGTCAGAGGGTCGGGATGTGTGTTTGTGGATGAAAGACGCTGACCTCGGTGTCTTTGGGTTCGACTCGATCCCAGCTGCCCTCAGACAGACGGTCCTCGCTATGGGTGGACAGAGAGTCCTCCTCGTTGCTGTTGTCCGACTCCCGCAGACACGTCTGGAAAACGGCGGACATTTTAGAGGACACACAGTAACACATTTATCAAAATGTGATGTTCATCGATTGTTTCATCATTGGTGACTGGGACAATGTTTTTATGACGTAAAGCGCTTTGAAATGCCTCGTCGCTCTTCAAAGAAACTTGACTAGAAAAACTGAGGAAACATTTATGAAATCTGCAGAAAGAAGAATGAAGGAGAAGAAACTCACAATGTCGTCCTCGTAGTCGACGTCCGGCTCGGAGGGCGGGGTGCTGAACTGTTTGCTCTCCAGCCTCATCTGCAGTTGCCTCACCTGCTGCCGCAGCACCTCCACCTCCTGCTTGTATCCGGCCTCGATCTGCCGCAGCCGCTGCTGCACGGCGTCCAGCGGAACCGGCAGCCCGTCGTCGTCCAGGTACGCCGGTGCGTGGGGCGGAGGCGGTGAGCTGGAGGCCGACGGGGAGGAGTACGATGCCTGCAGCAGCTGGTGGGCCGCCAGCGAGTAGCTGAGGCTGCGGGCGCCGCTGGAGCAGCAGAGCGCCTCTCTGCGGCAGCACTGCGAGCCGCTGGCGGCGGCGAAGCCCTGCGAGCGCAGGAGCTTACCCAGCAGCCGGCGGCTCTGGTAGCCGCTGGGCTGCCTGAAGCTAGGCTGGCCCAGACCCGGGATGGGGACGCTGTCCCACTGGGAGCCCAGCAGAGGCAGGTCGGACAGCTGAGAGGTCAGAGGTCGGAGGATGGAGTCGGTGTGAGCAGCGGAATCCGTCAGCGGCCTCCCTCTTCCCTTCGCCGGTTCCGTCCTCGAGCCGTCCTTGTCTTTCTGTGGCGACTCGTCATCACTGGAGCGGCTCTGATGGAGCAAAGGGAAGGCGGCCGGCGGCTCAGCCTCGTCTGTGAGCGTCTCCGTGGAGTCGTCCATGCTGGCCGCTTGCTGCCTCGCTGCCAGCAGGGCGCCAGGCGGCGGCAGCCCGTCAGCCTCGCCGTCGCCATGTCCGTTGGTTAGTAAGGTGGAGGTGTTGGCCGCAGGCTGGGTGTTTTTGCATGGCAGAGGTAAGCAGGGTTCTGGTTTGTGGGACGGGGAGGCGGGTTCTGGAGTCCCACACGGACTCTCCGCCTCCAGCGGAGGAGACGGCAGCGGCGGGCTGGGGGTCTGAGGCGACGCCTGGTGGAGGACCGGAGTGACGAAGGCAGTCTGTGAGAGGGTGGGGGAGTCGCAGACGGGGGGAAGGGGAGGAGACGGCAGGGGCTGCGTGGTCAGACAGGGTTCTTCCTCCGCCCCCGATCCGCTCTTGTGGTTCTGGTCCAGACCCGGACCGGCTGCTGGCGGCGCCTCCTCCGCCCCGTCAGTCAGGTCGTCCTCAGAGCGGCCTGTAGAGGGTCGTCCGCCGCAGCTGAGGGTTCTGGGGCCGGGCGGCCCTCCTGGCAGTGCTTGTTCAGGTTCGGGTCACTGGATGTCCGGGTCAGAGGAAGACCGTTCTCCAGAGCGGACAGCAGGTTGTCCATGGAGCGAGTCTTGGGAAGTCTGGACAGGAAAGACCAATTATTTCACCCACATTTTCTTATTTGGGACACCAGAGGGCAGTATAACTCTGTTTTCATTTCCCTTAAACTTCTTTATTTTTTTACCCGACAACTTCAAACTTTAATATATTTTTCTTTTTATGATTTTATCACAAAAAACCAGCACAAACATCAAGATTTCTCCATTTTCCCACAGTAAAATTCATGAACTTTACAAGGTAAATTTGTTAAGTTTTAAAAATCAACACAAATGAACTAAAAATGACAAGTTTCACTTGTGATGTCATTTATTTCTGTTAATAATGTCTTGTGATATTATTCTACATTGTAAGGACAAATAAGTTAAAATATAACATTTTATGTTTTGAAAATTCTCTCACACTCAATGCAAGAGATTGAGCTGAAAACAAAATACTAATTAAACAAAAAAAGATATTAATAATGTATAAAATATAAGCTAATCTTTTCAATCACCAGATCAAAAACTCTTTGAGCCATTAAGACTAATAAATTAATGTAATAAATTAAAATTACCTCAATAATTTTCTTTTTTTAGTCATTGCAAACCATTTTGTTTATGGTTTCGGTTTTAAGAGGTTTTTTTTAATCTTTTTTTTTTTTCCATTTTATTTAGTGGTTTTGGTTGTTGTATTTTATTTTGCATATTTAAAATATCTTCTAGTGTTTGGTGTTCGGCTGCTGTGAGACTCAGGGAAGCTGAATTCACACGCATGGCAAACCTTTTCCACGTTTCGCTGCAAATTTATGCACTACTCAGTTCTGGTTTATTACCACATTAAAAACCCAAAATAATAAATTGAGGCCTGTGGTCATAATGTGGTAAAACGCTGGTTTGTGGGACTGGGAGGCGTAAAACATTGAAGAGCCATAAATACTTTTGCAAGACGATAAATAGTGAACTGTGAGCGTACCTGTCCAGTGAGCGGGAAGTGAGCTCATCTCCAGTGGCACATGGGGGGAGGTAGAGCTCCACAGACTCATCCACGGCTGTGCAGGGGGACGAAGTGGGCAGGTAAACAGCTGTCCACAGCTGTAAGGCCCGCGTGTGGCAGACTGGCTGCAGCACCTGGCAGACAAGAGGCAGAGACAAACCCGGCAGCTCAATGGCAAGTCATGATTGTGGATTATTTTGCAATTTGTTCCCCAAAGACAAAAAAAAGTAAAGGTTGCTCTTCTGGTCCTTTATTAAATAACAGGAAGTTTAGATGTGGAAATACACAACGAAAGCAAACCTGCAAAAACATTTCAGATAATCAGAAGTTTTTCAGCCGTAGTTTAGCAGTACAGTCGGTATGTAATATAAAGTCTGGCATTACCACATCGTGACCGGGAACGTAGAGGAAATTCTGGAAGTTCTTGTTTCCCGCGCGGAGCAGTGACCACACAGAGCAGGTGCGCTTGTAGATGTTCTTTGCTTCTCGCTCTCGAGCGTTGTTGCACAGAAATGTGCCGTAAAGACAAGAGTAGGTGTGCTGGACCAACTTGACCTGCACGAAGGAGGAGGACGAGTCACGCCAGGCCTTTTCAGGACATTTTGTCTCTCTTAGCGTCAAGTGACGGCTGAGTGGCGTAAAAACGTTCAAACTTAAAACAGGATTTCTGCAGGTTTCACCAACACAAATTTCTGACTTCTCAAGACCTTATTAAGACAGTTATTTATGTAATTTAAGACATGTATCATGACAAAAATGCTAAAAGAAAATTGCATATTTTATAAAGTTCTTGTGGTGCCAATTTATTTTTTTTTTTTGTGAACTGATGTAGCAACCCATCGGAAGTGAGCCAGCGGCGAAGACGAACTTCGTCCAGCTTCCTGTTAGCGTTACGTGACTTGCACTAGGTTTATGAAGCAGAAAAACAGGTTTTTTTCCTGCACAGCTAATCTTCCCACTTCGGTGACTCACTTAAGTCACCGAAGTATTCCAATAATTAATGTAATTAATTTGATTTAACTCATGTTGTAGCGACACGCTGAGCTGACCTGAAGAGGCTCCTGCAAGTGCTACTGTTGCTCTTGTAATACTGGATATGCAGTTATTTTATTGCTCTTTCAGGCACTTGAATGCCATCGACAAGAGCTGAAATTCATCTGTATATATGTTCCACCCAGAACTCGTCAAGTAGGATAGTTGTAACTTAACCTGGTTCAAATCTCATGTAAAGTTCCTTCGGCTCTCCAAAATTTCCAATTTTTCATCACTTATTCAAAAACATAATCAGTAGCTCAGCTCTACACCTTATTGATGTTCAGTCAAGCAGAGTTTTTCACATGAGCATCTTTCTTAGCTGCAGATAATGATCAAGCATTCACTGACAAAATGTTGTGTTACTAGATTTATGCTAGAAAATGTTTTTTATAAAAAAAGAAATAAATAGAAATCGAATTATTTGTTTATTTAAATCCATTACTGTATTTCTAATTTTGTTTAGAAAGACTTAATTTAGAATAATTGGCCAACTTTTTGATATGATTAAAGGATTAATTGTCAGAATAATCGATAACTAAAATCATGTCTCGCTGGACTTTGACTATTTACCTTAATGACTTGAATGGAATATTTGATTGGCAATTAGTGTGACACTTCATAACGATCTGGCTCAGTATCGAGGACAAAATGTCTTCATTCGGACATCTATAATACTTTCATTAAATTCAATCAACACAATCTCAATTTCTTGATTTCATGGTGAAATGCGCAGGGTGGAGAGAGCTGCGTGACCACCCACCAGGAAGGCCTCGTTGAACTCGAACAGGCAGGGGAACTGTTTGAGCAGCTGGTGAACGCAGTCCAGCCACTGCAGGAAGACGGGACACTGCTCGCTCACATCGTCCGCGTTCTCCTGGTGGCCGCACCGGTCCCCGAACTTATGACCGTAGTCCAGCCAGTCCGTCTCCACAAGCACCTGAAAACCCTGTGGGTAAAAAAAATTATCCAACAGTGAGAATCTATAAAAAAACAACAAGAAAATATTTGCTGATACATAAAAAAGGACAAACAAGTAATCTCTCACCTCTAATGTCCTGTAGTAGGGGTCTAGAAGTACTTTGGCCAGGGCTACTATCTGGGGCGTTCGGTCCCAGCCATCTGAGCAGTGCACCAGGACGGGCCGGCCTTCCCGTTCCACCGCACCGCACACCAGCGTGGCGGCCTTCAGCATGACCGACAGGTGCTGCAGCCATCGGGTGCTCTCAAGAGCCGACAGCCAGCTGAAACCACGACAAGCGGCCGATTAGACCGACCGGCTGAAATCCACCCTAAGTGGTGTGATAATAAGCTTGTAACAGGAAGAAGCTTCAGCGTATCTGAAAGTGCTTTTAGTGTTTAAAGATCTGAAAGTGCTTTTAACCATGAAGAGCTCACTGGACAGCATCACAACTCCACTTAGAGACTCAGTCTTGTTTTCTTGTCTTTGACGTGTGATTACCAGTTATGTCTACTAATTTCACGCTGTACACAAACACAAAATCTTAATACCTTGCTCTAGTTTATAGAGTAAATAACTTAGAACGACTGAAATATGACAAGTAACTTTCAAGCTTGTTTTAAGTAAATAGTTTCTTTAGATTGATAAGAATAAATTACTAGTTTTCCTGGCAGATCATTTCTTTTACAACATGGGAAAATATCTTGTGAAATAATCTTTGGTTTTATGGTAGGTTTCCATGGTGATGCTAGTCATAAGCCTGTTCTGTGACAATGAAGACCTCACTAATCACGTATTAAAGGAGTATTTATACGGATACGTCTGATTAAGTTGCTCTGCGTTCACTTCGAGTGAATTTTTAGATCATCATAATTAACAAAAACAACAAAAAAAACAAGCTTTACAATATGATGTCTCAGCTGCTGGGTCGTCGGAAAACCAAACACGTAAACAAATACAAATTTAAACGAGCACGGATCGATGCGTACGGACGGGTTAGGCCAGCACGAACAGAAACTGCTGCGCGGCGTCGCTCTCGTGTCGGAGCGGTGTCGCTTTACCGTTGGCATCAAAACAGGGGAGAGGGAGGCGCAAACGAGGACAGAGCCGCTCAGATGGAGAAAGGTCAAACCGATCGACTTACTTCCCCGGATCTGGGATCTGACTGCAGACAGCCCGCAGAGCCTGGAAGCTGTTGCGGATGGCATGGATGTTGGCCATTCCCATAAACATAACTTCACAGTTGGGGTAGTACTCTAAAAATAACAACACACATATATGTAAAAATATCTAAGCTTTACTGAAAATATAGACAACATTTATATATACTAGTGCTGTCAATTGATGAAAAAAAATAAATAAATCAGATTATCACAAGCAGAGTTTTAAACATGATGTGCAGAGAGATTTCATAAGAAGGACAGCCTGCTTAATATGAGCTCAGACCGACCTTCGCATTCACAGCCGCCACCTTTGGCTCGGTTGGCCACAGCGGCGGTGTAGGAGCGGGCGTCCAGAATCAGCAGCTTCTGGGTAACCGAGCTGTCGTTGCAGCCGGAGCCGCCCGTCAGCGACGAGTCTGAGGGAAAACAGGAAGGACGACAGAGCTGAGTGAAGCCTGGTAGCAGGACGAAGGGGAAGACGAGAAGCAGGGAAACAGAGAGATGCTGTGGACGTCATAAAGAGAAACAAAAAAAAACCAAAAAAACAATAATTCCTCCTGATGCCAATCACAAGAGGCATGCCTCCAAAAGCTACTTGTGCTGGAGAGAAGCAATTATTGTGCTACACCAAGTGAGCTCTGAGTAAAGCTGGTGACGTGCTGCAGAGGAGCTTAAACTCTGCAGACTGACTCACTGATGCCACCAAATCAAGCCTGAAAGATTCAAAGAATTGTTTCCTTCGCAAATTCTGCTGAGAATACGTTTCTAATTTTCATAGAAAACTGAATGTATGAACACAGCAGTCAATGATAACAGCTGCAAGTTCTGGTTTTAAATTGAAGCATGCAAAAACAGAACTTCATGCTTCAGCTTCATGTTATATTTAATTGGAGAGAGAGAGCTACAATATCAATATAATAAGCAGAACTGAATTTAGAGGCATTAAACGAAATGAACCACAATACAATATGCATGTCACGCTTTTCAGATTTTATTCATTTTCCTGCCACGTCATGCTCAGTGTCTGTGTTTTGCATCTTCTTTTTATAGGATAATGCAATTTAGAAACATTTAAAGAGCCGTGCAAAACAAAGAGAAGAATTACAAAAGAAAGGATCTGTTTTTATTGAATTACTTGATGAATAATTTAACTAATGTATTTTGGGGAAAAGTAATAATTTAAATCCAATACTTAAATTACACAATGGCACAAGACTGTACTCAAGTCCCACCAGTTTCAAACCGTGCTGTAACACGACGACATCGACGGATCCACACACAGCAGATTTACCAAAATCACTGTCACATGAGTCGGGAGCCTCCCCTCTCTGCCGGACCGTTGCCGTCCCCTTGGCTCCCGTATCCATGTGACAGGCCTTAGCGATGGACGTCACCAGGTACTCATCGTCCGTGTTCCTCCAGCCCCACCAGCTGATCTCAGGCTGGCTGCAGCGAGCGATCACCGCCCCGTTCTTCTGGTGCCTTTGAACGTGAAGCGGAAGGGTCAAACGTGTTCTGACGCGCGAGCCGGAGACGTCTGAGGCCGCGCCGGTCGGCTTACCTGTAGACCACCACAGGGATCCTCTTCCAGGACCTGAAGGAAGCCACGCTCTCCAGCTCTTTGTCGGTGATCCAGATGGGAACCAGGAGCTTCTGTGGGTAGCTGGAGCACAACCTGCAGGGGAAACATCGGGTCAGGGCGTCGCAGTTTCTAACGCGGCATGAAAGACTCTCAGCCTAACACCGTCCGTCTCCGGTCGTCTCTCCTCTCCCCTGATACTTTCTACAGTTCCTCCCCACCTGCTGAGGGACAGACAGGCTGTGTGGATATTAGTAAGGATGAAAGTGAAATAGTGTGCTGAGTCACGGGACTCAGCAGGCTGCAGCTTGTTTAATTAGCTCGTTGTCCTGTGTCCGTCTCCCTCAACAGGATGCTCTCCAACGGGCTCTGTGACTGACTGACCTTTCTTTATATAGAATTATTTCTAAGCTTTAATCTCCAAACCACAGTTTAACCAAAAAGATTTGGAGAAAACATGGAAACTTAACATAAAAGCTGAGTTTTATTATCATGGTAACAGAAAAATGGATGATTCTATCATAATATCCATGGATTATAACTTATCGGGACGACTGCATCAAGCTAAATTTCTAGGGGACGTCGTGGATCGTAAATTTAACTGGAAATCTCATTTAAAACATGTAAACCAAGAACGAAGTCATAAAGTCAAAATGGTTTAAAACTATCAACTCTCCTGACATATTGTTCATTTGTTGTTATTGAGTCTTGTACATTTCTGAGTCAATAATGAGGAAAAGTATATATTGTTTGCGGTTTACATTGTTAATTTTATGTATATGTATATATACATTTAATTTGTAATCATTGAAGAGAGAGCAGTTTCATACAAGAATTTTTTTTTTCATACTTTCTCCCCCCTTTTCCCCTCATGTATAGCATATGTTGCAAGAGTACGCGTTTGAGAATTAATGATGAAATTCTTTCAGTTTAGAAGATGAACTGATTGACCGTTTTCAGGAAGCAGGAAGGTTTTCTTGGACTGTTTTTACTGCCTCTCCATATTTATTGCTGCAGCAGCATCATGGCCGCTCACAACGGCCATGATGCACAGACGTACTTGTAGTTGCAGTTGATGTCAGAAACTCTCCAGACGTTCTGCGTGTCAAAGCCCATCCGCCTGACCTCCATTTCTATCCTGTGACGCACATGGTCCCCTACACACACACACACGCACACACACAGGACTGGTAAACACTAACCAGTACGAAAGTGGCAACATTTTCTTTCGACTCGATGTCGTTTGCTACGTGGAGCAAACCTGGGCGGCAGAGGTGAACATGCTGGTCTTCATCATCTGCGCTGGCCCCGAGGCACCAGGCGTGGTAGGCCAGGGCGAACAGGTCCTCCAGGCGGGACGGGTGGGCTATGACCCGGTTCAGCCGCTTCGCCCACTCCTGGCACTGCTTGAATGTCGCAAAGTGGCATCTGTGGAGAATCCGCGGTTTGGTCGAGAGAGAACATCTTTGTTTTCAAATACTGTTGTATAACATTGAGCTTTAGGAACTAGAAGAAAAGCGTAAAGAAAAGGTCACGGGATTACGGATTAATTTAGTTAGCAATTACTCTGATTTTTCATATAAATGTTTTTATTTTTATTTATTTTTTTCCAATGTAAAAGTACATTGAAAATTCAATTTTTAAAGAAAAATATTTTACGGCCTAAAGTGCAACCACATAGCGTAACTTTAGTTTACGCTTGATCGTTTGTAGAAAATTATGCGAAACACTTCTAACATCAATGTGTGAAAAGTTCAGCCTTTAGCAGACTTATCAATACAAGGTTGACTGTTTTTTCATTTGACCAATTAATAACTAGACTACAAAAGTGATTAATAGATTGTTTTTTCCATGACATTTGTACTGGGTGAAGCTAAAACTATGCCACTTAAGTTTCACATTTACAATTTAAAAGGAAAAAAAAAAAAATTAAAATGCAAAATTTGTACACTTTTGGCTTAATTACCGCTCAAAATATCATGTTCTTTCAGCAATCAGCCTTTTTCCACCCTAAAAACAGTCAGCCAGATTTAGCCGTCTATCTTTAGTCTCAGGTCAAATAACAACTGATGGGGAAGCATCGATTTAACAGAAACGTAATGAATTGGATTAAACTCAAGTGCTCCGTCACGCATCCTTTCACCAGCAGAGGGAACGATTAAACAGAGAAAAACTAATGGGAGAAGTCAGTCCGGCTTCTCGCACGGAGCTAAAAACGACACAGGAGAATATTGTTGCATCTAATCTAAAAGAAGAACAACAGAATAACTTTTGCATCGTCTTTAAACTTCCACCGCTAACAATTAGAGGCCGTCTAATATGAAGCTACCATCATCTCTTTCCTACCTGACAACTTTGGAGTCTTTGCAGATGATGTGCAGCTGGAACATATCTCTGCTTTCCACACTTTCTACCAGCCTGAGCGGCACCTGCAGGGGGCGACAGAGAGCACGTGATATCAGCCTGTTGGCCCACAAAGCAGAGAAAACTTCTGCAAAGAAATCATCACAAATTTCTAGACAATAACAAATTTTGCCAGATAATAAATTGTCCCAGGAATTATTGTGATAAATGCTAATAGTAATAAAAACTAATACGCTATAATTTGGTAACTAACACCCAGCAGCTGCATCAACTAATAAAATGTCACAGCTGGGAAAATACTTAAAACTGAGCATAATTTACAGCTGGAACACCTGCAGTTATAAGAAAAATAAACTTAAGTCTCAGGATTATTCCTGAATGACAATCTGGCAGAAAACTAAAGGTTGATGGCCACTGCTCAGCTGAATGCAAAAGACACTTTGTCTTTAGTGCTTCATTACCAGACACAGTGAAGGGCTGAATGACAGAGCTGTCTAATCTGTGACAGAGGGATGTGTTTTATCGTATTGTACTCACAGAGATCTCATTGTCCACACCGGGGTAGGTCTAAAACACAGAGCCACCATGGAGCACACACACCCACACACGCACCCACACACATACACACACAGAGAGAAAAAAGGGAGGGGGAGGAGGCACACAAGACAGGAGGAAATGGGAAAAAATAAAACAAATTAAACCCCAAAAAGCTTAGAAGACAACACGGGAATGAAGAGTTAAAAAGGAAAGAAAAAAAACAAAACAACAAAAGAGTGCAAGATGAAAGCTAACTGAGTGGATGTGCTACTAGCGGCACATGTCCAAATCAAACATGGATCATGGTGAGAAAGAAAGACAAACAGAGAGGAGAGCAAAGGGCAGAAAAGGTTTGGAAGGAAGGGGTGAAGTTGTGAAAGGGCATGTGGGTGAGAGGTTGTGGCTCGCTGGCTTTCGGACAGAGTTCATCCGTACAGCTGGAGGTCAAGGCAGGAGTCCGAGTGGTTGGCTAATCAGTTGTATGGGCACGGTTAGACGGTAACTTAATTCTCCTTCTGAAGGAGAACACTAAACGCCCAGGTGGTTGGGCCTCTACACTTAACTCTCCACCGTTTCCAGAAAACCGAACCCTTGTGGAAAACTTGACCACGATTTGGGAAGGAGGAGAAATTTGACTGCCAGGGAGGACAAACAATACGCTCATTTGTGTTTGAGCAAGGGCTTGACGTCAACAGGACGGCAGCGCCAGCAGGGGCCGGGCTTCAACACTTGGATGTCACGCCACGCCCTCTTCGCCGGTAGATCAAAGGAGAGCCTGCAACTCCTGTGGTACGATGTCTCTACAATAAGCTACGCAAAACCCTGGTTTACAGCGAGTCCTCCGCGTAAACCCCCTCCGCTTTATTTACCTCGTTAGCTCGGCGTTTATAAAACACTGGGGTGAAAGGCAGCAGCCTGTGTGCGTCCAAACCGAACACTGAACCCTCCTCCTTGCTGCTATTGGCCTCCGCAGTGGCGTGGCATTGCAGACGCTCGGGTTGTTTGTACAGAAGCAAACAAATCCGCAAGCTCCTCCGCTGAGACGGACACTCACGTTGATGACAGAGTCCTTGAACTTGATGTGGAGTCTGTAGTTGGAAATGGCGATGATGGCTTCGTCGGCACGGCCGAGATATTCCACTCCTTCCCCCTGAAGAACTGGGAACGGGACCTGAGAGAACACAAAGGGACGTTGGAGCGGGTTAAAAGCGTTACAGCAGAACGTGTTTCAGTTGCAGCATAAACAAATAGAGTCCACCAAGCACTCTTTGTTATATCTACTAACATATCAAAGTTTTGAGGATTTAATTTTTGAAAAATCTGGACCCCCCCCACCCCCCACCACTGCACTCCTTGGGTTTCCACAGACCAGAGTGACGTCAGCGCGCCCAGTTCTTGTTTGACAAGCAAGTTTTACAACTTCTGTTTATTTGGACTTTGAATTCAGGTCGAAGCTATGATATTAGGGTCAGGCTGTCTTCATTTTTTTTTTAAATCTCGTGATTTTATGAGATCTTCAACACAAAAAATAAGAAACTAAAGTGAAGCATGTTGAGCATCTTGCGCAGGTGCACGTTAGTAACGGTTTTATAAATAAGGAAATACTTCATATTTTAACACAGCAACATGAAATTATTATCAGTAGCAGGAGCTCGAAATGAAATATGGGTTTATTTGAGTCAGATTGAGATAAGACCAGCAACCAGGTGGAAGAAAATTCACTGGTTTGGAAACCAGAATCAAACTTTCTGTGGCATGACATTTTCTACACGCGACATTTTGGAAAACATTTCTACTACTCCCATTTCACTGAATACTTCTGCATGGCTTTGAGTTTCTGTAAAGCGAAACCTCCACTAATCAAACCAAAGACAATAAAGCTGACTAAAGTGTCCCATTAGACAAGCCTATGGTCTTACAGAGGAACCTTTGTGAGCGTAAAGGGCCTGTTGCTGAGCCTGAATGAGCAGGCAAACAAGAAGGCCGGACTGGATCCCAGGCCTTCCATTAACATTCTTACTTCTGCTCATTTTATTACAGTCTCAGCCAAGGCCTGGTTTTGGCTGCTGTACGACATTACATTAAGGTAATTGGTTTCTAGAAGTGGTCAATAGATTTTTTTTTTTTTTTTTTTTGCCTTCTTACTTTTAGGCAGGGGAATTATCTCTAAAAGCCAAGCTGGTGAGTGTGACACACAGTTACATCTGCCAACTTCGAAGTAATGGGATAATCTGAAGCTTTCAATTACCTTCACACGGGTCAGCTTCTCACCTCCCCTTTCAAACAATTGTTGGTTCAGCGCTGGATGTGACTGGAGGATCAGAAATCACTGAAAAGCTCCCGAAGGCCGGTATCACTTGGGTTCAGCCTCCTTTAAACAACTTTGCCGTCATAGCGGACCGTGAATGGCAACGTAGATCTTGTTTAGCCTCCGCTGGCGAGGACAATGGCGTTGCTTAGAGACAACATTACCTCATTGTGCATTAGCATGTATTGCTGAGTCACACAGAGCTGGAGTGACCAGGGCGCGATAAAAAGACTGCATGCAGTGAGGCAGACGGGGGGGATTATGAGAGACGTCAGGCAGACTTGAAACGAGAGAAAGAGTAAATGTACTGCATTTATATAACTACTACTATTAATTATAATAGATTTGACTTGTATAGTGCCTTTCTGAAACACTCAAAGACACTTTACAGGAATTGAGCAAAATTACAAACAGTGCATTTAAGTATGTCAAGCGAAATGATAATTTTTTTTTTTTTAAATGCTCAGAATGGATACAAGAGCCAAAAGTAAATAAATAGATATAATAAAATGTTAGATATATTGGATGGTGTTTTATTGAGTTTGTTAAAGAACCCCCTGACGTCTGCTTCGGGTCTTCAGCAGATCCTGCACCCATCAGTCGGACCACACAGAGAAACAGAGTCCAGCTTAACCTGGGAAGTGGAGCACATAGTGCTCCGCAGTGGAACATCAGGGCCAAATATAGGCAGCAGCAACCCCCCCCCCCTCTCCACAGCAACGCAGCACGGGGAAATATTAAAGATTAAAAATTCATTAGCATTTGAAATGCCTTTCTTTTCTTTTTTTTTTTTAAATATAGAAATAATACCTGTGCTGGACCAGCTTTTGAAGCGACTTAAGATGAAAACGGGCCCGAGCACAAGCAGAGCCGGTGTCAGGTTTTCTACATATTTTTTACAAATTCTTCCAGACTCACATTTTCAAAGTTCCCAACACTTCTGCAGCAAATTTGAAATGGATGAAAACAAAATCCCACTGTGAATTTACGACTGATATTTCTAGAGAGAGGAAGCTTTGGATGTAGAACCTGTAGAACTAGATGGATCCAGCAAAAACACTTTATTTAGCCCAAAGGGAAATTTGGTAATTCACATTATCAAAGCATCTTTAAAGAGTCTTTTGATGCAGTGGGCTGGAAAGGTCTCCAGTAGCAGTCAGTCTCGTAACGGCCGTGAAGACGCCTCTGACTGAAGACTGTTGCCGTATGACAACGTCATGACTGTCATGAGATGCCAACATGCAGAGAAGATATTTCACAAAAACATGTCCTGGATGACATCATCATGTGGATCAGCAAGCTCTGCTAATCCACCTCATTTGCTTTTGATGCGTCCCTATTGTTTCCATCGAGACATTTGAGATGAGAATATAATCTCTGCCCGTTATGATTGGTCAAAGAAATAGTTTGAGCTTCCTCCTTCTCTCTCTACTCTTTGTTCCTGCTCTCCATCCATGAACTCTCCTTTTCAATTTCTCTGGGATTTTGGGGTCAAAGTTCAGGTACTGTTTGAGCTTTTGGAATGCTAACCATCTGCTCGCAATTGTCAAAAAAAACCCCCAAAAAACCAAACGATACCTTGTTGCCATGGTTACACATCACAACAGCTGTCTGAAAGTAAAAAAATCGGAGAGTGAAATTCCAGAGGGAATAATTGCGCAAACACGCATCACCTCAAGCAAAAAAAGACAACTGATGTCTTGAACAATAACTCAGAGGTTCTCCAACATGCTGCTGCATGCCGTGTGTTCTTAAACCGGAATAAATTGTGGTGTTTAATCCATTTAAAATTCGTTTTATACTTTTCCAGACCGTTTAGGAACCCTGAAGAACCCCATGGACTAAAGACAACCTACAGACTCGCATTTTCAAAGTGTTGGGATCTACAGTAAAACGACCCTGCAGACCATCTTATCGATCCACAGTATCGGATTAAATGAAAAAAACAAAAAACAAAACAAAAAAAAACACGGCACACAGGCGTTGTCACAGCAACACGGCTGCAGACAGCTGGCATTAAATATGAACGCATGCGACTGAAATGCGATTCTGCAGCCGCTGAATCCGATTGTTTCTCTGGTGTGTGTGTGGGGGGAAGAGACACCCAACACGTCCTGCCCAGATCGCCATAGTTAACATGCTGTACAGACTGGGAGCCGCATTAAACGAGCCGCGCTCCAAAAGCGGGCGGATGAGTCACTGGCAGCTGGCGAGCGCAGCATAAGATACTGTGTCACGTTTCCTCTACGAAGCCTTTCAAGCAGCAGAAACATGAACAAAAAAAAAAAAAACAGAGAGAGAGAGGAAAAACCAGGAGAGCCGCGGAGAGGAAGAGGGTGAGAAGAAAGAAATAACCATGAATAATGCGCCGACTGGCGAGTCGTGACTTCCGGTTCGGGCAGCCTGCGTGTCAGGGCATGCGCACGCTGCTGCGAGTGAGCGCTTGCCGAAATGTGCAGACTCAGAGGAGGGAAGGCAGAAAAGTACTAAGTAGGGCAGGGGAGGTCTGTCATTTTGTCTGCGGGAGAAAACTGATGTTATGATGGAAGCGAGTGAGGCCAATCAGGAGAGACAGAAGCACATCTCCCTTTAAAAAAAAAAAAAAAAAAATTCTCCTTTTAGTGCATATTTGAGGATTATATCACCTTCCTAAAAATAATGGCCAAAATCAGTTTTTGACTAAAGTGATTTTAGCCAAAAATTGTCATTTTATTTACTTTGCACAAACGTTACTTATTTTACCTAAGTTTAGTTTAGTGGGTAGCGCTGTTGCCTTGCAGCAAGAAGGTCCTGGGTTCGATTCCCGGCCCGGGGTTTTTCTCCACGGAGTTTGCATGTTCTCCCTGTGCGTGCGTGGGTTCTCTCCGGGTTCTCCGGCTTCCTCCCACAGTCCAAAAACATGACTGTCAGGTTGATTGGGCTTTCCAGATTCTCCTTGAGTGTGTGTGTGCGTGGTTGTTTGTCTTTGTGTTGCCCTGCGACAGACTGGCGACCTGTCCAGGGTGAACCCCGCCTCTCGCCCGGAACGCAGCTGGAGATAGGCACCAGCAACTCCCGACCCCGTTAGGGAGAAGGGTGATGGAAAATGGATGGATGGATGGATAGTTTTGCACGGGCGTGTCTGCCGTCTGATTACTTTGCTTGGGTTTCTACCATATCCGTCAATATGTTGCCAATAATCAATAGGACATGTGACAGAAAGAAGAGAGACACGAAAGGTTGGATAAAACACGTGACTGCATGTGTGAGCGCAGATCAATGAGAATAATTATAAAGCTTTTACCCCCTCAGACTGATACCGATCTCGCTCTGTTTCACTGGAAGGCTTCTCAAAGCAGAGAGCACTTTAGAAATAAAAACTCTAAAACGAGCCGATATCCCCCCTCCCCCTCAATCCACTGGAAATCGAGTGGAAATGTCACTCCTTTGAAAACCACTAAAAACAACAGCAGAGTGACCCAGGGTTTGGGTTTGGTCCATCTCTATGAACGCGACGCTCGACTCCATTAACCAAACAGCCTAAAAGCAAAAACTCCACTCCACAGGGAGAAGACGGTAAATTACCCATCGTGGTTTCTCAGCTTCATCTTCACCAACAGTCTAACGATCCTTCTCTCTCTCGTCTAACCCAAATGTTTTGCAGCTGCCCTGTTTTGTTTTGTTGTTTTTTTTTTAAACCTCTGCAGAAGCTGTTTTAGGGAGAGCAGAAAGATGATGGGTGTGTTTCTTAAAAAGCCTCACAAACGGACATCAAAGGTGACAAATTTCAGCTGTTTATTGTCACTGGTCATCAATTGGAAATAATCAATTACTTTAACTGGATTATTTGAATTAAACCAGAATTAAAGATGAATAACTATTATTGTTATAGATCTGGTTATTCCTATTCGGCATTTTGAAGGCGACAACCTTCACCTTCAAACTCTTCTTCCCCAGAAATGTCAGAGTTGGTGCTTCCTGAACAATATGGCTCAAAAAATATGGTTGTAGTTCTTCAGTAGGACCATCACTCCGTCTTGTTTCTGCCTCCAAAATGTGCAAATAAAGCACACAAATCTTCGCTGAAATCTTCATAACTTCTTGTACTTCTGTGTACTCAACCTCAGTTGTTTATGGTTTGATTTACCCTGAACAGCGACAGTTCGCTTTTATAGTGTTCTGTGAGAAATATTCATTATTAAAAGCTTTTGCGCACACAGAATGAAAGCACAGTTGTTCATTTTAAAAAATATTTTTGTGGTTTTATTGCGTCAGTGACAGTTTAATGTTGGCCTTCAGCAATATGAAGCAGGGAATTGGACAAGATTAAAAGCTGAATTTTAAAAATACTCACTATTCAGTCAGCATAGTTAGGCATATTATTAAACCAAAAATTTTTACTCACTATTCAGTCAGCATAGTTAGGCATATTATTAAACCCTAAAAACAACAGATGACCCAAAGCTAAAAAGGCTCAGGGAAATAACCTGGTGAACTGAATCAGTTGCTTATCAGCACAGATTTCCTTATTGGCAACTGGATGATCAGAAACCAAATAACCTCTGTGTTCAAAGGTTTTCAGATTGTGGTAACAAAGACACATTGATGCTGGAAATGCCCAAGTCCAATCAGCTTGAATCCTCTTACTGTGCTTTATTATAACATAATACGTTTAGAGAAACTGGGGTCAGCTGAACTCAGGATAAATAGGTCAACGGGCCACAAAAAATGGAGGTCAGAAATCAGCCACAGAGGTCTGATCTGTGCATCTGTATTAAAAGCATTAAGTCCTATTCAGAGCAAATCTGAGCTCAAATACCGCTGCTTAAAAAAAGAAAGAAAAAAAAAAGTTTAATACCTGAGAATGTGAAAGCTGTGAAACTGAAGTTCTTAGAGGAAAAAGACTGATCAATTTTTACCTATCTGGGCGACAGCTGGCAGCTCACTCATAATCCTGCGTGTGATGTGTAGAGATTCACCACCCAGCCAAACACAAAGTGATCAGATTATTTTAGAAAACGGCTGTCCGATACAGCAGCAGGACAGATGCAGCGCCACAACTCAGTGATGTCATAGCTTACAGTAGGAGGAGGCAGCATTTCACTGGACATTGGTACTGTGTGCTGCTCTTCTTATAGTGTTGTAGAGTAAACATGCTACAAGGAAAAGATTTTAAGGAGCTCATTAGTTTAAAAAGCCACGTTTTAAGAAGTATTTCTTACATCTGTAGGAGTGTTTACACAGAAAACATAAAAGTCACATCTCAAATTAATAGAACAAACATGGAACGTATACATGATGCCTGATCGGAGTAAATCAGCTGGATTGAAATGCAATTATTTTTTCATCAACAAGGTGCCTCGTTAACTTTTTCTTGTGTTAAACATCGACGAGGCTAATGGGGATAAAGTCTTGAGTATTAATCTTTTAATGTGAGGCCCTTTGCTCTGCTGAAGCACCATGTTGGCAGACGACGTTGCTTTTCTAGCCAATGTGCTTTATGGAAAGTAATCAGCTCACCTGAAGGCTTTCATCCTCCTTCACCAGGTCCTTCTGGGGGAACAAGTCCTTGGCCTTGATATACTCCAGACTGGGAGGCCCCTCTTCACCCTGGGAAATGCACAACAACGGATGTAACACTAGTTTTCACAGTGACAGCAAACAATGACAGTGACAGCAAAAACACCACCGCAATGAGAGCGGGTTCAAATATGAAGACTAACCACTGAGAGAGGCACTTCGTTAGCCTCTGGTGGAAAACGCTCCAAGCTAGTGCACAGCAGATTAAAATCTGACTAGAAATGTAAAATAAACTTTGGTTAAGTTTATTTGTATTGCACATTTCAGCAAAAAGGCAAAGTAGTTTACACCATGAAAACGTCATACAGTCACCAAATGTCATCGGAGATGTTGATCACTGCAGTTTAATTTATTATGGTTCAAAGCAAATCTAAACAGGTGGGTTTTCCAGACTCTTGAATCAGCTGAATGCTGCTTCTCCATGTTATGTTCTGGTTCTGGGGACGGACAGCAGAGCAGAACCAGAAGACCGGAGTGGTCTGGAAGACTGATTCAACGACAGATCTTGAATGTGCTTTGGTGCCAAGCTGTTCAGCGATTAATAACCACATTGTTATGGTAACTAGTCTTCTTTATTATTATAACCAGAGCTAATGAGAGACTGGAGATATTAAATAGGAGGGGACCCAGGATTGAACCCTGTGGTTCCCCACATGTGACTGATGAGAAATTACCTACTGACACAAAGGTAATCTTTTCAGGTAAGGTTTCTTCCCTTTTATTGTTTAGAGTTCAGTTTGAATATGTTTTTTTTTCTGAGTGCTTATGTTTTCTATATTTTTACTGCATTTAATTGTGGAGTGTGTATGACTGAAAAAAGAAATCATCACTTTATAAACATAATCATCTTAAAAAAAAAAAAAAAAAAAGCAAGACAAAACACTCCTGGCAGCTGATGAATCCAAAAAGCGAACCAGGCTTATGAGGTTCATGCCCAACGTAATGGATGGGTTACTAAAATTAGCCTGCAATTCTTCAAGTGGAGGCAGATGGGAGAAAAGGGGAAGAACAAAAGAAACCAGTCAGCGCCGTCCTTTGCAGCCAAGGGTACTAGTGCCCTACTCAGGCTGAATGAACACTTATCAGGTCATACTTTAAATCCTTGGAGAGAATAAAGTGATTGCACTGAAGCACCTGCATTGGGCCTTTATTTTATTTTTTTTTTAATTGACTGACAAGAGTTACATAAGACTTCCAGGAAGTTCATCTCTACACTGTGATTGGATTCATTTGAGAATACAGTGAACATGTTTACCCACTTCGACTGCTGCGCCAACGCAGGCAGGACCACATCTTTGCAATTCCTTCACGCCACCGGAACAGGAGTCCTGGCATTTTCAAAGTTACCACATCCCCTAACAAAAACAATGTCAAACCTTGCAAAACAACAGCCTCGTTGATAATGACAATCAATGAAAGTGCCAAGCAGCTAATTAAACCGCACAATAAGCTAAAGGTGCGAACAATGCAAGTTGTAACTGGATAGCTAGAGGGTTTTTTTTTTAACTTGCATTGACGCAATACTTCACATTTACGGTATGCGAACAAGGTATTCATATCCTGGATTCTTTATACATTTTGTCATGTGGCAGCAAACTTGTTAAATAGAGATTTTATGCGACACAAACACAAAGTAGAGCAGTATTTCCCCAGCCACAGGGCTCACTGCCTTGCGTGATTTAGTCGGTTCCCTGCTTTAACACGACTTGATTCAGAGGTTTGCAGTTCGACAAAAACCTGTTCAGCGGCGATCAATTGAAATCAGGTGCGCTGAAGCAGGGGACGTCTAAAACGTGCAGGACGGAGTGGCTTGAGGGCCAGAGTTTTATAGAAACTGAAGTAGAGCATAAGCGTGCAAGGTTCACCTCAGAAAATTCATCCAGAGGGCCGTCGTGTTTTTGAGGTAAGAAATGTTTAAAGTAGACAGAAAATTTTAAAATTGATGATAATGTGTTACTGAAAGATGGGAAGGTTAATACCTGAACACCAACTATAAGGTCTTAAAAATGCAGACATTTTAAAAAATTTAAATATATGGACATTGGTGGCACAAGTAAAGCCTGGTTGCCTGCCAGGCTTATAATACACTGGGAGACACTCTGAGTGTGAAATGGAATGAGAATTAGACGGGATTTTTGTTTTCTTTTGTTTTAAATGAAACATAAGTGTGTGGGACAGTAGTATTTAACGCCCATATAAATGTACTCATTGGAGTCCTTCTCTGCCAGCTTTGCATCATGTAAAGATTCATCTATCCCCATTCTTTTTGGAAAATGGCTTAAACTCAGATTGGTCAGTGTGTGTCCATAAAAAACTATTTTCAAGTCCTCGCTCAGATTCCCAGTGAAAGTTAGGTCTAAACCTTGGTTGGGCCACCCTAACACATATCTATGCTTCGATTTAAATCGTCCTACTCTCAAAGAATAGACTTTAAAATACTGTTTTTAATTTATAAATCACTGAACGGATTAGCACCACAATACATTAAAAGACCTGCTGTTGTTGTATCAACCTTCCAGGCCCCTCAGGTCTTCTGGTTCTGGTTCGGCATCCCCAGAACCAGAACCAAAGGAGGAGAAGCAGCATTCAGTATTTATGCACCACAAATTTGGAACAAACTTCCAGAAAACTGTAAAACAGCTGAAACACTGACTTCCTTTAAATCTCAACCAAAAACCCAACTGTTTAGAACTGTATTTGAAACATAATCAATTATAAATATAATGATGGCGCTTGACTTAATGCAATGTTTTGATTGTTGATTCTATGTTGCATGACTTTGTGCTTTTGTGTTTGTCATGATGTAAAGCACTTTGAAATGCCTCGCTGCTGAAATGTGCTACACAAATAAAATTTGATTGATTGATTCCGATCAACTGACGAGTTTGGCTTCTTTGTGGGGAGCGTTCATTGGGGGTGATGTCCAGTGTTGTTGGAGAATGTAACATTGTGCAACACAACTAGTAACTTTTACGGCGCAAAGCTTTGTTGCTGAAATGTGCTGACTTGACTTTTCTACTGCATGTAGTGTTTTTCCTGTAGGTGAAATTGCTGGGCTGGTTAAAAACATCGAGAAAATAAAAGGAGAAAAACACTTTAATGAAGACGTTGTCCTCTGACAGGTAAGCCCTGGACAGTCTTGTCTGGAAACTTGATCTAGACTTAGGGAGTTAACAGAAAGCAGGAGTGTCAACTCTTGATGGAGCGTCCTCTGCGCCTTTTATGCTGCAACCGATGACCTACTATGGGTGTGGGAGAGATTAAAGCCATCAGTCACTACATGCAGTAAAAACGAAACTAAACAAAGCCATTCTCTCTGCCACATCCACACCATATATTTCACTAAACGATCATACCGATGGCAGCTTATGGAGGTGGGTGCCAACGCTGTGCCACGCAGACGTTTACGCTTCCTGAAACATACTGCAAAGTTAAGTGTTTTCTGACATTACTGATGGCTCCATTGACTCTAAACACTGCCCTTATTTTCTCTATAAAACTAGGCTCCCGCTGTTAGGGAAGATGCATTCAAGGTGAAGGAGACGTTGGGAGTTTTGTTCTGGTTAAATGCAGCAGCGTTTTATTCCTTGGAGGGCAGAAACATTAGAAAAGGTAAGAGTTTGGATCCCATGTCATTAGAATAAATAGCTTATTCCTCTTGTTGCTGTTCATACAGGAGTTTCGATCAACAGTTTTACCAAGCATACTCTGATAAATTGGCCCCGATTTCCTCACTTCTGGGAGTTCAGTGACCGGCTGATACTTGAATGTAAAACCGATTTGATACTCAGCTACTGTCCCATTTTTCTCTGCTGGGACAGAGGACTGACTGACCGACTGACCCGCCAGGTCACTACGATTAATAACAACCATGTGACTAATTCAATTCCTATTCATGACAACTCAGAATAAGAAGTTCAGCTTACTATTGTTCTGAATGTTTCCAGTTTGTTTGGCTTCTCACAACTGCAGGTATATGGTAGGTTTATAAACTCAGAAATGACTTGTGAATGAAACTGTTTATAGTAGACACAGTTTGAAGGATAAAGTAAAATCTTATTGTACAGCTACTGCTCTCACCTGCGTGCAGCAAGATGTCCCCTCTGCTCCCAAAATAAATAGTTAATGACCGCTCACAACAAGAAGCCTAGAAAAATATTCTGAATGCAGTTGTAAATCTTATTTCATTAATTTCATTGAACATGGCATCCGTAGGTCAAAGTTTCACAAAACCCAGACTGGAAATAAGCAACTAAATTCTAGCAAGAGAGGAAAATTATTTGAGAATACAGCTAAAAAAATAAAAATAAAATCAATTACCATTTTAATTTCTGTTCAAGATTTGTGTGAAAACCTCCTATTGAAGCTTTTCTCCGCTCCGATCATGACCTTTGACTAAAGTAGGCCTGCAACAGACTGCGCCTCATCAGTATTTCCAGTTTCCGCTGGAAGTAGGTGGCTGGTGACAGTGGCCATCAGACAGGAGCATCCTCAGAGATTCAGGCCATTACAGGCAGATCTCGGTGCTCACCTGTTCCTGCAATCTAGACGCATGTTCGCTTTACCAGAAAGGTTTGCTTTAATCTCACCCCAAGGAAATCAATGCTCATCAGTTCAGAACAACATCGACGTGGTCCGTCCAGCAATCAGAGCGACATCCTCAGCGCTCCAGAGTTAATAAGCCACAAGCTCCCTTGGCTCTAGTGTGCTTTCTGCTGAGCTATACTACAGTGCTTGGCACCCTCTGCTGAATTATGATATGCAGTGACCCTGACCATGCATTTTGGTGAGAGCCCCGCTGGAACACGACGTACTTTAAAGACACAAGCAGATGGAAACCAGACTCTACTCCAGATGAAACGGTTAACTAGACAAGGTAATCTGGTAGTAGAGCTTTTATAGTACCGTTTATCATTTATTGGGATAAATTTTCAATAAAAATTTTGATTTATAGTTGTCAAGAAAATTTTCAGTTAAAGGTGTAGTATATTACATATTTGTTGAAATTGTAACAGTATAAGATAGATAATCTGTGATCAATAAATAAATCAAGCTCCTCTGCCTTCTCCCAGTGCTGACTAGAAAAAACCAATAGGAACCAGAAGGCGGGTCTTAGCACTGTTAATCATGCTTGTGTAAGCACTGCTCATCACTCTTCACCCTAGCTCTCTGCTTAACTACTACTTCTTCCCGGTAGCAGCTGCTGTGAGTGCTAAAGCTAGTTATAATGGCCACCAATGATGGCAGGTTCTCCTGTAACGGTGAGATGTCTGTCTGCCATACACAGGGATGATTGACAGCGTTAAGAACCTTCCTCCTGGCTCTAATTGGTTATTTTTCACTGGGAACTGTGGATTTCTTCAGACAGCAATAGCAACACTTGGTGGAGGAACTCTATCTTTGTATCAGATTATTTGTCTCATATTTTACCATCACAATATGGTGACCATTTTAACAAAATGTGATATTTTTTAAAAATAAAAGTTACACACTGCAGCTTTAAGGATTT